>OX419199.1:22500-1236464 GCA_948465475.1 Thalpophila matura | reverse complement strand
AAATGAATTTAATAATATTTTTATGTAAATCCCCTAGTCTGTCACACCTGCTTATTTCAGCAACTACTAAAGCTATCGGCTTGAAATTTGGAACAGTTATAAAGAATGCTTGCCCAATTTTATTGCAAATGAAAAAAGTCAAAAAATATTTTTATTTTCATTGCAAAAGGGGCCGGAGTGGGGGTCCAAAATTTTAAAGTGGGGTCACTAGGTCAAGTGACATATCATATGAAAGGGCTTAATTTGCACATTTCAAAATATATTTTCATTTTATTTTATGTTTCACAGTTTTCGACATATGATGAAAAATGACTGAAAAAATACCATTCCCCCCCCTTTATCTCCGAAGTTTGCGGAGCGAAAAATCTGAAATAATTAGGGTTGATAGGAACTGACCGAAATATTGCACCAAAAATAAAACAATGTTCCTAACTAGTACAGTTTTTTCAAAATCATCAAAATTCCTTCACAAACAAACTTAGTTTTGCGGTCCGGTTTTTTTCACTTTATACGTCCAAAAATGATACGGAACCCTCGGTGCGCAAGTACGACTCACACTTGGCCGGTTTTTTTTTCTATGTAGCGTACGTATACCAGTTCCAGGATGAAACACCTCCTTTTAACATTAAACTTATTGTAACAGTGATGAGTATGACGTTTGAACTTACCAAGCGGTTTCTGCACGGGCACAGCTCTAAGGCAGTCAAAGGGCAGATGCGCGGTCGCCCAGATGACGGGGTGCACGCGAGCGCTCATGTTCAGACTCACGCCGCACATGGCGCATGTGTCGTTACGGACAGCAGTGCGACTAGAAGTAAATATTACTTGGTAACATGAGCGTAGCCACGGTAAGGCAGGGTGGGGCAAGCGCCCCACCCTGACTCTGACCTGTAACGCACCTAATCAAACCTAAAAAATTAAATGATCGAGGTACTAACTACAATACTTAATATCCGTAAGAAAGTTTACACTCGACAGTCGACACAAAAAAAAAACGATCAAAACGCGGGTATAGTTTGCTAGTTACATTTTACTTTAGACTGCTGCCCCACCCTGAGCCCATGGCTGGCTACGCCCATGCTTGGTAATAATGGGTTTAACTGTGTAAAATGTAAGTTTATAATCGCTCTAAGGCAGTCAAAGGGCAGATGCGCGGCCGCCCAGATGACGGGGTGCACGCGAGCGCTCATGTTCAGACTGACACCGCACATGGCGCATGTCTCGTTACGGACAGCAGTGCGACTAGAAGTAAATATTACTTGGCAACCTAAGGTTTAACTGTACAAAATGTAAATTTATAATCGCAAAAAAAATCACATTAAAACATAAAAGCAGCTTTTGTGGCTTAAATATAAAAGTTAGATACATGCTGTCGCGGACTTTTTTATAGAACTACTAGACTTTCCGCGTGGACTACAATGAACTGACCAGTTTAAATGACCTCCGTAGTGTAGGTTGTCTAGTACTACAAAGAGGTCAAGCTGTATCTCTGGTTTTTTTCAGCGGAATCAGATGAAACGTGGCTTAGATTTTAAGTTGGACCCTAAGCTATTGAACTGTGAAAACCACATCAAAATCCGTTCAGTACTTTTTGCGTGATGCCCGCACAAACAGACAAAAATTCTAAAAAAAATCTTTTTGGGTATTGTTACGACCCAGTACCCTATCCCGACTGTTTTTTCTGGAAATTTTATAATATTATTTTAATTTTAATAGGATTTAAGTCCAATATTTTTGCAGTACATTTATCAGACGACTTAGGCAGCGTACGCGCAAATAGCCCTTTCAAACCGATATTTTTTCTGACTACCTTGATAATAACCGTGACTTAAATAACACATTCATAAATTAAACCTTCCTCATGAATCACTCCATCTATTGGTGAAAACCATATGAAAATCCGTTCAGTAGTTTTTGAGTTTATCGCGTCAGACAGACAGACGCGGCGAGGGGACTTTTTATGATTATAAACTAATATTATTAATACAACATACCCAGCAAAAGTCCGGACAGGTTCGTAGAGTAGCAACAGTGTCGGTTCATAGTAACCGTGAAGGAACTGTATGTCTAGAATATTGTCTATTTTCTCATCTAGATCTTTTAGCACTATGACGTAGGACGCTAGGGTAGGCGCACGGTTGAATGTTTGTGTTGGTTGCTGAAACAGAAGTGTACTTATAGTGATGACAATGATAATTTATATTGGAAAATTTTGAAAGATATTATACAATCTCAACTTTTGTTGTATGTAATTATCATTACTAAAATTGTGTACATGGCTGAAAGGCTATTTGATCTAAGGGGCCGTCCATTAATCAATCATAGGGGGTTCGGAAAAAATCACGAAATATCACGAGGGAGGGGGGGGGGTGTAGTGAGATATCACGTGTATTTATTTTTTCGTTGGACGCGCGATTTCTTAATAGAAAAAAAAACCGGCCAAGTGCGAGTCGTACTCGCGCACCGAGGGTTCCGTATCATTTTTGGACGTATAAAGTGAAAAAATCCGGACCGCATAACTAAGTTTGTTTGTGAAGGAATTTTGATGATTTTGAAAAAACTGTACTAGTTAGGAACATCGTTTTATTTTTGGTGCCATATTTGGGTCAATTCCTATCAACTCTAATTATTTCAGATTTTTCGCCCCGCAAACTTCGGAGATAAGGGGGGGAGAATGGTATTTTTTTGGAAATTTTTCATCATATGTCGAAAACTGTGAGACATAAAATAAAATAAAAATATATTTTGAAATGTGCAGATCAAGCCCTTTCATATGATATGTCACTTGACCTAGTAACCCCACTTTGAAATTTCGGACCCCCACTCCGGCCCCTTTTGCAATGAAAATAAAAATATTTTTGGACTTTTTTCATTTGCAATAAAGTTAAACAAGCATTCTTTATAACTGTTCCAAATTTCAAGTCGATAGCATTAGTAGTTGCTGAAATAAGCAGGTGTGACAGACAGACAGACAGACAGACAGACAGACGAAGTCGCACCATGAGGGTTCCTTTTTTACCATTTTGGTACGGAACCCTAAAAATGTAGCAATATAATAAAGCTGTATTTATAGGTAATATTCTGAAAAAAATTACGATAATTTGTACCAAAAAAATACACGTGATCTTGGGTAGGGGGGAGGGGTTAGTAAAAAACCTCACCACGTATCACCAGGGGGTGGGGAGGGGTCAAAAAGTTGCAAAAAAACATCACGTGATTAATGGACGCCCCCTAAGCAACATTTTGGGCGATATTGATTCTGAATTATATGATAATTGATTCATAAAACGATCAAATATTTTGTTTTATCTCTCTGCAATAATTTTCTTAAATTAGGCATATGGCAATGCCATACAAATGCGAGATAGTTAATTACTTGTTTAAAGAGTGCTTTACACGCTCAGCAGTTTTTAAATTACTCTTTTTAAACAGAAAATGGACTTTCCTGCCACCTTCTCTTCCGTTTTCCTCGTTATTGTGGGCTACATAATAATATATCATAATTATGATTACTTACAGATTTCTTGCTATCAAGTGGCTTAGCCTCCAACGGGTCCCCATCTTCATTTGTAATGTCCTTTCTAAATGGTAACACAGCCAGCTTCTTGCCATACAGTAACATGACTGCACAGCGGCACTCAGGGTCTACCCGGATCCATGGAATGTGGGGGTGGGTTGTCCAACCATTCTGTATAATATGACAATAAGAAATCATTGATGAATTGTAATGAATGATAATTTTTTTTTTTTTTTTATTCTATGATAGGCTTGCGCTTGACTGCCATCTCGCCTGATGTTAAGCGATGATGCGGTCTACGATAGAGCATGCTCAGGCTCAGCAGGCTCTTCTGCATAAACTCAAATAAAACACTAATTAAGTTAGGTGCAAGATTCACAAATTCACAATTTCTCTTATAAAGTCATATCATGTGGAATATTATCAGAAGCCTTACCTTCATATCATCCTCTTCAAAATAATGCATGCTCAATGTAATAAGGTTATCGGTCTGCGGATCATACTGTAATACGGACAGCTTGGCTTCCCTGAAGGATACAAGCAACAGGTCTCTCCCCGCACTGGGGCAGCGGACGGAAGCCAGGGACATTACATTACCCCATAGTGTGTATGTCGCTAGACATTCTAGCTTCATCTTTGGAGGGATGGGCTGGCCAGCTGTAAAAGTATTCATTGTGTTAATGTGTGTACTGATTTGTGAATTTTTCCAAAAGCTTAGAGTATAAGTACTATCAGACAAATCTAGCACCGTAAGAGCTATTCTTGCTTGCAGCACTCGGCCGCTATAGAAACGCGTATTGTTTTAAGACTATTGTCAATGCAAAATGGGCGGTAAACAACTGTGGTCATCGTCTGCACGGGATTTTGTATTAAAAATGGTCAGATCTAAACTTATCTGATGGTACATTCATGGTCGTTCACCTCCTTGCGTCCATAACTTACCGGCGTTAACCTCCTTGGTATGGCCTTCAGGTAGCAACCTGAATACCTTGAGGACATTTGCTCCAGCGGTGATGAGGCACATATCATCATTGTTGAAGAAGCAGCAGCTCACTGCATGCTCAATCCCAGTAGCTGGATGCGTTTGCCGGCAGATCGAAAACATTTTCAACTCGCGTCCGTTTTTAGGTTATGTTAAAAAAATCACTTAAAATTGAAACTACAGATTAGTTAGCACTTCAAGTCAAGGTTTCCACATATTTAATGAAAGTTCTAATGCATTTTATTGAGCGTTGATTGTTTTTTACGATTGTTTATTTGTGATGCCGTCGCGTCGCTTGACACTAGGGATGGATGCCCGATCTGAATCGATTTTCCCGAAGATCGATTCAACAGGATGCGATCTTTGCCCCAGATCGAATCTTAGCCTATAAGATCGTTTGAAAAAATCGTATCAACTAAAACCTACTACAAAGTAAGAAATGAAATTCACCATTGTAACGGGTAGGTACATGATCTAGTTTATTGGGAATTCGTCGTGATAGCGCGCGAATTCAAAATATCTTGGGTTTTTTGGTATTAAATTAAGTAGGTACCTATTGTATAATATATTTTGATCAAAATATACAATACTCGACAATAATAATGTCACTAAATAATAATCATCAAAATCATCATTTATAGCCCTCAACACTATATTTGAGGAAAATACGATTATTTCGTGAAAATATTACGATTTTCATTAAATATAATTTCTCTCTTTTCTTTAATTAAATGCTGGAATCTTTAATTTGATATATATATAAATAAATAAACCATAGATAGCTACGTTGCCCGGTCTAAAATAGCAAAAAGTAAGGTAATTGCCCACCATTCACTTAGTCACGCACCACCCAGTGTCGCGGCTGAACATCATTTCTTGCAACATTTTGCAAAAAAAAATGCCTACCAAACAACAGGCATTCGTTTTCGTTTCGTTTTCGCGCATATGCACTGATAGGTAGCTATCTAGTATTTAAAGTATTTACGCTGTTTTTAGTAGGTACAGTGATGTTGGTGTATGACGCGTCTACATGTAATACGTCATTGATTTGAAACATACTTTATTAAGGCTATCTGTCAAAGTATTTGAACCCATGGCCGTCGGCGTCCGTAGCACACTTTATTTTTTAGATAAATATAGTTTAATAATAAAAGTAAATAATTTTGCGTGCTTAAAACTGTGCTTAAAACTGTTTTTATAAAATTACAATACGATCTTCCGAGAATCGATTCGTGAATCGATTCACGAGGTTACGATGCATTACGATTCAAAAAATCGATTCAAAGCAAAAATTCGGGCATCCCTACTTGACACTTCAACAAAATTAAGTGCGTTCTGAAACTAGTTACTCGAAAATAAAATATAAATGTTTTTGACTGTGTACGAATCTAGATAACAGTAATAACCATTTTATGTACAGTATTAGTACAATATAAATAAAATCATATTTGATAATGTTTATACACCGAAACGATACCTACATAACGTAACTAATCGTAAGTACCCGTTATTTTATTCTGAACGCACGTCATCAATATCACAGAGTACTTTGTTAATATCAATCCACAGATAAGAAATATAGGTAATATGTTTTTTTCTGGTCTAGAAAATAATTCAAGTTTTGCATTTTTATCCCAGTAGGTGGGGCTGGTGGGCCAATTTAAAGACTCCACTTGCCACACAAGCAATGGATTTCTTATCCTAAATAAGATAAACGCGAGTAAATTGGTAAATATCTTTATTCAGACCATTATCTAACTCCAAAAAACGTGAGCAAATTATTTCTACAATGTATAAACTAAAATATAATAATAATTAACTTTAAAACATTTTAGTTAACTCATGCTATCTAAGAAATTCTAATAACTAAACAGAATCAGTAGGTAGTTCAAGAGTTTGTACCACAAGTTACAAATAGGAAAATATAACTAAAATATAAACTTTATAATAAAAATATTATAATTTTAATTTATTGTGTATTTACAAGTAATCAGGGAAAATAAGGAACTCTAAAAACGCATAAAATAAGGGAAATAATGCCCATTACAATAGTAATAATTTTATTTCATTATACTTGCGCTTAGGGTATCAGCAGAGCTCCTGGTGGAATTTTTACTATAAACCGATGATTATGTTAGCCGAAAATGTATTCATATAATACTTAGGCGCATTTTCGGAGCCGTACTCGATGGTGACTGCTGGCGAACAAGATACAACCACGAGCTTTACGACCTGTTCCAAGAGGCAAATATTGTCAAACACAAATAAAGCTGAGTCGTCTGCGATGGGCGGGCCATGTTGAGGTGCCAGAGTACCTAAGCGTCTCCTACACGGAAAGCCCGACGGCCGGAGGCTCCGCGGAAGACCTAAATTCAGATGGCTAATATATCATAATTATCTTGATCATATATGGCGACACTGCATACTTCTAGTGGCGCCATCTATTAGCAGATGGCTCCACTTATGGTCCGGCGATAGACGGACAACAAAGTGATCCTATAAGGGTTCCGTTTTCCTTTTGAGGTACGGAACCCTAAAAAATACTAGTTGTACTCTGAGAGGTGTCTCTGCTTACCCCATAGAGCACAAACATTGACTATGTTTAATTAATAAGGCGGAAAATGCGGCCTTGAGGCAACACATTTTGCGTATAAAATAGACAACATATTACATAATCGTTTTTTAGTGAGCTAATTAGGTATATTCTGAATCTAAATTTCGGATACTGCTTGTGTTGCCTCAGATCCAACAGAAGGGGTTAACTAAACGCTGTGTCTGCAGCGCATATTAGGACGCTTACTTACACTGACAGAAGGTTCCTAGCTGCCGACATACTAACGTCGAAAGCCTAGAAAGGCATTATAATATAGTTAGTGACCTTATTTTATTAGGCAATTAATACTACGTATAATAGGTAAAATTAAAAATAAGTGGAAAACGTTGCAAACTAAAATATATATTAAATAAATATATACAAACACTAGTGAGCAGTATTTCACTGCATATTTGGAACCATACACCGAATCAAAATCAATTAAATTAAATGAAAATTGACAAAATATTTGTGATAATTTCACGAAAACATTATAGACGATAAATTATTGAGAGCAGTGTAATACTACATCCATAAAATACAAACATCAAAGGCAATCTTATTATTATTACTTGAATTATTATTTCATGCTACTATTAGATAACATAATTATTATAGTTCACACAACAATCAACATTGAATATTACAGATTTACATAAACATATATTTCAGCAAAACTTTTTAGACCAGCTATTACTATTTACATCATAGATAAACACTTTGTATTATGGTTCAGTGAAATAAAATCATACACAGTTCATTTTGCCAATCATTCCATACCTTATATTCGAAACTATAAAATCGTCCAGATAAATCAGTCTTCAACCTTCACGGTGCCACAAAATATGGTATGTCAACCTACTCCTTAGAACGCGTTACGGGAAACTCACGCACAAATCGGCACGAAATAAGTAAATTGAACAATCTCGAACCACTGCTGAAATTGCAGAAATGAACATAGTCCGTATAATCGGTATTTGCGCATAAGCTTCTCATAGTGCGATTATATGGAGTTGGTTTTTCTACCTCTATCTTGTGGCCGTACTTTGTTCCCCCTCAGTTCCCACTCCATTCAGCCGATCTACACATATCCGCAAGCAACTCATCAAACTCCAAAACAGAGTTCTCGTACAACACTAGGTCCTTTGACAAATCCTCACTCGCCAATTCCATCTCTTTCACAGATTCGGGACTCCTTGAATTCGATAGGACAAGATCGTCGGCTAATTTCAAATGCGGCGCGTTGAAGAAATCCTTGTAAAACTCTGCGAGTTCTCTTAAAGGATGGTCGTCGGCGAAAGGGAACTGAAGTAGTTTTAGAGGTGGTTCATTCTCATTTCGGAACCCTGTGAACTTTTTCGGTGGCATCTCCAAAGAGGTTGGACTTTTGCTCAAAGTTGTGACGTCCAACTCTTGAGTACTTTTGAGCTGTATAGGACTAGTTCTCAGTGGAGTTTTTGGCCGTTTCCTACATTTAGGTACAGGGATCTTAGTAAAGAAGTCATCGAATGCTTGTTTGACGACGTTTTCGTCGACAAACGCAGCCAATCGCAAGGGTCTATTCAAGTTTACTGGGCCAAAAGGTTTTGGCTCTTTTTTTTGCTCTTTCTTCTTTTTCGACTCGAAAATTATGTGCTTTGGACTCAGTTCAAAGTGGTCACTCTTTAGTAACAGTAATTTGTTTTTCTCTGTCCTATTTGGGGATATAGAAAAGTTTGTTCTGTATGCAACTGAAAAGCATATCGCTCCTAAAGGTGTCTTTAACATCCCAGCTTGGATTTTCTTCACAGATTCGCCCAAAGCTTTCATTTTCGGTTCCCCGTTGTAGACTCTATAGAATATGGTGAAAGATTCCGTCCTCTGTTTCCTTGAGAGATGGTACGCTGGTGTTATTCTCGTCACTGTTATTAAAGACTTCAATAAGATACCCATTCGGAAGTAAACTGTATTCATCGCTTTCAACGAGGTATCGAATTGAGTCTCGTCTAATTCTAGAGTCCATAGTTCAAGTATCATTTCGTCTCCATCCTCAGTTTGAACTGATATTTCGACGTGTAGCTGTGATCTGATGGTTTCAAGGACTCTGTCAGATGGGAGAGCATTCTTAGTTGCTTGATTGACTTCAGGAGTGTCAGGTATTTGGAGGTTGAACCAATCAGTATCTGACGATTGTGGTTTACTATTCGGTTCTATTTTAACCCCTTTCCTCGATTCTACTATAACTTGGACGCCTTTATACGCTAAGAATTTGGTGAACTTTGTGAATTCGTTTTTGTCGCTTATGTTTGAGAAGGCGGCGTCCGGTGCCATTGTGGTAATATTTTATTCTTCGTCAGCGATGCAGTTCTCCACGAGGTTCCTCAAGTTCGGATTCTCCATTGCGGCTGCAATCCTCTCTTTGTCGTTGATTTGTTTGTTGACTGTAACAAGAGAAATAGAGCAATTATGGATCAAAATACAAACAATACTATTGATAGGATATCCCAAACAATACCACAAACTTATCGGTGACGTCGACATATACCGTTAACTTTTTTAGGACTTACATAAGGCTGATTATGGATTTGATATTACTGATAGAAAAAATTAACTAAGTGTCATTGGCAGTGTTTAGTGGCTTTGACTGGTTTATGACATAATGAAATAAAAAGCCCTAAAGGATCACCAGCGTGACGGTCACTGTCTATAATTATTAAGAGCCTGAGAGACGTCTAGACCGGTTTAAACGCAGATGTTTATCTAACCGGTCTAAGACCTAACACAAGTGCTAGGTAAAACTAATCCTTTCTTCAGATAAAATTATTCCATAAAACTTTTGGCATCGTCGCAGCTGGATAGGAACGCTAGTCATCCTACGTAATTGCTAATGACTTGTAACACTAATTATTATCAAAATAAACGTACCGACTCTCACATGTGGGATATGACCTTGGCCCAAATTATTGAAGGTCATTAACAAATGGTTAATTACAGATAGTTTTATTATTCAATGCTTGTAAATTAAACGTTGTTGTGTTGTATCTAGGCGACCTTGTAAGGAAATAGAAATGCTGTAGACGTTAGCAAAATAGCTTACAATCTAATAATGACGTTGATAAGAGTATAAGATGGGTATAAATAGAAAGGCTGGTTAAGCACATGTAGAGTAGTGGATATCTATCTAGGAATTATCTAGACTCAATGAATCATTAAGCAAAAAGAACGTCTAGAAACTTTCAAATTATGCAAATAAATAAGTCCTTTTCACAACAAAACCTGCTTATCCAAGTAATATGATGTCAATAAAGACGATATAGGTAGGTAATTATCATATTAATCTCTTGTTTGGACAGACGCTTGTCTGCAGCCTTGTTATGGCTGAACAAAACTTGAGCACGAAGTCCAACACATCACTTCTAAGTAGGGCTGCCATCCGTCCGGGTTTCCCCGGACGTTTTCCTACGTTTTCCCGGTTTCCTAGTTTAAAGGGCGTCCGGGGAGCGTCCGGTAGGGGTTTCAAAAAGTGTCCGGGTGAAACCAGGACACTTTGTGTCAGGGAATCCTGATAGACGAAAAATTTTTTTGAGGGCGTCCGGGAAAAGTACTCAGTTTCACCCAAATGTCCAGGGACTTTTAAAGTTTTTGTCCGGCGTCAGCAATTATGGTGATGGCAGCCCTACTTCTAAGTAACCATACATTGAATTCTGTCATCGGAATGGATATTAGGTAACTCACAATTAGCTAAAGATTCATTATAAGAATGATGATAATAATGGCTTAGAAATAAGTGCACCGACCCCAGATTTAGACAAAGTAAGATAGCGATAAAGATAAGACTGGGTCGACGACCTAGTAATACGTGGAACGATCGCTGATTTCAGCACCTATTGTCGTTAAGACGAAGAAATGTTGCGAGATAAGTGGAACAAAACTGATTAATACACTTGACATTTTTGGGGTATAGGAACTTGGGAACACAGTCAGTGCACGTGCATGAGCACTATACAGGGTGGCAGGTTAGACAGTGGAAATATTTTAAGGGGTCATTGTACTCATCATTATGAACAACTTGTACTATGGGACCAACCCTGAAATCACGAAAAAAAAATCAGCTGTTCCATACATTTATGTCCACATAACTCAACAAAATGTATGGAACAGCTAATTTTTTTTTTCGCGATTCCAGGGTGGGTCCCATAGTAAAAGTTGTTCATAATGATGAGTACAATGACCCCTTAAAATATTTCCACTGTTTAACCTGCCACCCTGTAGAAACGGGGTTTGTCGTCGGAAGTATAGACAAAATGACAGATTGTAGAAAGATTTTCACCTATTTAGGCATGGCGATGTTAAAAATGAAGAGAAGAAAATATATATAAAATTTCTGTTCCTCAGTCGGCAAAAGTCTACAACCTCAAGCAAGGGTCGCCGCCACGTGCTTAGGCAGAAGAGATTTCAAGAGATATAAAGTTGAATAGAAAGAACTTTGTCTATTCTTGGTAGAATAGAGATGGAATTGATCATGTTACGCTTGCAAATGGGCTAACGACCTGTCGAAAGTAATTGGAGCCTGGGTGCAAACGGAGGAAAATCCAGTGGTAAGTGTATGCCCTCATGATCCTAATATTCTTTCTTCTAATTTTATTCATTTATTTAGCCTATAGCGTCCCACTGCAGGGAAAATGCCCCCCTTTACTCTTTCCACGTGTCTCTATCTGATGCCGTCTGAGGTCAGTCTTTTAAATAGGAGTCGTTAATCTTATTACTACTCAAATGTCCTCTCTGATGGTAATGTTCGTCGGGTCGTTGAGCTCCCTAAGTCTGGGTTGAGCTACCACGATACCCGGCACATGCGTGCACAGTCAGGTCAGGTCCACTCAAATCTGTATGGCTCTTTCCTCTAAAGGCCATTTCAGACTAACCTGCATGGTTCTTACACAATTTATCTTAATTGTCTGGACTTTAAAAGAGACATCAACCTTTGAGTTTGTTTCGGTGTTTCTTCTCAAAGGTAGTCATATAGGAAACACCGAACTCATCTAGCTTAAAAAAATGTTTTGACGTGTAAAAGTGTTATTTTTAACCTATTTACAAAATAAATATCATTTATCATTTATCCTTCTGGGGCTGCCGCGAAGTCGCTTGCTGCAGTTTGGCACCCACTGTGTGGTTGTTTTAGCCCTAAACTCAACCAGTAAGCGGCAGATGTGAGTGATGTGACCATGCAGGCCAGTTCTATTGGATTTGATGTAGAACATTAATAAAAACCGGCCAAGTGCGAGTCGTACTCGCGCACCGAGGGTTCCGTATCATTTTTGGACGTATAAAGTGAAAAATCCGGACCGCATAACTAAGTTTGTTTGTGAAGGAATTTTGATGATTTTGAAAAAACTGTACTAGTTAGGAACATCGTTTTATTTTTGGTGCCATATTTGGGTCAATATTCCTATCAACTCTAATTATTTCAGATTTTTCGCCCCGCAAACTTCGGAGATAAGGGGGGGGGAATGGTATTTTATGAAATTTTTTCATCATATGTCGAAAACTGTGAGACATAAAATCAAATAAAAATATATTTTGAAATATGCACATCAAGCCCTTTCATATGATATGTCACTTGACCTAGTAACACCACTTTAAAATTTCGGACCCCCACTCCGGCCCCTTTTGCAATGAAAATATAAATATTTTTGGACTTTTTTCATTTGCAATAAAGTTGAACAAGCATTCTTTATAACTGTTCCAAATTTCAAGTCGATAGCGTAAGTAGTTGCTGAAATAAGCAGGTGTGACAGACAGACAGTCAGACAGACAGACAGACAGACAGACAGACGAAGTCGCACCATAAGGGTTCCTTTTTTACCATTTTGGTACGGAACCCTAAAAACCGGACAAGTGCGAGTACGACTCACGCCCTAAGGCAGTGGTTCCTAACCTTTTTAATCTTGTTACCCCTAAATGAACTTAGAAAAAGTAATTTTACCCCCGGCCCCCTCACTTTTAAAATGTTATCAGATGAAAGTCTTTATTGATCACAAATAATTGCAAAAAAAGTTCACGAATTATTGATATTCAGTGTGAAGGTTTGTATTGTTTTACATTAGGTTTAGTTATTAACTAATGATTATAACATTTGTTATTTATTGCCAGTCTTATTACCCCCACAGAATAGCTGTTTTACCCCCAAGGGGTAATTACCCCCCAGGTTAGGAACCCAGGCCCTAAGGGTTCCGAAATATGCAATACCGCCATCTATGAGCAGATGCTTCCACCCGTTATGGGTCTTGACATACGGACATTCGTAGAAAAAAGTGATTCCATTAGAGTTCCGTTTTTCCTTTTGAGGTGTGGAACCCTAAAAATAGTAGGTACCTACTTGGGTAATTGAAAGGAATTTTCTTTTGAACTAAAAATAATAAGAAACGATGAAACAGACGTATCTACCGTGCTTGATTGATGTTTCACTAAAAGTGTATACTTTTTTAATTAACCTTGGTTTTATAAATGTATATTTTTTTTTGTGAATTTGAAACATGTCAAAGCCATGTTATGCTTCTATTAAGTTATTAAATAGGTATAAGTGATTCTCAAAAATCATATGACCCGAGCGGGATTTGAACCCGCGACCTCTGCCGAACCGTGGCTAAGTGCTCTGAACCAACTGAGCTACCGGGTCTCGCCCGACTCATTTGAAATTTGAGACCCCTTTGTAATACGCTTCTTAGGAGCGTTTGGCGACATCTATCGGAAAACTTATGCAGTCTTTCCAACTCAATACCAATTACTTTGCAGTTATCGGATATCGATGCGATATCACCATCTATACATTATAAATGTATATTTTTTGTGAATTTGAAACATGTCAAAGCCATGTTATGCTTCTATTAAGTTATTAAATAGGTATAAGTGATTCTCAAAAATCATATGACCCGAGCGGGATTTGAACCCGCGACCTCTGCCGAACCGTGGCTAAGTGCTCTGAACCAACTGAGCTACCGGGTCTCGCCCGACTCATTTGAAATTTGAGACCCCTTTGTAATACGCTTCTTAGGAGCGTTTGGCGACATCTATCGGAAAACTTATGCAGTTGGAAAGACTGCATAAGTTTTCCGATAGATGTCGCCAAACGCTCCTAAGAAGCGTATTACAAAGGGGTCTCAAATTTCAAATGAGTCGGGCGAGACCCGGTAGCTCAGTTGGTTCAGAGCACTTAGCCACGGTTCGGCAGAGGTCGCGGGTTCAAATCCCGCTCGGGTCATATGATTTTTGAGAATCACTTATACCTATTTAATAACTTAATAGAAGCATAACATGGCTTTGACATGTTTCAAATTCACAAAAAATATACATTTATAATGTATAGATGGTGATATCGCATCGATATCCGATAACTGCAAAGTAATTGGTATTGAGTTGGAAAGACTGTATAAGTTTTCCGATAGATGTCGCCAAACGCTCCTAAGAAGCGTATTACAAAGGGGTCTCAAATTTCAAATGAGTCGGGCGAGACCCGGTAGCTCAGTTGGTTCAGAGCACTTAGCCACGGTTCGGCAGAGGTCGCGGGTTCAAATCCCGCTCGGGTCATATGATTTTTGAGAATCACTTATACCTATTTAATAACTTAACCTTGGTTTGTTATGAAGTTATTACAGCGCCAAGCTATAAATATTTGTACAGCGCTATCTATTATCTGGCATTTAGATAATTTCAATAACAAAGTTTGACGAAAATAAACCGGTGGCCTTTTGTGTTTTACGATGTTTACGAAATATTTAGTAATATCGACAAACGTAATTAGATCCTCTGTTACAATCTATCCTATCCTACTAATATTATAAATGCGAAAGTTTGTGAGGATGTATGGATGGATGTATGTATGGAATAATGGATGGATGTTTGTTACTCTTTCACGCAAAAACTACTTAACGGATTTTGATGAAGCTTTACAGTAGGTAATATAGCTTATACATCAGAATAACACATTGGCTACTTTTTATCCTACAAACGCGGGCGAAGAAGAATTATAAACGCGAATGTTAGTGTGTGTTTTTGTTAGTCTTTCACGTTGAAACGGCTGGATGGCTTTCAATGAAAATTGACAAAGAGGTAGCCTGGGACTTGTTGAAGTACATAGGCTAATTTTCATCAATTTTCACGGTGATGTAGTCTCGGTCAACAGTTAGTAAATCTATAACTCGTAAATCTAGTTTTTTTCTGGGTTCCGAACCTCAAAAAAAACCGCACCCTTATACTTTGTTGTCCGTCTGTCCGTATGACAACAAGACCCTTAACGGGTGGAGCCGTCTGCTCATAGATGCCGCTATTGCATATTTCGGAACCAGATCTTATAGACGGACAACAAAGTGATCCTCAACTTTGTTGTCCGTCTGTCCGAAGACCCTTAACGGGATGGAGGATTAGATGGAGCTATATTAGCATATTTTGGAACCCTCAGGGCGCAATTCGTACCTACTCGCACTTGTCTGGTTTTGTATTCTAATAATTCCAACATTTCCAATAGATAATGCAATATGTTACAGCAAGCGTAATATCTAGAACAATGTTGTTTATTATGATTTTTTTAGAACACGTATCCATTATGCCGCATGCCGTCTAAACAAACAATATGACGAAATAGTAGTGTATTTAATCAATAGTAAACGAGTAGATTGTATTGTTTACCAGTAACATCATTGTTAAATTATTGATCATTTATCATGTGCCTGCTGTATATGACCTCATCCTCAGATCAGAGATGTGCCAAGGTGCTATTGAGCTTGACACTTTGACATGATCAGTGTGATTGTGATCATGTTGCCGATGAACCGAACGTGATCCATGGTTTATAAATACATATAATACTATACAGTCTTAGTTTACTGTGAGTGACGAATAACAGATTGAGGAGGTCCGGCATTTTTAATGTGAGGGAATCTCTAATTTATAACCTACGCCAATAAAGAAACGAATTAAAAATGGCGGCACTAATCATTCCCTCTCACTCGCACGTTATTGACACCCGACGTGTGTGAGTAAAGACAGCAATAACGTGCAATTTCAAGTTAATTCAAGTCCTGTTCTCGTATGACAAAGTCTTGAATTTGTTTGGAAAAGTTATAACAGAAGTACCTATTCATTACAACATTTATTCTGTTAATAATATGCTTGAACAGACAAAACTTCAATAAAAGAGAGTTGTATAAGGTTTCTTGCACAAATAACTGCTACCAACTGATAACAAAGTTCAATAGAGTCATGTGAATGTTAATATTATCAAATACAATCTCTTATTTGTGCTAGCTAAGCTACCTCCCGCAAGTCTTGTTTTTAAGTTCCGTACCTCAAAAGGAAAAACGGAACACTTAGGATCACTTTGTTGTCCGTCAGTCACGCACGACCATGAGTGTAACATCTAGTCATAGATGGCGCCACTAGAAGTATACAATAGCGCCATCTATGATATAATACTTATAATAATAATAATCTATCTACTAAGATGTAGTAGCGGCATAGATGGCGCTATTGCATATTTCAGAACCCTCAGGGCGCGAGTCGTACTCGCACTTGGCCGGCTTTTTTGTTTATTTATTTCATTTGGGAAAACAAACAGTTACACACGTTTCTTAAAATACAGGTAATGTTAAAAAACCGTATCAGTTTTGGACGTATAAAGTGAAAAAATCCGGACCGCATAACTATGTTTGTTTGTGAAGGACTTTAGATGATTTTGAAAAAACTGTACTAGTTAGGAACATCGTTTTATTTTTGGTGCCATATTTCAATTCCTATAAACTCTAATTATTTCAGATTTTTCGCCCCGCAAACTTCGGAGATAAGGGGAGGGAATGGTATTTTTTCAGACATTTTTTATCATATGTCAAAAACTGTAAGACATAAAATTAAATGAAAATATATTTTGAAATGTGCAAATCAAGCCCTTTCATATGATATGTCACATGACCTAGTAACCTCACTTTGAAATTTTGGGCCCCTTTTGCAATGAAAATAAAAATATTTTTTGACTTTTTTCATTTGCAATAAAGTTGGACAAGCATTCTTTATAACTGTTCCAAATTTCAAGTCGATAGCATTAGTAGTTGCTGAAATATGCAGGTGTGACAGACAGACAGACAGACTGACGAAGTCGCACCATGCGGGTTCCTTTTTTACCATTTTGGTACGGAACCCTAAAAAAAGATTACATATGTGTAGCTCACAACGTTATCCACATCTTAAATTGCCAAGTTTATTTCCAAGTTTCGCCCTTCCCCCCCCCCCCCCCAACAATAATATTTAGATGGGCACTTAGGCCCCTAAAAATATTTCTGGAACCACCACTGAGAGTACAGTCTAAACTGCTACAATATAAAGTTTAGGATAATGTAGAACACTCCAACTATGAGGTACTAACTAAAAAGAAAAGAATGCCGAGTCATTGTTTATGAGATAAAACCTGTTTCTAATTGGATTTTTCCTAAGACTTTGTTTAGGCAAAAAACTAATGGTAGATTATATTTATAAATTTTGATTATACAAAAAGATTGATAATAATAGTTAGGTAAACAAAGATAAAAAGGTAAGAATTAATTAAGATTATAAAGATACTATACAGATTATGTAAGTACCATTATTCAAGGCATCTGTGTTTTTACCCAACTGCCCCAGCCGGCCTAGCATGACCACGATAGAAACGGGTTTTGTCTACATAGAAATAGACATAGTGACAGATTTCATTCATAAAACGTAGAAATGTTTCTACAATCTGTCACTTTGTCTATTTCTATGTAGACAAAACCCGTTTCTATCGTGGTCATGCTAGGCCGGCAGAAGTCTAAATAAACACAATTATAATAAAAACATAATTAATTAACACTTATTATAATTGTATATCATAAATAAGGAAAAACATCCATTTTTGAAGATTGATATTGGGACACAAAAAGCTATAGCAATAAGCATTGTTAGCATAACATGAATAACAATGATTCATCACTTTAATGTTTGGACTCTTTCAGAACTTGAACAAACAAACAGACAGATGGGTAAATTCCATTATTATCTGTTCACACTTAAGTAGCATGACGTTTGGGAGTTAGTTATGTAATTTATGAATGCCTGCTTACCCCTTTAGCTAAGGAATTTGTGCATTTGGTGTACCCATGTAGTACAGGAGTCTATACAATGTTTATTTTTAGGGTTCCGTACCAAAATGGTAAAAAAGTAACCCTTATGGTGCGACTTCGTCTGTCTGTCACACCTGCTTATTTCAGCAACTACTTATGCTATCGACTTGAAATTTGGAACAGCTATAAAGAATGTTTGTTCAACTTTATTGCAAATGAAAAAAGTCCAAAAATATTTTTATTTTCATTGCAAAAGGGGCCGGAGTGGGGGTCCAAAATTTTAAAGTGGGGCTACTAGGTCAAGTGACATATCATATGAAAGGGCTTGATCTGCACATTTCAAAATATATTTTTATTTTATTTTATGTCTCACAGTTTTCGACATATGATGAAAAATTTCCAAACAAATACCATTCCCCCCTCCTTATCTCCGAAGTTTACGGGGCGAAAAATCTGAAATAATTACAGTTGATAGGAATTGACCCAAATATGGCACCAAAAATAAAACAATGTTCCTAACTAGTACAGTTTTTTCAAAATCATCAAAATTCCTTCACAAACAAAATTAGTTATGCGGTCCAGATTTTTTCACTTTATACGTCCAAAAATGATACGGAACCCTCTGTGCGTGAGTACGACTCGCACTTGGCCGGTTTTTTTTTAAGTACCTATAGTTATATTAGGTACTTTCTTGAGACATATCTATACTCATATTATAAAGCTCAAGAATTTGTTTGAATGCACTAAGGGCGGGTTGCTTCAAACCATCTGTATTCATAAGTCAGTACGTAATCGTTAAGTCAGTATGAAATTGTCGTACAAGCCGCCATATTTGACGGTTACAGATACGTAACTGCCGGCCTAGCATGACCACGATAGAAACGGGTTTTGTCTACATAGAAATAGACAAAGTGACAGATTGTAGAAACATTTCTACGTTTTATGAATGAAACGGTAGAAATGTTTCTACAATCTGTCACTTTGTCTATTTCTATGTAGACAAAACCCGTTTCTATCGTGGTCATGCTAGGCCGGCTGTAAGATGAAACAACATGGCCTTAATCTCTGAAACTACCAGTCGGATTCGAAAAATTCTTTCTGTATATGTTAGCTAGATTCATGAGGAATAGTATAGGCTATTTAACATCATGCTACGACCCTTAGGAGACGAGCAAGGGTGTGAAACCACAGGGAACAGCTGGTTCATGTATAAATAGTAGGGCACAGCGGGATATCTCTCTGTAGTGATGAATATTAAAGTTAATAACTGCTTATTACAATAGTCTAGAATTTGGGAATGAAGTATTATGACAGCTTATTAACATAATATAATATCACGCTAAAATGATTAGAATGTTGGGCTACCTCCTATTTTTTAATTTTTAAATGTTATAAAAATAAATTGCTGAAAAATTACATTACATTTTCAATATTATTTCATTATGCTGTTTGTATTCAATGTAGGAAGTATAATTTTAATTAAAATTCTTAATATCTCAAGAACACAAATAATTTTATCATTGTCAAAGGTAAGCCAGCTGTTGCGTAAATATTACACAAACAAGGTTGTTCAAAAGGAAAACTTATTATTGAAGAAGTATTTGTTTGTATTATCAAAAGTAGGTGTATGCTGTGTTATACTCCTAAGAATTTGAGTAGATAGCATCAAAACGATTGATAAGGTACTCATTGATTTTTTAATATAATTCTTGGTTCAATAACCTCGAGTATTGTATTGCACTGTATCATGTTTATGACGTAAAATACAAGATTTTTGACAATTTTCATACCAAAAAGAACTTTCTTAGATTACAATAAAGTGTTTTGGGTTTACTAAGGAGGTTCAATAGTATTTGTTTACAAAACATGATAGTTTCATACCGATTGGCGCTATTGTGACTATTTTAAGTCCGTGTCTACTTACTTTCATCCTCCGTGGTATGTGCGCCTTTCTTGATATAAATATCCAATTTGACTGGATGGTGTATGGATCGCTGTATCTTTATCCGTATACACAGGCCTATGAGCGTCGCCAGCGAACAATGAGGCACTGTAGGATTATACTCCACTCGCAACACGGGAACTTTGTCAGCAGTAGGCTCCTTCACAAATATTCCCTCTTCGTAAATCACCTTCAAATCCTCAAGAGTACTTGGTTTTTCCGGATCCCGTATCGTCCGCAAAAAGTCTAGAACACCACAACACACGTTAAAGCCACAACAACCAACCCAATTAGTCCAAAACAACACGAAAACTGATCAAAACAAACCGTATATTGTCTCTTTCAAGTCGTTCTCATCTCTATACCCTAACTCCTGTAGTGTCGCACTTTTGTCCATATAAGCTGGCTTCGCGAGCTCCACTGGTGGCTTTTGTGAGTTATTCAAAGAGAGTTTTGAGAAGAACGATATCATATCGTTGGTAGCAACAAATTGTGTTCCACTGGTTCACAGTCACAAGTCGGACATGTTTGTTTTGTTGGAAGTTGTTATTTTCCCGTAATTGATTGTCTATGGTTACATTGGTTACAGATGCGTTCATCGGTTCCGTGATTATGCTAGATCTAAGATCACTTCGCTTCTCAAGTTCAGTCTGCTATTATATGACTTTCTCTCTTTTCTTTGGACACTTCCCAAAACCATGAATCAGACACAGCAAACAGCAGCATTGTTACAGGCAGTGTTAACACATGTAAAATTGTAGATGGCTTTCAAAATGCGACGTGTCTCATTCTGCGACGTGTGTTTCTTCTGCAGCGAGCCGAAGATTGGAATTGGTTCAGAGATTTCCAAATGGAGCTGCTATTGATATGGGTAATTTTCTTTGACATACTTAGCTAGCTGGTGACCGTGACTGTGGACTGCTGTGAGTACTGTGTAGTGCTATATAATTTACATACGCACACTATACCTACGTAAGGCTAGAGCATGGGTAGCAGCCGGCCTAGCATGACCACGATAGAAACGAGTTTTGTCTACATAGAAATAGACAAAGTGACAGATTGTACTACCGTTTCATTCATAAAACGTAGAAATGTTTCTACAATCTGTCACTTTGTCTATTTCTATGTAGACAAAACCCGTTTCTATCGTGGTCATGCTAGGCCGGCTGGATTCTTCTACATAATTATGTGCGAATTAAATAACAGTAATTAGACCAATACGCTTGCTAACCGTAGGGCACAAAAAGGCAATGAAGTTGAAGTGAACAATGAAGAAACGTTTAACTCATTACCTTTCTGCGATTTGTCGCGGTTGGGTAAATATACTAAATATGGAACGCATCTCGTACATATTTACTGTCAAACTGTCAATGTCAGTCGATTACGGGAAAATAAAACGAGTACTGGTACTGTACTGTTTGAGAACTGTCCACTAGATGGCGTTGTGTTAGATTTTCAGATTATCCCGTGATGTTCGTCACGTAGCGCGTAGGTAGGTCAACTTTAATGGCGCGGTTGGCACAGTGGCTGAGAGCATAGACTACTACATAGTAGTCTTTGGACTACTATATTCATCAGGCGCTACCTACCTACACGTGTCGCGGGTTTGACTCCTGCGTACGGTTCCATTAGATTAGATAAATGATCTGAGCAGGAAACTTCCTAGGTGGGGCAATGCTCATGAATAAAGTTGATGAGAAATCTCTTATTTTTCCAGCCGACGAGATTACATTTCAAAGGCTTATTTATTTATGGCTCTAACAAACGACCGTTCTTTTAGCGCGATTCCGGCGCTTGACAGCTCTTCGTTCTCAATCGCGCAAAAAAAAGACATTATTAGCCCCATCCCATCCGACCATCACCTCTCGTACTCAGTCAGTGTCCACTTGTTGTAGACAGGTTGGATGCCGCGTATCAACCAGTAAACGTCGCGCGGTCAACGAGTAGACATTGCGCTGTCCGCGAATATATAGGTAAGTAGTTTGACAGGGATCATCATTAGGTCTGCCTCTCACTCGCGGACAGCGCGCGACGCTTGGGCAACGCAAGGCAAGGGGTGGTCACCGAGTGGTCAGCCCGCGGGCAAGGCGCTCCGGAGTTGATGCAGTGAGCGTATTCCCATAGTACCTACTTCCGAGACGAGGCGGTGCTGGTCGGGATGTGTCGGGTCTCTTATGAGTTATGACATTTATGCTCCAGAAGTGCAGGTGTTCGTAGTTTTAATATTCCCTGTTCAGTAGGTAGCAAAGATGCATTGTTTCGATCAAACATCAACTTACTTTGTTTTAGGGTAAAGGTCAATTTCAAACAAAAAACAAAATACTTAAAACATAAGTTTATTAGAACTTTTTGAAGGATTTCTTGGAGCCCTTGCCCTTGGTGACTTTGAGTACGTTGAAACGGATAGTCTTGGAGAGCGGCCGGCACTCGCCGATGGTCACGATGTCTCCGAGTTCCACATCCCTGGAATTATAAGGGTAGAATGTTCTAGCGAAATGTTTTTGACATTATGTTCGAGATGCGAGTAGGAATACAATCAGAGTTTGGGTTAACAAACACGTCTTTCCTCAAATGGTTGTTCGGAAGACCGTCGTGTGAGTATCATCATTTTGAATCTAGAAACGTGATTATTTTGTTTTCTGCAAAAACCTTAAAGAAACCAGTTTTAGGGTAATATAGGCTAAAAATCATTTTTTTTCAGTTTTCTCTTGGTCTGCTTATTAGTGGGTCAAACCTAAGTTGAACTAGGTTTCTATACAAAAGAAATAGGTACCTATATTAATATGCAATCTTTCACCATAGTTATATTAATGGATTTTTTTAAAAATAATTCCCAACTGTCACCAGTGGTGGCATCGACGGTGGGAGCAACTGGGAATGACCGAATGACCACAGAATATAAGCCTCTCAAAACAAGAAAATTCTTCTCACCTGAAGCACGGTGATAAGTGCACAGACATATTCCTGTGACGCTTCTCAAATCTGTTGTACTTAGGTAGGTAGTGCAGGTAGTCGCGACGGATGACAATAGTCCTCTGCATCTTCATCTTTTGGACGACTCCGGTGAGAATACGACCACGGATCGACACGTTACCAGTGAATGGACACTTCTTGTCGATGTATGTGCCTTCGATCGCCTGTTTTGAAAAGCGAGTTTTAAGTATTTGGTGATGGTGTCAGGGAAGTTAGTAATGTGAGGAGCGTTAGATTTCCTTTGCCCAGGATGTGCAGTACCCGGCAGAAAATATTATACATCGGGTTTGAGAAAGATATTCGGCTAGCTTCGGCTCTGTAGAGCGTCGTATCCGTCACTCATACCTATGTGACGTTTGTCGCTGACTTGTTTATTAGATACCGAGAGACCGTTCCACGTATTTCCCTAGAAGTTATGTTGGCTCCCCTGCTCATTCCTATTTAGGTCATATCGTTTTTTTTTTGTAGATTTATGTTTTATAATAATATTTAGGACGTTAAAAAGTGATGAGAGTGAATTGGTGCTGAAAGAAAACTTCCAACACCGTTAAAAACGTTGTAATAAATTGAGATTCAGGGCAGCCAACATAACTTCTAGGGGAATTCTTACGTGGAACGGTCTATAGTGCTTCGCGCGACTGAATTGACGCTCTATAAGGCCGAAGCTAGCCGAAAACTCTATGTGTAATATTTACTGCTGGGTACTGTAATGATTTGCCTTTTGCCGTGTTTTATTTTATGGAAATATTTGAATCGTAACAGTGAAGCTAGATTTAATGACTGACAATCCATCTTTTGTTTAAACAATGGCTACATATCAAGCTACACAGTTCCAGAATATGCTGGCCTTGCATTGTACGAAAAGCCTACACAATGAGAGACCATCATATACTGGAATTTTGTATACTGTGAAGAGTTAAAAAAAATATCACTGTTTTATTCAGTTCGCAGATATTTTGCAGGTTCTCCTTGACCCAATAAATATAAGTCTAGTATAAAAAGAAATAGACCAAAATAAAATTCAGCTTCACTGTTACTTCTCCCAATATTGTCAAAAAGATTTTCCATTCGACTTTGAACCTTAACCAGTGATATGTAAGAGCCCATTATAGGAGATCACTTGTTTGACTGTAATCAGAGTTGGGTTAGAACACGTTCTTCGTCACATGGTTGTCAGAAGACCGTCGTGTGGGTATCATCATGTTAAAGTCATTTACAAGTGTCTCCTTTCAAGGCAATTTTTTATGCAATGATTTCCCACCTCTCATTCTCTTGAAACTAAAGATATGAAGTGTTATGATTTGTTATTTTAAGGTGCCATTAATATGGATTGGATTGTTCACTATCACAGTTTTAGCTGAAAGACATCTTTTGCTGGACATTGCAGGCAATCAACTCAAAATTATTCCTCCTAATGTTTTTCAAATAACCTCTTACACCGGCGGAGGAGAGACGAGAAGAAAATTGTGTGGGAAAACTGTCAGTGCTCAAAAAACTATACTAAAATTATAGCTGAAGAATTTGTTTGAATGCGCTAATCTCTGAAAATACCAGGCGGATTCAAAAATATATTTTTGTACATGACAGCCAGATTCATAAAGAATAGTATAGGCTATTTAACATCACGCTACGGCCCTTAGGAGCCGAGCAACGGGGATTAAACCGCGGTGAACAGCTAGTTTGTCATACAATTTTATATTCAATAGATATAATTCCTAGCACCTTTGATATAAAATTAGTAATGTTCTATAACTATTATTAACATGGTTACATTTTGCAGCATGCATACCGTACCTTCCTGCCGTGATGAGCTGATAGCACCTAGCCTGATAGGTTAGTAAAATGGCGACCGACACCTGACGGCATTGCGACAGATAGTTTTGATACTTGATGTGCATGCAATAAGGGGTATTTTACATTGAAAGATGTGTTATTGGTTTACTAAAATAACATTGGACAATAATATCACTTGATATGAGATTTGACAACAGATTAAACAGGCTTTCAGAAATTGTGGGTTAATGTATTTCCTTCTATAACCCGCGCTAATAAAGAAGCGAATCTAAAATGGCGGCACTAATAATTTCCTCTCACTCGCACGTTATTGCTGTCTTTACTCACACCCGGAATGATTAGTGCCGCCATTTTAAAATCGCTTCTTTATTGGCTCAGGCTTCAGGTATTTCTTCAAGTTTTGGGATAAAATTCAATGTTAATGCTAACTTGAAATGTTTTGTAATAAAGGGCTTATTATTATGACCCTTGAGAGCAAAATAAATAAGTTGAAAAATATAATATGCAGAAATAGTATTTAGGGACCGATAATACTGTTAAAGATTAACATGTAGTACAGTCAGTGCCCCACATTATCTGACTCCTCTTAGAAATAGTAAAGGCCTTACCACAAAAAGATAAACATCTGTTAAACAAGAATGATACCAAAAATAATACACACTTGTTTTACATAAGCTAGTGTTAAAACAAGTGCACAATTTTTGGTAGCATTCTTATTCAACAGATTTTTATCCTTTTTGTGGCAAGACGGTAAGATTCTAAGAGGGGTCAGACAATGTGGGGCACTGACTGTACCCAGTATTATCGAAAATTAACATGTTTTGTAGTAAAAAGTATCAAAACCATCTGTTCCAATGTGTTGTATTCACTGGACATTTCCAGCCATGCACATGTTTAAAGCAAGCTCCTTCTGACCAACATGGACCAGTTTCATGGACAATGGACCATTTAAAATTTTGGAAACAATTATACCTTTTAGCTTTTTAAAATTAATTTACAGCTGTTACTTTTAGTAGAAGAATAACTAAGGACCATGGTCACCAACAAGATAACAGTCCGATAAATTGAAAACGGCCGTTAAATTTATCTTTTTCTATTAAAAAAGTCATGTTAAATGGCCGCTTTCATTGATTGGACTGTTATCTTGTCGGTGAACTTGGCTCTAAGAAACTGGGTGAATAAATGCTTTTTCTCTAATATCTTGTAAAATAAAAAATTAAGGTTATCTCTTCATAACATTATGTTTGAATGACTTTAGCTATGATAATTGTAAAATGTTATGTTTTAAACATTTAAATATAGTCCATTGCACATAAAACAAACAACGTAGCCACCACCGCTGCAAGCCTCGTTCCCAACGACCATAACTAAAAGTACCACACCTCAAGCGGAGTCTTGAAACCAAGACCGACATTCTTAGAATGTCTCAAGTCTTTCCTCTTCACCACTCCTTTCTTGTTCAGGAAGACCGTCGCCTGCTTCTGAAACGCTTTCTCTGTCTACGGAAAAATAAACACGTTAGTCTCCACACATCATGCGTTACCTCGCGAGGAGTTTTGAAACCGAGTCCCACATCTTTGTGGTACCTCAGTGGTTTCCTGCTACGCTTCACACCAATACCCTTTTTACGGTTCAAGAAAACCGTTGGTTGCTTTTGGAATGAACGTTCCGTCTGTAATTTTATCAATGCATTAGTTTGTTATTGATAAAAAAAACTCAAGATTTACTAACTACGGAAAGTGTGAAGGTTAAAGAAGAGGAAGAGAAAAGAAATTAAAAGTGAGCTGATTAACTTAAGTTTAAGCAACACTACAAACAAACTACTGCTGAAATAAAAGTACACATTCATGAATTAAAGTTATAACCGTAATGAATTGTTTAATGTTTGCTAGTTTGTGCATTGTTTGTCCGATCGACTTTAAACTTTTTAAAGTTGCTGTATGCATGTTTAGACAGGTTTCTACCTTTTTAATCTTTTACATAAATAGAAGTCTTGATCTTTTAGTCGTGTGACATTTTAAAATGTATATTAACTACAAACAGCTTTATTTTATAAAACCAATGAGCATTCCAAAACATTATGATTTAATGTAATATATTTATTTTCAAGTTATTGATAAAGCTTTATTCATATTGAAGATCACTTGTCTGACTCTAATCAGAGTTTGGGTTAGAACACATTCTTCATCACATGGTTGTCAGAAGACCGTCGTGTGGGTATCATCATGTTAAAGAGTCATTTACAAGTGATCCTTATCCCGCATAGAGCTATAATAAATTATCATTTATCATCTTTGACATAATTTGGTTGGTGGTGATTATTTTCAGTTGATTTTATAATACCTATACTTATATACTGATGATACTTGATGATACTTCGTAGTAGCATTTATTTTAGAAAACTAGCAAAAATAAAGATTGTTTTCAGTAATGGTTAGCGAAATTGTCACTGAACTGACTGAAATTCAGACGTAAACATAACCTGTAAGACCTATGGATACTATATAAAGATTTAAGGTTTTACAGAGAGAAATATTGATAGTCAGAGTATACATCACACGATTCACTAATGTTTTATATTTTTAGCATGGATCTGACTTTAAATTGAACACTCATTGAACGAACTAAAACTAACCTATCGATCGAACACTTTCATGTTGTAATTTATCCGAGTTTTTGCTGGTTGAATCTATGTTTGCATTAGTCAAACCGTTTCCAAGCACCGCGTGATTTATACATCTAGTTTTAATACATTTGAGCATACATTTTGACAAGATTTTCGTTGGGAAAGCCGAATCCCACGTGCACCAACTTTGGAACCACATTTTCACAATTAACACTTGTTTTACACTTGAAAAATATTATTTAGATTAAACTTTGAGAGTTTATTGGCACTTTTAGAACAAATTCGTAATGGTAAAGCAAAATTTTCAATTATTTTTGCCAGAAAACCAACACGTACCTGATCCGCCATCTTGCTTGACAACGAAAAGAAGGTGATGTTGCAAATTAATAGGGACTGAAACCTCCCAAGTCCTAAAATATTACTAGCTAGTGCTGCCAAGTCATTTTCACATTTTGAAATAATTATTGTGCAATAACAAAGATAAAAAGCTTATTTTATGATTTAATTATATATTTTTAAGAAATGAGACGTAATTTTGAAATATCCTTCTTCAAAATAATTAAAAAAACTCATTATTATACATAATATTTCATCAATCTGATATAAAAATCTACTATTCACCACCTTAATAGTAGGTTTTGGGTCTTTTCTACTATATTTTTCATTGGATAAAAATCAATTACATATTTTAAATAAAGTAGAGATATATTGTATACTGAAAATTATTGCTAATTAAGTAACGTAAAATTCAAAAGAGTATACAACTAGTACAATTATTAAAAAACACAATGGATTTTTTAGCAAATAATAAAATTATTTTATTTTTAATGCAAAACAATTCAATTTTAACTGAACTAGTAACATTTATAAACGAAACTGTCAAAACGCGAATTGTTATGAAAATATTCGCTATTCGCTAATTTATTTTTCGCATTTTCGCCAGTTGATAACGTCGTTTAGCTCTTTAATTTTGTTTTATTGCATTTTATTACTTTACATTTATCTCACATCACTTTCAAAGTGCATGCAGATGTTCACAAAGTGGCCTATACGCGAGTGATGAATCGAGTCTTTCGTTTTTGTTTTGTCCAGAAAAATAAAATTTCTGGTTGATTTGCGATGGAGGAAGTGAGGCAGCTGGTGCAAGAGGAGGGCCGAGAGGCGCGGAACCTCGTCGCATTCCATGTGGCCGTCGACACACCAAGTAAATACTATAATTTATTATACTTATCCTCCAGGCGGGCAAGCACCGTCCGACGGTCGCTCGCTAAAATGCCATGGACTGGCACTCCCCGTCGGGCGGTCGCTCGTAAACGCAACGTTCGCAATTTTTGAAAACCTTTATATCTTTGTCTATGGTTGACCAATCGCCTTCGTTAATGTCTTAAAATCTAGAGGATTTGCTACTCCTTCATAATATATATGCTCTTTTTTCCTACTCAAATGGCAAGTATTTAAAATATCGAAACGCGCAAAAAAAAAAAAATACGTCATCAAAAACAAAAATGACAGTTGTCAACGTAACGGGAAGTCGGATGATGCAATTCGGGTCTCATATTACTAATTATGTAATTTATGTGATTAAATGAGTTAAATACATTGCCCAACGATATATAAGACTTCCAATAACAATATAATTAGCTTTCGCGAAGATTTCGATATGTAAAAGTGTAAAAGTGCAAAAAATGGCGGTGTGCAAAAATCCTTTGTTGTTGTTCCGTATGACAATGATTGTTGAAATTAGTTGAAATTAGTGAAGTGTATATACAATGCATCCGCAATCTAATTAGTTATCGTAATATATAAGTGTCGTGTATGTGAAGTGTAACAACATAAAGATATAAACATCACACTATTATGTGGCGAAGCGCACGGCGTTCGCACGACGCGGCACAAGAACAAAGGCGCCCGGGGTCACGGAAGTCGTAAATCAAGGTACTTAAACATGACTCATGGTGATAAGCTCGGTCCCCTGAGTCACTTGAAACTTTATATGGGATAACATAAACATGTGGTCGGGTTTCGTAAACTTTTTGTGATACTTGAGACGAATGTTTTTATAGAGAGTTCACGGTGTTATCTTAATGGCCTGTAGGTGTAAACAAATGTGGGTCGACGTGCCGTGTTTGTAAAGATTATTTTATTTTATTATATAAACATTGTGTTTTAAAGGTTTTAATCGTTTTATTAGTATGTTAAACTAATATAGATTGTAAATAAATTATGTTTTGATAAAAATACGGGTTTTATATAGACGACCTAGGACATACAAATATTCATAAAAAAAAAACGGCAAATATCTGGGTTCTCTTATTTTTAATATTTAATCTATTAATATAATAGCCAATAAAGAAATATATAAATGAAGGAAATATTATATAGATTCAGAAAAAAAAAAAAAATCTTATAGGTTTCTTATTGGAATTTTTGTCTAATTGGAAAATTGCGAATTTAGGTAAACCGCGCCGATTTTTTGCATGCTTTTGCAAAGCAAGTGCGCAGTCAACGGCTTTTCCGACCCCCCCGGCTCTGCCAGACCAAGGTATGCTAAGTAGTCAAAATATTTTGCGCTCGTGGGCGGAAGGTAGTATTTGTTCCGGAAAGCTGCGATGAAGGAGTGTCCACTAGCTAATAAAGCGCGGTTTATAGCGTAAACATTGTCCTGAATCGCCTTTGTGTTCATTTAGATTATTAGGCAGAATGAAACAAGACCTTTGTGTATTTGTAATTCAGAGATGTTTTGTTTGTTCATAGTTTGTTTTGATATCTGATTCTGTTTTTAAAATTAGACCTCAGACCTTGATGTAGAGATATGTGAACCATACCACCAATATGTTTTGATAGGTACAGATTGAATAACAAATTCTTATCCTTTTACAAGATTAAATTCCGTACTTCATCTTCTATGTAAGATTTATTGCATATTGACTCCACTCATCCATCTATTGGTGCACACAAACATTTAATGCCAGAATTTGATGCAGCGGCTGAGCAAATATTAATTACTAGTTGTTGCCTGCAACATTGTCTGTGTAAAAATAGATTAAAAGTACTCCTCCAGGTCCCAGAATACCATCCAGCCGTTTCAGTGTGACAGAGTAACAAACACACTCACACCCACATACATACTTGTCCCAGAGCTGGATATTTCTGCTTGAAAGATAAATGTCTGTAAACTCAAAACTAAACTAAATCACAATGCACTTACAGTCTAAACCGGTGGACCTAGAGATTTTAAAGAAGAATGGGCATCCAAGTATAGAAATTTGTCTAGTCTGTAGCTCTGTGGTGGCATTTTGTGGCTGTCGCGAGTGGCGCGTGTGCCACCTATCAGCCGGCCAAGCATGACCGAATAGAAACGGGTTTTGTCTACAGAAGAATAGACAAAGTGACAGATTGTAGAAAGATTTCTACCGTTTTATGCATACAATGAAGAGAAGAAATGTTTCCATTCTTCAGTAGACAAAACTCCAATAAGCCAAGAACGGGTTGGCGCATGCTCGGGCAGAAGAGATAACGAGTTGGATAGAAAGAACTTTGTCTGTTCTTTGGTAGAATAGAGATTGTATTGTATTGTATTGTTATTTACTCTATTTAGATACATAATTATTTTGAATAGGCGAATATTATTTATGATTTTGTTACAATTTTATTGTACCGGCTTCCCCTCACCCTTCGCCACTGGCATGCAGCTATTTATAACTATTAAAACAGCCTGTGCCTTATGGTATTATGGACTTACATTTACATACTAATTCTTAGAATAATTGTTGACTAATGGGAGTTGGGACCTGTTTAGACAGCTGTCTTTTTGCCTGATTAGTCATCTGTTTAAAATTAGAATTCCTTTTACATCTTCGCTTCCAAATACAGTAAGAGGATTGTCAGTATTTTTGTAAGGACAAATATCTACTCGATTTTTGGACTTTTGCAACATACCTACCAAAGACTTGAGATAGGAAGGGTTGTAAGCATATTTTTGAAGGAAATCAGGACCGTATGCTGGGTTAATGGACTATTTCGAAATAGTGAAAAGGGAAGGCAGGAAGGGATGCTTTTGTCCTGCAGTGTATACTTGTATAGGTTCTAAAAATAGTAGGTAGGTAATGGAATCTACGGTTTTTATGTACCTACAACTATGGGATTGAAAACGGCCTCGCCTCTATTCACCTCTCGCTGTCAAACTATCGTTCTCTATACTCATCCGCCGGGGTGCAGGTCTCGCGTCACGTGGTACGAACTCGTCACGTAACGAGATATTACAGGCGAGATGAATCACGAACGAGACATTTATTTTGTCGCCTAGTCGATACAGTGCTTTATTATCTCTGGGTTTAACTAAAGAGAATTTTTAGAAAACGATTTGTTAGTATTGAATATTTAATGTAGGTATGTAGTTGCATATTTTTGCGTCAAAGGCAAAACATTGAGATACTGAGAGTGTGTATCGCAAGATTCACAAGTCTAAAAGCAGGCACATCGAGACGCATCGTCAGCTATTGGGACTTATATTTTATAGACGCCTGTACAGTACACAATATTATACCTATTCTGTTTATATGGACCATTCGTAATAAATAAAAGTGTGTACTTACAACTTATGAGCTTGTGGCGTCATGCATGGGCAGCCTGAATAAATAACTGTTAATATTGGCAACACTGACCCATGCATGGGCAGCCTTAGTATATAACTGTTAAGATTACATAGCAACACTGACATAAGCCGGAAGGATGTATTTGTTCCGGCAATTCACTTCCTTCTCTTACTTATAGTGACGCCAAGCGGCCATGTTATATGTCTGTGACTGTGACCCCCCCTGTATTTTGAAGTGACTCCCTTAATTAAAAGTTCTTGTTGTAATACACCGTGCTGGTATTATTTAAACGTCCGAACACGACCAAAAGCTTAAATGTGTAGGAATTTATAGTCATAAAACTAAGCATAGTGAGTGATCCAAAGTGCTGTTGGGATGAGCTTTTGTTTTAACAATTTACCTACTCATTCATGTTTGTACAAAAACTAACATTATTGAGGCCCTAACATAGATCCCTGTGGTACTCCCAATAAGATTTAACTCCAAACAGCACCCTCATTTAACACTCTTCGATAACAAACCGATTTAATTACGAATTATTGTTGAAATTTAAATTACGACTATAGTAAGAGAATTCATACGATCATTGTAACTGAATATAACTTACAAAGTAGTGCCTGAGCGAATCGAACGTCAGATAAGGTTCTATATCGGGCCAGACCCGCCATGAATTCTTTGGCATTAGTGTTCCGAATTCTATGTAGTTCCGATCTTGATTTTCATCGATCTTAGTTTGACCACGTTAGAATTGGTGTCCAGTCCAGTTAAAAAGATGAATCGGAATTAAAGTTTCGCATGGACCTACTGAAGTTAGTCATTCGCATTCCTACTGGGCCTTTCCTGATTTGGTTATACTGGCGCTGATTTTCACACATTAAACAAAAAAGAAAACCCCGACTGTAAAAAAACAATTGCTAAAATTGAAAACAAGATCACTTTTCAAGCAATTTGATGAGGTTTGTGGCATAAAATATGATATTGAACTTAAATAATTGCCATCAAGTGCATCAAACTGCTTGAAAAGTGACCTTGCTTTGAACTTTTTAGTTGTTTTTTTTGGATCAGGTTTTTTAATTTTTTTATCCCCGCAGGTCGCATCTCCCGCAAGCCTCCGCGCGTCGGGGCTCCGCCGCCTCGCCGCGCTACGCCCCGCGTCGCCACCCGGCTCAGATCCGCTTCAGCCGGCAGAGACAAACGCTCCGAACTGCGTGCTAGATATTGGGCCTTACTGTTTGGAGATCTGCAACGAGCTGTAACTATAACTATTCATCTTAATTATTATTTTAGCCACAAGACGTCCCGCACTGGTGAAATTAGGTCTCTCTCTTGTAGAAGCTATAAAGTTAGAAAAATAAAGCCTTTATAAAATACCGAAAAAACTACGATTGTTGAGCATACTGATCAGCTTGTCTATTCTGTACCGACACGCAGGCTCGCCGCAAGCGGGTGTGCAAGGAGTGCACCGCACACGGGCGGCACGTCCAGGGGGGCGGCAAATCGAGCGATCGATCACGTAAAATTCACTTAGGCCATGTTGTTTCAACTTACCGTATCTGTAACCGTCAAATATGGCGGCTTGTACGACAATTTCATACTGACTATGACTTAACGATTACGTACTGACTTACGAATACAGATGGTTTGAAGCAACCCGCCCTTATTGTTATAAATAATACCCATCATATAGCCTAAGAGATGTTATCGCATGCACAGTGCCGAATTTAACCTTAGCGCCGCCCCTGGGCACTAAAAAATCCGCCCTATTATCAAAATTTTGCATAAATATAAATGGATAAAGTTTGGATATGCAATTTTTAAATAAGTACCTAAATAAAATTACTCATTTTTCATAAAATATATAAAATATGTTTTTTTCTAGACTAAATTATTTTTTACTTATGTAATTTTTTATAAAATTTATAAAATATGTTTTTTTCTAGACTAAATTATTTTTAACTTATGTAATTTTTCTCGAAAATAAAAAAAAAAGCATTTTCGATAACGCGAAGATATTTTTTCTTGTCACCCTCCGAATTTTGGCGCCCCTAAAAATTTGCCGCCCTGGGCACAACATCCTTTGTAGGCGTGACCGCGTGAGAGAATTCAGAGAAAGCTAAACAAAAAGGTCAGCATAGTTTATAATAGGGGGCGGCATAATCGCTATTGCACACGGGCGCTCAAACACCTAGCGGCGGGCCTGCCGACATGCCACGTGATATCACCGCGAGACCTGCCAATTTGTTTGCGAACGCTCGAGAGAGAATGTCACGGTGAGATTCTCCTTCGAACGTTCGCAAACAAATTGGCAGTTTTTAGATGGCCAATGGCCAATGGATGTTGTTAAACTGTCAAACTGGCTTTCAGCTATGGTGATAGAAATTGAGTTACGTAATTAAGGCGCTGATCAGCCGCAAAGGAGTGCTCATGTAGGTAATAAGAGCTTTAGTACCAATCATTATAAGTCGATATGAGATTTGACTACTGATTGAATTGCACTTTTAGAAATCGTAACTTTGTCGCCTTAAAATGGCATGCATGCAAGGTTGCATGTTATTATGTCATTTCAACCTTTTGGCACGTGTAACAACATGCAAGCATGCAATTAGAAGGCACGGCATATAACTTTTTATAGGCCATAGTGCAGGCTACTAGCATGCATGTGTATTCACTGCTTAAGATTCAAGAATATAGATAAGACCTTTTCGTAGTCGAGGGACCTAACGACTTTAGTCCTAAGTTTATGTTGAAAAACATTTTTCAAATGAAGCTTTTATAATGACCATTTCCTAACTCCATCACGAGATCCTGGACATCATCTAGGTCTATAGTACTTGTCTAAAGGTAATTTTTTTTCTAAAGGTTTTCACCACCATATAGAGAATTTATTCCGGAAGGTTATGTGTATAATACGTTAATATTTAACTTAGATACATACAGCACAGAAATTTCAATGTTGTGACATGCCGCCAAATCAGTAAATTGCACCCAAGCGGAGCAGGGGCGGGTCTTAGTAGCCTTTAAAGTGAAGCTGTGCAATAGAAAATAGCCTGCTTAGTGCCTACAGCGCCCTTGTAGTTACACTGCAAATGACATTTCTATCGATCGTAGGTATTGTAGAAGTATCGAGGTCGTAAAATGACCTGAAAATGCCACGATCATTACACATCGATCTGTTATTGACCTTGGTCAATAAAATTAAAAAAAAAAAGAAAAAAACAATACAATTTTGGGGTTTTTCAAACCCATCTGTTTGGGGTATCTCGGTCTTCAAAAATTATATTGAGTTTTCTAATATAATTTTTTTCTAAACTGAATAGTTTGCGCGAGAGACACTTCCAAAGTGGTAAAATGTGTCCCTCCCCCTGTAACTTCTAAAATAAGAGAAAGATAAAATTAAAAAAAATATATGATATACATTACTATGTAAACTTCCACCGAAAATTGGTTTGAACGACATCTGGTGAGTAGTTTTTTCAAAATCATCAAAATTCCTTCACAAACAGCCTTTGTTATGCGGTCCGGTTTTTTTACTTTATACGTCCAACACTGATACGGAACCCTCGGTGCACGAGTACGACTCGCACTTGGCCGGTTTTTTTATAAGAATAGATTAAAATATTCCTTTATCTAGCTCCGTCTTAACATTCAATAATTCAGCGATGTCTCTCGAAAGTTCGCGAATGCAATTCACAAAAATAGCTCAGACGAAAGCCGTCTTCAGTTCCATTCTAGGAATAAAATCCCTTTACGAGAATATAAAATCAATACCGGGTAGCGGGAAGCTTCAATCTGTAAATTGAGATGCCGGTGCATCGTAGGGCTTTTATTAAATTGGCTTGTTTTTTTTTGTTTGAGGATGGGAAATCATCAAATGACCCCTCCCGCTCTGGGCGGAGCGGAAGGGAGTGTCAGACTCTTACTGACTAAAACCCACCCATGTTCCTTCCTTAGCCCTTTTGTCCGGGTCAGCGGTATCCCTTCCGGACAATCCCGCTTTCCCGGCAGGCTTGGGCCCTAATGGGCCCCCTCTCTGATGCTGACATCTCTTTAAGGCGCGCGTGGAACACGTACGCGCCGTTCGGCACGGGCCTGGTCCTGATTATTAAATTGGCTAGCTCGGTTCTTTGAAATATTGCTCGGATTTTGTATCGGATGTAATTTTTGTACTACATATAATGGATGTAATATAACTTGTTTAATGCTGCTGACATTATTGCGCTTGTTTGAGTTTCGTTAATGATTCCCGATGTTATGATTCTCGAACTTTGGCAAAATCTGAACTACTTTTGTTTGTCATTCATTTTACATACGTTTAAAATCTTTTGTATTAAAAAGATAAATTACTTTCGCATGCGAAATTTAAATATATTCGAACTGGATGTCAGCTACTGAATATTGTCCTTCTTTCTCTAGGGACTTTCTTTACATGATAGATCTTACAAAAACAATATCTCAGAGTCGGAAGCCAATGTCTTTCTCTAGCCTCGCGCTGTAGTTACGTCGTTTTTCATCTTTTATCTATAAAATTAAAACGATGATCTTATTTGTTCGCAGATCGGTGAAATCTACAACACTGTAGAGGCCCACGAAAATCTAAATGAGTGCCAAGAAGTAATTCTAGTTTTAGAGAACTACACGCGTGATTTCAAAGCTCTCGGAGAATGGTTTCGACTGAAATGGGAGTACGATAACACCCCTCCACCTCAAAGACCACAGAGTCTGGCGTGGGAGATAAGAAAGACTGATTTCGTACGCCCAGAATCCCGAAAAGGATACTCCGTCAAGAGCTCTCCATCAGTGTCGGGCAAAAATAGTCCTTGCCTCTCTGGACATAACACTCCAAGTGGCAAAAACAGCCCGAATCTGACTGGCAAAGCTAGTCCCGGCAGCGGAAAAGTCAGCCCAAGAGTTACAGGACATTCTAATAACAGTCCAAAAGCTAATATTGAGTTTTTCAGCAACAAAATTGCTTCAAAAATCACTACTAAGCCTGAGCCCAAATCTGCTAAAGAGATATCAAGACTGTCCGATATAAAGGAAAAGGACGTTAAGGATAGTGTTGAAGATAATGATGTCATAAAAGTAATTACACCTCTAGTTGTTGAAAAAGAAGATAAACCAGTGAAAGAGCTGATACCTCCACCGGCTGATAAAGATAACAAGCCAATCAAAGCACCTGTCGTCGAAATAGGCAAAGCAAAAGAATGCCCAAATACGAGCCCAAAAATGGTTGTTATTAAATCACCTAAACGCACAGTATTACAAGATGATGCTAAGACAACATCCAATGGAGATATTTCTAGCCAAGCCAAGGCTACCATCGCTAAACTAGATGCTATGGAAAACGAGTTCTTAGCCAAACAATTGACTGAAAATGCAGCTAAGAATGAGAATCAGTTGAATCTCGATAAGGAGTTCGAAAGCGCTGTAAAAGATGCAGACTTAAATGGTCCAGTGAAAATTACTGAACAAATTAAAGCTGTTGTGGAAAATGTCAATATTGTACAAGAGAAGAATAATGCAACAGAAGAAAACATTGTTGTTGCATATGAAAAAGAAAGTGTTTCAACTGAGTCCCCAGTGAAGTCTGAGTATAATTTTGGTGATGTGTCTAATGAGAGCTCCTGCAAGTCTAGCGATGGAAAGTCTACACCAAACGAGAATGAAGAAGATGAAGTTGATACAAAAGCCGTTAAAGAACCTTCGGTTTCATCAGATATTAATAAAAAAGAGGTGAACGTTCAAGAGCATAGCTCCAAAAACTATGAACCAGCGGAGATAAAAAACGAAGGACCATCAAATGGTTTAAATGATGAAGTCATTAACGTTTTTGTAGCTACTGACAAAGAAATCCAAGAAACAAAAGAAACTACACTCAGTGAAGTTAAGGAAGCTAAAAAAGATCACGATTCAAAGAAGAGTGATCCCAAAACAGCAGCTGAAAAGCCCAACGCGAGACCAGCTTACTCTCAGGCAGCAGCTAAGCCAAAACCTGTGACCACCGCCAAAACTGAAGTCAAAACTCCCACTAGGTTGATATCTAGAAGTAAAACTGTTGTTGAAATGCGTCCAAACTCTGCTTCCAAAGCCCAAAGACCGTTCCCTAAACGAAACCAGACAAGCAAGTGCAGCTATCCATTTAACCTAACTACAGGAAGAACTAGTCTATTTGACGCACCGGCAAATAAGACTGTCTCTAAAAAACTTCCTAATCGTGCACAAATGGGGTCTGGAGACAGTAAGAATACAACTAAAGTTGATTTAAAGAAACGTCCTCCTCGACCAACTTCTCTCAAAATCAATGAAAAGGGAGATAAAATAGAAAAAAATAACCCGTCATTTGATAAAAAAGATGGCGAAGAATACAGCAGCACAGATACTATTGTTACTCAAATAGATATGTCCCGAATTGAATCCAGTGAGAGTTTGAAGACTTTAGTACCGGAAGACGCAGACTTTGCAAATTCTGTCGAAGTACTTAACGTTGATAATGCTAAGAGCGATAACGATGGATGGCTTACTGTGAAATCTAGACGTTTAAGTCGCGAATCTAAGAAGCAATCTAAATCACACTGGGCTAACAGGTTCCACCAGCCGTCAGCTACAACCAGCTTACCAACTCTTAACATGATTGAGTCTCCTAAACAGGAGGTAAAAGAAATTGTTTCCGCCTCAAAATTGGATCGCGCTAAATCCGAACAGCCGCAAAACACACCAGAAAGACCTAAAGTCACTAAACCAAAGCCTGAAATTAAAGAAACAAAGAAAGATTTGTCGATTATTAGACAGAAATCAGATGTGACTGGTTTGAAAACTCGTACATCCCGAAACAAAGCTTTGAAACGGGAGAAAATCAAAGACACTCCCAAAGACGATGGCTCAGAATTGACTATAAACCGCCTACATTCATCCCTGGAAAGTCTAACTACAGGACTAGCCAGATCTCAGGAGAAAACTCAAGAAACCTTCGACTTTGATAAATGGAAGTCTGAATTCATGTCGACTTTCAAATTCTTGGAGGACGATGATCAAATGAATGATCATAACGAGATCCTGAAGTCTGCTGATCCATCGGAAATGTCGGAGATAGCGGAGATGACGTCACAAATTGAGGAGAATGAGAGGAAGATCAGTTGGGCGTTAGATTTCCAGTCGGAGGTGGATCAGAGGAAGTTGTGTGAGGAAGAAGATTTACTGAACAGGCAGATTATGGAGCTGCAACAAGTTTCTGACATCGATTTGGATACGGAAACTGATGATACCGAGGTAAGCTAGAACATAGTAAGGGGCATCCGTCAAAGTAGCGCGCGAAATTCAAAATTGCTTACGTTTTTTGTAAAGGACACGGCAGACGCCCATAGAACGCTGGGCTTCAGATTGTCTATGTCGGTACAGATATGAAATTAGTTTTGTTTTTGTACCTAATTGGATTAAAGAGAAATCTTCGTATTTGTGACAGTGAGGTTAAGTTTGGTGTGAATGATCCAATGAAATACAGCCCGACTAATGAGTTCTCAAATGATTAACTAACGAATGATTGTATCGATACTATCGATTGTCCTATCGATAGTATTGCTTTATAAACTATCGATGCTATCGATAGTTCAAAACAATCGATAGTGGTATTGATACTAATTGATACTAATCAATGCTAGCGATCACTAGTAATTATAATAATGCTTACTTGACTGCCTTTTAGAAACCAAATATAGTTTCTAATATTAATACATTATTTTTGTCAGATATTTTTGTGCCAATATCATTATTTTCGTAACAGACTGACGCAGAAATCCTGTGCGAGGACACATCAGTAGGTGCTTCTTGCCCGTCTACAGAGAACCTGTCTTTAGCTGCGAGTCTTGAAGACCAGTACGAGACAGCCCTGGCTGGCATGTCCTGGGCGGAGAGAGTGGACACCCTGGGGGCTTTGGAAGCGTTGGTCGCTAGGGATCCAGGTAATAGTTGATAGAATTTTGAAATTATATTTGACGATAGAATTTAAATGTTCTTGATTTTTTCTTCACCGTTTCACGATGTTTTCTTCACCGTTTTTAGAGCAGCGGTGATGAAACAAATTGCACAAAGTGTGTGCCTGCCGGGGTTCCAACCAAATTCCTACGACCAAAAATCCGAATGGAGCGCTTTGATTTCACTTTCATTGTGAAAAGCGCCAAACAGTACAATGCGTTTCTGGAGTGGGTATTCCCCGACAGTTACAATCTGGGTGGCATCAGAGCAATGCAACGGTGAGGCAGAGGTCGTGGGTTCAATCCCCGTCTCTGCCAGTTGTTTTTGAAAATCTTTTATATACCTAAATAATAACATGTTTAAAAACGCGAGTCCAAAGAAACATTCCACCTTTAGGTCGCGCTCAACAACTTCACGCTAAGCTGTCCCAAGGCATCAAGCGGCGAGGCAGCTTACAAGACGCCTTGAGACGACTGCAGCTCAAACAAGCCAGGGCTGAACGACAGAGAATCGAGTACCAGACTGAAAGAGCTAGGAAGATACATCAGCTGTTGGCTAGGGTGGAGGAAGTTAAGGTAAGAAACTCCTAAGTTTTAATAAAACAAGTTTAAACATGTACTATTAAATTTATACTAACTTCAGCTTTGTAGAGCGTCGTATCCGGCACTCATAGGGGACGTCCATTAATCACGTGATGTTTTTTAGCTACTTTTTGACCCCCCCCCCCCCTCCCCCCTGGTGATACGTGGTGAGGTTTTTAACTAACCCCTCCCCCCCTACCCAAGATCACGTGTATTTTTTTGGTACAAATTATCTTAATATTTTTCAGAATATTATCTTCAAATACAGATATTTATTTTTTTTCGGTTTAGTAATCGCGCGTCCACCCAAAAAATAAATACACGTGATATCTCACTACACCCCCCCTCCTCATTGTGATTTTTCGTGATTTTTGCCGAACCCCCTCCCCCCCTTTCAAGCCTCACGTGATTTATGGATAGCCCCATACCTATGTGACGTTTTGTCGCTGACTTACCGGACTGTTAGTGCTTCGTGCGACAGAGATGACGCTCTACAAAGCCGAATCTAGCCGATTCTCTTTCTAAACCTCGATGTTTAATACCGTTGCATATTGTATTTGGTTCTTCGCAGGTTGCAAAGAACGAGCTGATAGAGGAAAAACGACTCCGAATGGAGAGGCGACTTCAGAAAGCCGCTGAGAACAGAGATCAACACCTCAAGGTACTGGCAGCGACATCAATTCTAGTTCAAAAACAACAAAAACAATTTAAAAACAACTCTAGTTTATGTTATTAAATATCTGTCCCAATTTTTGGAACAAAGTTCTGCGGTAGGAGTTGACTGGTAGATTTTTAGGTTTCCGTACCTCAAAAGGGAAAATGGAAACCTTATAGGATCACTTTGTCGTCCGTCTGTCCGTGGCAAGACCGAGGCATCTCGAGGATGTGAGCCCACACCCGAGAGATCTTTTTCACCCATATTTCGCTCGTTTTATTGACAGGACATAGTCCGCAAAGCTCACGACGAGGAAGAAAAACTCCGAGAGATCGCGTTCATCAAACAGCTGGAGGCTGAAAACCGCCGCCACGAGTTCCTGGACCAGTGCCGCTCGCATACTACAAGGTTGCGACAGATGAGAAGAGACCGGCTGTACAAACTGGTGAGTAGGTCTCATATGAGACCGGCTGCACAAACTGGTGAGTATGTCTCATAGGAGAACCGCCGCCACGAGTTCCTGGACCAGTGCCGCTCGCATACTACAAGGTTGCGACAGATGAGAAGAGACCGGCTGTACAAACTGGTGAGTAGGTCTCATATGAGACCGGCTGCACAAACTGGTGAGTATGTCTCATAGGAGACCGGCTGCACAAACTGGTGAGTACGTCTCATAGGAGACCGGCTGTACAAACTGGTGAGTGTCTCGTTCTCGTAGTAATAAACAACAGTAGCGAAGGCTCCATACAATTCGATTCTTACCGGCTATCCAAAGAAAAATGGCTAAATATATAAAATATTTCAAAAACCAAACTGCTGCGGGCGGGATTTGAACCCGCGACCTCTGCCGAAACCGTGGCGTTACTCTGCCAATACTGAGCTACCGCGTCCCGCGCGCTTCAAGTAAAAATTGCTATTTATACGATGCGTAATCATAAATGACCGTTTTTAGGGTTCCGTAGTAAACCTAGGAACCGTTTCGTCATGTCCGTCTGTCCGTCTGTCACACCCTCGTCAAATCTACAGTTCATAACCAATTTGTATGAAACATCGCTGATAGATGTTCTTCTATGAGCCGCCATAACGACCTGTAGTGAAATTACGAAAAATAAAATAATTATTAAAATTTTTGTCTATATCTCTGTCTGTTTGCAAGTTTGTCCCGAATAGCCTACGAAACGGCTCAGCGGATTTCAATGAAAATTTTACATTTGTCGCTACAGAGAATACGCTACAGTGTCCGCGGTTTCACCCCGTTGCTCGGCTCCTAAGGGTCATAGCGTGATGTTAAATAGCCAATACTATTCCTCGTAAATCTGGCTATCATATACAAAAAGATTTTTTCGAATCCGATTGGTAGTTCCAGAGATTAGCGCGTTCAAACAAATAAATTCTTCGGCTTTATAATATTTCTTGTCTTAATTTCCTTCTAGGAACAAAAAGCAGCTCGCGAGGCGGCCGTAGGCGCTCGCAGGCAAGCTCTAGAAGCAGCTAGGAAGTTGCACGTGGAAACTCTTCTCGAGAAGAGAAAGGAGAGAGACGCCAGAGTGGAGGAGTTGAAGGAGCTGAAGAAACAGGAAAGAGATGACGCTGCTAGGGAGAAGGTAAGGAAACTTAGTTGTTCTTGTGATAATACAAATCTCACTAGCTGTTCCCCGCGGTTTCACCCCCGTTGCTCGGCTCCTAAGGGTCGTAGCGTGATGTTAAATAGCCTATACTATTCCTCATGAAAAAGATTTTTTCGAATCCGACTGGTAGTTTCAGAGCGTTCAAACAAACTGTTTAGGTTTAAAATATTAGTATAGATTTAGTGGTTGAAAGAAGCATACCGAACTATCGGGGAAGTAATATAGGTACTAGGTAATATCTCATTATTAAGTTTCATGACCTGTTCGTCTTATTTAAACTTCTGATAAGAGGAGTGGTTGATAAGAAACTTATTGAATAATCAGTAAACTTGGAGACTAGGTTCCGTCCGCAGCTTCGCTATTCTGATTTATAAGCTACTAGCTTCCGCCCGCGGCTTCGCCCGCGTTTTTGGGATAAAAAGTAGCCTATGTGTTATTCTGATGTATAAGCTATATTACTGTAAAGTTTCATCAAAATCCGTTCAGTAGTTTTTGCGTGAAAGAGTAGCAAACATCCATCCATACATCCATCTATACATCCTCACAAACTTTCACGTTTATAATATTAGTAGGAAGTAGGATAATTTTTGTTTTTATTTGTCAGGCGGAAGGCGTAAAATCCCGCCTATCAGCGTTGGCCGCGGCCGCAGAGTTAGAAGCAGATGCTCTTCGATCCCGTATCAGAGACAAGCAGGACGCCAGCCAACTGCGGCTGGAGTCACACCTGCAGGCCATCCGGGAGAAGGCCACCGGGCCCCGCCAGGCGGTACGTGCCAATATTATGTGTACCTATATTATGGAAATTAAAAAAAAATTAAAATACGGAGAAGCGGATCCAAGGGAGTGGCTTGAGGGCTAGAGCTCCCCCCCCCCAAATCTTGTAAGGCAACAGACAATCGGAATGCCTCTCCGGAAATAAGAATTTGAATGAGTAAAATTTGACGTCAAATTGAATGATGTCGTTCATAAACTGAATGATATCGTTCATAAATTGAACGATTCCAGCCGCAATCGTTCAATTTGACGTGAAATACCTCATTCAGAATCTTAATTCTTCACAATTCACTCCCAAAAAATTAACCTTATTATTTCATGAATTCTCAGCTTTACTCGCATCTTCCTCACAAAGCAATGACCGCCTAACATTGGCAGTACAAAATTGGTAACGGTACAACGTACTTTACCATATTCAGACTGGCTATCTTCAGTTCAGTCCGTTTGTTCAGCATAAACAAAAAATATTGGGACAAAAGGTCATTCTTATTTGAACCTGCCTTCTTGATCAAAATTTTCTATAATTTTCCACAGACAACCTCCGAAAGCCAAGACCAGACATCTAAAGAAGAGAAGGAGTTACAAGAAGAAGCCGAGAGACTGGAACAGGAGCGGCGAGAGAGGGAGAAACAGAAAGCTATCAAGAAGAAGGCCAGGAAGGTCAAACAGAAGTTGTTGAGCACGTGAGTATGATGGCAATACTGTCGTCTGAAGCTATAATGCCTTTATCCACATCAGATCGGTTTTAGTTTTTTGATGCCCCCATAATCAGCAAGAAATGCTCATCTGTTTAGACCAGAGGTGCCCAGACTTTTTTCTCGTATACCACTTTCAAAATTTTTCTGGTTTCGGTGGGCACTATATTGTTTTTCGCGCTATCTGTTAGGGCGCTTGTAGACGTCCGGTTTTTTTCACCGGACAACGGACCGATTTTTTACCGGATTCGCGGTTGTGTATGGTTTATAATGAATGTAGGTACACGCACCGGACCTTGGTCCGGCGAACAATTTACGCCGATTCATTCAAAACCATTCAATGGCAAATTCATTATAAACCATACAATGGCAAAAAATCGGTCCGTTGTCCGGTGAAAAAAACCGGACGTCTACAAGCGTCCTTAGGGTTGCATGAGAACAAATTTTAGCCGAAAAATCTGAAAATCTTAAAGCTTCAAAATGCTTTTATTAAAGCCTCAATACGACCGTTTTTCACCGAAAACAGTCTGTGAGAAATCAAGTCAAAATTTTGATTTTTTTTGCTCCCTTTGATTGTTTGTGTTAAGCCGACATAGACCCCCGTCGAATCTGGCTATCATATACAAAAAGATTTTTTCGAATCCGACAATTAATTCCAAAGATTAGCGCGTTCATACAAAGGCTTCAGCTTTATAAATTCAGACTTACCTCATGTCTCCTTTAACCAGGTTTTAAACTCATAGATTCAGATTTCTTCCTGAAATCCCATTTAAGGCGCTACTAAGTGCCAGCGGCCTTGAGTGATTTGGGCGGTATAGCTTGAGTGTTCTGCGCTGAGCTCAAGCAACGCGACATACATCCAGCGAGCAATACGACTCGCCTATCAAGGAGCGCGCTGTGCCGAATTAGACGTATTATTACTTTTTAGTAACGAATCTATGATAAAAAAAATCACTCTAACTAAAAGTTAGATAGTTAAATTATCTTTAAAATGGTGAAGGTTTCGTAAAAATACGCTCAATAGTTTTCGCGCGATCTTCACCTTTTTGAACGCGTTAGACCCAACATTACAAATTTATTACACTACATAGATAAACGTAATCTAAAATATACTCATCATCTGCCTAGCCTTTTCCTAAATTATATTGGCGTCGGCTTCCAGTCTAACTAGTTTCGGCTGAATATCAATATTTTACGTGGAGCGACTGCCATCTGACCTCCACAACCCAATTAATGGGTAATACCGGTATTGGAATGTTAGACCAGCTAGAGCTGTCAGACTTTTTAGGGCTTCTGACTACCCGTAACGATTGTCAAAGATATTCCTATGACAACCGGGACCGACTGCTTAACGTGCTCTCCGAGGCACGGAGGGGTTTCGATGTGTAAAGAACGGTCACCCATCCAAGGACTGACCGCGGCAAGCGCAGCTTAACCTCGCAGATCGATCGATCAGCGCGACTGTCATTTAGCCACGAGCCCCTCGTAATCTAAAATATACTCTAATCAAATTATTAAGAAAATGCTCTAGTTTAGCATATATTTTTTTCAAATCATTAACACTACTCGTTTAGACGTGATCTTCAGATTAAAATCTTTAAAAGTCGTATATCTGCGCCTTAAAAAGATAATATAATCTAAACAAACTGCATGTCTATTGTGTACCGACTCGCCGCGTTTTATCACCGCGAGTACTGCCAATTTGCTTGCGAACGTTCCAGGGAATCACACCGTGACATTCTCCCTCGAACGTTCGCAAACAAATTGACAGGGGGGTGATTCTCGCGGGTTCGATATTGATATCGAATTCGATATATATTGCAACAACTGTCAAAATCCCTACCATTTTGACATATTTTGTTGCGATATATATCGAATTCGATATCAATATATCACCCGCGAGAATCACCCCCCAGTTCTCGTGCTGACATAAATACAATTAAACGTAAAGGGCCTTACCACAAAAAAGATAAACATCTGTTGAACATGACTGCTATCAAAAATAATACACACTTGTTTTAGACAAGTTAGTGCTAAAACAAGTGCCGATTATTTTTGGTAGCATTCGTGTTCAACAGATGTTTATCTTTTTTGTAGTACGGCCCAAATATTTTTTTAATTACAGAAGCAACGAAACGATAGTCATAGACGAGACGACGGTCATAGACCTAATAACTCCGATCACAAGCAAAACGTGTAAAGTCATCCACCAAATATCGCACATAATCGAACCTTTCTTAGAACACCCTACCATATGTTCCCACGAAAACGAACACAAGAAACACCAACAAAACGGCTTCGACGAAGACCCAGACAAGAAAAACATCAAAAACAAAAACAAAATAATCATCAACGGAGATATAAACAAGAAACATATAAAAGAAAATAACAATAACAAAGAAATGGAAGAAACAGAAACAAATAATTGTAATAAACGTAAGAAGAAAAAGAATGGAGATAAGGATAGGCCGAAATTGAGCAAGACTAGCTCTGTTTGTTCGTCGTTAAGTGATATGAGTTTGAGTTCGGGGAAGGTCGAAAAAACTCGGACTGTTATAGATATGCCTTATTTGGAGAAGCAGTTGAATGAGCTGCATCGGTTGGTTGAGAAGTGTACTAAAGCGGTGAGTTTTTGTTCTATTAACCGATTTAAAAAATGTTCTCTATTTGAACTCTTTTTAGGGTTCCGTACCAAAATGGTAAAAAAGGAACTTATGGTGCGACTTCGTCTGTCTGTCTGTCACACCTGCTCATTTCAGCAACTACTTATGCTATCGACTTGAAATTTGGAACAGTTATAAAGAATGCTTGTTCAACTTTATTGCAAATGAAAAAAGTCCATAAATATTTTTATTTTTATTGCAAAAGGGGCCGGAGTGGGGTTCCAAAATTGTAAAGTGGGGTTACTAGATCAAGTGACATATCATATGAAAGGGCTTGATTTGCACATTTCAAAATATATTTTCATTTTATTTTATGTCTCACAGTTTTCGACATATGATGAAAAATGTCTGAAAAAATACCATTCCCCCCCCCTTATCTCCGAAGTTTGCGGGGCGAAAAATCTGAAATAATTAGGGTTGATAGGAATTGACCCAAATATGGCACCAAAAAACGATGTTCCTAACTAGTACAGTGTTTTCAAAATCATCAAAATTCTTTCACAAACAAAGTTAGTTATGCGGTCCGGATTTTTTCACTTCATACGTCCAAATATGATACGAAACCCTCGGTGCGCGAGTACGACTGGCACTTGGCCGGTTTTTATGTATGTGTGTCCGCGATTTTCTCAAAAACTACTGAACCAATTTTGATGATTTTTTCACTAACGTAATTCACATACTTTGTGGAAGGTTTTAGTATACGGAGTATAAGACAGCGTAACGAAAACTGAAACCATGGATTCAGTACCTTATTCTGAACCCCCCAGCCAGTGGTGGATTTGCCCTAAGGCACAGTAGGCCCGGGCCTAGGGCGGCCAAGGATTAGGGGCGGCCAATTGTAGAAAAAAAATACAGTCGAGCTTATCGTCGTCGAGCTTGATCTAGCTTTACTCAACATAGTAGCAGATTGTTTAAGGAAATTGGATTGCAAAGATTTAATTAGTGATTTTGTTGCGCTTATGTGTAGATGCATTGTAACAAGTAAAACCCGTTTTAAACCTTAGTATGAGAATAAATCTGTACTAAATTAAATAAAAGATAGTTTCTTTCATCGAAACTTATAAATTTTATTACCTAAATGATGAAAGCTGAGAAAGGGGCTGCCGGTACTACACGGCCTAGGGCGGTCAAGACTGCTACTGCCCATAGCGTTAAAATTTTGCGTCGGACAAAAAAAAATACGATTTTTGAGATTTTCTAACGAACTGAAAAATTCCCAAACGAAGTCGTAATTTTTTCTAAAAGACCGAATTGCGGGCAAAAGCCTAGTTGATAGTTATGTCATACTGCTATTGTGCGTGTCTTTCTAGGGAGCTTCACAACAGCGCGGCAAGCTCGGCGGTCGCGGTCGCCTGTTCGCCGCGGGGCTGCGCGTGCGCACTGCGGTAAGATACATGCGAAATACCTACCCGAAGAAAATATCAATTTATCCAAAAATATTTCCCTGCGACATAAAGTGTATAATAGTCTCCGATAAATCGCTGTGACATCCGGATGGGTAGACGGACGGACAGACGGTTTCGACGCAGAATGTCAACTTCTCAAAATGTCAACACGAAGCAAAACGCCAACTTCGCAGAACGTCGACTTCGCAAAATGACAGCTTCACAAATAAATAGACAGAGAGACAGGACGAAATTATAAGGGTTTCGTTTTTGACATTTGGCCATGGAACCCTAATATGGATATCAAATAAAAAATAAAATCTATACTAATATTATAAAGCTGAAGAGTTTGTTTGACCGCGCTAATCTCTGGAACTACCAGTCGGATTCGAAAAATTCTTTTCGCATATGATAGCCAAATTCCTGAGGATTAGTATTACTATTTAACATCACGCTACGACCCGTAGGAGCCGAGCAACGGGGGTGAAATCGCGAGGAAGAGCTAGTATAAGTCCCGGCATCAGTCTTGATCACAAACATCACCTGCGCATTAGCTGATTTTTCGGTCTCTGGCGGAATTAAGAAGACGGGGGGCGCCGAGGTTGCACGCTTTGTTTTGTCAGTCGATGCTCGTCGTCTAATTGGTCCATTATCTACTACGTATTGTCTACTGTCTATTGTCTATTGGGCCGAAAATGTACATGCGCGATCTGTTCTCTCTGATCTGATCTGTGTTCGTGAACGGGCGCCGTCTGTTGGGACTGGTCATCTCTGAACTGCTATGGCTAATATTTGGAGTTGTGTTTACTATTATTCTAGACTTTTACATTGTTCTCTCATATTTGTGTTATTTCCGACAAAAGCAATGTAACCATGATATTGTAATCATTTGATTTAAAAGAGTAACCATGGAGTTTCTTGCCCGTTCTTCTCCATAGGAATCTACGCTTTGGAACGGGCATCTAGCTTCATCATTATGACTAACTGACAGACTCCTTGACAATTCAAAAGTACCTGTAATTGGTCTAATTGAAATAAATGCTTTGACTTTGACTTGACTTTGACTGTGATCATTTTTAGTGCCGGTACCTCAGATCATAGAAACAAGGAGATATGCCATCATAGCAAATTAGTACGGGAACAACTGATGCCACTTTTAGTACATTTTTCGACACAATTACGCGCATAATTAAGCGCTCCTTGTGAATAAAAAGATCTCCCACGCATTGAACATTCCGCACACCCTTAATCTAACACTGTTTAATCGTCACTCAACACTAGCACTAAACTAAAACACTGTATTTATATCATCGATCGTGTTCGGTTCGTCGCCAGCGCGTACGTTTTTAACCGACTTCAAAAAAAGGAGGTTCTGTATTCGTCCCGTATGTATGTATGTATGTATGTTTTTATGTGCGCGATTTTCTCAAAAACTACTGATTAGATTTGGATGGAGTTTTCACTAAAGTAATCTACATACTTTGAAGAAGGTTTACGTATATAATACATTAGGTAATCATTCCTATGTACAAAGTTATATGCATAAATGTACACACTACGTTGAAGATTTACTGTTGAACGAAGTCGTCAAAGTAATCTAACGCGAGATAAAGAACTAAAAAGGGAAAAATAAAAACTTTTTTAACAAAAAATAACCGACTTCAAAAAGCCACTACAAAGAAAATAATAATTTTGGTTTCGGAAGTCGGTGGCAAAAAAAGCAAACAAAAACCAAAGCCACCGACTTCCGAAACCAAAATTATTATTTTCTTTGTAGTGGCTTCTTGAAGTCGGTTATTTTTTTTAATATGAGCAATTTGCTCAAGATCAGGCATCAAGCTCGATAGCGCCTTGGCACATCTCCTTGTTTCTATGATCTGAGGCCGGTACCTACAATATCAATACCTACATTTTCTTATAACTTTGTTCCTATTACAGTCTCCAGCGGAGACGACGTCGCTACACAAAATCCACCTGATCAAAGTGTTAGGAGAACTGCTGGCGATAGCCTGCGACCGCGAGGATCTAGTGATGCAGTTCACTTCCAAGTAAGTCTTCCTAGGCAAGCGTGCTCCATCGTAGACCGCATCATCACTTAACATCAGGCGGGATGGCGGTCAAACGCGAGCCTATAATTTAATTTAAAAAAAAAGTGCAATGTGGAGCTTGAAGGGTATCAAATAAGTGTACGACTTGTCGGTTGTGAGATTATATTGAACTAGCACTTCGCCCGCGACTTCGTCCGCGTGTCCCACAGGAACTGTGCATTTTTTCGGGATAAAAAGTAGCCTATGTTACTCAGTGATAATGTAGCTTTCTATTAGTGAAAGACACTGCTCTACTCGCGAAATTAATCGCGACACTCCTCACTTGTCATTTGCCTTGGTGAGACAATGGACGTTGAAACGGTGGCAGCGTGCGCGCTATGCATTTTTAGTATAGCTAATTATATTAATGTAGTAAAAAGAAATATACATCGTCGTCGTCGTCCTCGCCAACGGAGATGGTGGACCACATCTATTCAATAAACATTAACACTTTTTCATTTGACCATTCCACGCTTGGCGACGACATAATTTCCAATTTTGCATACGCGTGCGTCTTGCGCGAGCGCTCGACTATGTGGCCAGCCACTCGCACTCGTATTGCCGGTCCTTTGATTCGCGCGCAAAAACCGACAAAATAGGGAGCAGTGGGCAGGACGAGGAGCATGACGTGTGGCATGACGAGTAATGTTGCCACACTATGTCTCTGCCTCCTTTCCTCGTTACTTCCCATGCCACTCGTCGAGTCTGTGGCAGGCGCATATGATCTGAGGTCAAACCCCTACAGAAGCTATGAGCGATGTTCACCGTGTGTCCGTTGGTACAGAGCGCTGCATACAGCGGTGCTGGCACTGTCTCGCACGGTGTCCGGCTGCGGCATGAGTGCGGCCTACTTCATGACCACCGCCGCCTGCGTCTACTGCGTGCGATTACTCGCCATGCAGCTGGTGAGTACTACCCATCTTATCTACCAATTAGAATTGCCTGGGTAGAGTCTCTACCCAGGCAATGGGATTATGTTTTCCCACGTCCTTTTTACAGACATTTCAGTAGATTTTCAGGAATTATACAGGGCGTTATTCAAGGCCTAATCTACTATATAAAAATAAGTCGGGTTTTCCTTCCTGACGATATAACTCCAGAACGCACGAACCAATTTCCACGGTTTTGCATTCGTTGGAAAGGTCTCGGGCTCCGTGAGGTTTATAGCAAAGAAAATTCAGGAAAATTTCAACAGAAAAGCGGGAAAACAACAAAAAAACGAAGTCATCTGGTGGCGAAACGGAGTTCGCCGGGTTTGCTAGTCCCATATACAACACTAAGGCTCGTATTACAGAACGATGCTCGAGCACAAATCTTTGCTTGAGCATAGATTTAAAGCGATTTGATTGGTTGACACAAGTGTCAATCTACGCTCAGGCAGAGATCTATGCTCGAGTATCGTTCTGTAATACGAGCCTACATCTTGCAGTGGTTTCTCGGGGCCTATGCAGAACTCGCTTTTTATTTAAATCACGCCATCTATGTTTTGCAGTATGAACTACGAACATTGAATCTACCTAGTATCAGATAAAAAAAATAATACAGCGCCACCTAGTGATCTCAAATGATATTGCACTGTAACTATTGTTGTTTTTTGACGCCTGTAACCGATAGATGGCGTAACACGTATCTTTATGAAAAATGAAATGGGTTGTCTTCCAGTGGCGAAGGGTCCCTACAATACGATTATTACCGGCTTCCCTTTGAAAAATAGCACAGGCAGTATTGCCTACTTTTATTAATTAGTTTTTCGTGGCCAGGTAAGCATTTGTAGCTCCGGCTTACCTCTTACAAAAACTGACCCTTCGCCACTGTTGTCGTCAATGCAATCATGATCAAAATATTACTATTATCTATTGCATGCGCTCCACGTTTTTCACTTCATCAGAATTATTTTTTTTACTTTTTAGTCCATTATTATTGCATTTTCATCCAAATTACATAGGTGTACCAAATTTCAGCTTAGTCCGATGCTAGCAAAATGAATTGCAAAATTTGTACTGAACAGACAGACAGGCAGACAGACAGACAAGAAAGCGAGTAATAAAAACGTGGTAAATAATATTTTTATTTTTTTAAGTTAGTTTTTTCTAAAAATTTGTTCAACCCTCTGGATCCGCCCTCAATAACTACAAAGTTACAAAAAACTTTAGTCCCAAAACGTTTACTACCAAAGTTAATCAAGGTTTCTACGAAAATTGAAACACATCAAAATTAACTAGGCGGAAAACGTTACCCTTTCGTTGAAGGAAGGGTTGATGTTTTATGCGTATGTGCGAACTTTTGTTGTAATCTCGGGAAGTGCTCGCCTGATTTGGATTTTGTTTATTACGGCAGTTTTTTGTGGAACATTGTTATGAATTTGGTTTATTTATTTATTTAGGGGGGTTCCCTAGGGATAGTTTTATGTCTTTTGTAAAGTAGGTATAGCATAGCATAAGCATAGCATAATCGGCCTATAATGTTCCCACTGCTGGGCAAGGCTCGGAACCGGTTTAAAAAATACCGGTTAATACCGGTTTATTTCGGTTTTCCTCCGAACTTTTCTTAAAAACGTGAACGTTTCAAGAACTTTATTTTAACCTAAATTAACCGGTTTATTCGACGAACGGCATGTCGGTAAACGCGTTACAACTTGTATAGAAGCCGCGCATAGTGGCGCGGTATGAAGGTGCGGCGTTTCTTTGTAGTGCGTCCGTATTAACCGGTTTTTATTGCTCTAAACCGTTTAATCCGAAAAAACCTTTATATAAATACTCTTCCGAATATCGGTTTAAAAAATCCGGTTTATGCAAACGAAATAAAATATAAAGGTTTTGCGTCAAGTATAATATAATAACGGTTTGAAAATTTAACCGGTATCCGAGCCTTGCTGCTGGGACACAGGCCTCCTCTGTGAGAGGGAGTGGGCCGTAGTCCACCACGCGGGCCCAGTGCGGGTTGGTGGACGTCACATGTCTTCGAATTTTTGGTTCTAGGACATACTGGTTTCCTCACGATGTTTTCCTTCACCGTTAAAGCAAGTGATAATTAATGTCTAATACGCACATGACTTCGAAAAGTCAGCGGTGCGTGCTTCAGGATCGAACTCGAACCATTCGCCGTGGGAGGCACATGGTTAAACCACTAGGCTATCACTGCTAAAGTAGGTATGATAGTAGATAATATTACTTATGTCGAGGACGAGGTTTTCTTCTTGCTGTGCCTCCCACGGCGAATGGTTCGAGTTCGATCCCAGGCACGCACCGCTGACTTTTCGAAGTCATGTGCGTATTAGAAATTAATTATCACTTGCTTTAACGGTGGAGGAAAACATCGTGAGGAAACCTGCATGCCTGAGAATCCTTTTAATATTATAAATGCGAAAGTTCGTGCGTGCGTGTGTGTGTGTGTGTGTGTGTATGTTTGTTACTTCTTCACGCTGAAACGGCTGGACGGATTTGGATGAAATTTGGCCCACAGATTGATCATAGTCTGGAATAACATATAGGCAACCTTTTATCCCGGAAAACGCGGGCGAAGCCGCGGGCGGAAGCTAGTTCTCCATAAAGTTGTTGAAGGTGTGTGATGTCTGCCAACCCGCACTTGGCCAGCGTGGTGTACTATAGCCTATCCCGTCTCATTCTGAGAGGAGGCCCGTGCCCAGCAGTGGGACAGTTTATAAACAGGGCTGATATTATTATTAGAGGTATGCTCCCGACAGAACTAAATATATTTGAACTCACGATTTCAAGGTAGCAACAATGTTCCCGCTAGTCTCATCACGCTGTAACTCAGCTCGCCCCTTACAGGGAGAGGTCGTGACGTTTCTATACGTCCGCTGTTATATACACATATATGTAGGTAGATATGTGTTAGACGCCGCGCCATGAGACGAATGACGAACGCGGTTTTGAGGGGTGTCGCGTGGTAGATAAACATTTTATTAACACGTTCTTGTCTGTCTGTTCGGTACTTTTGCAATTAGTTTTTCAAGCACTTGCTGGCAGTGTCGTAACTAGACTTTTGTGCGCCCGGTGCGAGCTTCTATAACTGTGCGCCCTTCTTGGTCCTAGTCTGGTCATTTCTGCGCCCTACTTGGTACTAATCGGATCATTTCTGCGCTCTTCTTAGTACTGGTCTGTTCATTTCTGCGCCCCTGCAGGGTCTGCGCCCTGTGCCTGGGCACCGCTGGCACCGCCCTAGTTACGGCGCTGCTTGCTGGCATCGGACTAAGCTGCAATTTGGGAGAAAGTTCGTCCAGTGATCCCATATAGACTTAATTTAATTTGGTTTAGTAGTTTTTCAATCAGCTTCAATAAAGGGTATTTAGTTCACTTTGTCTATGTTGTCGATGTCGATTCACAGCAAATAGTGGTACCTACCTATGTAGGTGCGTGTGTTATGTCACTCAAAATAGAAAAATAAAAAACTTCATAAAAGTTAAAACAGCCTTTTTAAAGATCACTATAATGTAGTGTGAAACCGTTTCGGAAGGCGGTGCCGAATCAAACCTGAAGCAAAAATTAAAGGCAACGACTTTCCAAACTATTTCATTCAACATTACCTATTGTGATCTTATTAAAGGCGGTTTTAATTTTTTAGAAAAGTTTTTAATGAATTTATTTCCATTTCCCGGCACGTGGCAGCCCTGAGCGCTACTGCCAGTAGCACGTTGAGTGGGTGGGCGCCCTAAAAGCGCCGCTAATGCATCTGACGCGACCGTTCACGTTGTCCTTTGTACTCGCCTAGCTATTTGCGCCAGTAGATATAAAATAGACACTAAAGAAATTAGTGATGTAGAATAGTAGATTAGAATTAATTTAGAATAAGAATTTAGAATAGTAGTAGATATAGAATAGACACTAGAAATTAATAATCACTTGCTTTAACGGTGAAGGAAAACGTCGTGAGGAAACCGGCATGTCCTAGAACCAAAAATTCGAAGACATGTGACGTCCTCCAACCCGCACTGGGCCCGCGTGGTGGACTACGGCCCACTCCCTCTCACAGAGGAGGCCTGTGTCCCAGCAGTGACACTAAAGTGTGATACTCGTACAAATAAAGAGAGATTCAAACAATTTGGTGGACAGATTTCGTTTTAAAGAATATCTTAGGGATATTATCTGAAAGTGTTTTTTAATTTTTCGTAGTTACGGAGTTAATTTATTGTAATCTTAATTACTTATTCACGGTGTTCAATGGAACATTATCATATCTTATCAGTATGGTACTATTCATAGTATTCATAGGTGATTTAAATAAATAACTTTTACGTTTAACGTATCTCATCAATAAAGAAATATCTAATTGTTTTTATCTAAAATTACCACTAATATTTTGGGTGACTGTTCACACCGGCTATCGGACTTGTCCCTAAATACTTGCGCCAGTAACTGTCATGGTCTAAAAACAGCGGATAATGCATCTTTTCATCTTAGTGTATGTAACAATTTATATTAAACAATCGCATTCATTATAATTATGTATAACCACTTTCACACCAGTAATCATTTAAAATTCACTACATAAAATAAACACTCAAATAAGTCTATACAACTTTAAGACTTCTACCTCAGACAATGAGACATACAATATAAGTTCCGTAAAACTATAAAGATATAATCTCAATTTGCTACCGTGTACAGAAATAAAAATCCCGGAATATTCGTACTGTAAGCTTTTACTGTTATAAAATAAAATAAAAATAAAAACCGGACCTCTAATTAGGCAGTTACCGACTCTTTGATACAAATTCTTAACTCGTTATATAAATAAAAAGGTTTTTTTATCTCGTTTTATCTTCGGTTATCTTTAGGGACGGGTCTACGATATCGATGGGACTTGGACGTATAAAATTGAGGTTTTAGGTATTTCCTTAGATATTCTGCGGTATTTTGGTATTAAAAATAAAGTTCGTCTAATGCTTGTTATAGAGCGGATATTTGATTGAAATTGGATATTTTTTCTATTGATTATATCCAACCAACTTTTTATGCATGTTTGTCTATAGAACTCCCAGCCTACTTAGCATGATCAATTCTATCTCTATTCTACCAAAGAATAGACAAAATTATTTTTATCCAAATCGTTATCTCTTCTGTTTGAGCACGCGGTGACCCGCAGCCTAATTGCGTAACTCAATTTCTATCACCATGGCCTTCATTTTGACAGTTCAAAAACATCAATTGCGGCGTTGAGTTACTTACGGGAGCACGGATTATGAATCATACAGCGTAATGAACGTCAAAATCCATGCCATGGTGATAGCTATTGAGTTACGCAATTACTGAAGAATAGAGACATTTCTTCTCTTCATGGTATGCTTAAAACGGTAAAAACTGTTTCTATAATCTGTCACTTTGTCTATTCTTCTGTAGACAAAACCTGTTTCTATCGTGGTCATGCTAGGCCGGCAGATCATTTCATCTCAGATCCCCCTCATCTCTAGAAAAAGGCCTAAATAAAATCTGGCCTAAAAGATTAAAAGAGAATAATCAAATATCGGCTAAAGCTTTTTGGTACAGACTGAATTTTGACCATGAACAATGTGCAATTCATACATTTAAGATGTGAGATGTTCTCTAACATAATTACACTTGTGCCCTTACTTTCAAATTACTTAAAACGAGCATTATTCCTTATACGCCGCATTGTTTCACAAAAGCGTATTAACGGATTAATTTTAATATCCATCCTTACGACTCCCCACCGCCAGTACAATCTCGCGCCATAAAAAATGTTATTAAAAACTCGCCAAAAAGTATAATTGTTGCATTTTGCAATCAAAATAAAATTGGGTATTTTAATGTGATGCAGTTCCGTAGCAGAATTGCTTTGGAGATAAAAAGCGGTTCGGTCTACTGCGGAATGTTTTGTTGAATAAAATAATAAATATACGACTTATATTTGTATCGTGTGTTTCAAATTGCTCGCTTTCTTTGACGCTGAGCTCTGTAAGTTTTGTGAGTTCTCCAGCTGTTTTAGGTATCGTTAAATGCTACTGACGGCTTATAGTAATCATGCAAGTAAGTACTATCGGGTCTTTGGCCAGCGAATTATACGCGTAAAATCATGATGATGCCATATTTATTTATATTTTTATGTGCTCGTATACTGACGAGACATCTACTGGATCCTTCACAAGTCTTCATTTCCAAAAATTGAGATAAGAAACCTTGGGAAGAAATTAATTTGGTCCAGCCAATCACCGGTCGTTAAAGATATAACCATAAATGGAATGCAATAAAATATTGAGTATTGAGTAGATCTAGAATGACTTTCGGTGTTACACCACCACACTGAGCCATACGCTTTCTTTCTTTCCGCATTCAGTATTATTCATGGTATTAACTTTTTTGTAGATTTATTATTTTACTAGCTGAGCCCCGCGGTTTCACCCGTCGTTGAATTTAAAAGAAATCGAAGTATTTATTAGTATTTACCCCAGATCATAGAAACAAGGAGATATGCCATCATAGCAAATTAGTACGGGAACAAATGATGCCACTTTTAGTACATTTTTCGACACAATTGCGTGCATAATTAAGCGCTCCTTGTGAATAAAAAGATCTCCCACGCATTGAACATTTCGCACACACTCAATCTAACACTGTTAATCGTCACTCAACACAACACTAAACTAAAACACTGTATTTATACCATCGATCGTGTACGGTTCGTCGCCAGCGCGTACGTTTTTAATATGAGCAATTTGCTCAAGATCAGGCATCAAGCTCGATAGCGCCTTGGCACATCTCCTTGTTTCTATGATCTGAGGTATTTACCCATCCGCGCTATGGTTTCGCTGTCGCTTAGCGTTCTTTCTGACTTTTTATTTTTGCTCGCCTCCTAAGGATCATAGCGTGATGGTAAATAGCCAATACTAATCTTCAAACATTTTTTCGAATCCGACTTGTAGTTCCAGAGATTTGCGCGATTAAACAAGCAAAAAAAACTCTTCAGTATTGTTATTTTCGTAAAGATTAGAGAAAAAAATTGCTACAGATATTTTATAATTGTCCATAAGTGAAACCAGATTTAGTACCTAACTGCGACACTTTGGTATTGGAGCCGAAAATATATATTTTATTAGTCGCAATTAAAACCAGCTTATTGAATCGTACACTCGGGGCAATGTTAATTGGTCGTTATCACTCACGCCATCTTGGATTTTTTGCGAAATTCGAAATAATATACCTTTTTTTTCTCGTAAATCTAGTTGTTTATTAGGGTCGATTGACACTGTGTTGATAACATCTTTGGCCGATATTTGGGTTGCGATTTTTTGTAACGGCTTTGGTTATTTACGATATCAAAGGGGCACGGGGCTAAAGCCAAAATTGTACGACGCTTGTAAGGTTCTGGCTGCCGTATAATTTAAGCTAGAATCATAGCTTCGGTTTAAAAATGTGTAGAATATGTCTAATAATACCTAACTCTAAACAGTGGAACGCGCTGCCGGAGTGGATGTTCCCCGATACTTATAATTTGGATATCTTCAAGTCGCGATTGAATCGGTTTCCACTAGAGGCAATCGTGCTCCATCGTAGATTGCATCATCGCTTGACATCAGGCGAGATGGCGGTTAAAAAAAGAACTGAAATCGGCCTTCGAATAGCCCCAACCTAAGGTCTAAATATCAAGACAGTTACACTTTTCATTTCTGAAATGTACTTAATACGTGTCACAAATTCACATCACATTTGTGATGTCGCATGCGGATGTGATCATGTGAGTCAAGGACCGATAAGTTTAGTAATTTATCAATCCAAAATTGCTATCAAGATAAAGAAGAGCTATCAGATATCGCACTTTTAATTTAATACGCCGTAACCAAGATCGAAAAGATTACATTTTGTAGCTAGCATAACTAGTACTGGAGCAAGCATACTTGCCTAATCAAACGCGGCATAGTAATACTACAGTGTAACTCTATGCAGTCGGTCAACGTTGATGAATGTAGGTATACGTAGAGAGATCGTGTAGAATTGCGGGCACTGGTAGCTTAGGTACCTACTATCCTTCATGGCTGGGAATTTTCTGATACCGTATAGTACAATGGTGGCTCCGACTTACAAGTCGCAGGTCGTGGGTTCAAAATTCAAATCCAGGCAAGTACGCATGTTAATTTGTGCAATTTTTCATATCACCTCTGTTTCAAAAACATTACGAAAACCGCCATATCCTAGAACCAACATACGTAGACCTGCCGGGGGCATGCGCACACTTTGTGCAATTATGTTTCATCAGCTCTAAAAACGGTCAAGGAAAACATCGTGAGGAAACCGGCATGACTTAGAACCAAAAATTCGAAGACATATGACGTCCACCCGCACTGGGCCTGGGTCTACGGTCCGCTCCCTCTCACAAGCGGAGACCTGTGTCCCTGCAGTAGGAACATTATAGGCTGATTAGCTGTTCCCCGCGGTTTCACCCCGTTGCTCGGCTCCTAAGGGTCGTAGCGTGATGTTAAATAGTCTATACTATTCCTCGTGAATCTGGCTATCATATACAAAAAGAAACTTGCGAATCCGACTGGTAGTTCCAGAGATTAGCGCAGCTTTATCATATTAATATAGATTATCCGTTTGTTGTTTGTTTTACCGCCGTGTGCCCTCAGGTTCGAAACCCAGTCCCTATGACATCCAACTGAATTCTTCGTCCATCAACAGGAAAAAGACCTCCACGCAGAACAACGCGACATGGACCTAGCGAAGCAGCTGTGCGACTGTCTGTCAGTGTCGCTGGACTCGGTGCTGTGCTCCACGCGGCTGTACAACGAGCACCGCGACGTCAGCGCCGAGGACCTGGAGCTGCTCGCCGCGCTGCGAAACAGAGCGCACACGCTCATCAGGTACGTGGTAGAGGGAGATAGATGCGAAGCAGCTTAGCAACTGTCTGTCAGTGGCGCTGGACTCGGTGCTGTGCTCCACGCGGCTGTACAACGAGCACTGCGACGTCAGCGCCGAGGACCTGGAGCTGCTCGCCGCGCTGCGGAACAGAGCGCACACGCTCGTCAGGTACGTGGTAGAGGGAGATAGACGATAGGAGGGAGATAGATATACTGAGTGTAAGTTTAAACAGTCGAATTACGAAAAGGGGAACAACTTTGAACAACTTTTACTATGGGACAAACACTGAAATCGCGAAAAAAAAATCTACGTCTAAATTAAAAAAGCCCTATTAATACATAATATTTGCCGCATTACGTGAGAAGTCGCGGCGAGTCGCTACATTTATTTTATTACTCTGTGGTAACAAAAAAAAACATTTCCCGTGCATTTTCCATTACAAACGCAAACACTCAAACTAGTTTAGTTTTTCTCATCAAAAATAATAAAAAAACGTACCCACTTGCTGTAGTGGCTCCCCTCTCCAAATTACAGGGGGAGGCGGGAACGCATTAGACAAATTAGATTATGTTCTTGTAAACGGATAGAGTGAACTCGAACGATGTATGTCATAGTGAGGTTCAGATGTTTTTGATGAAGCATGCCTTCAGAACGCGAACGTTGAACATCGTTGACATCATCCAATTATGCCAATTTTACTGCTGAAGGGGATGTCCCTAATTGAAGAATAGTAGGTATAATAATTATTATGTAAGATGGTGATATCGCATCGATGTCCTATAACTGCAAAGTTAAAGGCATTGAGTTTGAGTCTGTATATGTATGTCGCCAAACGCTCACAAGAGGCGTATGCAAAGAGATTTTAAATTTCGAGTGTAGCGAACGCGTCACTCGCGATAGCTGAGTTGGTTCAAAGCACTAGCCACGGTTCGGCAGAGGTCACGGGTTCCAATTCCGCTCGCGACATTCGATTTTTGAAAAATCCCTTATTAATAACTTGCAGGTCACCTTTTTGGACGCGTTTAGTTAGACTGCTTTCAGTCTGTCGTCATTAATATACCTACTTACTTGGGAAAATGATAAGCTTTTAACTTTAAACGAAAGGGATCCTTGTCACCTAATTTCTTCTACCCTGATCTTGTGCAAGTAATTCTTGACCGCCATCTCGTCTATAAAAGCACCAACCACTTTTAAGAAGTATTCATTTGCATCATTCAGTATGCATCTGTCAGGTCATCAACTTGTCAACAGTTATTTGCCCCAAACATTTGTCCACACATTTTCACCCAACATTTCCCTGTCCAAAATAATTCCGAGAGAGCTTTAATAAGTTAAAAGGCCGACACGTCAGAATAAGAACAATAAGCTTCACTGACGTACTCTCATGAATGTTGGCGTCAACGCGAGCGGAGCCGGGGTGCGTTTGTTGTATGTTTTAATTTAATGCGACGGTTTTGAATGGGCACTGCCAGGCCTGCCCCCCTAGCCAAGTTGCTTTTCAGTTAGCGTTCACGCCAAACGCTACGGATAACATTTATAGCAGTGATATTAGTGAGGTCACGTGACTTTTCCGTAGGTATCATTCATAAGTCATGACATCCATAGGTCGCTGGTTCATATCCGGCTCGAAGGACCATTTTTAGGGTTCCGTACCAAAATGGTAAAAAAGGAACCCTTATGGTGCGACTTCGTCTGTCTGTCTGTCTGTCTGTCACACCTGTTTATTTCAGCAACTACTAATGCTATCGACTTGAAATTTGGAATAGTTATAAAGAATGCTTGTCCAACTATATTGCAAATGAAAAAAGTCAAAAAATATTTTTATTTTTATTGCAAAAGGGGCCGGAGTGGGGGTCCAAAATTTCAAAGTGGGGTTACTAGGTCAAGTGACATATCATATGAAAGGGCTTGATCTGCACATTTCAAAATATATTTTCATTTTATTTTATGTCTCACAGTTTTCGACATATGATGAAAAATGTCTGAAAAAATACCATTCCCCCCCCCCCCTTATCTCCGAAGTTTGCGGAGCGAAAAATCTGAAATAATTTGGGTTGATAGGAATTGACCCAAATATGGCACCAAAAATAAAACGATGTTCCTAACTAGTACAGTTTTTTCAAAATCATCAAAATTCCTTCACAAACAAACTTAGTTATGCGGTCCGGTTTTTTTCACTTTATACGTCCAAAAATGATACGGAACCCTCGGTGCGCGAGTACGACTCGCACTTGGCCGGTTTTTATGTACGGCACAGAGGTCTTGTTGAGTTGGTTGTTTTGACGAAAATCGTTTCTCAACATATTTTAATTGTTAGATAAATTATTATATTACTGGTACTGGCGAAGTTCGCAGCGCATAGACTAGAAACTAGAACTGTTTGCTTGCGGCACTCGGCATTGCACAAATCCTCTGTGGATAGTTTTAACTGAATCATCACTGCTGTACTGGAGATGGACGATGTTTGCTTGCGAACTTTGTCTGCGTTAATTTACTTTGCATAACATTACATCACGACTATTTACCACGATGGGGTAGGCAAAGGCGTTAACTACACCCACATTTGGTCAGATATATTGGACCCATCATCCCATGTAATAAACAAAAATAAATTAGACCTATTAATTTCAACTTTATACCTCCACGGGTTCCTGAGAAAAAGTATCTTGACAGACAAACGGGCAGCGAAGTGACCCTATAAGGGTACCTCTTCCCTTTTGAGGTACGGAACCCGGAAATGATAAAAAGTTGATAATGTTAACGAGAAATTCTACGAAACACTCTATTCTTCTATAGTTTAATTAAACATGTCATTTAATACACTTGACCTGCTCCAACATCACAACAGCACAGCGCAGTGCGCCCCAACAATGGACGCGGCACTCCATTGTGTCCATATGCGCCGCGAATTCACTTGCATCTCCGTGTTAAGTACTGCAACACAGAGTCGAGAGTTCACAGAGTGATGTAGGTTCGTCTGTCATAGGAGTGGTTTTTACAAGCTTTTATTCAACTTACCGTCTGTGTATGAGGCATAATCTTGCAACTGAATTTTATACTAGTTCCTTTCGACCGATTGAGCTGAAATTTGGAACGCATATGTCACTTCGATGACAATGCAATAATATGGTACCATGGAGGTGGTCTCATGATGGAGCTTGGTGGCTATAGGAACTTGTCAACTTCCTTAACATAACTCCGTCGTGTTTGGACTCGTTGGATTTATCATGACAAGTACTATAGACCTATGTGATGTCCAGTAGGGTTGCCAACTTATATTAGAAGAAATAGAGTATATCTGATTTCAAAGGAGGTAAATAAAGAGCACGGACTTCCGAAAAAAACTATCATTTATTTTATATTTTTAAAAAGGTATTTTTTTGTCCTTTTTGCAGCTAAATAACAATTTTTCATGGTTTTTAAAATAATTGTATGACTCCAAACATTCTAACTCTAAATTTATAAAGATCGAAAGCTCATTTTTAATCAATTTCAATGAAGTTCTGTTTCTCTCTTTCTGCCACTTCACATCCATAACCGAAAAGACTCTCTTAGTAAATGCTGTAGTAGCTCAGTAAAAGTTTTCCAAACAAAAAACAGAGTCACAAATGTCACAACACAGTGGAAAATCGATAATTTTTCTTGCGCCAAAATTAACGTAACCTCAAAACACTTCTCAAAACTTGTGACATAACATTGACATAATAACATTAGTGGCTGCGTTCAAAAACATCCGAATGTGGCTTGGGGAATATGGGTTTGCATAATATTACATGACTGAATGACTGACACTAGTAGGTATAGTAAAATTTGTGTAAAAAAAGAGTATTTTAGCGTACTCTATTAGTGTTATAGATTATAGAGTACGCCTACATGATATAGAGTACAATACTCTATTTTAGAGTACGGTTGGCAACCCTATGTCCAGGGTCTCATGATGGAGTTGGGAAGTGATCATTATAAAAGCATGTTGCATGAAAAATGTTTTTCAATATAGAACTTATTTATGCTTTTAGTGGTTATATTTTGTTGTTGTAAATGTTTTTTTATGTTTGTGTCAAATATTTGTGTTTCCTCCATTGTTTTAATCTGGCTGTGCGTGAAAGAGTAACAGACATCCATACATACATCCTCACAAACTTTCACGTTTATAATACACACATCAAAAGTATCTAGGGATCAACATATATTTTTGCAATAACTTTTCTCCTGATTGATATTAATTAAAATTTTCTTTAAGGATTCATCAAATAAAGTGTTTTCGTTTGTCACAGTAACGATAAACCAAGTCACCTTTGCATTAATAAAGAAATTTGCCATTTTCCTAATAAAGGGATTTTTGACATTTGAACCACTAACATTAAAGTTCGAAAAAAAGACTGAAATAACAGTTTTCTTTAAAATTTTATTGGGTAACTTAAACAATTAATAATCCGTGTTTCTACCGCAAACACTAACAACACAAGAACATCGGTTTGGCATACTCAAAATGAGTTCATCCAAATCACGCTGTGGAATGGCCGCCCATGTTCGTTGCAACAACAAAAAAAGGTCTTCTTGCGACTGGATACCCTCCATATTCGGCAGAGCTCTTCTCTGTAGCATATCCCATGCATGCTCAATCGGGTTCAAGTCTGGCGACTGAGCAGGCCAGGGCAGGACATTGATGTTAGCTGCGGCGAGAGTCTGTCTTACAACTCTTGCGGTGTGCGGTCGTGCATTATCATGCATTAACTGAAATAAGGGACCGATTTGCACTTGTAGAGGAACGATGACGTCTAATACAATCGTCTCAGCATAAATTTGAGCGTTGAGGTTGCCTCTGATCCAAATCAACTCAGTTCTTCCGCCGATCCAAATACCCGCCCATACCATGATGGTTCCACCACTATAAGGATGGACTTCCTGGCAGGATTTTAATCGCTGTTGGCGTCCAGGGGTTCTCCAGTGTCGTATACGTCTTGTATCCGGTCTCATACCAAAACGAGACTCATCAGAAAAGCACACGAAACGCCATTGTTCTTCTGCCCAATTTCTGTGTTCAAGAGCCCATTGATATCGAATCCTACGATTGTGCATTGCTATAGGTGGTACCCGTAGCGGTCTTCGGGAATGAAGGTTCACTTCATGCAAGCGGTTTCTGACTGTTTGGTCGCTAATTAAGTTCCCTGAAGAGTGATGAAGCCTCACGGCTAACATCATGGCGGTTATTGTTGGAGCTCTTCGAGTTAAGATTTGAATGTATCGGTCTTGTCTCCGTGTGGTGCAGCGATACCGTCCTCCATGGCGCTCAGCCACGGTACCAGTGCTTCGGTAACGTGTCCAAAGTCGACTGATAACGCTCTGACTTGTATTCAGAGCTAAAGCTACAGTACGTTGCCGGGAACCAGCTTCTATCATTCCCACGGCTCTGAGCATTTCTTCCCTGCTTAAATGACGTCGCCGCTCCATAATAACGTTGGTTTTAATCAGTAGTAGGGAAACAGTAGCACTAATAATGTCTTCAATGCGTTGTATGTTTTTATAGGGAAAATATTGACAGCTTATTTTCATCTTTTACTCGAATTTGATTGAGAGTTCCTGATTCAAATTATGAAATGCACCAAAAAGGATCCATATAAATTTATAAAATCATAAATTTATTACAAAGCCACATCTCAATCTCAAGAAATCCGCATAAAAATGCTTGATCCCTAGACACTTTTGATGTGTGTATTAGTAAGATTATTTTTAATCACCGTAGTGCGTTTGTTTTATTAGCAGGAACTGTTTTTTATGTTGTACAGTTCCAGAGAATCTTTAAACAAAAACATTGATGACTACAAGCTGGTTTAATTCTCTACATACCCAGGGAATGAGATCAGTATCCCGATCATGAGTTTTTTTGACGTGTAGTATCGTTAACGTAAGCTTATTTTGAATTGAAAATACACGCATATTTTGAATTGAAAATACAATACGTTTGTTACACAATATTTATATAAATTAAATACTTAATTAATTTCTCTGTATTTTTTAAAATGTGCAAATTGTATAAAATTTTATCAAAATGTTCCAGGACTACTGTATTTTAAATTCAAAATATGCTTACGTTAACGAAACTATACGTCAAAAAACCTCATGATAGGGGTACAGGTGGCCTACAAAAAAACCGCAGATCATATTATCAGATCACCAACATAATTAAATTAAAATAAAATTACCGCCACGTGCACCGCATCACTCTGTCATCTCACTCTACTCTGTGGCACATCGCGAGGGTGTGCGACATCGATACTCGGTAGATTACAGACGATTATCGATTCAATCGGATACCGGCACATCGAGGGTTGTAAGATGTAATAAATTAGCGGGATTTGTTGCCATATGTGAGGATATGTATAGATTAGGTCATAGGTGTATTGGTGTTATGTAGTGTGCTTTTTGGTATGATAGAAAAAACACTTTGATAGCAAATAATTGGGCATGAACCAAACGAAAGGTTGGGAAAAAAATTCTTTGAATTAAAACTTACTTTTCTAAGGAGTTAAAAACGACAGTAGTAGGTATAACAGAGGCTGAGATATCGTGAAACGTAAAATTTTACGGAATAGAAACAAGTTCTATGTTGAAAAATATTTATTAATACAAGTTTTTATAATGACCGCTTCCTAACTCCATCATGAGATCCTGGACATCATCTAAAACCAGAGTACTCGGGAAGACAAATGCAACAAGTCCAAACTCGATGAGGTTGCGTCGTTTCGTTACAGAGTTCCTATGGCCACCTTCCGGCTCCATCATCAGACCAGCTCTTTGATATCATTATATTGCATTGTCATGCGATTCACATAAGCATACAAAATTTCAGGTCAATCGAACACCGGGAAGTGCGTCAAAGGGCACTGGCAGACGCCCATTACACAATCTGAAGCCCAGCGCTCTGGGCTTCAGATTGTGTAAGTCGGTACAGATATGAAATTAGTTTGGTGTGGTCGAGTATTTCAAGAGTATTTAAATTCATTTTTTATTTGTTTTTGTGCGTAATTGGGTTAAAGAGAAATCTTTGTATTTGTGACAGTGAGGTTTTAGTAAGGTGTGAATGATCCAGTGAAGTACAGCCCGACTAATGAGTTCTCAATTCAAAGGTTTTAGTTGCTGTCACCATGATATTCTGTGGAGGTCTAATGAAGTACAGCCCGACTAATGAGTTCTCAATTCAAAGGTTTTAGTTACTGTCGACATGATATTCTGTGGAGGCACGCGCCAGCCAGCATGCACCCGTTTATGTTTTATTGGTTTTTTCAAAATGTCAACGGCATAATCATTTTATTTCTTATTCATTTCGATTTTTGATTCCAATTCTTAATCTATAAGATAAATTAGGCAAGGAACAATAAAATACATTTTTATTTTTGGTTAAGCTTTTATTATGGGATTTTACTTTTACTATGGGACCAACCCTGAAATCGCGAAAAAAAAATAAGCTGGTCCATACATTTATGTTCACATAACTCAACAAAATGTATGGAACAGCTGATTTTTTTTTCGCGATTTCAGGGTTGGTCCCATAGTAAAAGTTGTTCATAATGATGAGTACAATGACCCCTTAAAATATTTCCACTGTTTAACCTGCCACCCTGTATAAAAAGTAAACGCTAGCGACGAACCGAACACCGTATCGATGATATAAATACAGTGTTTTAGTTTAGTGCTGGTGTTGAGTGACGATTAACAGTGTTAGATTGAGGGTGTGCGGAATTTTTAATGTGTGGGATCCTTATATTTACGAGGGGCGCTTGTAATTGTGTTTAAAAATGTACTAAAAGTGGCGACAGTTGTTCCCGTACTAATTTGCTATGATGGCATATCTCCTTGTTTCTATGATCTGAGGTGGTACCTATTGCCAGTCTTACTTACATAAAAGGGTTTCGTTTCCTCCTCCCGTCGTTCAATCAAAGGGGTACTTATAACGAGTAGGTATCGAGAACCATTGCAACCGAACAGAATCGAATTAAACTCTCCACGGGTACTCGATAACGTTGTTATGTTCTTCATAGGAATGTTGAGAGTTTGATTCGATAGCCTTTTCGATTTTTAATGGACTGGTTGGAGGATGCGGAAATTGGTGTAATTTTGGAATATTGATTTGTATACTTTTGTGAGCGAATAGCATAAGCATAACATAATCAGGCTGTAATGTTCCCACTGCTGGGACACAGGTCTCCTCTCTGTGAGAGAGGGAGATTTTTTATTTAAAAAATAGGCTTCCGTTTGATCGCCATCTTGTCTGATGTTAGGCGATGATGTGGTCTACGATGGAGCACGCTTGCCTAGAAGAAACCGATTCACTCGCGGCTTGAAGACACCCAGATTGTGACTCTCGGGGAACACCCACTCGGGCAGCGTATTCCATTGTTTGGGGGTTTTCACAATGAAGGTGGAATCCAAGCGAAAACTAAGAAGTGATATCGCTTTTTCGACACTCAGTTATTCGCCTTCAGAAGCCATTTAATGTATTGTCTTCAGTCTTCATTTAAATAACGTATTGACCCAATTTCCTACACCAACGTACAAGACATTTAATTTAATTAAGTAACGAATAAATTAAAAGCCAAGGCTGAACCACTCATTATAATTACTCCCCAAATTAATTTGACGACAGTTTTCAAAAGAGAACGCGCTTCAATCTGGCGATCCGCCAATAAGCTGCTTTGTAATTAGACAGCATGTCGCCTGCGTCCAATCGCTGAGCTCCGCCCACCAATTGGTATTAAAAAGTCGCCTTGTTAAGTAAATGAAAACAGCCCCGTGCCCCGTGGTGTGGGGCCGTGGCGGTACTAAAAGCGGATTCATAAGCGGAGCGGGTATCATACAAACAGTTCGTCGCTTTTAGGCGTGTACTGCTAAATATACAGTACCGTCACAATGATGAACTTCGATGATGCTTAATCATAGAAGTTCATCATTGTGACGGTACTTTTACTACTGCTGATATTTATTTCTTCCTCTTGTTATAAATGCTTTTCTCAATAACATTAAGACATTCGGGCTTACTCTAAATATTGATGATATGGAAATATTCCAAGAATATATACTCAATACATTTCTAGCATTCCACAATGTCAAAACTTATAATTGTGAGATAATTATGGACCCTGTCGGGCAAAGCAACATAGATAGTAGGAGAGAGGAAGCTTTACTTTGACATTTGTAATTTGATAATTATGTAGACAATTTTACATTTAATACTTTTTTGGAATTTAATTATTTTATTTATTTTAGAATCATTTTTACGTGCCGAATTTAGTAGGCGAAATATGAAGAACTATTGTGTACTTATGTTTATAAAATCTGTAAAATACCATATTTTAGGCAAATAAATGAATTTATCTATTTCATATACAGGGTGGCAGGTTAGACAGTGGAAATATTTAAAGGGGTCATTGTACTCATCATTATGAACAACTTTTACTATGGGACCAAACCTGAAATCGCGAAAAAAAAATCAGCTGTTCCATACATTTTGTCGAGTTCTGTGAACATAAATGAATGTAACAGCTGTTTTTTTTTAGTTTTTTGTTTTCTGTCTAACCTGCCACCCTGTATTTGCAAATCGCTTGCAGTGCAACCTCGCCCCCTGTCCTATAATTTCACAGGGACATTTTTAATTTATTAAAACGGAGCCCGATGATTATTTGATATTCAAAGTCAATATTTATTTTTTATTAGCGTCCATTTTGTTTGCATCTGGACGTCGAGTGTTTGTCGTGGCTGATTGTTTTTCTGTAATGCATGAGGTTTTGTGTATTCCTGGTACTCTGGGGAAATTGGGTTGATTAGGTTTAGTAACTGACTCTTAATGAAGCTAGAGTACCTAAGCTAACTACTAACTAGTGGATAGACAACTACTGACAGGTAATTTTAATTAAATTACTTATTAAGGTTATATGGCATAGTAAAGCGCATTTGAAAAACTTTCCGAATTTAACGGCGAAGTTTGTTAACAATCTATTAAAATAGAACCTTTAACAGAAAAAAACCGGCCAAGTGCGAGCTGTACTCGCGCACCGAGGGTTCCGTATCAGTTTTGGACGTATAAAGTGTAAAAAAGCGGACCGCAAAACTAAGTTTGTTTGTGAAAGAATTTTGATGATTTTGAAAAAACTGTAGGTAGTTAGGAACATCGTTTTATTTTTGGTGCAATATTTGGGTCAATTCCTATCAACTCTAATTATTTCAGATTTTTCACTCCGCAAACTTCGGAGATAAGGGGGGGGGAATGGTATTTTTTCAGACATTTATTGTCATCATATGTCGGAAACTATGAGACATAAAATAAAATAAAAATGTATTTTGAAATGTGCAGATCAAGCCCTTTCATATGATATGTCACTTGACTCAGTAACCCCACTTTGAAATTTTGGACCCCCACTCCGGCCCCTTTTGCAATGAAAATAAAAATATTTTTTTTATTTTTTCATTTGCAATAAAGTTGGACAAGTATTCTTTATAACTGTTCCAAATTTCAAGTCGATAGCATTAGAAGTTGCTGAAATAAGCAGGTGTCACAGACAGACAGACGAAGTCGCACCATAAGGGTTCCTTTTTTACCATTTTGGTACGGAACCCTAAAAATCAGCCTCTTTTCGACAACTTTTCTGTTTCTCGTGTTGAAATTTTATGGATTAATTAATTTACATGAACTCTGGTCCTTCTGATACAAGTTCAGGAATGGGAAAGACCTAGAATACCATGAAATGCCACTTGCATAAAACACAGCCATTAGCTCTCAATCAAGCATCCATACTTACTCAAGATAGCTCTTACAACGAACACAAATCAAACATCTGCAAGTGACTCGACCATCCAACTGTCACACGAACAACTCAATACTAGGAACAATATTTATTCAATAACGAAGGGGTGCAGGGGCGCTCACGCTGGGGTCGCATTCAATTTGTGTGTTGTCAATGATGCGCGCTCGATTTAATGGCAGGTGACGTTTATAGTTTGCGCCCCCTGTACTGTAATGGATGGGTAGTAAGCGCGCGCGCATTCGTACTATATTCATGGGTGTGATTAAGATTAGATTTTGTTGTTTTTACTAATATTATATAAAAAGGAAAAGTTTTAAATTTGTATGTATGAAGTAATCTCTAGAACTACTGATCCGATTCTGAAAATTCTTTCACTGATAGGTAGCTACATTATCCCTGAGTGTTATAGGTTTTTATCCCGAAGAAATGCTACCAAAGGATAGACAAAATTCTTTTTATTTAACTCGTTATCTCTTTTGCCCGAGCACGCGGCGACCCGTGCTTGGTTTATCAGAGTTATGTCTAATGAAGAATAGAAACATTTCCTCTCTTCATTGTATGCATAAAACGGTAGAAATCTTCCTACAATCTGTCACTTTGTCTATTCTTCTGTAGACAAAACCCGTTTCTATCGTCGTCATGCTGGGCCGGCTGGTAGTAAAATGTAGTAGATAACATTTCTATTGACTAATTTAGATTTGTGTTGTTACCGCTGTCTATGCTACCTCGCCTTACAGTAGAGTAGCGCTACATACAACCGTTAAACATGTTACATCGGGATCACTCCGTGTTTGTTTAGCATTATTATCTGTCCCTTTTGTCCGTATGTCACACACTGTCTATTAAAATGTAATTCTGATGGGCAGAGGGTTGTTTTACATGTACTGTGGAGCAGTTTTTGAAAACTTTTTTATAAGTTTTGATGGATTGGTCCCCTGAATTGTATTATGAAACGTAGAATGTATTTTCTGAAATTTAAAATAAAAGGTGAATGCTTATATTCCAGTAATGCATTAAGCTTTTTTGCTAATTCGTCAAAATGTACTCGACATCTTTGCATAAAGTATTTATGCTAAAATCATGCTCAAGCGTTTTATTAATTTTATAAAAAATCGGGCATGAGCCTGTGGATCCACGCACAGTGCAGGGTTTCGTAGCAAAAATTATATGATAGAAACACTGACCAAGTGCATGTCGGACCACGCACACTAATCACTATATGAGACACTATATCGAGAATAGGTTCCTTTTTTTAGCCGACTGCGGCGTAGACCAAAAGGAGGATATAGTGTTTAACCTGTATGTTAGTATCTATGTATGTATTTCCGTTTCTGTGTTCCCTCCTAAAGACTAAACGAGCAAACGGATTGTAACAAATGAGGTAGTGGTCGTGTTTTTAAAATGTTTGAATTTGTTATTTTTCCTTTTGAGGTACGGTACCCAAAAATGAGGTACCCTCAATAATATCCCAGATAAATGTCCCACCGATTTGGGGTACAAAAGACATCCAGTAAATAATAATTGATAACCACAACGCCCTGCTTATCCACAAAACAATTATCCCGTCATCTCCAACACAACTTAATACAATTATACAAATTCACACAATTTTTGACACGTGCCTGACCAATAACTGAAATTATTTCGCTAGCAAAAAAAACACCATACAAACCACTTTGTCAAAGCAAAATCAACCTTATTTACTAAACAATAAGTTTGTTATAAAATGTAAAAAATAAAATTGTCTCAGTGAAACAACATCCAGTTTCAATCAACTTCATCGCTGCAAAATCAACCTTATGCAGTAAAAAAATAGGAGTTGTAAAGTGCAAATATAACATTGTATAAGAATGCAATGGCACGTGGTTCGGTGACAGTGTTTACTCTAGGGATTAGGACGGGAATCGAACCTATGGCCCAAGAGTATAGGCACGCGACTGATGTAGTGTGTGACTGTCACGGTTATGTCTTTATTATAAGATGGAGGGAAGTTTTTGTAAATGGTCTGGGAATGACAGAAAAAAGTTCAACACGCTTTATGCTAATAGAGATGATTTTTGCCGTTTACTGTATATTATTTGGACATATAATTTAACACAATATATTATTATCAACGCGATATTATAAATTTTCAGTCAGCTAGTGCTAACTAAATGTATCGTGTGTCCTGTGTCCCTAGTCCCAGTGCGGGAGAGGAATAGTATCTATGCCTGTTTCACAACAAACAGTAATAAATAGCCTGGCTTTAACACATACGGCCAAACGTAGGCCAAACGTTGAGTCGCATTTTGCTAACAGCTATTTTCAACATTTTTTTAACACCCTCGTAATACATCGAATAAAAACACCAACTAGGTACTTCCACTTGATTAAACACTTCACACTAATAAACGTCCTTACGACGCCATATGCGCGAGCGTCGCCCGTGAAATTAAATCAAAACAGTCAGATGAAAGTGCGTACATTATTGTCGGTACATTGCGCTGCGCTACGTAATTGGGTCTGATGTTCATTGTGCCAATGGCAATTCAACACGGGCATTTGTGAGAGGAAGATCTTTTAATTTGTACCCAAAAACTAAAGTAAAAATAAAGATCGCGAAATAAAAATACATACTGGAAAGACCGATGGTACCGTGGAGATGGTCTCATGATGGAGCCAGAAGGGGGCTATAGGAATTCCTCAACTTCTTAACATAACTCCGTCGTGTTTGGGCTCGTTGATTTGTCTTGGCAAATACTATAGACCTAGATGATGTCCAGGATCTCGTGATGGAGTTGGGATGTGGTCATTATAAAAGCTTGTTTTGAAAAATGTTTCTCAACATAAAACTTATTTCTTTATTAGATACTAGCTTTTGCCCGCGACTTCGTCCGCGTTTCCGTCGTTTTTCGTAAAATAGCGTATGTCCTTCCTCACGGTTCAATGGTTTTGATGTAACAGACAGATTAACTTTCGTATTTTAGTAGGGAAATATAATATGTCAATCCACAATACTGTTGAAAAATATCGCAATAAGGAACCGCAGAATATTATTATTAATAGCTGTGCCCGCGACTCCATCAGCGTGTAACTCCTTGTGTGTAATACAATCAGAAAGCTCCGAACTGCTAAGCTATCGGGAGTTACACGTGTAAGTCAACCATAAATGATAGACATATCCTGTTGTGGGATATTTTTTAGATAATTTTATGTAGAACATTTCCGTCATAAATGATTTCTATGTAGCTTTAACCATTAAGGCTGCACACGCGACGGAAGCTTAAAAAATGGAGTAACTTCTCCCGTTTTCCCAACATTGCCCTTCACTGCTCTGCTCCTATTTATTGTAGCGTGATGAAAAGTATACTATAACCTGCCCAGGAGAATAAAAAATAATTTTGAAAATATATTTCATATACAGAATTGACCTCTCTACAGATTTATTATAAGTATAGATGATGTGTTGAAGACTGTTATCATCTTCATAGCTCTTGGGTGTAATAAAAAAACATAAGCGAGTATTGCAGCCTTACTTTTAATGTAATGTTAGGTCTCCTGTGCCTTTAGTATGCGAGAGTCAACTAGGTCAAAGAAAACAAAGTAACATTTCACAAAAATTACCATTACCAACTTATAACCATAACGCGTGCCACAAATGCGGTTTCTATGTATGCTCCTGGGAGTGGGTTCAAGCTCGTGCCGTTACTGTTCCCATGCGACGAGTGTCTGACAGTGACACCGTCCGAAGGGTCGCGTCACATGGTCCTTGTAATAAATACGCGCGAAATAGGCTATTTGCCTCATTTTGGGAAATGGTTTATATTAATCTTCATTATATTATAAGCACACTACATTGATATTTCAGGAAGATCTACTGTCTTTATCAATAAAAATCAGTGATAAAGTATAAATTTCCAAAACCGCTCCAAAAACGCTGTTTCTGACGGAAGTGACGTAACACGCTAGTAAACGAGCTTTGTCAACAAGACAGACGGTGCAGCTGAAATTAATTTCATCAATTATTTTTTATTGGCTATAATGGCGTATAAATGGTGTGTAGTTCCACAATGTACAAATACGTCTTTAAGCAGTCCATCATGATTCATGACACAAAATAATTTATAGGTAATGTTTCTGAGTTTTTATCAACATAACCTAAAATGAGATTTCACAAAACTTCTGAATGATTATACAAAATATTTGTAAATAAATATGTAGTAGCGTAGGTACTTACACTGCTGTTTTTACATTTTTAAGTTCCGCAGCATAATAATCAGCGTTATTCTTAAAGAAAAGTGCAACCATAAATGCGTCTATCTTAGGTAGGTTGTATCAGCTTGCACAAAATTTTACTCCATTTTGAGATTCGATATGAATATTTATGCCACTAGATAGAAGATTTCTATGAAAACAGGTTCAGAAATAGCTCTAAGATCAAATATAGCACCCAGAAAACATAAAACGCAAACTGCAACGTGTCAAAGCCGTGCTTACACCAGTGTTGCCAAGTTAGATTTTCATTTTACCCCAATGCCTGATTAATTTTACTCTAAAATCATAACTATTTATACGAAAATACCTGGCTAAAGTTTTCGTTTTAGATATACAATAAAACAAATTCTTTCTTAATAAATGGTCATGTTTCACAATAAAAATATGCTGAATTTGTTTGTTTAACTCAAATTCAATTCAAATACTTAGGTACCTACATGTATTGCTTACCAAAAGCACATAAACAACAATACGAAATCTAACCTTAAAATTTTGGAATTGACTAAATTGGCAGCCGGCGCTGACTTTGGAAAAAAAAGCGGGAAAGGGAGTTGGCAATTTGGCATAATAAAAAAAACATTTCATGTTTTATTTGAGTAACATACCTAATTAGGGTCCAAGAGCGAGCGAAGCGAGCTCGGGAACTTGGACACCCCGACACGGACAGGTTAGGTTCGAAGGGGTTGACGGGGGCTTCGTTCGCTCGCTCACTGAAGCCCCCGTCAACCCCTTCGAACCTAACCTGTCCGTGTCCTAACCGTGTCGTAAACCTAACCCCTTCGTGTTAGGTTACTTTTAACCTTGCAGATAGAAATAGGAGCTTCGCGTACCGGGGCTCCGTCGACCACCTCCATCCCCCTTGTAAAAGTTGTATTTTGTTCTACATTGGCACTGTAATTTAAAAGTCAGTCTAAGGTATTTAATTCAACTTAAAAGACGGCAACATTAATCTGCTGCTACGGTAGTTTGCAATTATTTTCGTCTGGTATCACTGCTACTCCAAGGCTACTCCGGTTCCTAACGGCATTATTTTTGCCGCCTATTCGGCGCCGGCTGCGGAGGCGCTCCCTAAAATTTTACCCTCAAATTTACCCTAAAGAATTCTTTACCCTAAAAATAAGTTGGCAACACTGGCTTACTAGCGTGTGACGTCACCAGAGTGCAACAGGCCGTTCTTGTCACAGCTAAAATAACAAAAAATATTACATTTTATTTTCGTGTGATTTGCAAAAAATATACATATTTTAGTTGAAAATCAAGTGAAATAAGTTTATTTACGCTATAAACTGATAGGATGACCACAATCTGTAGCATATTTTCAATGTTGGCAAGAACCCTATTGTAAAAATAGAAAGGTTATTAACAGATGCGATGCGGTTTGGGACTTTCTGTTTAAGCTCGTGATGGGTTAGAAAAAACTGAGTATAGAATGTCGAGATATTATAATCAGGGCCAGTTTTACAGTTCCTATTGATTGCATAAAGGACTAGCTGCCCCACACGATTTCACACCGCCCGCGGCTATTCCTTCGTTTTCACTTAGTGTTCTTTCAGACTTTTTTCTTTTGCTCGGTTCTTAAGGGTCATAGCGTGATGTTAAATAGCCTATTCCTTATGATTCTAGCTATCATATACCTACAAAAATATTTTTTCGAATCTGCCTGGTAGTTCCAGAGATTAGCGCGTTTCAGCAAACAAAGAATTAAACAAAAAACTTCAGTATTATCATATTTGTATAGATTAAAGGACCAGTAGGAGAGCTGGTATTCTTGCTTGCTTTAGCAAACCCTGTACTGTTTAAACTTCTTCAATCTGTATCCACTCAATACTGAGTGGAAATGTCTATTGCACACCGTTCCGTACGCTATTGAGCCTGTCTACCTAAAAACATATCTAAGACCGAAAAGCCCGATACACTCTCCAAATAACTCCAGACTGCCCATAACATTTCCAAAATCGTCCGCTGTGACAGTGACTTGAAGTCCCCAACGACGTCCGTCAGTCACATGATACTGACACCGAGGGGTGTCAGTGTGTCACATGTTGGTTCTTGCCAAATAATACGCGCAAAATTGTATAAATAGAAAGTTTATTAACAGCTGGCTGTTTTTGATAATATTCTTTCTATTTTAGTTGATTTCAAATAACTTGTGTTGTTCGATCCCCAAAAGATTCGTCTGACGAGTAACGTTCCTATTAAAATTTGCTCAAAAAACGTAATTCTTTTTGACTTTGAAGACTTCAAATCTGACCAAGGACGTTCATATTTGTTGTCATATTTGTTGATGTCTTTATGGAAGCTTTATGGACTACCAAGCACATGTATAATTGTATTATTTTTGATTTACCCATTAGATTATGATAAAACAACGAAATTCCATTGATTTTAAGACCAACGAGAAAAGATTTTCCGACATAAGCTCAGTAGTTTGAATTACTCGTCTATTTTATTCAGCACTAATGAATCGGTCCTCACTTTCATATCTCTCAAATCTAACTAAGCGTGATCAACCAAAACACACTAATAATACAATCGGCTAACATCTCAATTGACGCCCCGCGGCGCCGCCCGCTGTTCTGTTGTGCTTACGCCTACCGAACGCTTTTGATAGATCGCTGCGTGCGGCCATGTTGGGGCAGCGAATATTGAGATCAATAGATTTTTATTGTGTTATTTAAATTCTTTGGTAGAAATGGAAATATTTTTTGTATGTGAATAGGAGAAATTAACTTATAAACACTAGGAAGCGGTGAAGGGCGGGCGTTTTGGAGGCTGTCTTATGTAATTATGTTGACGTTCAGAAAGTGCTAATTGGCTTTAGCCCACTTTGAATAAACGATTTTTGAATTAGAATATATGGCAGAAATTAATTAATAGTCATTCGATAGTTCTTCTTTGATCTGTCAAAGACTTCTTAATCGCAGAAATGTGGTGCGATCTGAACAATACTGAAAAATATTGCCCCTGATTATTAAAAAACTTTTCATATGGACAATCATTGGGTTTCGTTAATACGGCGAAATAATCACAACAGCTATCATGACAGTACGAGTAAATTTACTATTCAGACTTGATCATGATTTTGGTGGCTTTAATGATATTTATTTTGCAAATTCACACGTTAATAGATTTTTTAACCAGGTATTCGGTTGAAATTGTTGAAAACTATACTTCTTTCAAATATGCAAGGACGTTCTCTTTCTCTTCTCGATCTAGATCACTGAACTCTCTAGTTTTGTCTTCCTTTTATCTTGCATTTCAGACTAACAGTGTATTACAATTTTAATCAACCCTCCAAATTCTTAGCTCTGTCTTATCGACCGCGTTAAGTGCCGTGCGAATCGCCAGGTGGTGTTCACGCGCCCCGTCCGACCGTGAGATATGTCACACTTGCGGGAGTAAATTGGGGGTAAAATGTACACTGCTGTTTTGATTTTAAGATTATTTCTTAGAGGGTTCAATGGTTTTGTATGGAGTGTAGTGGTCAGTGATTTTGTATTGTTATTTTGATTTTAGTTGATTATTACGTCCATGTTTTGATTTGAATCTGCAGTCGTAAAGCTGTGACTCCAGTTGATTTTAATCTTTTGTATTTGTGTTTGATAGAGGTGATTCAAGCTATTCAAATTCTTGGGGATTATAATTATGATTAAGAAAATTAAACTTTTTTTTTTTTTTTTTTTAATTTATTGAAGGGCTTTGTCGCTTAGCGACCATATCGCCCGGTACAAAAAATATACAGAAATTATAACAACAATTTAACCTTACCTTATAACTAACTCGTACAACTTTTTAGCTTTATCCGACAATGGAAAAGCGAGGATAGTGTTACAAATGACCATATCATAAATTTTGTCACGTCCAAAAACATTAATTCTTGTGCTTTCATTCCGGACACATTCCATCAGAATATGACAAACATCATCGACCACTCCACAGTCATCACAATTTGGAGACAAAACTTTTTTCATTAAATAATAGAACTTGTTCGATGGAATATGTCCGGAACGAAGTCTTAAAGCTATAGTAATTAAATTTTTATTAAGGTCACAATCAATCCATGGAATCCGAGGAATCCCTGGCTGGATAGTTCGGTACCAAATGCCCTTTTCGTTTGACCTCTCATCAAAATATTCTTGCCAAAGATCGAAACAATGTTTTTTAGCCTTTCCAAAATAATCCGAATAAAGTGGAGTAATATACAAGGGAACTCCATCAACACACGCTTGTTTGGCGAGCGTGTCAACCATATCATTTTCTTCTAACTGAACATGTGATGGAATCCATTGGAGACATACCGTTTTGGAATTGGATTGAAGTTTTAGGAGTAATTCATATATCGCGTAGGCTGTCGGAATACCTCGCATGTGAGAAGTGTGCCGAGCCAAATGTTGCAGCGAGCTTTTGGAGTCCGTCAGAATCAAAAATTTATCGCCATTGATTGATTGGATATAAGATAAGGCTTCTAATATTGCAATCAATTCAATGTGCATAATAGAAATATCTGAATCAATCCTAAGCTTCACGTGGTTAAGAAATAAGGGATCTAAAAACGCAGCGCCTCCTAATTTTTTATCTTTGGAACCATCAGTAAAAATTTTATGGTAGTCCGAATATCGTTCTTGGATATATGAAGTACATAGGTGTTTTAATTGTAAGGTATTGTAGTGACGTTTAGCTTGAGAAATATTAGGAATTTTATCGAATACTATATGTGACATATTAATGCTACTTAGCCATGTATTAAGTGAAAACATTTTAAGTTGGACGCTTGAGTGAATTGGTACAGAATTAAACCGTGAAAGGATATCAATTAGTAATGGTAGTCGCTTATTCAGCCAATAGTTGGAACCTGCAAATAACGAAAGATTTTCTAGTATCTTGATAGTTTTATTGTTATCAAAAGATTTTGATTTTAAAATAAACTTGCTGGCTAAATATCTCCGACGAATATGAAGAGGAGGAAGGCCCAGCTCGCTTTCCATGACATGTATCGGAGTGCTTCTTATAAATCCGCCGACAACACGTAATGCCTGGTTTTGGATTCTATCTAATTTAATTAATTTAGAATTACAACTATTGTCAAACAAGAAACTGGCATAATCAATTCTACTTCGTATTATGGAAATATATAAACGCCTTAGGTGTTTTTGATGGAGTCCCCACCCAGGGCCGGATAAAACTTTAAGTAAATTTATGAATTTCATTAGCTTTTGAGTAGTTTCATTTATATGTTTGCCCCATCTTAATGAACTATCCAGCCACAGACCCAAATATTTTACGTGATTAACTACTTCAATTGAGTAATCATCAAGATTAAAGTCAATAGACCTTCTAAAGCAACCTTTCTTAAAAACACAAATCTTAGTTTTGTTTGGAGACATTGTCAAGCCCAGCTTATCAATTAATGTTTTTGTACACCGTAAAGCAGATCGGAGCTCTTCAAATGCTATATCTAAATTATGTTTTGATGAATACAACACAAAGTCGTCTGCATATTGAGATAAAAATTAAACTTTAAAGCGAAAGTAAAGATTTTTCTTCGCGTTTGTATTTTTAGTCTCGTCAACAAGTTTACTTTTGTATGGCCAATCAAAATTAATCATTGAATTTGCGATGCTTCAATTAATTACCACTGTTTTTCCTTTCCATCACAAACTATAACAATCAAAGCACGCCTCTTTCAAAACAGAGCTTCTGTAATCAAATCATCGTAACTCGAGAACATTGTTTTTTTAACCGAATAATCGAATCGGACGGGACAATCCAATACATCGAAACAAGCGATTATCGCTCCGCCATCGCTAAGTAGTTGCGACAGCCGCATGTAGGGTATACTTGTGACTAGGGCGTGTGAATGAGACGACGATAGTTTGTGTGACGTGTGTGAGAGAAATGGGAGATGTGCTTGAAGTGCATTCGCGTAACAGCGACAGATTGGCGCGCACATGTCGAGTTGCGATGTTCTTTTTGCAAAGTGTGTTTTAGTGAGGGGTCGTGTGTCGATAATTTGATTGATTATTGTCGAAATGATTTATTTACGATTGATTTGAAGTTTTAAAAGTGTTAAGTAATAAATGATAAATGGATTGATGCGTTCTTATCTCTTCTTCTTATATTAATTTTAAAATGCCTATGGATGTTATTGTTGTTGGAATTAATTAGTGGTTAGTTGTTAAGTATCTACATAGGTATTAAAACATAGATATGGTTACGTCTTTAATATTTTCAAGATTTAGAATTTTCATAGACATTTTGTAAATCGTACCTAATAATGACACCGATGACCAATCTATAAGTTTCCCAACATTTTCTTTACATAAATACTGCTACTTACTGCCTGCTTAAAATAGTTAAAGAAAATAATATTCATCGATAAAACAGTTTCTCAACCTAACACATCCCTACGCAAGCTTTCAAGAGGACACATGAAAGGGGAGTGGTGGGTCGTACGGCAACGCTTGTTTGTGCGATTTAATTTCATTTATCAACGCATTACTTACCGGGAGGGAATTACTTATCCGGATTACCCTGATACCCCGCTCTCCCCTCGAAGCTTTTCCTATGTAAATAAGCAACTAGGTCTGAATTTTTGAGTAGTATATGATAAGGCGGTACATGGACTTCTGTTTACGTCTAGTACAGTAAAGTAAAGTCGTAAAGTCTGGGCCGGATTTCGTAGATTTTTGGGAAAATAAACAGGGAAGATTAATGTATTGAATAATCAATTGCTTAGAGGTTGAGGGTGATGCCTCATTGTTTTTTTTTTTGGTAAATACTTAAAGATATGTATAATACTCCTTCTTTCTCTCGCAAGCAATGCGCTAGCTAGCAAGCCACAATACGGCCTTAAGTAAGTTTTTCTAAGAAAAAAAAATAACTTAATAAACTGACGAGTTTCTCGATGAATACTGGATGCTCTATAGATGCTTCAGAAAGTTTAGCTTTCTCAGTCAATAATAAATACATAGTCAACTAATGTTCAAGTATCCTTCATATTCTATAATCTCTTGCTAAGTTCAAAAGCAGCTATTCTAGTTATTCCTTAAAAAATAAAACCAAAAATATATCATGTAGGTATCACTCACAATTTGGACATTTGCCAAATCAAAATGCCATACCGTTCCCAAAAATTCGTTAAAAGCATATCATTTCAACGAATTGTTTCAAAATATTTAGGCATTAGTCGTTAATCGTTAATTGATAATAATAATAATTAGAGATAGACGATCAAATAGTTTTAAGGCCAGGTGAATGGCAAATAAATTGGTGGAGAGTGTTGGAGAAAGAATTCGGTGATTTTAGTAGCCACTTCGCGTTATTGTTCGATGGAAGTGGCGCATTTTCAGCGTGTTTGACATTTGATTGCTTGTTTTCCTCTTGATGAGAAGTTAAATGTCTTAAATGGATAGTAGACCGTCTGATTGGATTATTTGGAATTCAGATTTAGGATGCTCTTTCTTATCAAGTTGGTGAGATGAGCTGGGCTCCTTTTTGCTGGTCCTTAGTAGCCAAAATAGAAGTGGACAGTGGGAGTTTGCAATGCAGTGGGATAGTACGGGCTCTTAAGCCTACAAGCATATTTGAAGAATTAGGTAGTTTCCTATTTATTTGAAAAGTTTCTCTCTATTGCTAGAAGGTTTATCTTGCACGCGAAGATACTGATGAATTCTGACAGTAAATTGTACTTGAAGCAATAGACTGGGTTGATAAGACCTAATACTTGCCATAGACAAAGATCCTGATCACTGACGCCATAGAAAAGAAGCTGTTTTAGAGACTAATAATGTTGAATATCTTCTAGATAAAGTTAAAACTAAAAACAAAGAGCATGTCCGTCTGGATTTCAATACATCGAAATCCAGATAGACACAAGCACTTTGTTGTTAATGACAGTTGTCATGCTCTTTTGAGGGGTAAATGGAACGGTATTGATAATTACACCAGAGAGTACTTTAAGCCGCTTTCGACCCTATTTGTTCAATTGTGCATAAGTGTAGTGTCAGGTGGCCTTTTAGCTGCATTGTATCAAATCAGAGAGGATGATAGCCAGTTAAATTATGCTGTTTCTCTAAGGACATTATCATATTTTTCTTCTTTGGGAAAGCCTGACGATGAGCCTGATGTATTTTATTATGCAATCAAAATCATTGTTTTCTGTCCTCTTTGAAAGCCTAATATATTGTATTTTATTATGTCGTAATATTAGAATGGCTCATACCGCTGAATCACGTGTGGATATGTTTGATACTCCTTCACGCTGAAACGGCTGGACGGATTTAGATAAAATTTGACAAAGAGAACCTGGGACCTGGTGAAGCACATACCTATAAGCTACTTTTCATCCATTATCACGCAGAGTAAGTCGCGGGCTAGTAAGCTTATAAAATTGAATATTGCGATCTTCACTAGATTTTGGGTAATTGTTTGAATTAAATGAATCACACTGCTTCTCTAATTGCCTTTTATCAATCCCGGGAGAGTAAAATGTTAAGTACTGCGTAATTTACAGCCGATTAATGTCGCTAACTGATGCGATACTTAACCCACTAATTACTCGGAGACATATCTGCGACTAATTGGCTTATTGCATTTAAATACTGACATTCTAATCTACATTTTCGTTTAGCACAAAATTTTTATCTAGTTGTAAAAATTAGTTCAGTAATGTTAATGATGATTGCACTCGTGCTTTCATTATCATTGTTATTTAGTTCGAATTTATTATTCTTTTATTCACGTGTAGCCCCTTGTTGGTAGTCATCAGTTTTTAAATAACCCCTAAGCTTTCGAATAGTATAAATCCGTTCAATCCGATTGGAGTTCATCTCAAAAACGAATTTAAGCTTCCTCTGCGACATTGTTTCTTGATTTGTGCAAATCGTATTTAGATTTATACTGCGTCTCTTTTTTTGGTTGTATCTGTCTATTTTCTCTTGTTTTCCGTCTTCTAGTTTTTTGTAGGCTGCACCATCATTATTATCTCTTAATTTGGCTTTATCTTTCAAACCACATTCGTACAATGTGGTTACCTGATCTGTTTGTATTACACTGTAGGTATTAACTCGTCCTGATCCATTCTTATAATATTAGACTTGAACTCCTATATATATAACCTGTGTATTTGAACTCGAAAATATCATCAACTGTGGTTATATAACCCGATTTTTCTAACTTATCCATGTCAAAATATTAGTCTGATGGCAGCATTTTCTAGCGTTAGTCACAGTATTTTTTACATTTGCTATAAAAATAAATATTCTAAACAGCAAACGAACTCTACATTAGGACGCATAATTAATTAGGTAGGCACATTTTAAAGTTAAGTTTAGAGAAATAAAATTAAAAGAAAAAATTGACAGCTCCAAGCTAAAAATCGACACAATAACAGCCTTCAGATGAAAATAGTCACCAAAGTTGCTTCACAAAATATGAGTTATGCTAAATCAGTCCAATGCTGACTTAATATTTTTATTAGCACACTCAGACCCTCTCAACTATTAATATCCATTTCGAGCCCCACATTTCATTCCTATTCACGCACAACTAAACCAACATTCGTTGGGGGCTCGCGAATTTGTTTAAACTAAAATTTACATATTTATTTGCGTTTATTAAAGAGAAATGAATTTGATGTCTCAATGTGCCCCCTTGTTGGTCAAATTAAACCCATATGGATTTATGGGATTCTGGTTTATGTTAGTAACACCTGCTAGTGTTATTTGAAATATGGAGTTATTTTAATTGAGAATTTTGCTGGCTTTTATATTTTGTAAGTTTAGATGTTATTACAATTGAGATTGTAAGTTGTAAGATAAGGAATAAATTAGATTTAAAAGGTCGATCATACAATAAAACAGTTTTATTTACATACAAAATGGTGTTTCAACTTACGTAAGTTGTGAAATTAGTAGGTACCGTTAACAATTTGTAACCGTTTCTTGCAGTATTGCCAGTTGAAATTAGATATCAAATGATATGTTTTGCCTATTGAAACATCAATAATAATAAACTGCTATAGATATGTTGATGATATGATAATAATACCAATAATAAATTTATTCCACTCTAGATATGTAGTGTCTGAAGTTCTGAACCCAGAATGTGGCATTAATAAAAAAAAAACAGCAGAAAGATTAAAGCTCCAGAAAATGTATCCTCAATAAGTCCTACGCTAAAAATTATTACAAAATGTACTTTGAATGTTATCTTTTTGCACAATATATTAAAACAATATTCACACATCAAAACCAATCACATTCAAAACACACATAAATCGCACAACTCGGGATGTAACAAAATAATTTTCATACAAAAACCTCACAATAAACTACGCAAACATATTGAAGCGGCGAACTGAAACTCCTTTCATTACCTACCGACTTCCTTCAATTAAAATAAATCCACACACAAAATTAACATACCTCACACACTTAAAATGCCACAACGATTTTAATGTGTGTCCGATTTGGCCTGACCTCCCCTGCCCCCTGCATGCAAACTAAAATGTTCGTCAAATGAAGATGTCTCTCTAATTATACAGGTCTTCGTATATTGGACGTTTTAAGTCTCGAGGAATATCAAAGGCGACACCATGTCCTTAATGGGCATTCGTATTTCAACGTGTAAAAGGCGCCGAAATGCGCCGGAGTCGTTTATCTAACTGAAATTAAGAACGAAAACATTTTAAACGAGTCATAAATTTTTCTTAGGTGAGTGCTTTCTTTTGGTGTTGCCAGTGTTAGTGTTTGATTTGCGGTTTTTATTTTGTGTGTATTTTTTAAAATATTTTGTATAGTTTGTCAAAATATTCATTAGGTATACAAATATATCTTGTGCGGTGGAGCTTTGGTCAAAAATATAATTCCGATTTGGTTTCGATATAATCTCAATGCCATAAATGTCACAAATTACAGTGTTCTCATGTACTAAGTGACAACGTCAAACGGATAAGAGAATACAACTTCTGACATAAATGGCATTGAGATTATATCGAAACCATATCGGAACTCATTTTTATTTACGAGAATTGGGCTTCAGATGCCAAGTCGAATCAAGTAATTATTCATAATACGTGTACGTGTACGTGTTTCTGGGTCTTTTAGGGCCGATTTCACTATAGTCAGATAACATTTATCTAAGTAATACGAGGGTCGATCAATAAGTACCTGTGTTGGCAATGAAAGCGCAAGTTTTTCTAATTGTTCAAAGTTGAGATTTGGTATATAAAATTTATCTAAAAATCAATATTAATCCTTAGATAAAGTTATCTGATCATGGTGACATCGGCCCTTGGAATGATTAAACATTATTTAAACAACATCTTATTAATTTCTGAAATAATTCTATATGAAATTGTCCCTTAAATTAATAAATTGACGGCCACCTGGCAACACTGATCCGGATAGATGCACAGGCGCCTCGTATGCTCGCCTTCCATTAGCTCGTTTGAATTTAGAACGCACCGCGATTGGCCGGAGGAGGCAATGAATCATGGCGCCGGCGCTGAGACGATATACAGGACGTTGTGTTTAAATGGTAATTATATTTTGTGTTAAAATATTTTAATAAGAATTGGTTCCGTGGATTTGTTTTCCGACACATTAGTGGGTAAAAGTTATGCATAAACTTATTTCAAGACAGTTATGAGCGCTACAATAAAACCCTTTCTTTTCGATTATTTCACCGGTTAAGTTTTATGAATACGCATAAGTGCTATTTAAATTACCGTAGACTGGGGTGACTTTGATCAATTTTAAAAATAAAAAGCATTTTTCTCCTCAAATACGAGAACATAAAAAAAAAAATGCTAATATCGGTTTTGTTCAATTTCTTGAATAAAATTTATATTTTTCTTGTTATTTTTTGAGTAAAAAAATAAAATGTCAGTGATCAATCTTAAACTATGATTGGGGTTACTTTGATACCTCCCTTTTTTTCTACGGAAATCGGAAGTAACCCAAACAAGAAATAAAATACAAAAAAATAATTGAAATTCGTCCGTAGGTTTAGGATTTACAATGTTTTTTTATGTTTTTGGGGTTACTTTGACCTTGGAAAAACAGTAATAATTAAGTTTTTCTATTTTTGGACATAATTTCGCAGTATTTAATAATAGGAATATTCGAAAAATATAATTTAAATATACTGTTCAGATGCTCCACGTAACGTCAATCGGTTTTCAACTACTTCTGTTAGCGCCTGCAGGCGCTAACCGATTCAGTATTTTTGGGAGCCTAAACGCTTTTTACATATTCTTGACATGATACTAAAACAAAAAAAAAACATGTTGGTTAATAAGAAGACTAAAAATTGATGATTGATCAATGATCAAAGTAACCCCACATGGGTGATCAATGACACCCCGTGCAGAATATGCCGCCAAAAAACCAATGGTCGTCAAAGTTATGATTAGCAATAAACATCGATGTTATAGGTCAATAAATTTCTGATCTGATGAATTACATACAATTTATGTCTTTGTGAAACTTAAAGTTGTAGTTTAAAAGTTACACAGGCTGTTAAAATTGCATAAAACTATTACTTACTTATTTTTCATAATTTTTCGTCAATCAGCACGGATCCACCCACTGGGACTAATCATATGTTGACAGTGACGTTCAAAGCCGCTAATCGTAAAAAAATAATCGAAAGAATGCGATCAGATTTCGTACAATTTGAATTTTATTACGAAACGAAGTTTTTATCAAAGTTACCCCAGGAGTCAAAGTAACCCCATTCCACGGTACCTATTTTGTTTTACTGAATATTAGCAATATTAGCAACTAGTTGTATTATGAACATATTTTAAACAGTGATATCGTAGCAGAATCAAGTTGTTATGAGGTGGTTAATACACAATTATGATTATGAATTAAAAACACTTAAAACGGGTTAATGGATGAAATCTATTAGATACTTAGTGATTTCGCTGTAGCGGTATTTAAATAATTTTTAAAATTGATATAATATGCATAAATAGTTAAATACTGGAACATAATTATTGAAATAATACAGCATAAACTATAACAATAAAGCATTTTAAAATGAAATATACTTAAATTGAACCTCACCCTGTATATCCCGTATGAAAATAACATGAAACTTCACGTGTGTTAGTACAGTGACATGTCTTTATATCATGCGCGTTGAAATCTCTCATCAATCACTCATAGAATACGGCACTATTTGTTTAATACATCACTTGTCGAGCCTCTCGCCAAAACTTTGTGAAGAAGGTTGAATACTTGTCGCGGGTGATATTAATTTATTGTGGTTAGTATTTATTTGATTTATTTATTCGCACGATTGGCCAGTAGCTGAGCGATTAGCTGTTGCGCGACTTATAGCGAGTTTGATTCTCGCATTGAACAAAACACTCGAGTCGAGAGCAATGAATCTGGGTCATTCACAAAATCCTATAATATCTCCGAAACTATAACTTCACTTGTTTTTTGGTGTTTATTACAATAAATAAATAACTTCATTTGTTTTTTTTTGGGTTTTATTACAATAAATCAACAAAGGTACATAGGTCACTTGATTACGTTCTCAACGAAAAATAATTTAAATATTTTATTTTATAAAAAAGCGATGTTATTTTTATGAATAGTATGACGTGTCATACAATTCATACCATCGCCATTTTTGACGCCAAAAATGGTGATGCTTTTGTGGGGCGTAAATGTTTTAATGAATGCTTAGGTAATAATTAAACATTTTTACATATTCAAAACGTTTTAAATTGACGATAGTTCGATCAAAAAGCTTCGATACAAATATTGAACGGGTCATGAAATGTGGATTACGAACGTTTAGTGCATTCAATACCATATAGCTTTGTATCGTAAAATAAGCTGATGAAGGCCAACAACCTCAGATCATAGAAACAAGGAGATGTGCCAAGGCGCTATCGAGCTTGATGCCTGATCTTGAGCAAATTGCTCATATTAAAAACGTACGCGCTGGCGACGAACCGAACACGATCGATGGTATAAATACAGTGATTTAGTTTAGTGCTAGTGTTGAGTGACGATAAACAGTGTTAGATTGAGGGTGTGCGGAATGTTCAATGCGTGGGAGATCTTTTTATTCACAAGGAGCGCTTAATTATGCGCGTAATTGTGTCGAAAATTGCTCATATTAAAAATGTACGCGCTGGCGACGAACCGAACACGATCGATGGTATAAATACAGTGTTTTAGTTTAGTGCTAGTGTTGAGTGACGATTAACAGTGTTAGATTGAGGGTGTGCAGAATGTTCAATGCGTGGGAGATCTTTTTATTCACAAGGAGCGCTTAATTATGTGCGTAATTGTGTCGAAAAATGTACTAAAAGTGGCATCAGTTGTTCCCGTACTAATTTGCTATGATGGCATATCTCTTTGTTTCTATGATCTGAGCCAACAACACACTTGTATTAAGGTTTATTTTTCTGAATCCAGTTTGCTGCCATCAATCTCTGGTCGTTTACCATAACAGCCATCCTTTAAAATGTGACCTTTAAAGTCTCACAAATATTTAAGATTACACTATCTTAACCCGTCTCTACAAGGAGGTCTGGCATTATCAAAAAGTTTACAACCAGACGGACAAACTTATACACTCATATCAACTTAATTTCCAACCTATTAAAGCCTAAAATCCAATGAATCTACAGTAAAATAGAGTTGGTATAAAATATATCGTTGCGCGTGAGTGACCAATCACAAGGCAAAGCTCGGATTCCAAATTTGAAATTCTTGACGTACCAGCGGCGCCATCTTTTTTAGGCATTTTTGTAATCGTTTTTCTGGAACGAAAAAAATGATGGTAAGCTGTACCTAATTGATTTTAAAAGCGTTATAAAATTTTAATTGGATACTGCTAATAGGTATGTCAGTTAATTAGCCTAGCAAGTAAACTTAATTGAGTCACCTTCTAATTAAATTAGCAATAAAGATTATACCTAACTGCCGCGTCGGTCCAGTAATCGCAAGCATGACTACTGAGCGTGGGATCCTGAGTTCCAACCTCGGCTCACGCAAAGTATTATTTAGTTTTTCCATTAGAAAATTCTCAGTAGTATCTCGGATATGAATTTGTGCCCATTTAATAGTAATAGACTCGCTCCCATATTACATTAGGACCTGAACATCTTGACCAAAAGCGGCGTAGTGGGGAAAAGTTTGCGCACGTACGCTTCCATACAAAATGCAAAAAAACGACTGTTGCGCAGTCAAGGTAATTTTTCAAGGTCTCAAACAAAATCTAGCTGATACGATAGAAGAAGAAACAGCAAAGAGGATTCAAGAAATGGCTTGAATCTATCTTAATCTATACTAATATTATAAAGCTGAAGAGTTTGTTTGAACGCGCTAATCTCTGGAACTCCCAATTGGATTCGAAAAATTTTTTTTGTATATGATAGCCAGTATCATGAGGAACAGTATAAGTTATTCAACATTACGCTACGACCCGTAGGAGCCGAGCAACGGGAGTGAAACCGCGGGGAAACAGCCAGTTTTCACCAGTTATAAGTCCTATGGAATAGGGGGCGCATCTATTGCCTTAAACTGGGCACAAATCCAGATTCTGAGTTGCTACTTTAAACCTAACGAAAAAGTCCAGTAACACTGCTAAGTAAAAATAGGAAGAAATATTTAATTTTCCCATTTTTATCGAGTCACTTGTTTTAAAAACCAGTGCATCTCAATCACTGGTGTAGGGACACCCAATTTTACACTGCTTACAACGAAGATTGAATCTGTACTCACTGAAATCCGCGAATTATAACCGAACTTACCGGTTACCGCGAGATTCGATTAGGACTGGCGTACCCAAAGTTTTGTAGAACATTGCCTTTAGTTAAACTTCTTGATTGATTTTTGTCAATTAACTAAGTTGTTTTTCCCGAAGTTATCAATTACAGTGCCATATTTGATATGCCATGTCGATGATGTTATCGCATTAAATAGTAAAGCCACTGGCACAAGTTGATATATTTTTATTAAAATAATGATATAAACTAACAGAATGGCAACATTTAAACGTGTCCTGAAGATGAACTGATGAAATGAACGACAGTATCCTGCAATACCGGTAACGAACCGTAAAGCAAGTTTGAGCACCGCAACGAACCACGGTTACAAGCAGAGCAAATGTTTACACAAATTATAATTGGATGTACAGCGACCGAAGATGCTTGCCCAGCGAGATTTTTTAATTTTTTGCCCCTCTCCCCTTTTGGTTTGGGCATACAACCGCGAAATTATTGGTAATATCCAATATTGGAGGAAAATAATCAAGTTCGTTTTTGATAGCTGCGAGATTTAATAATAATGTACATAATATGTACATTATTATTGAATCTCGCAGCTGAATATTATTTTGACACGGTAAAATTACCCGTACGGTACCTAATTCGACGCGACCTCCCACTCTGAAGACTCTGAGACCGCGAACACGATTGCCCTTATATTTTAGATTAATGGAAGAAGCGTGACGCTTTCTTCATTACTGACGATTTCTCCCGTTCAAGTCATTCTTCTGGAACTTCGCTCCAAAACCTTGTAAAATCACATGGAAAACAAAATTTCAAGTGCAGAAGTTGTCTTTATTATTTGTTTACGTTATTAATTATACACACATCAAACTTACCTACAGGCGCCATTTTAAATCCTAACATAACACTCATGTACCGCCCCGAGGTGCGCTTGACCATCTTCTCATCTAAGCCTTTATTATTGTTGAAACACAACACATACACTGTTTGTGTTCAATACGGATTTACTCAACCAGTTGGGGCTTGTATTAGCATTATGTAAATTTGACGCTGGTGAAGTTGTACTGAAAACATTGAAGTTCTTTCGAACATGTCCTGATGATAGGCCCATTTGTGTTTGATTCGATCGTCCTATTTCTGGCGAATATATTTGGGGGGTTGTAACTGAAATGGGAGGCGTTCTTGGAGACTTAGTTTTTTAACAGTGAACTTCAAGAAGCACCTGTTTTTACCCGATTATCTCAGGAGGGTAATGTTTTTCAAATGTATGTCTATTACGTCTATTGTCTTTGGCACGCTCTGTAGTAGGCTACAGAGCGTGCGGTAAATCCATCAAGCCATTAAGGAAGGGCTTGATGGATTGAAATTGAAACCTATGAGGTGTCGTTAGATTAGTCTTCATTGTGAGAGTGACACTACTCAGTCGGGTTGTATGTATTTTTTAAATAATTTCGTTTATCTTGTATTTCATTTTGATGTCTAGAAAGTTGCACATTCCAATGAAAAAATCTTCTTGAGAACTTGATTTGTAGTCTTTAAACATGATTGACGAGTGATTTCTAGTGTCCGACCGAAACCGAAACTTATAGCCGAAACCGAAACCGCAACTTCCTTATAATGTCATATTATGCCCTTATATGGAAGTTTCGGTTTCGGCCATAAGTTTCAGTTTCGGTGGGACACTAGGATTTCTTTCTTTTCAATTTATAAAACCTTGCTTATCGCTTCCTCGGGCTTATTCTGTATCACATATTCTAACCCACACTTCTTGTTCCAGCTACCTTTGCCTAACCGGGTGTATCGCTCGCGCGGAGAAGGCTGGCACCGCTCGGGAGAGCATACAGACCTTGCTGACGGTCTGCGCAGATCTCTGCCATCCTTGCGAGGTTGATGTTGTAAGTATACTTTGAACTTAGAGAAGAGAGAGTCTAATAGATTGTCCCCAGGTCATTTTGGTGTCAGGACTTTCATGCTGACTGTTACGAGAAGGATGAGTTCTCGGATAACACAAGGGATGGAAATTCAAAATGAACCACCATGCGTTTGCGGGAGCAATAGACACTGACAAGACAAGACAATATAAAACAGTCTTACCTTGATTCCACAGCTAGATCCACCAGTTCAGGTTTCCACGCACTATTGCAGCCCTTTTTAAAGGGGACACAACACTTTAGACACAGAATGTATATTTATTTCCAATTAGAAAAGAAGAGGCGGCGTAGCCATTTTCAAAAGTTTATGAACGACTTGTAGGGAAGCGCTTGCGTTCCGTTTTTACCATAGATAACACAAGCACTCGAGTGTTGGGCGTGAAGTCGATTATTGAGTTTCGACTATCTATCGTTTTGATGTCTTGAGGTTTCTTGAGGTCCTAATACCACCCCAGGAAGACTGCTTGCGCTTTCCATCGCGCTTGCCTATATCTTAATCAGTGAATATGTACAATTGCAAACGCTTAGAAATGAAAGTACGCGAAACATTGGGTACGGTCTGAATTACGAATAACGGTGACGATACATACCGCCCACCAAAATACACGGTAGTTGTATTTTCAGAAAATACCATTGGACGACATGTTACTTTACTTTGAATTGATGCCTGCTTAAGGCACGAAATATGATCCTAGTATATGAACAACGATACTTAACTAAAGAAAACTTAACGTTTAACTAATACTAACTAAAGAATATCGAATAAGAACGAATGAAGAAACCAACGTTCACGATTCTAGTCCGTTTGGTTTGGCAAAGGACAGATCTTTGCTAAAGGTCGCGTAAGAAAAGAACCGTTAGGTAGACGGAGGTCCGCGATGCGTACTACTCCATCTGGTCCGCTGTGCAGCCGTTCTACACGAGCTAGAGGCCAATGAAGCGGAGGAGTTTCCGATTTGATGACAACCACGGAACCGATTTCCAGTGGTTGCGAGTGCTTAGTCCATTTTGCCCGTTGAGTTAACGAATGCAGGTACTCATTCTTCCAACGCTTCCAGAAATCTTGTTGAAAACGCTGGATGAGTTGCCACCGGCCTAAACGAGTGATATTGACAGCCGTCAAATCTTCATCTGGGACAGCTGTCAGGGGCTCTAACGTAAGAAACATACCTGGCGAAAGTACCGAGAAGTCATTGGCGCAGGTACTTATCGGATAAAGGGGTCTGGAGTTAAGCATTGCTTCGATTTGCACGAATAACGTTGAGAGTTCGTCTAAAGTCAGCGATTGATTGTTGACCACGCGGTACAACGTTGATTTTGCAGCTTTAATCTGAATCTCCCACACGCCACCAAAATGTGGGCTGGAGGGGGGATTGAATTTGAAGTCGATAGTTTCAGTATGCGCAGCATCTTGCATAAACGACGATAGCTCGCGATGAGCACCAACGAAGTTCGTTCCTCTGTCTGAATAGATCGTCTGGACTCTTCCACGACGACCGACGAAGCGACGAAGCGCGGCGATAAATGATTCCGAAGTCAAATCGGTAGCTACTTCTAGATGGACCGCTTTAGTGGTTAAGCAGACGAAGAGGCAGAGATAAGCTTTGCTTATCTTAGCACCACGATGTTTGCCCGATTTGACTCGGAAAGGACCACCGTAGTCCACGCCAACGATACTGAACGGTTTTACCTGATTCACACGAACTGCAGGCAAATCACTCATAAACGGTTCGAGAGGAGAAGGATTAGTTTTGAAACATTGTAAGCATTTTGAAACTCGATGTCGAATGGCACGTTTAGCTGACAAAATCCAGAATTGCTGAGTGACCAAATAATGTAACGTGTTGATTCCTGGGTGACAATTTTCACGATGGAGAGCGTCTATAATCATGTACGTCAGTGGAGAATCTTTCGGGAGCAAGGCGGGATGTTTGTGACTGTATTCTAATCCGGATCTAGATAACCTACCGCCCACCCTGAGGACACCCAGGCGGTCGATGAACGGGTTCAGCTTACGCATTTGTTTTGAAAGAAGCTTGTGTTCTTTCAACCGTTTGAAGTCTTCATGAAAATGAAGAAACTGAGTACGTTTCACTATCATCAACAGCGCGTTATGAAGTTCTGCACGATTTAAGGGTAGATCAGAACGGCGATTGAATTTACTACGGAGATTGTTGATATAGCGAAGCCATAGACCGACGATTCTTTGGATTTTGCGAATTGACGAGTATCGGGACAACAAATAATCGATGGGATGCGCAGGGATATCACTTGTAAGAAGAACCTGTACCTTCTCTTCTACACGAAGTTCATCCTCAGAAGGATCTGAAACTGAGCAAGGCCAAAACTGAACGTCTTGAGAAAGCCAACTAGGCCCCGCCCACCATAACGAATTGATGACAAGTTCCGCAGGTGTCTGACCACGAGAGGCGATGTCCGCGGAATTGTCTTCTGATCTCACATGGCGCCATTGTGCGCCAGGGACCGCATCCTGAATATGGCTGACACGATTTGCTACGAAGGTCTTCCAGCGGGAGGAAGGCGATCGAATCCATGAAAGCGCGACAGTCGAATCTGACCATGCGAACATGGCTGAAACCGGAAGAAGAGGTTGATAAACCTCAATGACGAATTTTAGTAGATCTGCCAGAAGAGCGGCAGCGCACAGCTCAAGTCTTGGTAGGGAAACAACTTTGATAGGAGCTACCCTTGCTTTTGACAACACAAAAAAAACCTGGATCTTATGACACTCGTCGATAACTCGAAGAAACACCACACCAGCGTATCCACGTTGAGAACTGTCAGCGAACCCGTGAATTTCGCACGATTTGATATGAGGAACGGATAGATGACGCGGAATTCGAAGGTTCTGAATGGAAGAAAGTTCTTCGATGTAGCGATTCCACTGTCGTTTGATGTCTTCAGGAGGATCTGCATCCCAGGAAACTCCAAGAACCCACAATTTCTGCACTAAATACTTCGCGAAGAAGGTCAACGGTGACAGGAAACCAAGAGGATCATAGATTTTTGCTAGCTCGCTTAAAATGTTACGTTTGCTGCAAACACGATCTTGAGGCTTGACTTCGAAAACGAAATGATCAGAGTTAGGTTCCCACTTCAAACCTAGTATTTTGAGAGTGTTGGACTTCTCAACGTCCATCGAGACGTTATCTGTGAGACAATGCTCCGGAGGAAGGTCACAAAGCAACCTAGGGTCATTGCTAGCCCACTTGCGCAGCTCCATGTGACCTCGTTTTAGAAGCTCTGTCACTTCCGACTTAACTTGCATGGCTTGATTAAGATCAGAACACCCAGTGACGATATCATCGATGTACACGTCAGTCGATAAAACGGATTTTCCGAGAGGTAAGTCACTACCTTCATCCTCGGCGAGTTGTTTGACGGTACGACAAGCAAGAAAGGGTGATGAGGAGACACCGTAGGTGACAGTATTCAAGCGATATTCCAACAGCGGTTGGGATGGATGATCTCTCCAGAAGATTCTTTGAAAATCACGATGTTCCTCATGAACAAGAATTTGACGGTACATTTTGCACACGTCCGCTGAAAACACAACAGAATGGGTACGAAACCGCAGAAGAATTTCCAAAATGTTAGCCTGTAACTTTGGACCGATAAGTAAGGTTTCGTTCAACGATACGCCAGTGATGGCGTCACGATTTGATGCGTCAAAGACGGCACGAAGCTTCGTACTGACGCTGTCAGGACGAAGGACACAGAAATGAGGTATGTAATACTTTCCCTTCTGCACATCCTTTGTGGGCACAAGAGTCATGTGGCCACACTGAATATACTCAGTCATGAAGCTCGAGTATTGTTCGTGAAGAACCGAATCAGCGGAAAGTTTACGTTCCAACGAATGAAAACGTCGAAGAGCCGACTCTCGCGATCCTGGGAATGACGGTTCTTTGTCATCTACAAAAGGCAAAGCGACACTATAGCGTCCAGTAGAGTCACGATGAGTTGTGTCACAATAGATTTGTTCGCAACGTTGATCTGCTTCACTCAACTTGGTGACGCACGGAAGCTGGTCTAATTCCCAGAACTTCTTGACTTCCTGAGAAAGCTGCTGGTCGTCTGTAACGAAGAAAGAGTTGACACTTTGTTCAGCCTGGTGATCACCAACACTTCCTAGAAGAAGCCAGCCGAACACAGAATTCAACGCGGATGGCTGCTTCGGTCCTCCGCTCACGCATCCTGGCAGAATGAGAGAAGGGAAGATTTCAGCACCTAGAAGAATGTCAACTGGACCAGGTTTATCACAATCCGGATCCGCTAAATTGAGACCGCGAAGATGAAGCCAAGACGATTTGTCGAGCCTGACGCTCGGCATGTTCCCGCATATGTTAGGTATGGTCAATGCTTCAAGATTGAACGCCACTTGACCGTTAATACCTACCTGAAATTGAACAGCTCCTGAGATAGAGGCTGACGATTGACCTACACCACGAACCTGACGTGAAGTCATGCGTTTGTCAAGTCCTAGACGGCTTACTGCGCTTTCTGAAATGAAATGAGCCTGACTACCAGTATCGATAACACAGCGGAAAGGCTGGTAGTCGCCCGACGAATCACGAATGTTTATAACGGCAGTAGATAGAAGAACAACCGAATTATCACCCACGTTCGTCAACACACGAAGGGGTTCACTGACTGGAGGCTCCGGTTCAGGAATGTTAGCATCATTTTCCTGATGCAGGAGCGTATGATGCTTCAGACGGCATTTCTGGCACGTAAATGTCGATTTGCAGTCGCGAACAATGTGGGACGGCTTCAAACAATTGAAACACCAGCGATTTTTATTCGCGATGTCACGTCTCTCTTGAATCGACTTATCAGCGAATGACTTACAATGCGAAATGGAATGAGGTTCTGAACATGACGGGCACTTCGAAGCAACTCCTCGCGCAGTGGCAGAAGGCGCAGAAGATTGAGCACCTTCTGGCTGGTTGGTTTTCTTCTCTGAATTGGATAACAACGATGACGTAATTTTCTTGTTGTTGTTGTTTGACTTGACATCAGTTTTGTGGTTTTTGCTAGTAGACGGTTGAGCATCACGATTACCAGAAAAGTGAGTATCACGAACGAGTGCATCGCACTGCGCTTCGAGAAAGTCCTTAAGGGCACTGTAACTTGGTATTTCCGAGGTAGGATGCGCTTTTTCAAAATCACACCGCGTTTTTTAGTCTAACTTCGACAGTAAATGATAGCACAATACGAAGTCCCAGTGAGCCGTAGGTAAGTTAAGACTCGTTAGAATGATTAGGTTTTCGTTGAACATGTCCAATACGCGTCTTAATTCGGTAGGTGAGTTCACTTTTAGACTAATGTTTTGCATTTCTCGCCAACAAGTAAATGCGAGTTCACGTTTGTCACGATAACGAGTCATCAATGTCTTGTACGCTTCTTGATAGTATTCACCCTTGATAGGAAAGGTACGAATAAGTCCTAATGCGTCCCCGACTAGACTCGCTCGAAGATACTGCATGCGATCCGAGTCCGACAACGATTCATTCAGATGAATGAGCGAATTGAACGCATCAAAATACATATTGAAATCCTTTATGCATCCTGAAAAACGTGGCAAGTCGATCTTTGGAAGTCGAATTGCCGAAGCAGGCGACATCTGTGTAGTAGCCTTTGAAACGACAGAAGAAGGAACAAGAGCACGATGTATAGCAAGCACCTGAAAATAAATATCATCGAATTCGGTACGGATTTCATCTTCGTCCTTCACTTCAGAATCATCGACAATACCTAAAATGTCCAAATGTGCTTCTTCGAAATTATTAACCAGTTTCGTTACTGCCGAATAATGTACGATAAATTCGTCCAAACGTGAAGAATCCGATTCCACCGTTCGTGCAACTTCCAACGTTTTCCGCAATCGATTCAATGCTAAAGTCCGTTTACGTCGTAATATGGGTAAGTCAGCGTACGTAAGACCACTTGTTTCGATTGATTTAGACTTAGACATTCTCTTTGCACCACGCCTAGGTACGTAAGCCATGTCTCGAATCGATAAGCAAAACAAAAAGTAATCGATTATAAGAAATAATTATTTTCAATAAAATCGATACTAAAATAACAATCGATAGTTTCGACAGAACGTTGGTACAACTCTGTTTCTCAGATTACCCTACCTACTGTTGGTTGCAGAATACCTACCTACCCTACGAAATTCCGATTCGTAATTTCTATAAAAATTGTAACGAACTTTGTAATATTTATTCACTAGCAAATACCTTGAATGAATACGTAACGTATATAGGTATAGGTACGCAAAAACGTTTACGAATTGAAGTGATTTGTATGTTGTGTATCTACGATTACGAATAGTTGGGTAACAAAGCTTGTTTAAGTACCTAACTTTTCTTTTAATTGTCGTGACGTGAAAATGTACGTGGTGCTATTACATGTACTGAACAGAACGATTAATTTACATGTAATAACATCGTACGAAACAACAATTCTGAACAAAATAATCACACAAATCACTGAATTTTATAACTTTTGAAAACGAGCTCTCAAGATGAAGCAATACGCAAACAACGGATTGAGAATTAATATACCTAAGTATACCTAATTAGATGACCGGCGCGAACAATGCGGATAGGCAAATACCTAGACTGACGGATTGGAATGTTTGCTACTTTCTTCATCAAATTACGGTTTTGGAATGAAATAAATACACGAAATAAGCTAGACGAAATTGTTCTAAAGTGTTGTTCAATATCTAACGAGATTTGTGACGATTAAATATGGTGACATGGCGGTCGACCATTTGTGCAAATTACAAAAGTTATTGAAATCTTTCTCGCTAATGTTACGATTACTGCTTTATTAGCAGTTCCCGGGTTTCGGCACCAAAACAATGTTACGAGAAGGATGAGTTCTCGGATAACACAAGGGATGGAAATTCAAAATGAACCACCATGCGTTTGCGGGAGCAATAGACACTGACAAGACAAGACAATATAAAACAGTCTTACCTTGATTCCACAGCTAGATCCACCAGTTCAGGTTTCCACGCACTATTGCAGCCCTTTTTAAAGGGGACACAACACTTTAGACACAGAATGTATATTTATTTCCAATTAGAAAAGAAGAGGCGGCGTAGCCATTTTCAAAAGTTTATGAACGACTTGTAGGGAAGCGCTTGCGTTCCGTTTTTACCATAGATAACACAAGCACTCGAGTGTTGGGCGTGAAGTCGATTATTGAGTTTCGACTATCTATCGTTTTGATGTCTTGAGGTTTCTTGAGGTCCTAATACCACCCCAGGAAGACTGCTTGCGCTTTCCATCGCGCTTGCCTATATCTTAATCAGTGAATATGTACAATTGCAAACGCTTAGAAATGAAAGTACGCGAAACATTGGGTACGGTCTGAATTACGAATAACGGTGACGATACACTGACAGAAAAAAAATGGTCGTGGTGTACAAAACGAGAATTAATCTTGATTTGTGGGTGGAGAAGACAATTCGGATCTACATGATTGTCGTTCATCAGACAGAATCTGAAACAGAGGCTTCATATATCATCCCAGAATAAACTCAATTTTATTTTACAGTTGACAAGGCTTATTCTCAGCAGTGGAAACAAGCTAGAGATACTAGACATGATAGTCATACAAGTAAATGAGTTATTTTCAAATATTGTGGGTGTTACCAAAACTTTTGTCGTTTATCAAACTGTAACAAAACTGTTGTAAATTGGACCAATGGTATTATATTTATATAAATTTAGTATTGTATTATATTGTTTGGTAACGAACCACTTGTAAACCAAACTTTAGAATTTTGATAACTTTGGTCCAATTTACAACTGTTTTGCTACAACAGTTTGATAACGGACAAAAACAGTTTGGTAACACCTACATTTGAAAAGACCCAAATATCTGATGCACAAAATTCAGGCCTAGCCAACACAGAATGTTGTAACACAACAGACAAAATGACTTTGACGGCTGCTGAATCGAAGTTGCAAAAACTCCATTGAATTATTTTCTTGGTAGTAACCGCCTCATCTTCTCCAGGGCTCAGAACGTCTATGCGCGACCCAGTCGCTCCGCTGCGCCCTCGGCACCGGCGTCGTCGGCTCCCGCGCTGAGTTCTGCATGCTCTTCGCTCAAGGAGCTGGCTTGGAGCACAGTGGCGGATTCGTGAGAGCTGCCCGCACCGCGCATCTGCTGCGAGCGCTGGCTGAGTTGGACCATATGATTGTTCAAGTAAGTTCACCGATTCACTCGTGTCTTCAAGTCTCGAGTGAATCGGTTTCTTCTAGGCAAGCGTGCTCCATCGTAGACCGCATAATCGAGGTGCGAGATGGCGGTCAAACGTAAGCCTGAAAGAAGTTGGCAAATGTAAGCAAGAAGTATTAAGGAGGATCCGTCAAGGTTGCGCGCGAAATTCAAAATATCTTGGGTTTTTTGCAAATTGCAGCGCTGTTTTACGTTGTATGCTGATCCAAATTCGATTCGCGACAATAATGATACTAAAATTACTAAATAACAATCATCAAAATCATCAGTATAGCCCTCGAAATTATGTTTGAGGAAAATCGTAATGTTTTCACGAAATAATCGTATTTTCCTCAAATACTCGTATAATTTCGAAAGCTTTCTTTAAGCTATAACAAATCATTCATTTCTTAATTACGACCTCACAAATACCTACAAAATTCTCCCGATCACAAAGCAAACTCACAGTACGTATAAAAAGGCGGTTTGCCAACAAATGAGTGGAGGTAATAAAGTATTCCGGCCACATCTGTTAGAAAGCATATTTGCTGAGCGTCCTTAATTAAGTGGAGTATCATTGCGCTGTTTGTTGAGCACACTGGGTAAACGCCGAGTGCGGTGTGCGGTAGCCGGCCGGAGCCACGATGTGGACTAAATGGACAAGATATTGATGATTTTGATTTGATTCTGGCAACAATTTTATGTGACTTTTTTTCAGAAAGCTACTTTTAACCGAATATTATGCATTTGCTGTTGCCCGCGATTTTACCCTCATCCTAAAGGAAGTACTTTATGTACACGTATAAAAAGTAAAATTTGTCCTTTCCCAGGATGCAAGCTGTCTCCTACAAAATTTCATCAACATCGGTTCAGCAGTTGACCGTAAAAACGTAATAAACACACACTTCATAATTTGCGTTTCTACGTACACATTTCGTCGCTTGCATGACTAGCGGTCCTATCTCCGTATTGTCAATTGTTTAGGAGAAGCGTTTTGCGACATTTCTAATTTACATAAAATTATAGGCTCTTGGCAATTCAGAATTTTTAATCGCATTCAATAAAATATCGTGAAGAAATGACGATTAATAAAATACGTAAAGAATCACGATTAGAAAAAAAAATTTGTCCTAACTCAAATCAGCTAAAAAGTGAGATAGGACCATTAGTCATTCGAGCGACGACTTGGCTGCGCTTTACAAAATCGCCATTTTCTTTTAATTTGCCCGTTCGTATATTCTAATATCTTTGTTAAAGTTAGCCATTTTCTTTTAATTTGCCCGTTCGTATATTCTAATATCTTTGTTAAAGTTAGCCATTTTCTTTTAATTTGCCCGTTCGTAAATTCTAATATCTTTGTTAAAGTTAGCCATTTTCTTTTAATTTGCCCGTTCGTATATTCTAATATCTTTGTTAAAGTTAGCCATTTTCTTTTAATTTGCCCGTCGTATATTCTAATATCTTTGTTAAAGTTAGCCATTTTGCGAATTAGTCCTTTCACGAATGAGTCCTTTCACGAATTAGGCATTTTACTATTAATTAGTCTATTTGAGAATTAGCCTTTTCACGAATAAGTCCTTTCGAGAACTAGTCCATTCGCGAATTGGCTCTTTTGAGACTCGGGTGCCATTTTGCGAATTAGGCATTATCCGACTAAACGAACTGTTGAGGCTCAATAATTCTGGCTTTCTTCTTTAATTCGCCATATCCATATAATTTCTACAAAGCCAATCAGTAGGTACACAGATCACTCGTGGCATCGTTTCACGTTACTCGGGTATACGCTGCTTGAAGCTACTGCGTCTTCACCAAGCTGCCGAATGCACGGCTTTAAATCTATGCTCAAGGCAAGATCTGAAGCCCAATTCTCGTAAATAAAAACGAGTTCCGATTTGGTTTCGATATAATCTCAATGCCTTAAATGTCACAAATGGTGTTCTCATGTGGGTGCTAAATGACAATGTCAAACGGATAAGAATATACAATAGGGATGTTGAATATATTTTTTTTATTGTGAATCTGTAAACTATTTGAAAAAGGATAATTAACACCAAAAAAACCGATGAAACATCTACAAAATTGGCAAAGTTATAAGCGTTTTAAAATGATTTGCTAGACACGGACGGCATGCATGATAAGTGACGTAACACACCTATGTCCGCTTCGCGCGATAAAGACGGAGCGATACTCCCTCCAAAAACTTTAAAAGCGTCTATGTTTTCCATTTTGTGATAGATTATTATTATTTTTTTACTTTTTTGTTATTCCTATTCCTTTTTTGGAATAAAATAATTATTTGTACTTTTTTAATAGTAGTCCACTACCGTATTTCTGACACTGATGCCTCTGCTGACTGTGTTGCCTCTTGTAATATTTTGACGTCCTTAAAGTGCTCATTCGCTTTAGCCCACTTTGAATGAGTGGTATTTGAATTATAAATCGCCATATCCATAATAATTTATATAAACTCACCGTCAGTAGGTACACAGAGCACTCGTGGCATCGTTTCACGTTACTCGGGTGTACGCTGCTTGAAGCTACTGCGTCTTCACCAAGCCGCTGAATGCACGGGGCTTATGGCAGGCTTATTTGTACTGGTATTCAAATGCATGCCGATCATTATTTTATTGTTCTTGCGACATACCTTGTGAAGATTATGAATGAGGTTTTTAGCCTTGCTCGAGACAATCGAGAGGAAAGTGTCTTAGGCAGTGGTGTGCCTAGAAGGCAAGCCCGATGCATTTTTTTAGTTTTAGAGAGTATTCAGTTCAGTTTTCATGGATGTAAGTGATTTTTTATAGACGCATTGATTTAATAACGACATAAACTCACTTAAATTTACGAAATATGGACTAAAATGGAGGTATTCCATGAAGCACACCCAAACGAAGCACACCCAGACGAAGCACACCTAAAGTATGGTGTGAGTATGGTGTGCTTCGTCTGGGTGTGCTTCGTTTTGGTGTGCTTCGTTTGGGTGTGCTTCGTTTGGGTGTGCTTCATGGAATACCTCCTTAAATGTCCTCTAAAGCCAAACAAATCGTTAGGCTTGCCCTCTTGGCACGCCACGGGTCTTAGGCTCGTATTACAGAACGATACTCGAGCACAGATGTCTGCTTGAGCATAGACGAAGCACACCTAAAGTATGGTGTGAGTATGGTGTGCTTCGTCTGGGTGTGCTTCGTTTGGGTGTGCTTCATGGAATACCTCCTTAAATGTCCTCTAAAGCCAAACAAATACGTTAGAAGTTTTAAACAGAACGATACTCGAGCACAGATGTCTGCTTGAGCATAGATGTCAACCAATCAAATGGCTTTAAATGTATGCTCAAGCAGAGATCCCTGCTCGAGCGTCATTCTGTAATACGGGCCTTAGAATCGTATTACAGAACCAAACTCAAGACTTAAGCATTAGGTACTTAACTAGTTTTCACCAATTAAATGGCTTGAAACTAATTTTAAGTAAAGCTTGAATCTTGAGTTAGGTTAGATTTTTCAATATAAAACTTATTAATTCGCCATATCCATATAATTTCTACAAAATCACCGTCAGTAGGTACCTACACAGGGCACTCGTGCTATCGTTTCATGTTACTCGCCGCTGAAAGCACGGGGCTTATGGCAGGCTTATTTGTACTGGTATTCAAATGCATGCCGATCATTATGATTCATCTGTCTGTACAAATACTTGACAAAAACGTCGTATTTGATTGTTCTTACGACATTTTTTGGGGAGATTATGAATGAGGTTTTTAGCCTCGAGACAATCTTGAGGAAAATTGATTTAGAACCGAAAATGGTTACTGTAACTAAAAATTGTTTGACCGCCATCTCGCCTGATGTTGAGCGATGCTGCGGTCTACGATGGAGCACGCTTGCCTAGAAGAAACCGATTCACTCTCGGCTTGAAGATAGCGAGATTGTACTTAATTATCGGGGAACACGAACGGGAGTTTTTGCGGTTTTCATAATGAAAGTGGAATCAAAGCGCTTCGTTCGGGTTTTTGATACCCGCACTGGGTTCGTATGGTGTATATTACGGCCCGCTCTCTCTCAATGAGAAAAGCCCTGTACCCCAGCAGTGGAAACATTATAAGCTGATTATGTTAAATCTGCCTTTAGTAAAAGCACAGATAATATAATACTATACGTACAGATGCCTCATCTCATACAAAGAAATGTGACCGATTTAGCGCGGGCTATCTTCGGGCTATACATTTTTCCGTGCTTAAAGGATTTTTCAAAATTTAAACAAATATTTTTCATGATGTATTTTTTCATGTTGTCAATTTTACACAAACTTCAATAACAAATCGATACATATAACGCCATCTATTATGAGTTATTTCAACAAATGTTCCTTTGTTCCTGATGAGACCCCGTGGTAAAAGGGTGTTATTGTTTGGGTTTGTTATGGTCATCCAATTTTTATTTTTATTTAGAACTTTGACCTTTTAGAGCACGTCATCCACTTGGCCCTAGGTTAGGCGGGTCGTATACTAAGGTATTCAGGAAAATTAGGTTTCTTCCACGCTGTCTTACTTAGCATAGCATAGCATAATCGGCCTATAATGTTCCCACTGCTGGGACACAGGCCTCCTCTCTGTAGCCGTGGGGCCGTAGTCCACCACGCGGGCCCAGTGCGGGTTGGTGGACGTCACATGTCTTCGAATTTTTGGTTCTAGGACATGCCGGTTTCCTCACGATGTTTTCCTTCACCGTTAAAGCAAGTGATAATTAATTTCTAATACGCACATGACTTCGAAAAGTCAGCGGTGCGTGCCTCGGGATCGAACTCGAACCATTCGCCGTGGGAGGCACATGGTTAATCCACTAGTCTATCACTGTCTTACTTGGCTATCATTAATTGCAGTTTGTCTTCATTCTGCTTTGGTTAGTAAAATTAAAATTCCATAGTTCTAATAGTTTAAAATTTCTCTCTACTGACGCATCTCAATTAATCACCTTGTATTGTGGACACTGAGTACAAAAGTAACCCTATAATGGTCACAGATTAATCGCAATGTCCCGAAGTCACGTGTCTGTATTGTCAATGTCCCACTTCGATAAATATGATTTTACTGTTATGTGTAAGAAGAAATGGACTAATTACTGCTGTTATAGAATATGCAACATTATTTTTTGTTTATCCGAAAGCAGAAAAGGGGTCATTGTACTCATCGTTATGAACAACTTTTACTATGGGAGCAACCCTGAAATCGCGATAAAAAAACAGCTGATTTATTTTTCACGATTTCAGGGTTGGTCCCATAGTAAAAGTTGTTCATAGCGATGAGTACATTGACCCCTTTTCGGCTTTTGGATAAACAAAAAATAATGTTGTATAGTAAGTGTCACAGTGTATACGTATGTGCAATAACTATTGTCTAATATAAATAATTTTCACATGCTTTATGATGCAGTTCAGCACATCACACGACCACGTTTCTCGAGTTTTTTTGTAAACTAACACTGATTAAAAACACGCTATAGTGTTAAACCACTAACAAACATATAGTTTTGGTAGGAAAAAATATTGAACTAGGGACTACACAGAAACATATATTATTTTGTTTCTTTTCTTGTACACTTTCTCTTTTAATTATTGTCATAATTTCATCCTTTTCACGTCGTCCGCTGGTCATTTTCCTACTACCCGATTGAACAGAACCATAATTCTTTAATTCTTGGAACGTTAAATGCATAATCCAAAACAATGCTAACCCTATACCGCTTGCAGATAATCGCAATTGTCACAAAGTCACGTGTCGGTATTGTCAATGTCCCGGTTCACATAAATATTGATGGTCACGCGTTGTGACAAGACGTGACAAGGGTTGACGGGACAAAGATACTGTTGCAGTGGCCATTTAGCAAATTATCTATATTATTATCGATACTGTTAAAACTTAAGTGGTTCACTTTCTCTTCCTATAATTTTGACGTGTATAAGGTATGGGTAATCGATTTTATTTTAAGGAACTTTCTGTACAATCGTTGTGAAGCACATTCATCAACAACTTGGTGATTTTCTGCCACTTCTGGAGAAAAATGTTCTACCATTTCTCAGCACCTTAAGTAGTTCTACCACTAGCTCTTTGTAAGGGGCGACGCAGACGACAGACTTTTTCTGCGATCGAGTCTGCAGTGCTTTGCAGCGCTCGAACAATCTGCGAAACTTAGTGAACAGATTGTTCGAGCGCTGCAAAGCGCGGCAGACTCGATCACACAAAAAGTCTGTCGTCTGCGTCGCCCCTAAAAAGTAGGTATGTTCTGTCACAAGAAAACTATAGTATAATTACCTCCTAATCTATACTAATATTATAAAGCTGAAGAGTTTGTTTGAAGGCGTTTATATCTGGAACTACCAATCGAATAAAAAAAAAATTGGATATGATAGCCAGATTCATGAGGAATAGTATAGGCTATTTAACATCACGCTACGACCCTTAGGAGCCGAGCGACGCGGGTGAAACCGCGGGGAACAGCTACTAGCCTTATATCTAGAAAAGGACAAAATGTGCCATTCTTAGAACAATATAAATCTTGCTACAATATTCAAACTATATTATATTCCTTATAAACTTCAATAAATACTTGAACAGGAACACGGTGCGTCAAGCCACGTGCTCAATCCCCGCGGATCCCTACACAATAGTTTAAACAAATTGTTTGTCTTGCACTCTTGCATTACTAGTAATTGTTTGTAGAGCTGCAGTCTCCACTGTCAATACATCGCTTGAAACGAAGCTCGCGGGAAACAACTTGAGTTCCTTCCTCAGATCATAGAAACAAGGGAGTTGTGCCAAGGCGCTACTGAGCTTAATGCTTTAATTAACGCTGGCGACGGACCGAACGCGTTCGATGAAATAAATACAGTGTTTTAGTTTAGTGCTAGTGTTGAGTGACGTAACAGTGTTAGATTGAGAGTGTGCGGAATTTTTAATGTGGGGAGATCTTTATATTCACACGGAGCGCTCGTAATTGTGTCGCAAACTGTTCTAAAAGTGGCGACAGTGGTTCCTGTACTAATTTGCTATGATGGCATATCTCCTTGTTTCTATGATCTGAGGCTTCTTGGTATGAAGCTTGCGGGTATAACTTGAGTTTCTTCTGAAGGGAATATTAGGAGAATCGGTTTGTTGTTTGTTTTTAATTAGATGTTGTTACAATGCGATTCAACTAAGAATAGGGACGTCAATAACCTCGAACTGTCAACTATCACTTGAAAAGTAAGGCTTGCAAAGAAAATTAATTTGGGAATTAATAACATTAATTTTTTTTTCAGTTTATTTCATTTTTCAGTTTAACTGCGTCTAGTTTTATCAAATCTATTGTAATAGATTTTTATCCTACACTAATATTATAAAGCTGAAGAGTTTGTTCGTTTGTTTTAACGCGCTAATCTCTAGAACTACCAGTTGGATTCGAACAACTCTTTTTGTATATTATGATAGCCAAATTCATGAGGAATAGTATAGGCTATTTAACATCACTCTACGACCCTTAGGAGCCGAGCAACGGAGGTGAAACCGCGGGGCACAGCTCACACATAAAAAAATAAAACCTACAATACCGTAATTTGCCACACAGTAAACAACCACAATTTTCGCCAACCCTTCAGGGAAAACGATGATACTTTAGTTTACACAAGTGATACCCTCAAAATAAACAGTTACAACTACCCTCACTTATAAGCGCTCGTTAGAACGCCACGTGCCATTCTGCGCACATGATCACTTGAAATTGTGCCAATAAGGGTATCCGAATTATTGCTGAATTTAATTACAGGGTCGCGTTTCGATGGTATTGCTGGGCCCCAAGTCTGCTAATGCACAAGTCACAATAGTGTCAGAATGGTCTCTCAATGACATCGTTTTGACCAATGACGAAAGAGATAGTCTTACTCTAAGCCAATGACCGCTTAGGTTTTGACCGTTATGGTGTCATTATGACACCATTCTAACACAATTGCAATAACAGAATTGGGGCCCTGATCTTGTAGCTAATCTGATATTATGTATACAACGTGTCTTCATTTAGGCCACATTCACCTATGAGGATTATACTCATCATTATGAACAACTTTTACTATGGGACCAACTCTGAAATCGCGATAAACCAATCAGCTGTTTGTCACATAAATCGTCAAAATTCACCCGACACTAAACCCTGCAAGATATCGAAAAAGAACATGCACGAAAATTTAAGATAATAATTACTGCTCTAATCCCTAAAATGTTCATTAAATTCGTTGACCCGTTTCAGAGCCTTTTCGAGACAAACTTTAAAACGACAAAAAAATTTAAAACGGTCACTTACAAATAACAGTTTTCACTTAAGGCCCCGGTATACGCCAACGGCCTTGAGTGATTTGGGCGGTATAGCTTGAGTGTTCTGCGCTGAGCTCAAGCAACGCGACATACATCCACCGAGCAATACGACTCGCCTATCAAAAAGCGCGCTGTGCAGAATTAGACGTATTATTACTTTTTAGTATCTAAAACATAAAATAAAAAAAAAGTAACAGGTATTATTATAGGTAGTAACATAGTCTTTTCACACAAAACAAATCATGAAAATATCTTAAGCGGTTTGAAAGTAATTACGTTTTTATGTTTTGGGTAGACACGAATTCATGAATTTATTTCATTAAGTATTTTACAACAATAGTTAAATATTCACAGGTACGATTGATGTATATATGTTCTAGTTTAACATAAAAAATTGCACAACTAACCTGCATTATTTGACGGCGAAATAAGAGATTTAAAACTGGCCGTTACCATTTACCTTCGCCTTAAACTTTGGCATTTATTTTGATATCGCAGACAGTACCTACTTCAATTTTATTTATTGCTATAGAACAGTTCAACAAAAACATCTGATCTACCAAAACTGCAAATATATCTTATTCATACTCCAAAAGAAGACCCCAACAATAGACTCGAAACCCGACTCCCCCTAAAAGCGTGCAGTATTTATGTTTATATAGCCATCCACTGCTGGCCGTGCGTCGCTAATGGCCGGTCCCGGGAGGTGACGCCGCGTAATCGATACCGCTGTTAATGGATTGGGTGGCGCGCCCATGTACGTGTGATTTTTTGAAATTGTATATTTGGGTTGTTTTCATCGAAGATTTAAATCGTTAGGTGCTCCTTCACTGTGTATTTATTGAGATGAGTGAGCTCACACATCCCGTGTTGAGTGAGAGAGCTTGAATATATTGAGAGTTGAATGAGAGTGAGCGAGACAATACTATGTTTGAAACTTCAGATGGCATTGAAATTGACATTTTCAAATGTCAACGAAACACGGAAACGTGAACATATTTTGACATGCATAGGGCTCATCTAATGATTTCAGTCTTTGGTTTTTATGATGTTTTTGAGCGATTCTGCAGTTTGTTTTGATTGTTGTATTAGTGGTTTCGAATTCGATTCATTATATTAGTAGGAATGCATTGAAATACCTGTTATTGATATTGCTAAATATCAGAAGGATAATAGTTTCTTAATTAATTTAGAACTATGACTGACAGTTGTCAACTGTCAATAGATTTTGAATTTACTGAAAATGATATTCTGCTAATCAGTCTTACATGAGAATATATTTTCTTTGTTATTTATGTCCCACTTCAGATTGTAACTTCAAATAAAAGATTCAAAACTCCTCATTCCTACTAACACACAAATAATTCTCATTTATTAATTAAACTCTCTCTTTTCAATCCCCCCGCCCCATTCCGTTCCCTCGTCCCCATGGGCTGCAAACTTTGATGTCCGCAAACGATGCGCCATGGGACTCCTGTTTGTAATGCTATGGCGTAGATAAACATCATTATTAGTTTATTACGCACATCGGTACAGCTGGCTTGGTTTGGACGATTATTTGTGGTTTTTGTTAGCGGAAAAATAATACATTATAGTGAAGTTATTAAATTACTAGCTGATCCGCCCCGGCTTCGCACGGGTAATGTTTAGTCTATAAAAATATTGGATTTCATGGGTTTTCATTTTTTGTGCAGAACTCTAATTCTTTTTCTAAAATAAAAGTAGCCTAAGTTACTCCTTATAACATCAGCTATCTGCCTTGAAATTTTGGACTTATCTGCTAGATTGAGGGTGTACGACATTTTTAATGTGTGGGAGATCTCTGTATTTACAAAGGAGCCTTTGTAGTAATTGTGACGCACACTGCTTTAAAAGTGGTGACAGCGGTTCCCGTATTAATATTCTATGATGTCTCCTTGTTTCTATGAATTGAGGTGTCCTCACTACATCAAGCCAGAAGCTGGAAGTCACATAATACTAATACCTGCAATGTGTACGCACGGCTACAGATCAAGCTATACATTTCGGGAATGTATAGCTTGATGTGTAGCCGTGTGTACAAGGCTTTAACAAATCCATGTCAATTTCAGCTGATCTTATTACAACTTTTACATCCCAACCAATCTCAGCCTGACCACTTTTATATTATGTACCCTCGTTTGTTCCTCGAACATTCTTCTTGCGTGTCCACCTCACATCTCCAAGAGTTTAGTAACTCAATCAGTGCTCGCGTGACCTTTGCACTTACCGCACGGATTCAACGCTAGCTGGCTTTGAGGGTCATCCCTCGTTAAACTTGGCAGTTCTAGTCACGGGCGGTGGTTTAGATTTGTTTTGTTTTTGTAGGAATTGTCTGTAAAGATAAATTGATGTTCAGTCGTCTTTGGTTAGGCTGGAAGTTCGAAGCGTCGAGTAAACTATGTACCTACCTACATCAAAAACATTGTCTTTCATTTGCATTGTTGCTATTGAACTAAAACATTGAGTTTTAAAATAAACAGATTGTTTTTGTCTACTAAAGAATAAAGAAGACACCAAGATTTTGACACGGATGATTTTATCTGGTGTCTTTGGTTCATCATCATCACTTCAACAGGTATTTTCTTTGTTATGCCACCGTATACGGTCTTATCCTTATCTTTCCATTCGGTACCTTTCTAGCTAGCCTCAAATACTTGCTTTAGTTTGAATATAGTTAACAATTTGTCTTTGTCAACAGGACGCCTTCGGCGAAGGCGGTTGGCCGCTGGAGTTCAGAGCGGCTGTTGCCAGACTGCTGTCACAACACGCACCCAATGATAGAGAGGCGCCGAGGAGCACCGCGTTGCGTAAGTAACTAGTAAGGTCATAAAGACAAAGAAATTCGTGAAGAAAACACTGTCTTATTAATAAATGTCCCGGCAGCAACCTTGATCACAAACGTCACATGCGCAGTAGCTAATTTTTCGGTCTCTTTGGCGGAATGAAGAAGACTGCAGGCGATTGGTTCGTCAGTCGAAGCTCGTCGTCTAAGTGGACCATTCTCTATTACGTATTGTCAACTGTCTATTGGGCCGAAAATGTAGGTACATGCGCGATCTGTGATCATCTTTAGTGCCGGGTACTCTTATACAATTTTCTTGCAAGAATAGATTGATGTATCCAAGTAAAAGAAATCAGATAGCTCTTGAGTTAGTCAAAATCATTATAGATTCAGATAAATATCTGAATTTGACTCTATTCTTATAATGATTTTGACGATCTAAGAGAGAGATGTAACAATAAGATGAAAATTATCACACAGAATAATTAGATGAAATTCAAGTACCTAACTATTCTGTGTAAATGATATTTATTTTGTAAATAGGTTAAAAAATTAAATAACACTTTTACAAAACATTTTTTTAAGCTAGGTGAGGTCGGTGTTAGCTATATGACTAGGACTACCTTTGAGATATTTATTCAAATGTGTCATAATTATTTCAAAAAGTGAGTTATTTTTCAAACACCTTGCTCAATGTATAAAGTTTCCTGTTTGTCTTTAGGTCTGAGCAACCAGCGCCTGGATCAAACTCTCTCCGAGACCATGGTGTTAGACCTGATCGTTCTAGTCGGATTCGTTGTCGTCAACAATCCACAATTACAGGTATGTCCACGTCATCATGTTCATCTATGACATCCACATATTTCAGATAAACAATTACTTTTAGGTAACTTCACGTCATTCAATAACTTAATTTCACACAAGTAAGAAAATTTTGCAGAATTAGTTTAATTTATTTCTCTGTAGACTTTGATAAGCGTAATAATAAAAACCACATAAAACCTCACTTATTCCGTAGGATAAGAAAACTTTAACATCGCTATGTAGACATAAAAATCGTACTAAAAGAAATAAAACATAGAAAAAATGCTACCGAAGCAACAGACAATATTATCTATTCTACTTCCACTAATAGACTTGACCTCTACCATCAAGATATAGCAACGTCTCAACGCCCATAGCCGTCCGTTTTATTCACCGGTTCTCATGCGGGCGGCACCTGCGTTTACACGTGTTACACCCCATCGGTTAACGTATTACCATGTTGACATGGTCAACGTAATTGATTTCGATGTATTGTTTTAAATTTCCATGGTTAATGGTAGGTAATTGATTTCTTAGAGTATTGATTGCGATGGTGACCGTTTATTGTTTTATTGTGTTGTTGCCTTCATGAGATAATATCTGTATTTAGCCAAAAGAAAGTTTATGGTAGAGAAGTAATTACATATTTGTATGACGTTTACATCTTGTTAAGATAGATAAATTCTAATCTACTTCTACTATCTACTAGTCTACAATCTAATAATATTATAAATGCGAAAGCTTGGATGGATGGATGGATGTTTGTTAGTTGTTACTCAATCCCGCCAGAACGGCTGAACGGATTTGAATGAAATTTGGCACAGGGATATGGTCTGAATTAGCACATAGGCTACTTTTTATCCCGAAACGCGGGCGAAGCCGTGGGTGGAAGCTAGTTAAGTATAATCATATTTTTATTTAGTTTTGATCTGTTCAAATGAGAAGCAGTTCTTGGTGGAAAAACAATATAATTTAATATTTTACCAAAATTAATTAACTTATCTTACCAAAGCGTTTGACACTATTACTCACCTAAAACCATCCAAACTTTCTTCTAAAACACTTTATTACCCAACGCGGCTCCTTTTGAATTATTCCACTCGCTCATTACAGCACTTTTACCGCCCCTAGTTCTCACGGACACAGGTGTCCGAGTAACATCGGACGCACTTGCCCAAGGAAGTGTCTTAGGACCATTACTAAAATTTATGCGAGGGTTTTTTTTACTTGTTCATAATTGATTTTATGGGTCTTAAGGAAAGTATGTTTTGGTTAAATAGTTTTGTTATACTTTGTCACAAGAGTAGGTTCGTTTCAGTACAATATTTCAAAAAAGATTTTTTGAAGAAATTTTGTTCTGCACAGTCAATTTTAATATGAGTTGAAGTAAGTATGTAATACCTACGTATGTTCTAATGCTCATATGCACTCATGATAAAAGCTTGGAGTCCAACTCAAATATAGGCATTGTAATGAAACCTTTGTGATGTTTTGTCGGCAACGATTTTCATATAATTATTTTGTTTAAGTTTTCGGAAAAGCTTCTTGAAATTGTTGTGATTAGATTGTGAGTTGTTAATATTTTAAATCTATAAGGGCGAGTTGCTTCAAACCATCTGTATTCGTAAGTCAGTACGTAATCGTTAAGTCAGTATGAAATTGTCATACAAGCCGCCATATTTGACGGTTACAGATACGTAACTGTAAGATGAAACAACATGGCCTAAGTCTGTTTAGGAGACTCTAAACGTGAAATAATAACGCCATCCAAGCCAATGAGAATCGCTCATAAATAAAAATTTTGGAAGGACACAGGTGGTAGCTTGTGTCGCATTTGTTCTATCAAGTGCCCGCCGTCCATTACCGTACAATTTATACTGGTGTCGGCCATTACTGTAAATTGTTGACGTTCTACATTGTCCATTACTGACTTGATGGCTTGTCTTTCGGGGGTAGGTAGTTAATTTGAAGCGATGACTTGTAATGTAAATGTGACTGTATTTTTTTGTATGTTTATTTGTCTCTCTGCAATCTTCTTATTTTCTTTTTTTTCTTTGTGGTTCATTGTATTGCGTTATCATCAAATATGTGCGAATATTTTAGATACGACGTGTCTTTGAACTTGCATGTGGACTTTTCAGTCATTTTTTTATCGATCTTACTTAACATTGTATTTATTATCATCATCATCAAGCATCTCATCTTTGCTCTTTGCTGTATCTTGAAATAGTATAAAACAAAGTTGCTTTTCGTGTCTGTGTGTTTGTTCGCTTAGCTCTTCTAACCTACACAATGGATTTTAACGCGGATTTCACCACCATTTTGAGAATTTAATCAATATTAACTGAACTATTCGTATCTAGGAGACAATATGCGACAATTGGGGTGTGATCAAGACGCTGTGCACGCTGCCGGCCAACTGGCTGGTGTCCAAGGTGCACAGCCACTGTCTGCTGCCGACGCTGGTGGCGCTGGCGGAACAGCCGGCCGCGGCCGCCGCTATAGCCTCGGAACTTAGCATGACCGTAAGTTATACACTTGTTACTTACTTATAGACGCCTCTTTAACCACTGATTAAATATACAACTATCCTTGTCATTTGTATGACAATGAATAGATATGACAACTGACTTAAGACCTGTTTAATTATCGTCTATAAGTAGGGGGTTGTTTTTTAAGCAAAGATAAATAGACGATTAGCGCATGCTTCGGTTTACCAGTATCCCTATCATTTTCGCTCAACTGTCGTAACCTCAGGTCATAGAAACAAGAGAGATGTGCCAAGGCGCAATTGAGCTTGATGATTTAGTTTGATCACATTGGTTATGAACTGTAGATTTGACGAGGGTGTGACAGACGGACAGACGGACAGACAGACGGACAGACGGACATGATGAAACTATAAGGGTTCCTAGTTTTATTACGGAACCCTAAAATCGCTGGCGACGAACCGAACACGATCAATACAATGTTTTAATTTAGTGCTAGTGCTGAGTGATGAAAAACATTGTTAGATTGAGGGTGTGCGAATTTTTTTATGTGTGGGAGATCTTTATATTCACATGGTTGTAATTGTGTCACAAACTGTCCTAAAAGTGGCAACAGTGGGTCCCGTACCACAGATTACTGAATAGTTACTACGTAACAGATACTTCACTCAGTAGAAAAATTCCAATACCTATTACGATAATTGCCTACTCCCTCGCGTCAACAACCACTGTATGCTAAAATGCGCCTAAATGCTCAAGCGTACAGCAGTGATTGCTTCGCACCGCGCGATTCCACAGTAATCGCAGGGCTGCCTCTTCGATAAAATTAAATTAACATAACTTTTTATCTATGTTATTGAGAACTGTGAATATGTTCTGACTTTTATGTGGCAGTTAAAAATTTTATCATTTATAAAATATTTAACCAACTTAAAAAAAAGGAGGTGATCAGACATACAGGCCAAACTGAGAAGTTTGACTTGTATGGTTTGTAGGTATGTATGTTTGTGCGCGATAATCTCGCGTTTGGCTAAACCGATATCGATGCGGTTTTCAGAAAAGGATTTGTTACATTTAGGAGAACGTTTTAAAATAAGTATAATACTTCTTAGTTTGATGATGATCTTCGGAGATGTTCACTAGAAATGAAAAAAAAAGCCTTAAAAAAAGAGAACCGACTTCAAATAAAGCACTAAGCCGTAAGAAATAATTTGTTTTTTTTTTATGTTAGTGCTAACAGCTGGTAATTACGAATCGAAAAAGCACCAAAACTAGTAATCATTTATCACTTACCTTTCTTCATTGACAGGTAAATGGAAAAATGTTAGGTGTTTATCCCTTCTTTTGCTTGATTTACACCCATCTACAGCACATAAGGCACCACACGGCATCGTAATACGCGTACGAACGAACAGCACTATTAAAATTGAACGGCGTGCGCGCGCTTCGCTTGCGAAAACCGCACTGAATTTGATCCGCCGGCGGACCGAGACCGCTCGGCTGGGCGGTAGGCACTTATAGCGCGCAAGTACATGGAGTGACGGAGGCCTGCCCGTACTGATTTGCTATGGTGGCATATTTCCTTGTTTCTATGATCTGAGATAGGCGTCATTCCTCGTAACAGCGAACAGCACAGAACCCAATTTGTCCGGCTGAATATTTGATGGAATTACACTTGTCCCGCAACTTGGTCGCAGCTGCACTGCGCTTCCTATATCAACTGAAATAACTTGTTTATACAGGAAAATACAGAAGGGTCACTATGGATATAAATAAACTAGCTGTTCCCCGCGGTTTCACCCCCGTTGCTCGGCTCCTAAGGGTCGTAGCGTGATGTTAAATAGCCTATACTATTCCTCACGAATCTGGCTATCATATACAAAAAGATTTTTTCGAATCCGTCTGGTAGTTCCAGAAATTAACGCGTTGCAACAAACAAACTCTTCATTGCTTCATTATATTGGTATAGATTCTATAGATAGATTTAAAAAAAACCGGCTAAGTGCGAGTCGTACTCGCGCACCGAGGGTTCCGTATCATATTTAGACGTATAAAGTGAAAAAATCCGGACCGCATAACTAAGTTTGTTTGTGAAGGAATTTTGATGATTTTGAAAAAACTGTACAGTAAGGAACGTTTTATTTTTGGTGCCATATTTGGGTCAATTCCTATCAACCCTAATTATTTCAGATTTTTCGCCCCGCAAACTTCGGAGATAAGGGGGGGGGAATGGTATTTTTTTGGACATTTTTCATCATATGTCGAAAACTGTGAGACATAAAATAAAATAAAAATATATTTTGAAATGTGCAGATCAAGCCCTTTCATATGATATGTCACTTGACCTAGTAACCCCACTTTAAAATTTTGGACCCCCACTCCGGCCCCTTTTGTAATAAAAATGTTTTTGGATTTTTTTCATTTGCAATAAAGTTGAACAAGCATTCTTTATAACTGTTCCAAATTTCAAGTCGATAGCATTAGTAGTTGCTGAAATAACCAGGTGTGACAGACAGACAGACAGACGAAGTCTCACCATAAGGGTTCCCTTTTAGGTACGGAACCCTAAAAAACATACAGTACGTAGGAGTTATCTCTTTATGTAAATACTACACTTTTGCTCGCGACTCCGTCCGTTTAAATGAAACTCTTAGTGTAGGGTGGCTACGAAGAGGTCAAGCTATCTGTCTCCGGAATAAGATGAAATGTGGCACACTGAAAAAAATGTTAGGTTGGATTTAACAGATTCTGCGTAAATGTTACCAAAGTTGCGGTTGATTTCGCAAAATCGGTAAAAAAAAAAATTGGTAAAATCAATCAAAATTTGTGATAGGACCCTATCACAAAGGACATCGGCAGTTTTGGGCTTGATATGGTACAGTAATAAAAGCTTAACCAAAAATAAAAATATATTTTAATTGTTCTTTGCCTAATTTATCTTAGAGATTAAGAATTGGAATCAAAAATTGAAATAAATAAGAAATAAAATGATTATGCCGTTGACATTTTGAAAAAACCAATAAAACAAAAACGAGTGCATGCTGGCTGGCGCGTGCCTCCACAGAATATCATGTCGACAGCAACTAAAACCTTTGAATTTAGAACTCATTAGTCGGGCTGTACTTTATTGGACCTCCACAGAATATCTTGGCGACAGCAACTAAAACCTGTGAATTGAGAACTCATTAGTCGAGCTGTACTTCACTGGATCATTCACACCATACTTAACCTCACTGTCACAAATACGAAGATTTATCTTTAACCCAATTATGTACAAAAACAAATAAAAAATGAATTTAAATACTCTTGAAATACTCGATCACACCAAACTAATTTCATATCTGTACCGACTTACACAATCTGAAGCCCAGCGTTCTATGGGCGTTTGCCAGTGTCCTTTTGATTGATTTTACCAAACATATTAAGTTGGTGTTGTACCAAATTTATTTGGTAGATTACACCTATATTTTGTACCATTATACCATTATTATTATATTCAATGGATTTGTTTGGTAAAATGTACAATACTCTTTGTTGATTTACATCAGAACTCTGGTACCAACTTCAACCTCTTTAGTCTTGTAACTTCAATAGCGAGGTTTTGTTATATTTATCGTAGGTTCCATATAATTCTGCCAACCTTTGCTAATTTGGTAAATCCGACAAATAATTTTTTTCAGTGCTTAGTTTTTTAGTTGGACCTCAAGCTACCGAACTATTAAAACGGGACTAACCTTGCAATCACGAAAAAAAGTTTTGCTGTTACTACATTCTGTCGACTCCCATGGATATTTTTGTATAGAAAAGTTGATTTTTTTTCTGATTTCAAGGTTGGTCCCGTAGTTAATCGAACTAGAATCGAATCCTTCAATATTTCCACCGTTTAACCTGTCACTGTACAGTCCAGTATATCAGTATGCATGATAAATGATAAATGATGTTTATTTTGTAAATAGGTTAAAAATAACACTTTTACACGTCAAAACATTTTTTTTAAGCTAGATTAGTTCGGTGTTTCCTATATGACTACCTTTGAGAAGAAACACCGAAACAAACTCAAAGGTTGATGTCTCTTTTAAAGTCCAGACAATTAAGATAAATTGTGTAAGAACCATGCAGGTTAGTCTGAAATGGCCTTTAGAGGAAAGAGCCATACAGATTTGAGTGGACCTGACCTGACTGTGCACGCATGTGCCGGGTATCGTGGTAGCTCAACCCAGACTTAGGGAGCTCAACGACCCGACGAACATTACCATCAGAGAGGACATTTGGGTAGCATGAAATGCACCTTCTGCTTCATATTATTGTCTATGTAGTGTGTGTAGTCGAAACAGGTGTGAACAGGCTTTACGACTCGCCGCTAATATGCCGTATTATGTTAATTTTTGATGATCGTCATTGTGTCGTTAACATGTTCAGCCATCGATGTTTCTTTGACGGTCTCATTATGTTTATTGGTCGGAACTTTAATTATTCTTCATTTTGCATTAATTATGTATTTAATTAGTTTGCAGATTAATTAATACAATTTAAGTTAATTGAGTCTATCTATAGATATACAGAAGAACTAAGCTTAGACCTCTAATAATCGTATGCTGTAATATGACATTTGAAGGGATACTAGTTTTTGACAAAAAAGGTTGTGATGTGAAAAAAAGAATGAAAAAATAATGAATAAAATTGAGTCATGTTAGGGCGCTTGTAGACGTCCGATTTTTTCACTGAACAACGGACCGATTTTGTACCGGATTCGCAGTGGTGTATGGTTTATAATGAATGTGTGTACACGCACCGGACATTGGTCCGGCTAACAATTTACGCCGGATGCATTATAAACCATACAATGGTAAAAAATCGGCCCGTTGTCCGGTGAAAAAAACCGGACGTCTACAAGCGCCCTTACTACGTAAGTTAACCATCATCTAGTTTCGTATTATAACGATATGACACGAGACAGGGCATCTCGGTCTCTTAAGGCTTAACCAGTCTACCGTTTACTAATGACAATATTAAATCTCATAAAATTAAGGAAAAACCTATTGCATCATAACTTAAACTTAATAAACTCATATCTCCAACAGATGCTAGACGAATACATGAAGAGCCCAGACGCTCAGAAGATAAAACTAGTACAGGTGATCAAGCAGGGTCGCGCAAAGAAAGGTAAGAATAATAAAGACAAGTAGACTGAAATTTCGAGAGTGATTAATGATATGTATAATTCGGGCACATTCAGGATAAAATAGAACCTTGTCATGTCAACATGACCAACAATTCAGCTTCGAAGCGAGTTTGCCGACGTTATAGTTTGGCTGGCGCATCGATCATCCCAGTTTCACAAGGTATTAAACTCCGATAGTGCACGGATTATGTGAAGGCCTAAGTTTAGCATTACACTTCTGAAGTTGATGTTTCTCTCATTACTATCTGATCAAACAATATGTAACGGTTTTGCTAATCACTGGAGACTTGATTGTGAATGTGTATTTGGTTACGATTTGAATGATGATTGTTATTTCATTACGTTATTTGATTCTTGGAGATGTTAATTAGCTGTTTGTCTAATATTGATCGATGGCAGTTGTCGTGCTGGTTTTCTTGTCAAAAATCTCATACATTTATACCGCCTTGATAATAACACCCAGCATATTATTGGAACTACTACTAACATCAAAAGGCGGTTCATGATTTACAATTTAAGGTCTGATTTCAATTGTTTAGATTTGATTTTATTTTGTTGTTTATATTGAACTTTTTGAAGTTTGATTTTAATGGTTGTTATGTACTTACTGTAATTTCATTATCTTCTTCGATATCGTCGTTTGCTTCTCATCCATTCAGGGTAATTGTACTCCCTATTGTGCCATTCATGTATGTGCCAATTCTTACTCATATCATCTTCTCCACTGAACTTCTTTCGTCTATTGTCGCCTAGTTTTCCTTGTGTCACCATATTCTCCAAGGCTATTTTGTCAAAGTGGTGTATTTCAGATGTTTCTCCGTTCTATTTAACCAAATTTTAATGTCAAAATGAGAAATCAAATATGAGATTACGCAACTAAACCATAGTTACATTAATTTCATATCCCTTTATTTCGTAAGACATTCCTAAGTTTATACTTCATTCCATCGATTTCTTTGTTAGCGCACAATCTTCGGTCATACGCTCAAATTTTAATTCGTCTCAATTATAAGTCTAAATTAAAATACTTACATCATAAAAACGAAACTAGTCAAGTACTTACTTTGTAACTTAATTCGCAGTATTTTAGAGTATTAGTGACAACTCAAGTGATTAGCATGACCAGCACGCATAGCATGAGCACTATAGAAACGGGTTTTGTCGACGGAAGAATAGACAAAATGACAGATTGTGGAAAGATCTCTATCGATTTAAGCATAGCGATGTTAAAAATTAAGATTAGAAATGTTTCTATTCTTCAGTCGACAAAACTCTGCAACGCCAAGCACGGGTCGCCGCGTGTTCGGGCAGAAGAGATAACGCGTTGGATAGAAAGAACTTTGTCTATTTTTAGTGGAATATATAAGGAATTGGTCATGCTACGCGTGCAAATTATATCTAATAGTATGCACAGCCGATCACGGCACCACCCAACAAATTTTCATAAAAAGAAGTTTGTTAGTCTCAGTTTTTACTAAAACAATATAGACATACAATTCTAGGGCCGTACCACAAAAACGATAAACACGCGTTCAACACGAATGCTAACAAAAATAATACGCACTTGTTTTAGCACTAACTTGTCTAAAACAAGTGTGTATTATTTTTGGTAGCATTCGCGTTCAACACGTGTTTATCTTTTTTGTGGTAAGAGTGCTAGTGTTTGAGTAAACGCTTTAGACAATTTGTAGTTGATATATTGTACACTTTTGATGTGAGTCTATTTATCTATTTTTCTATGGTTGTAGACTAGAACTAGACAGGAAAAAAAATTATTTCAACTATGTTACGCATTTGATTTTATCAGCTGTGGTTTTAAAACGTGGACGTGATTCATTGAAATATACTTCTTCTTTCTTCATTTTAAATTCATTGTATTTAGGTTTAAATTCATTATGGTTAGTGATATTATTTAATAATGCAAAAATGTTGTGTTCTCAATTCGTTGTTTTAATGTTATATGCTAGTCAACGTCTGGCTTTGCTCCAGTCTCTCTTAATGCTTTAACATAATTTATGATATGACTGCTTCTAGTGGTTGGTCTAGTGGTCGCAAGCGCAGCTGCTGAGCGTCAGGTTCTGGGTTCGATCCCTGGGTTAGGCAGTGTTACTGGGTTTTCCGTTAGAAAATTTTCAGTAACAGTGTCGAGTCTGGATTTAGGCCCCGTTAATAGTAATAGGCTCGCCTATAGGTGTAATATACATCTCTGCCTTAGCCTTTGAGGGATACAGGTGTGGGTGTGATGTTATATAATGTATGAAGTTAGTCCATATATGACTGAGCTCTCTTAGTTTATCTCATTTGTTGATTTAAAAACAATCTTACGTAACCGTACATTGTTAATTGTTGTGTTAACAGATTTTCTTTACCTTTACTTCCTTTAGCTTTTTTCATTATTATTTTGCATTTTTATTACCCAGAGTTTATTTTCTATGGAGTTGAACTTTTCCCAAGTTCTTTCCGAATGTTAATGCCTGTCGATTGCAACTGTTTTATTAGCTAACTTTTGTTGTTACTTTATCTCCATGTTAAACATTTCTTGATGTGTTGCCACGATTTAAAACCACAACTTTCACTCGAAAATATTATGCTCTGTAAAATTACTTCATTCATAGCAATGAGTGAAAAAGGAAATGTGTGTGCTAAAAGAGTGCCTTGAGGGACACTCTTGTTGGACTTTTGAAAATAAGGTATTTTAACGACTTGAGTATTAAAGAGGATTCGTATGCTGTGATAAAAGAAAGAGAAGGAATTTAATCCTCTAAAAATAAAGGTTTCGTAAAGGAGAACGGTGGAGAAGCTAATGTGAATGCTATCAAATGCTTATGTCAGTTCGACATCTAAAGTTTTTTCTATTTTTCCGATTTTATTTTTGTGATAAATTTCTTTTATTAACAACCCGTCCGCATGTTTTATGATGGTTATACTATATATACTTAACACTAATCGTCGTAAAGAATTCGTGAACTGTTTAACCTATAACTCTTTGATTTAATTAATGTAATATTGCACCCGTCTCTTGCGACAATAGCGTTTTAATTTGGTGTTAAGTGCCATAATGCTACCCTGTTTATGGTCTTTAATTGATCTGAACCGACCGCACGTTTCCGTTGTGTTTTAAATTAAAACTGAAGCAAATGTATCATTATGGTGCTCGTAGATTTTAATTACAATACTTTTGTGTATAAGTGTATGGGTGTCTCCAACTATTCCTAGTGCTGAGTGCGAGTTGCAAACCATCGTGTTAATCGAATAAACATCTCGTGAAGTGAATGGAACAACCAATCATGTGCGTTAGCGTCTTCATTTTCGAGCGCGAGCTGATGTTTCATTAGTTGTTGATATACTTTCGTTAACGTTCACGCGATCGAATATGTTAGAAAAACTCGCACTAGGCACTCCGAACGCTAGGGGCGGGTGCTAAGTTTACGAGTTCATATTCAAATGCGGGCGGGTGTGAAACTGTGATTTTATATATATTTAAAATTTAATTATATCACTTGCAAATGTAATATATGATTTTTTTACGTTTAGTTATTAGCTACACGAGTTTAGTCTAATGTACTTTATCTGTGATTCCCTTTGTTTAGCGTAACTATCGTGTAACTCATGTGTACGTGGAAATAAATATTTGTGTAACAATAGATTTTTGTTTGTTTTATAGATTTTTTCCTGACCTGCCTTGATTGTACATCTCTTTAAAATCCAACAATCTCACGCTTACCACAAAAAAGATAAACACGTGTTAAAGGCGAATGCTACCAAAAATAATACACATTTGTTTTAGACAAGCTAGTGCTAAAATAAGTGCGGATTATTTTTGGTAGCATTCGTGTTGAACACGTGTTTTTATCTTTTTTGTGGTACGGCCCTCTGTGTCTTGGACTAAAACAAAAGATGGTTCACGTAGGTAGTTACATATTTCAGATCGCATCGTTTGTCAGCTTCATTAAAAGTTCTTATATTACAGCAAACATCGAGACTTTTTTCTGAAAAAATTGCTATGTCATCATAATACCTACTCGTACTATTTTTCAAAAGATACTAAGAAAACGTCATAAGCTGAATTAATTCACGTTTGATTCACAAACATTATGTTCATTGCAGAGTCGTCATCGTCTTCATGCCACCCCAAACTAAACATGAACTTCATACAAAATTGGTCTAAATATGTATTGTCATATTCATCATGTTTAGCAAACTGATTGGTAATAGAACTTCAAGAAACTGCTGAACCTACATCACTAACAATACATAAATAAATAACCTAAAAATAAAATCCATTTGAAACAGACGCCATGAAATTTATTTTTAACATCAATTTGTGAATGAGCTGCATTTGTTTTGATCGTAAATTGTTATATTCTGTTCAAACGCTCTGAAAGCTTTTTATATTTATCCTGGAGATGTATTTTGAACTTAGACATATTAACTGCCGGACGAGAAACGGTTGTTCTCCCCTTTACCCCTCTTGCCACGAACTGTGTGCAGAGTAGTTGCGGATGTTTTTTTTTTTAAATCTCTTGATGTGGATGCTGAACTATGCAGAATTGCAGATATCAAGTTTTTTTTAAATAGATAATATACATGAATTAAGAAAAAGGCACTTTTTAGGGTTCCGTACCAAAATGGTAAAAAAGGAACCCTTTGGTGCGACTTCGTCTGTCTGTCTGTCTGTCTGTCATATTTATTTACTACAAACTGCAGTAGTAAGTTAAGTAAGTTTATAATCAAATCTAAACAAGTATAGGTAGCGCCACTGGCACCGCCCACAATTTTTTGTCTCGAATTGCACAAATAACATCTGCATCAGCAAAAGCTCCGCATTCATTTTTTGCGAATGTGGATGTGGATGTCAAATTTGTGTGGATGCGAATATCCGCCACATTCTTGGTCAGACAACAGTCTGAGTGCATCTCAGACTGTCGTCTGACAATGGCTTATCAGTTTGATTCAATGTTAGACAGTGACAGCACTATATGTGGAGTAAAATAAGCAATAGGCATACTATTCCCTTGTTCCTGAAAAGTCAATCAAGTTCAGTAAAAATTAAAAAAATAAAAAATAAAATGTAAAATATTCACGTACGTACGTCACGTAAAATGTTCACGCACCTCGCATCCCGTGCGTCTATGATCTAGAGTTGTGTGTAATGATGAGTGATTGAGTTATGGAGACAAAGTGATGTATCCTTTTTTTGGGTGGCCAGGAATTATGATGGGATGTTGTTTAGTAGTTTCCGTGTATTGTATTGTTACAATAATTATTTTTCTCAAACATCCTGAGTTTACGATGACTTAGTGGGCATGATAATTGCCGAACGTTGAAAACTTGTTACAATGGACAGTTCTGTACCCCGATCATGAGTTTTTTTGACATGTATCGTTAACGTAAGCATAATTTGAATTGAAAATACACGTTTGTTACACAATATTTATATAAATTAAATACATAATTAATTTCTCTGTATTTTTTAAAATGTGCAAATTGTATGAAATTTTATCAAAATGTTCTAGGACTGTTGTATTTTCAATTTAAAATATGCTTACGTTAACGAAACTATACGTCATACGTCTGATGCGTCAACACGCATCAGAGGCCCTAGAAAGACTAAGGCAGCAACAACTTGCTGCCTTAGTCTTTCTTTTGTGCCAACCTAGTAGTTTAAGGTAGTTTTAAGCTCCATTAGTTTTGTCTCCTACCCTCACTTCTGGTGAAGTGACGGCGATGGCAGCCATCTTGGTGCTGCATTGAGTCGACGTTCGACTACCGTACGGGAGGCAGGATCGCGTTGCCGTGCACGCCGATGTGCCGATTACCACATTGTAAAACCTGACTTTTCGCCTACTATTGTGTGATATAGTGCCTTCTGATCGTATCAGAACAGTCCTAGACAATAATTTGTGTCTGCCTCCAATTCCGATCCCGAAAGACTTTCTAGAAGCCCACAGTGACGTCACATCCAACCATGCGGCAGCGAGCTGTATCAGCGAGCTTGATCCAAGCCAGGACAAGGGTGGAGCACAAGGTTAGTGGAGTCAAATTGCCTGTTCTAGTCAAGGATCTGAATCTCAGTCAGTTTACACCATAATAGATAGCTATTAGGTATCTTTAAAACTCTCAAAAGTTCTTATGTTGTCAACTACTCAAAATTAAAGGCCCTCGTGCCGCACTAGTAATCAAACTAAACATTTCTGTAAACCCCTTGAACTTAGCTTGATACGCTTGCGTTCATATCGATAGTGCAACGGATGGGATTGAAGTCTCGACAAGACCTCTCGTTCGCCACTTTAACCATTGGAATAGTGCTGCATCTTAATACGTCGGCCCTATTGTCTGTTATGCGTCCTTTGAATACCTTTTAATTTATGGCAACTACCTACATCTTATTAAAGTGAGCTGCAATTTTTGTACCTAAATAGAATTTGTTTCTCGAAAATGGCTCTAACGATTTGGATTAAATTTTATATTTAGATAATGGTGCTGATTCTGTTGAACATTGCACTAAACTAATTTTAATCACACTGTACCTATCTCTTTCTTACAAATATCATTGAAAAAGGACAGAAAATATTTAGAACTGTCAAATTAGTCTACGCCCTTGTCATTTACGGGAAAATAGTCATAACCTTTTGCGATTACGACTAAATTGACATTAAAACTATTCAAGTGGACTAATTTGACAGGATTAAATATCTGCTATCCCTCTCTCATGATTTTTATTAGAAAGAGACATAATACGACTAAATTAGTTTAGTTCGTAAACAACAGAATCGGCACCAATTTTTTAGTCTTTAAGTTTATCTAGATAAGTGCCATCCCTGAGAAAATCTTGACTGAAGCTCGGTCGCCTTGGTATTTTCCTAAAAAGTTACATTGCTCAGAAAATACACTAGCTTTCACAGCCTAATTAGTTAGAAAGTTAGTGTAATTCTGTACCTAAAGGCAGTTAGCTGCCTTTACAGTAAACGAAATTAGTCTGCAAATTAGATTAGGTATGTTATGTGGCTTTAAATCAATAAGTTCGTAGATTCAAAATCGCAATTAACACCAGCCGGCCTAGCATGACCACGATAGAAACGGGTTTTGTCTACATAGAAATAAACAAAGTGACAGATTGTAGAAACATTTCTATCGTTTCATTCATAAAACGTAGAAATGTTTCTACAATCTGTCACTTTGTCTATTTCTATGTAGACAAAACCCGTTTCTATCGTGGTCATGCTAGGCCGGCTGACATCAGTGAAATTTTAACTACTCAAGTCTATTCCACAATCACTTCATTCTTCAACCCCTCTAAATTCTTAAACTTGTCTCAATTGAAAAATCTGATTTAAGAAAAGAATTTCACTCCCCATTACAGAATTATGCATACACGACTACCCTACAATGAGGATATAGGAATCCAAATTGTTAGAAAAATGATGCAAGATCAATTGATTGGAAAAATACTTCCGATTGCGGAGGGGCTTCGGTTTTGTTCAGTGATTGTAGCCACTTTTAGGTATGATTATGCGAATATTTTTGGGGGGCAAGCAGAATGTAAAATCAGAACAGATTTAGGAACAATCATTATACGCTTAGACTTGGTAAATAGGCTGGGGAGCCAGTCTTATCGGATTCGGATTAATATCGATATTTTACAGAAGGTGAATACCATCTGACTAGCGTAATTCATTAAAGGTATATAGGGCAATACCGAAATTTTTAGGTTAGACCAGTTGCCACACTTGGACTTTCTAACCCGTAACGGTTTACTCCAGAATCTCCAGTGTTTTATCAAAATTACCGTTTTCAGTGGAAATCTTTGGTCATAACTAAAAGGCGGAAGTCGTGAACCGAACTATGGTTCGTATTACAGAACCTCAATTCAACTCAAGACTCGAGCATTACTTATAATTAGTTTCGATCAATCAAATGGTCAAGGCGAGATTGTGGTTGAGTAGCGTTCTGTAATACCAACCTATGTATGAAATTATGAATACGCTTATTATTGGGCTATGAAGTAAAAAATATGTCATCAACAAGGAGCAAAATAATCTAGATTTTAGGTCTTTTTGGAACTTTTGAAGACCTACAAGCTTTTAACCCAAGGACAAAGACATTTCAAATATATTTTTAAACATAATTTTAGTAGATACATTCTCCCGCGAGCAAGGCCACTTTTCACGCGTAGCGGTAGACGATACCAAAATATATATGGAGTGGTTTATTTAGATATATTTATACTGTTAATGGAACTATTATTTTTGTTTGTTTTCATTGGAAATGTAGGTATTACTCTTGATAGTGACGTTGAGAGATTTGAATGGGAAAACCAAGTGTGGGTCTTTTACTAAAATTCGTAGATATTGGACGATATTTGATTGTTTCGAAGTAGAAAATGTAAAGGTTGGTACTAAATGAGTTATTTTAGCATAGTTAAGCATAGCATAATCAGCCTGTAATGTCACCACTGCTGGAACACAGGCCTCAGGCCAGGAATGGACTGGTCCACCACGCGAGCCTAGTGCGGATTGGTGGACGTCACATGTCTTCGAATTTTTGGTTCTAGGACATGCCGGTTTTCTCACGATGTTTTCCTTCACTGTTTTTAGAGCATTGGTGATGCAAGAAATTGCACAAAGTGTGCACCTGCCAGGGTTCGAACCCATGACCTACTATTGGAGCCAGGAACTGTGGCTATACATATCGGTCATAACATAACCCCGTCGTGTTTGGGCTCGTTTGATTAATCTTGACAAGCACTAAAGACCTTTATGATGTCCAGGATCTCACGATGGAGCTGGGTAGTGGTCATTATAAAAGTTTGTTTTGTAAAATGTTTTCAACCTATAACTTGGAGTTGGAAGTCTGTATAGTTTTCCGATAGATGTCGCCAAACGCTCCTAAGAAGCGTGTACAAAAGGATCTCAAAATTCAAATGAGTCGGGCGAGGCCCGATAGCTCAGTTGGACAGAGCTAGCCACGGAACGGCAGAGGTCGCGGGTTCAAATCCCGCTCGGGTCATATGATTTTTTGAATTTATTATATTAATAACTTATAACTTGTTTCTGAAATGTTATTTATATGTTTTTCCATAACACGGACCTCTCCATGCCCTCCTATAGCGATCCATTAGCGGCGCGATTGACGCCCGTATCGCGTTCATAAACCAGTAGGAGAATGGCTCACGAGGCGGCCGCACGACTGTGAAAGCTAAAAACTGTTCACTTGGAAACGACTCACGCGTTATTACGCTCAAGTAGTTATAGGGCCTACCCTATAACTACTTGAGCGTAATAACGCGTGAGTCGTTTCCAAGTGAACAGTTGGAAGAACTACTATAGGTACCGTAGAGGCGGACTACTTTGACCCTAGGGCTAACTTAGGCCCAATGTTTGAACTGCCCGCGACCACACAACCGATCGTCGTAATTCCTTCGGTAACTAATAGAAGTAGAACTAATAGATGGCGAAGGAACTGCGACGATCGGTTGTGTGGTCGCGACACGGCGAGCAGTTGAAACATTTTTAGGGTTCCGTACCAAAATGGTAAAAAAGGAACCCTTATGGTGCGACTTCGTCTGTCTGTCTGTCTGTCACACCTGCTTATTTCAGCAACTACTTATGCTATCGACTTGAAATTTGGTTATAAAAAATGCTTGTTCAACTTTATTGCAAATGAAAAAAGTCCAAAAATATTTTTATTTTCATTGCAAAAGGGGCCGGAGTGGGGTTCCGAAATTTCAAAGTAGGGTTACTAGGTCAAATGACATATCATATGAAAGGGCTTGATCTGCACATTTCAAAATATATTTTGATTTTATTTTATGTCTCACAGTTTTCGACATATGATGAAAAATGTCCAAAATAATACCATTCCCCCCGCCCCTTATCTCCGAAGTTTGCGGGGCGAAAAATCGGAAATAATTAGAGTTGATAGGAATTGACCCAAATATGGCACCAAAAATAAAACGATGTTCCTAACTAGTACAGTTTTTTCAAAATCATCAAAATTCCTTCACAAACAAACTTAGTTATGCAAATTTTTTCACTTTATACGTCCAAAAATGATACGGAACCCTCGGTGCGCGAGTACGACTCACACTTTTTTGTTTTGGTCCAAAGTTATGTCCTAGGGTTAAAGTTTCCTCCGTGGGTCAAAGTAACCCGCCTCTACGGTAGTCCGTACGTCCGACATTTGCCTTTAGGTGGTCTAGTTGAAATAAATGCTTTGATTTTGACTTTGACTTTGCCCTCAAAAGTTGGATATTTTGTACAAATTATAAGCCAACACCACATACAAGCTATAGGCATCACCTTTTTACCTCATAAAGATTACCACAATTTACATAAACAAAAAGGTCTCACTCCGCAGCTATAACTTCCCGATATGTTATCAGTACATTTTGTTCGGCGCTATCTCGGAAACTATATAAAACTAACGAACCATGTTTGTTTAAAGATTATACGTGTTTGTTATTAGTGAGTATCGTAAGTGCATTGTTGGGAAAACCATTAATATAATTTATTTATGTACTGGCTCTTCCCCACGGTTTCGCCCCCGTTGCTCGGCTCCTATAAGGGTCGTAGCGTGAAGTTAAATAGCCTATACTATTTCTCGTAAATCTGGCTATCATATCCCAAAATAATTTTTAGAATCCGACTAGTAGGTAGTTCCAGAGATTAGCCAGTTCAAACAAACAAACAAAAACTCTTCACCTTTATAATATTAGTATGTTTTGTCCACCACGTTTTGTCGCCGACTTGTCAGTCATAAGGCCGCGGCCGCACTGGTACGGTAACAGTTTATTTGTTCACGAAATCACCGTCGCGTCGCTGTCGCCGTACCTACCAGTGCGGCCGCGGCCTAAGAGGAGCTACAAAACGTCACATAAGTGACAGAGACGATGCTCTACGAAGCCGATTATCTTTTTCTAAAGCTCGATATGTATGTACCTAATGTTTATAGGTCACTCAAGTTTTAAGCCCACAATTCAAAGCCTTAAGAAGTTATACATCGCCGAAGCGACAGGACCTATTTTATCCTATTTATAATACTATATATAGTAAAATTAAAACAAAGCTTCACATCTCTGAGTGATGCGAGAGCTTTTAGCGGCGCGTGCGCAGGTCGGGAGCGATTCCGGCAGTTAGCTTTTGATGTTTATATTGGTAAGATGATATACATAGGCACCTTAGTGCATAGCTACATGCAATGCATTGCCAAGTCTGCTATTGCGATTGTGTAAGAATGGTCTCATAATGACATCACAACTGTCAAAACCTAAGTCAAAATCTTTGGTGACTGGCTTAGAGTACCTAAGACTAGATAGTCTTAGGTACTCTAAGCCAGTCACCAAAGATTTGACAGACAGACCACAGAGATCTGTGGTCATTGGTCAAAACCACGGAACTCAGGTCAAAACCAACAATAACGATGTCATTATGAGACCATTCTGACACGATAGTGACAATTGCAATAGCAGATTTGGGGCTCAGATATAAGGAGTTTCTTAGCGATAAAAACAAAAACATTAAAAAAAAATTTAATGCGATTACAAACTTACATTTGTACGGAACCCTCAGAGCGCGAATTGTAGGTTGTATGCACTTGTATGGTTTTTATAAGTTCAGTTTTCTCCATGATATTTTCAATTTCATTTAATCGTTTTAAATTCCTATTGGGAAAATCCAATTAAATTACCCGATCCAGCGATCGAACCCTCAGTTAGCTTAGCAGTCACATTTACGACTACACCAACAAGGTAGTCTAAAAAAAACTATAAGTAGGTACGGTACCTCTACCTACACTACCTTTCTCGCTACACTTTAATAATTCCCCATAATAATATTACATGACCATATTTCCCCATACGTCCAAAAGATTAAGAGATTACACACCCCACGATGTTACCAATGATTTTATTACTGTATCATCTAATTACCTATATATAAAGTAGATTGTTATCAGTCACACATATGGCGTGTGAGATCCATGGCGCTGATAACACGACCAGTATCAAATACCTTTTACTACTCAGTGGTGAGAGGGGAATAGAGGTCAAGATATGTTGGTGTTGGAATGACCAGTTATAAAGACCTATTGAGGCTCAATAGAGGTAGGGAAACAGAGGTCTGCTCTATTATTAGTACTTAGTAGTTGAGTAGTAACTATTCAGTAATCTGTGGTTGAGCTCTTTGTGAAAGATATTTCTATTTCTACCATTGACCACCTCCTCTTGTTGCTGTAAATAAAATTAATCAGCAAATCAAAATTGAATTTTACATATTGCCAAAATTTTATAAAATCCGAATCACGATTTGCTGCAGATATATTCAATTTGCTGCCCAATATCACGTTACTTGCTGATCAATTTAGTTATTTTAGCTGACCACTAGAAGCGGCTCAATTCACTTTGTTTGCTCACAAAATACATTTACGCTGACCAAAACCTCTTTAACTAGCTGACCGTATAAATGATAGCCTAAACATCACGCTATTTCCCTACGAGGCGAGCAGTCCACGAAACAGCGATGAGTCAGTCATTATATTCAATTTGAACCCCACACCAAGTCAAATAGATTACTGCATGATTATGCGTGCGCCGGAATCGAACGCACTACCCCTCTCTAATTAACTAAATGTATGTGCAGTGTTACGATACAGGGTGTTGTTTTGACAAGCTATTACAGCTGACCTTGTTAAGACAAAAAGAAAATAGCAAAAACATCATCTCGGACCAGAGCACCTGTGAAGACAAATCAAACGAGCCCAAACTCGATGTGGTTACGTCGTATCGTTACAAAGTTCCTGTGGCCACCTTCCGGCTCCATCATCAGGACCCTGGACATCATCTAGAACCAGAGTACTTGTGAAGATAAATCAAGCGCAAACTCGATGGGGTTGCGTCGTTTCGTTACAGAGTTCCTATGCCCTTCCATCATCAGACCAGCTCTATGACGTCATTATTGATTATTGTCATGCAATTTACACATGCATACAAAATTTCAGGTTAATCGAACACCGGGAAGTGAGTCAAATTTAACATGTAATATTTGATTACCCACAGACAACGCGACAGGTGAAGCTAAATAAAAGCTTGTAAAATAAGTTTTACATCGGAAAAGGTGCGTGTGTATGTAATGTATGAAATATTGAATGATTAAACGATAGCATAGCCGGCCTATAATGTTCCCACTGCTGGGATACAGGCCTCCTCTGTGAGAGGGAGTGGGCCGTAGTCCACCATGCGGGCCCAGTGCGGGTTGGTGGACGTCACATGTCTTCGAATTTTTGGTTCTAGGACATGCCGGGTTCCCACGATGTTTTTCCTTCACCGTTAAAGCAAGTGATAATTAATTTCTAATACGCACATGACTTCGAAAAGTCAGCGGTGCGTGCCTCGGGATCGAACTCGAACCATTCGCCGTGGAAGGCACATGGTTAATCCACTAGGCTATCACTGCACGCTGATTAAACGAATTTACCTGTAATAGTTCAGCAGCACACATCGGGATAAAGTGAAGTGTCGAAGTCTTCGTGAAGGTTTGGCTATAGTTACCGATAACGTGATTATTCGCATTATAATTTTGTTATTAAAACTATTAAAGCAACCGTCGTCCTGTTTTAAAATCTAGGTACTCTGATTCATCATCCACCTAGCCTTTTCCCAAACATGATTGGGGTCGGCTTCCAGTCTAACTGGTTGCGGCTGAATATCGATATTTTACATGGAGCGACTGCCATCTGACCACCACAACCCAATTATTGGGGAATACCGGTATTCGAATGTTAGACCAGTTTTCAGACTTTTTGGGCTCCTGACTACCCGTAACGACTGTCAAAGATATTCCTATGACAACCGGGACCGACTGCTTAACGTGCTCTCCGAGGCACGGAGGGGTCTCGATATGTTAAGAACGGTCACCCATCCAAGGACTGACCGCGGCAAGCGCAGCTTAACTTCGCAGATCGACCGATCAGCGCGGTTATCATTTAGCCACGAGCCCCTTTAAAATCTACTCTGATTATACCTACTATTTTTATAAAGTTGAAGAGTTTGTTTAACATTACGTTATTCAACATAACGCTGCGAGCCTTAGGAGCCGAGCAACAGGGGTGAAACCGCAGGGAACTGTTAGTATAATATACCTAATACCAAACCCCTAAAAGGTCCCATAAAAGAGGCACATAGCACAAGCCTGTCTCGCTACATCGGCAAGCATACCTCACAACAATCACAATGTCACTTCCCATCGCTGTTTGCTCTCGATACATCTCTACAGCCCTATTTAGACCCCGTCACATCCACACATACAGATGCCGCAAACATACAACGTTAGCAAACAATGGAATCACCGATCGTCGCAGTGTTGTCACGTGAAACATAACAATACGATTCCTACCGGCTTCTCTTTTAAAAATAGCACAGTACAATAGGTACTGTGCTATTTTTAAAAGAGAAGCCGGTAGGAATCGTATTGTTATGTTTATTGCCATACTTTATTAATTAACTAGCTTTCGCCCGCGGCTTCGCCCGCGTTTTCCGGGATAAAAGGTAGCCTATGTGTTATTCCAGACTATAATCTGTCTGTGTGCCAAATTTCATCCAAATCCGTCCAGCCGTTTCAGCGTGAAGAAGTAACAAACATACACACAAACACACACGCACAAACTTTCGCATTTATAATATTATAGTAGGATAAGCTTTTCGTGGCCAGCCGGCCTAACATGACCACGATAGAAACGGGTTTTGTCTACATAGAAATAGACAAAGTGACAGATTGTAGAAACATTTCTACGTTTTATGAATGAAACGGTAGAAATGTTTCTACAATCTGTCACTTTGTCTATTTCTATGTAGACAAAACCCGATTCTATCGTGGTCATGCTAGGCCGGCAGGTAAGCATTCGTAGCTCCGGGTTACCTCTTACAAAAACTCTTCGCCACTGGCAGACATATCAACTCGGGAACGGATCGTCACCGTACCGCCTTTCGCCTAGCTGTCAGCCCCGGATCTTGAATTATTTCGAGGCGGGCCAAAAACTGAAAAATGCTGTCCTCGTCCTACAATGCTTTTTTACCTTCATCATCATCATCATATCAGCTATTACATAGCCACTGATGCTGATGGACATAGCACTCCCCCAAAGAACGCCACAACGACCGGTCTAGCGCTGCTCTTTGCGATTACTACGCTTGGTAGACGAATACCTACACTACTCAGTGTATTCGAACTCAGTGTAGGTATATTCAGTGCGTTCGCCAGAACTCCTGGCTACGGTGCCTTCTGCACCAAAAGACTGTAGGTGTACATAAAATCAGCTTTAGCGCTCTTACGCACTAGCGGTTAACCGCGGGGGCGGCTAACCACGCGGCTAGCCGCTTTTCCAGTTTGATATGCAACCGCTACGCACTAAACCGCCACAAAATCATAAGCGGTTGTATATTAAACTGGAAAAGCGGCTAGCCGCGTGGTTAGCCGCCCCCGCGGTTAACCGCTAGTGCGTAAGAGTGCTTAGTTCTGTTCATTCAGGTCCTCAGATTACAGGCGTGTATGCTCTCTCGAATGCTGCCATCGGCAGATGTTACTAAAACAAACATCATCGGCAAACAGTAATGCTATACGTTGCGGAGTATCGTGTGTACGGGTAAATACAACACCCTGTAGTGTGGTGGGCAGTGGTAATGGGCGAGACATACGGTCGTGTAGGATGGGCGACTTGTTGGCTGATATGTCACGGTGAGATTCTCCTTCGAACGTTCGCAAACGTTGGCAGTTCTCGGGTGATATCAGGCGGCGTGTCGGTACAGAATAGAATGTTTGGCCCGTGAAAGTCAAAAGTATTTGTTTCTCTATAGCAAAATCTTAGATTAAATAAAATTAAATATGTAATCATACTCATAGCAAATTGACAAAGCCAATAAACATTTATGGTGAACTAGCAAACCCGGCGAACTCCGTTTCGCCACCGTAGTACATGCTATGTATCAGAGATGGCGCTGTATGTGAAAAAAGATTTTCCCGCTTTTCTCTTTAAATTTTCCTGAATTTTCTTTGCTATAAACGTCACGGAGCCCGAGACCTTTCCAACGAATGCAAAACCGTGGAAATCGGTTCGTCCGTTCTGGACTTATATCGTCAGGAAGGAAAACCCGACTTATTTTTATATAGTAGATTAGCGGTTAGAAAACAATACTCTAGAATTGTTAATTATAATTATGAATTATGAATCAAAGTTGAAGCTGGCATTAGACCGAGAAGTAACTACATAGATACATATTAAAAAGGTATGAAAGAGATGACTATAAGTACTTATGAGGTACTTAGGTAGGTACTTAAAATTATACAACTTACTGCTAATTTTTAGAACGAAGTTCCATAACGCGGCTTGCGGTAGGAGTTGACTGATAGAAATCGTCACGTATGGAGAAAGCGTTATGCCCCCTCCATGTGACTCTCTGTCTCTTTTTATTATAATTACCAAGCGTAAGGAACTTCGTTCTTGACGGGGGTGCCCCGACCACACAATAGGATTATATGACACACGTGTCATTCATGATGGTACCAAAATCATATGTTTTTGTAGTCCATTTAATAACATTAAATATTTAGGTTTGAATTTGAATAATGTTAACTGGTTTAATAACATTATTCTAATTTAAATCTAAATATTAACTACAAATTATAGATTTTACCTCATAAATCATTACTCGCCAGCTAATTACCCCGTACCATGGGGTCTCATCAGGAACAAAGTAACATTTGTTGAAACAACTCATAATAGATGGCGTTATAATATGTATCGATTTTTTATTGAAGTTTGTGTAAATTTGAGAACATGAAAAAATACATCATAAAAAATATTTGTTCAAATTTTGAAAAATGCTTTAAGCACGGAAAAATGTATAGCCCGAAGATAGCCCGCGCTAAATCGGTCACATTTCTTTGTATGAGATGAGGCATCTGTACGTATAGTATTATATTATCTGTGCCCGTACCGTACCGTACTGGCCATCCCACCCCCCCGTATAGCACGGACCACCTGGCGGCCGGACAATCACAATTATATGAAGATTAACTTTTAACTGCACGTCACACCAACATTATGGCGATAGGTGCGGCGTGATTACTGCTTGTTAGTCAGTCAGTGACTTTTAACAATGCCATCATTGCCATGAATTTATATTTTTTGGAAAAAAGAGATAAAAATAATAATAATTTGGTACATTTTTATATATCTACATATTATGTTATTGGGATGACAATAAAATAATATGGACTAAAAATTAAAAAAATTAAATTGAAAAAAATAATAATAAACCACGTTTTTAAAACGGACTGCATTGTTTATAACTGTTCGAAATTTTAAGTTGCTAGCATTAGTAGTTGCTGAAATAAGCAGGTGTGACAGACAGACAAACAGACGAAGTCGCACCATAAGGGTTCCTTTTTTACCATTTTGGTACGGAACCCTAAAAAATCATGTTAAACGACCGTTTTCAATTTATCGGACTATTATCTCATCGGTGAACTTGGCCCTAAAAGTATAAAATAATTTCTAATAAAATGATGCGCACGCAATAGATACCTAAGGTAAGATGCGCCCCGCGTTTTTCATTTCATTCGAAATAGGTATATGTACTTATTTTTTTTTCTAATGAAACTAATATAAATAATTACAACATTTTTTTTTCAATTAGGTACTCAGTTGTGTTTACAATAACAATTTTTTTTTTCCTTACGTTACGATTTCTACCAGTCGACTTCTACCGCAAGCCGCGATAAGGAACTTCGTTCCAAAAGTTACTACAATATGTAATTGAAAAATGTCAAATATGAATGAGTGAAAAATGTCAAATATGAATGAGTGAAAAATGTAAAAGACGAATGAAAAGTCCAAAGAGAACATAGAAAAAAAATGTTGCGTAGGTACATAATAATTAATCCCGAAAAATTCACACAATCCGTGAATGCGTTCCGCCGGGTCCCCCACAGTACTGCTACGAGGGGGAGGTAAAAGCATATTTATGTTAGTTCCTGATTGACGATGATGGCTTCCCCTTGGTTAGAGGCGGTGCGGTGTCGACACGCCGAATGAGAGAAAATAAAATAGATACATTTTAAATTGTATGTCACGAAAGGAATCAAAATACATAGGTAGTAGGTACCTATCATTATTCACGAGTGAAACATGAAATATGACAGAATCAGGCAAAATTTTCTTAAACAGGTTGGGTATTGTTTGTGACTTTGTGTGTAGGTGTTGAAAGAAAAATCGCGTTTTTTACCAAAAGAAAAACGTGTTATTTGTCTTTCGTGGAGGCTTTTAAGCAAAAGGATAGCAAAGAGGATGGTTTGCTTTTGAAGTGACATTTTTGATTTACACCCGAGCATCTCCTAGCCCATTGGCAGAAGATTTCTACTGGCCGGAAGACTTAGTCATAGACCCCCCTTATATATCACCCCAACACCCGGTCCTACGCTGCTCGTATACAGAGGATATCTGCGACCTTTGCCAGGTCGTCAGACGACCTTGAGGCCTATCTATGCTGTCATCAGAGTCACAGTTGTACACATGCAATTCGACTCGTAAGAACATTTCACTGGCGAAAATAATGGACGATTTTAATTCGTCGTAAGCGAGCCGCACGTGGCTCACTTAACGCACTCTACACTCGGCAGATTTCTTCAGGGGACATTATGGTAGCATTTTACATCTGCAATGTATGAGTGTAAGAGAGTATGAATATAATATACTGTACTCATTCAAGTAGGAGAATATGTATGAGATTGTATTCGATGGCATAAGTTCTTGAAAAAGTTCAATTTGAGATTTTTTACAGACTAAGGGCAAGTTAGTCTTTAGATTACCACTATCCACTAGACAAATAAATAAATGATACTATTATAAAAATAATCCCTCGAATAAATTAAATAGGTTTTTAGAACTTATCGTTTATTAGATCTAGTACCAAAAACCCGAACGAAGCGCTTTGATTCCACTTTCATTGTGAAAACCGCAAAACAATGGAATTCGCTGCCCGAGTGGGTGTTCCCCGACAGATACAATCTGGGTATCTTCAAGTCGAGAGTGAATCGGTTTCTTCTAGGCAAGCGTGCTCCATCGTAGACCGCATCATCACTTAACATCAGTCGAGATGGCGCTCAAACGCGAGCCTATAATTTAATAAAAAACCGGACAAGTGCGAGTATGCCTCGCGCCCTAAGGGTTCCGAAATATGATCATAGATGGCGCTACTGCAGACTTCCAATGGCGCAGATGGCTCCACTTATGGTCCGGTGACTGACGGCAGACAACAAAGTGATCCTATAAGGGTTCCGTTTTTCATTTTGAGGTACGGAACCATAAAAAAAAAAGAATCTAGTTGTGCCTATACTTCTAAGAAATAAGTTTTATGTTAAAAAACATTTTGCACAACATGCTTTTATAATGACCACTATCCAGCTCCAGCATGAGACCCTGGACATCATCTAGGTCTATAGTACTGGTCAAGACAAATCCAACGAGCCCAAACACGACGGAGTTATGTTAAGAAGTTGAGGAATTCCTATAGCCACCTGCCGGCTGCATCATGAGACCATCTCCATGGTACCATATTATTTCATTGTCATTAGGTTTAAAGATATTCTCAATAAAAACACAAAGGGCCGTACCACAAAAAAGAAAACACGCGTTCAACACGAATGCTACCAAAAATAATACGCACTTGATTTAGCACCAATTTGTCTAAAACAAGTGTGTATTATTTTTGGTAGCATTCGCGTTTAACGCGTGTCTATCTTTTTTGTGATAAGTATTATTCTGTATCCATAGCCAATAATGACACAGCTCACAGCAAAATATTAGCTCATTTTAACATCACATTAATACCTAGTAACATCCAGTATTGATTCCAGTCGCTCATCAAGCGATGGAGGGTTGAATCGTAACCAGGCAATTAGCTAATGGCGATCTAATCCAGCAGTGAAGGGACAAACGTTGACAAAACAACGCGCAAATTATTTAGATTGGTCTTTTATACTCTACAGTTACCCTCTGGTAATGACTGTTAATTTTCATGATCTTTACGTCAAAGACTTGCGTATTTTATTATAAACTAGCTGTTCCCCGCGGTTTCGTCCCCGTTGCTCGGCTCCTAAGGGTCGTAGCGTGATGATCAATAATAGCCCACACTATTCCTCATGAATCTGGCTATCATATACAAAAAAAATAATTTTTCGAATCCGACTGGTAATTACAGAGATTAGCGCGTTCAACAAACAAACCGTTCAGCTTTATAATAGTATAAATCTCAGGTCATAGAAACAAGGAGATGTGCCAAGGCGCTATCGAGCTTGATGCCTGATCTTGAGCAAATTGCTCATATTAAAAACGTACGCGCTGGCGACGAACCGAACACGATCGATGGTATAAATACAGTGTTTTAGTTTAGTGCTAGTGTTGAGTGACGATTAACAGTGTTAGATTGAGGGTGTGCGGAATGTTCAATGCGTGGGAGATCTTTTTATTCACAAGGAGCGCTTAATTATGCGCGTAATTGTGTCGAAAAACGTACTAAAAGTGGCATCAGTTGTTCCCGTACTAATTTGCTATGATAGCATATCTCCTTGTTTCTACGATCTGAGGTATAGATAGATATATTTGTAAGTAGGTATAGATGTAAATATTTTTAAAACATAAGTATTCATTACCCTTCTAAATTATTCCACCATTGATCATCAATCGACTTCATCGCACTAATGCATGACAAAATCATAATAACGGTGGGTCACAGATCAAACAATGTGACCCATGCAATCGATAATGAGGCACCATCATTAATATTATGTCACGGTACATGATTGATTGGGACATGTGTCACATGTGTCACAATGCCCAAAACTTTGTTTGATATATTTGACACCAGTTTTCAGTCGTTACGGGTCAAAAGCCCAAGTCTGACAACCGGTCTAACATTCGAATACTGGTATTTTGTACCCGACTCGGCAAAGTCAAAAGGAAGGGTATTGATTTTAGCAGTCTATTATGTATGTATGTATGTTTGTATTTAAGTGTGTTCCACCGTAGCGCCTAAACTACTCATCCGATTTTGATGAATGAGGTGTTTATAAGTTTTTTATCACATCTATTTAACCAAAATTAAGTTTGTTATGTTAATTTAATATCTATACAAGCTTTGTAGGTCGATTAATTTGTTATTATCATACCATTAACATCTAAACTGCCAACTTATTTTTTTTTAAACTTACCTTTTAATTATGGTCTCATCCTCAGATCAAAGAAACAAGGGAGATGTGCCAAGGCGACGCTGACCATAGTTAAAACGTACACGCTGACCATAGTTAAAACGTACACGCTGGCGACGGACCGAACACGATCGATGATATAAATACAGTGTTTTAGTTTAGTGCTAGTGTTGTGTGACGAATAATAGTGTTTGATTGAGGGTGTGCGGAATTTTTAATGTGTGGGAGATCTTTAGATTCACAAGGAGCGCTTGCAATTGTGTCGCAAACTGTTCTAAAAGTGGGGACAGTGGTTCCTGTACTAATTTGCTATGATGGCATAACTTCTGTGTTTTATGATCTGAGGTCTCATCCAATCACTTACCTACCACGCAAGTACCCGGGCTGTGACGTCACAATACTAATCGGCGCGCGTATCCGCGTCACTGCCCACCCCGCCCGCATAGCGAAGCGTGATAGTGTCAATATAAATACGACCCCGCGTTAATATCGAATAGTGGATGCTGCTTGTTTGGCGTTAATTTGTTTTTTTTTGTGCATTTTTTGTATTGGTAGTTTTTAGGGTTCCGTACCAAAATGGTAAAATGCTATCGACTTCAAATTTGGAACAATTATAAAGAATGCTTACCTAGCTTTATTGCAAGTGATTCAAGTTAAAAAATGTTTTTATTTTAATTGCAAAAGGGGCCAGAGTGGGGGTCCGAAATTTTAAAGTGAGGTTACTAGGTCAAGTGACATTATCATATGAAAGGGTTTGATTTGCACATTTCAAAAAATATTTTCATTTGATTTTATGTCTCACAGTTTTCAACATATGATGAAAAATGTCTGAAAAAATACCACCCCCCCCCCCTTATCTCCGAAGTTGACGGAGCGAAAAATCTGAAATAATTAGAGCTGATAGAAATTGACCCAATGCACCAAAAATAAAACGATGTTCCTCGCTAGTACAGTTTTTTCAAAATCATCAAAATTCCTTCACAAACAAACTTAGTTATGCGGTCCGGTTTTTTTCACTTTATACGTCCAAAAATCATACGGAACCCTCGGTGCGCGAGTAAGACTCGCACTTGGCCGGTTTTTTTAGTGCATTTTTAGTATTGTTTGATTTTTTAAGATTATTATGTTACTTTTTTGGGAAAACATTTTGGTCCAATTAATTGTACGAGTATTCAGTAGGATATTATTAAATCAAGGTTGCCCTAAAAATACTAACGCACACACACAACCCGAACGAAGCGCTTTGATTCCACCTTCATTGTGAGAACCTCCGAACAGAGGAATGCGCTGCCGGAGTGGGTGTTCCCCGATAGCCAATCTGTGTATGTTCAAGTCGCGAGTGAATCGATTTCTTCTAGGCAAGCGTGCTCCATCGTAGACCGCATCATCGCTTATCATCAGGCGAGATGGCGGTCAAACGCAAGCCTATTATGAAATATTAATAAATTCCTATTCTGTAACGACACGCCGCCACCACGAGAACTGCCAATTTGTCTGCGAACGCTCGAGGGAGAATCCCACCGTGACATTCTCACTTCGGTCGTCGGCAACGCGCGCAGTTCTCGCCGTGAATTCACGTAGCGTGTCGTTACAGAACAGACTAGCCTACTAGATCCTTTATTTAACACTACACACTTCATAGACATTAAAAACTAATTTAGTCTCATTATGTCTCTTTCTTCATATAGGAAACACCGAACTCATCTAGCTTAAAAAAATGTTTTGACGTGTAAAAGTGAATCCTGTCAAATTAGTCCACTTGAACAGTTTTGATGTCAATTTAGTCGTAATCGCAAAAGGTCACGACTATTTTCCCGTAAATGACAAGGCAGTAGACTAATATGACAGTTCTAAATATTTTCTGTCCTTTTTCAATGATATTTGTAAGAAAGAGATATAGTGTGATTAAAATTAGTTTTGTGCGATATTCAACAGAATCAGCACCAATATCACCAAAATATCTGCAACCAAAACCCAAAAAAAACTAACAACAAAACGTCAATACCATTCTCCAATATTCACATTATGAACACGACGACAAAATGAAAACAGAACGGTCGCCTTCCATTGTCTCTGTATCGAGCAATCACGACGATTGCTATCACGACAATGAGAGCCGCTGGCGCGTGGAACACCGTATGGCTATTGGCAATGACAATGGCGATGATTGCGACGATATTTTTTATGAATATTGCTCTTGATTTGTCGGTGGATTGTAGATTGATGGCACCTCAGATCATAGAAACAAGGAGATATGCCATCATAGCAAATTAGTACGGGAACAACTGATGCCACTTTTAGTACATTTTTCGACACTATTACGCGCATAATTAAGCGCTCCTTGTGAATAAAAAGATCTCCCACGCATTGCACATTTCGCACACCCTCAATCTAACACTGTTAATCGTCACTCAACACTAGCACTAAACTAAAACACTGTATTTATACCATCGATCGTGTTCGGTTCGTCGCCAGCGCGTACGTTTTTACCCGACTGCGAGACGCAAAGGAGGGTAATGTGTTTATCAGTCTATGTATGTATGTATGTATGTATGTATGTATGTATGTATGTATGTATGTATGTATGTATGTATGTATGTATGTTTGTTTCTATGTGGCGTTCTAGATACCAAATGCGTAGGCCGATTTTGATAATTCTTACGTCAATCGATTCGTCTTAACCTTGCGAGTGTCACTAAAGACATAACAGTAATCAAAATTCACCACAGCGACAACCAGACGCCATATTGTCAAAAAAAAAAAAAAAAAGTTGATGAACTATGTCAAGTGTCGTTGAATAGGTATTTTAAAATCATATTTAGGTTCCTTTTATCATTTTTCATTTTAAATAATAGTTTAGGATATATAACGATTTAAAGTTGTTTAACAAAGCAATCATTCTCGCTAATTCTTACTTAATGATTTAAGTTTTTATTTCAAGTATTAACGATATACAAACAAAAAAGAAGATTACGAAAACATACATTAGAAACTAAAAAGAGAAAAATAAAAATAGTAAATTAAAAATTAAAAATACCCGACTGCAAAAAAACAACTAAAAAGTTCAAAACAAGAGCACTTTTCAAGCAGTCTGATGCAGTTGGTGGCATAAAATCTAAGATTTAACACAAATTGCCACCAACTGCATCAGACTGCTTGAAAAGTGCTCTTGTTTTGAACTTTTTAGTTGTTTTTTTGCAGTCGGGTATTTTTAATTTACTATTTTTTTAATATGAGCAATTTGCTCAAGATCAGGAATCAAGCTCGATAGCGCCTTGGCACATCTGCTTGTTTCTATGAACTGAGGATGGCACCGTTTATAAGAAAGATTAAAATAAGGAAAAAAATCCGGACAAGTGCGAGTACGACTCGCGCCCTGAGGGTTCACGAATATACATGAGCAGTATCTGTGAGCAGATGCCTCGCCCCGTTAAGTGTCTTCGGACAACTAAGTGATATAAGGGTTCCGTTTGTCCGTTTTTTTTTTAATTTTTTTTATTCTACGATAGGCTTGCGCTTGACCCTCATCTCGCCTGATGTTAAGCGATGATGCGGTCTACGATGGAGCACGCTTGCCTAAAAGAAACCGATTCACTCGTGACTTGAAGATACCCAGATTGTAACTGTTGGGAAACACCCACTCGGGCAGCGCATTCCACTGCTTGGCAGTTTTTACAATGAAAGTGGAATCAAAGCGCTTTGTTCGGGTTCTTGGTATATCTACCATGAACCGATGGCGTTTTGTTGTGCTTCTGGCCGTCCGATAGAAGAAAGAAGAAAGTTTGAGGTACGGAAGCCTAAAATTGTTAGGTTTAGGTACCACAATTTGTAGATAAAAAATTTAAAAGGGAGCGGAATATCTTCAGCCCGACTGGGGAAGTACTTCCACCTTACAGAATACCACAGCCAAATAACGCCACTCTTCGGTAGTGTTGTGTTCCTGTGGTGAGTAAGGTCGCTAGAACTCCTGAGGATACGTTGACAGCTGTTGAGTTTGTTAGGTATATCACGTCTTCTTTTCAGCTAAAAAACTCCGTAGTGGTAAAGAGTGGATGTTTCAGAATCTGTGTATTGTAACTTGAAAAGTGGAATCAAAGCGCTTCGTTCGGGTTGCGTCCGATAGAAAAAAGGGCAGAAGGGAATTAGATCATGCAGCGCCGAAACACAATCTCAGAATTGTGGATTCGATTATACAGGGTGGCAGGTTAGACAGTGGAAATATTGAAAGGGGTCATTGTACTCATCATTATGAATAACTTTTACTATAGGACCAACCCTGAAATCGCGAAAAAAAAATCAGCTGTTCCATACATTTATGTTCACATAACTCAACAAAATGTATGAAACAGCTGTTTTTTTTCGCTATTTCAGGGTTGGTCCCATAGCTGCTTAGTAAAAGTTGTTCATAATGATAAGTACAATGACCCCTTCAAATATTTCCACTGTTTAACCTACCACCCTGTATATTTCTAGATAGAATTGGGGAAACAGGGCCCCAAGTCTACTATTCGATTTTGTCATAATCGTGTCAGAATTGTCTCATAATGATTTCGTTATTGTTGGTTTTGACCAATGACTAAAGAGATGGTCTTACTCTAAGCCAATGACCAAAGGTTTTGGCATAGGTTTTGACAGTTATGATGTCATTATGAGACCATTCTGGCACAATTGCAATAGCAGATTTGGGGCCCAGGAATCGAGCGTGTTCCTGCCAGAATTTACACCTAATTAAAAACCCAAACGTTCTCCCCATGTAGCATGATGTTCCTAATTATCACAAGCGACAGTTGCAGGCTCAATGGCGCGTACACGCCATTATTGCGCCATATGTGAGGACCAGCAGACTGGTATGATAGGGTACGAGTGTTGCTGTTTTTTAGATTATGATGGTAATGACGAGTAATTTGATTGGTTTATCGATTGGTTCGGGAATGACGAGCTTCGATTCGCTAGACTAGCAGTTTCGAACAAAAATCATGCCCCACTGTTGTCTGTTGCTCACCGCATCAAACGTCACAGTGAATGTGGCTTGTGCCCGCACAACACTTGAGTGTGACATGTATAATGTTCGGAACTGCTTGTCTAGACATATAGGTTCCGAAATATACAATAGCGCCATCTACGCCGCTATTGCATCATAGTAGATATATCAGCAGAAAAAATTACAATGATTGTTATACAGATGTCGACATCTTTTCATTGTCTGCATCACAACACAAAAAAAAATGTCATACTTCATACAAGTTTGTGATAAGGTATTTTGCACCATAAGCTATTAATAATTCAAAAACAATCCTTCTAATGAGCCTTTCATTTTGGAACTTAGTTGCGTTGTGTCAGCTCATAAAAATTATGTCAAACTGTGGTGTAACAAACCGTATTGTTGGCTGCTTGTTTTCGATTCATAGTTTTCAAATTATTGTTTGTTTTCTGTTCGAACTCTGTCTGATTAAGTTGTGGATAACGGTGTTGGTTACGGAGCTAAATAAGGTTTTATTTTATTAAGTTTTAGTTGCATTATGCCATTCCGTAATTGTTTGTTATCTCAAAGAATTAAAAATTAAAAATAAAATAAATCAGCGGCACTACCGGGGTCGATTAAACAATTTTTCTCAACTGTCCCGTTAATGGGGCGGGATGACCGAGGTGGATGGGATATACAGGGTGGCAGGTTAGACAGTGGAAATATTTTAAGGGGTCATTGTACTCATAATTATGAACAAATTTTACTATGGGACCAACCCTGAAATCGCGCAAAAAAAATTAGCTGTTCCATACATTTTGTTGAGTTATGTGAACATAAATGTATGGAACAGCTGATTTTTTTTTTCGCGATTTCAGAGTTGGTCCCATAGTAAAATTTGTTCATAATTATGAGTACAATGACCCCTTAAAATATTTCCATTGTCTAACCTGCCACCTGTATACCTAGTTACCTAGTCACTTTGGTGAAGTCCGGGCCTTACAACTGAGCTGGTACTGCTACATTTCTTGTAATATATCTCTCATAATGTTCACACCTATCATCATCTGCCTAGCCTTTTCCCAAATTATATTGGGGTCGGCTTCCAGTCTAACTAGATTTGGCTGAATTTTACGTGGAGCGACTGCCATCTGACCTCCACAACCTAATTATTGGGTAATACCGGTATTCGAATGCTAGACCAGCTGTCAGACTTTTAGGGCTTCTGACTACCCGTAACGATTGTCAAAGATATTCCTATGACAACCGGGACCGACTGCTTAACGTGCTCTCCGAGGCACGGAGGGGTCTCGATGTGTAAAGAACGGTCACCCATCCAAGAACTGACCGCGGCAAGCGCAGCTTAACCTCGCAGATCGATCGATCAGCGCGGCCGTCATTTAGCCACGAGCCCCTCTCATAATCTTCACACCTACACACATAAAAACCCAGACACGCTAGTACAGAATTTTTGGGGGAATTTTCCTCAACTTATTGGTTATATCTATAGCTTGTAGCGCTGTATAGCACTGTACAGCATCGATGCAGCGCTTTTAATCCTCTTAATGGAAGCGGGGTTGAAAATCGAATAGGAAATACTATGGAGATGACATTTTTTTTATTGAAAATAAGAGTAATTTGCTGCTCTCGAATAGTGGTTCGATTCTAAGATCTCCGTGTAGACCGAACACATGCAGGAACTCATTTTATAGGGAGCCATTTTGACTCAGTTATTATAAATTCGTTAAAATACTAAGGGGCATTTTCACCTATCTATCAATATCTGTTCAATAAGCTAAAGATAAGATTTTTGACAGATTTTCTATACAAAATCTGTCAAAAATTTAAACTTAATTGACAGATTCCTTTATTGATAGGTTGGTGAAATAGCCCCTAAGTTAACCTACAAAAAGCTACATTTCGTGTGGCCCACGGGCGTTGACCCTGGAATCAGCTGGGGTAAATATCACACACATTGAAACGATCACGATTAGCAGAGGCTAATCGTGATCGTTTCAATGTGTGAGAGCAAATATCTAATGCAACACTTTACTTGTGTGCGTGCAGCGGTTTTACTGTGAACTTGGACTCGCCAATGACGAAGACTAACTTTGCATGTTAAAAACATTACATGTAGTATGAGTACATCTAATTTAAAACTGAATGCCCTCCGCATTCAGTTTTAAATTAGATGTAGGGGAGACCGGGGATAGTTGACCAACGGGTAGGTAGACTAACGGCTAATAACTCGTCGACAGTACGAGTGTTACGTCATCCAGTCACATGCAATGATCCCACACCGCGCTCCCCCCAATTGAACAAAGCACGGCATCGCGGCCGCGCGTCGTTTAGTAATGGTGACACGATTTGTGTTTATTATACACTTAAGTAAAATTTTATTCTCTCACACTTTTTGTTTTTGTGCCTACAGATTTATTGTGAACCACTTCCTTTTTAAACCAAAAGTTTGTTTATGAGTTGTTTATCATATAGCATAGTGTGATTTTCAAGTCGGAGACATTGTTTAGGATAGTCATGTTATGGAAGAATTAAAATGGTGGTTGGGGATGGTTGACTATTTTTTTTTGGGGCTGGTAGAATAATGGAATTAGTATGTTCATTCGTTCGTCTTCTATGCATTCGCACATTGTTCATCCCCAAGCCCTCTCAATAGCCCTCGTCAATTTCTCCTCCGGGCAGTCCAGATCCTCCGGTGATTGTACCTCGCAAAAGCTTCCTCTGTCGCTAGCCAGTCCATGAGCTCGCAGAAGGTGTAGACCTAAACTTGTCCCAGTCATCTTCTTGGAGTTGTATTTTCGGTAGTGGTGCAGATCTCTGTTCACACCATTACAGCTAATGACATCTAAACCTCAAAACAAATGGGTCGGAGATCTGATGAGCAAGAAGTCCGGATCCAAACTACAGTTCCGGTGATGGGGCAGAAATGTCCCAACGCGGTGGTGATGTCCACGACGCTGGAATATAGGGTGTCACCTGTGTAAATGAAGTAGCAGGGTGTGTTTCTTTTGTTAAGAGTTTGAATGTTTCGTTCGGTGACCAACTGAGCAATAGCAGCTCCTCACCTATCCTCCGCCTCGCTACCTCACCAAAGACTCTTTGCATTGAGGCCTCCTGCAACGATAAACTTTTCCGTGTTAAGCGCATTGATCACTTGAGCGATGCAGTAGACCTGGTCTTCTATAGGACTGCCTTCCTCGAGGTACACATCAACGATACTGATACATTGGTTACCTAACTTAATATTAGCGGTGATAATGGTGTGCATACAAGGTCTGGGTTATATCAGTTATTCTGGGCAGTCTTGGCTTTAAGCCGAGTGAGCATCCGGAACATTACCCTTGCAGTTAATGTACCTGTGCGCCTGTTACTCCCTTCGACATTGCCTGCATGGTATGGTGGGTTTCACCACAGTAACCTCAACTGTGATCCATTACTATGCACTCTGCTGCCCAATGGGTATGGCCCAAACACTTGTAATCTTTCAATTTGACTGGTATTTTGATTAAAAGCTCAATAAACAAAGAATATATGTATTGCTCATCGCTTTCCATGCTTTTATAGAAATTACTGTATAGGTCAACTTACCCCTATGTCGTAATCAACCTACCCCAGACCCGGGGTTAGTCGACTAAGAGGCAGAGGTCTGCAAAATCGCGTAAATAACTAATATAACGTTAAGTAATCAAAAAAATATGAATTTATTATTTAGCTTAATAGTGTTCCTATCAAATATAGTAGTTATTTTATCTAAATACATTAAAACACTAGAGATATATACCATTAAGTAAAAAATTGGTCAACTATCCCCGGTCTCCCCTACTCTAAGTAGTAAAAGCTCATGAAGAATTTGAAAAAAACGTGTACGGTCGGGGCACCCCTATCAGGAACGAAGTTCCTTACACCTCGTATATGTATATAGAAATAGACAGCGAGAGAGAGAGAAAGTCGCATGGAGCATAACGCTTTTTCCCTACGTGACAATTTCTACCGCAAGCCGCGTTATGGAACTTCCTTACGAAATGCTTTTAATATGATTAGATATTGAAACCCATCTGTTCGACCAAAGAAATGAAAGTAATGTCCTATATTTCGATCGAGAACACTTTACAAGAAAGCTCAAACTTTCAGAAAAGCGTTTCCACAGGTTCCTCTGTTCTGTTCAAGTGGCGTGCCCCATGTTTTTGTTTCGGGAGCACCGCAGCCGGCGCTCGCCGCGGCGACGGCGACACTTTGTTACCACTCATACATATATTTTTATATTACTGCTACGGAATTTCTATTTAGATATGATTTCTGTGTCGGTGCTAAAGACAAAAAGAAGAAGTCCAATTAAGCACATGAATAGATGTACCTACAGTCTTCTCGTGACCACGGTCAGTGCAACTTGATCGAAACGTCGAAGTTAGTCAAAATACTGATATTTTGATATGTTTCTGCGCGAAAATCCCGATACTTTCGCGAATTGTAGGTACACAATAATGTTTTTTAATAATTAATAGTGAAAGTTTAAACTTTATACTTATACCTACAATGAAAAACGGAATAGTTGATTTTTTGATTGTTGATTCTCTTTTGTTTGAGTTGACATTAAATTGTGTTAAAAAAAACTGTTTCATGACGTTTGTTTTGACAAAAATAAAGTTGAAAACAATTTTAATTTTGTTGATTTAACAAATCATGTCGGTAGGTGCTATATTAACCCAAAATATATGTTACAAAAAGGTTAAATCAACTTCAAAAAGTTTTTCAGTGTACTAGTGTGTGAGCTAGTCGGGTACCTAATATCGAAATCAGCACCTGAGAATAACTATATTACCAAATTTATTATTATTATTATTCTTTATTCATTTTATTCACATATGTTCTACATTTTTAAATATTTCAATAAAAATTAATAAAAAAAAAACATTTAAAAATATTATTATTATTTATTATTATTTATTATTATAGATTTAGCGACCACCGTGCTGTTTCCTGTGGCGTCCTATCATATTCTGGGATCCAGAGAGGTATAGAAATTCAATGAACTCATTTTCTCAAAATATAATTATCTGTAGTTGAAGCTGTAGGTACATACAAATTGGTTAAGGACTGTAGTTTTACAGGGGTGAGGCAGACGCACAGACAGGCGGACATGACGAAACTTCCTTTTTGACAACGGAACCCTAAAAAAATTAGCCGCGGTAGACGCTCCGGGCGTCGGGAGCCGCGTGACGACTCCCGGCCACCGTAGGCGCGGGCCTGCGGGCGGTGAGTAATGGGTAGCTCACCGTCCGATCAGGACCAGGCCCGTGCCGAACGGCGCGTACGTGTTCCACGCGCGCCTCAAAGAGATGTCAGCATCGGAGAGGGGGCCCATTAGGGCCCAAGCCTGCCGGGAAAGCGGGATCGTCCGGAAGGGATACCGCTGACCCGGACAAAAGGGCTAAGGAAGGAACATGGGTGGGTTTTAGTCAGTAAGAGTCTGACACTCCCTTCCGCTCCGCCCAGAGCGGGAGGGGTCATTTGATGATTTCCCATCCTCAAAAAAAAAAAAAAAAAAAAAACCCTACAAAAATTGCTTATTATCTTATTAAGTTTAGTTACCTTCATAACAATTCTTTAGAGTAAGCCCTTTTTTCTTAGCTTCGAAGGAGCTTTGGTCGTTTTTTAGCCAACATAATAAAAAGGCTATCGCCTATTCTAAAGGACCAACTACCCATTCAATATCCAATATCAAAACTCTAAGCACATTACAAACACTACATTCAGATGAGGTTTAGGATCCAATATCTTTAAACCCAGCCTCCCAATATTAACTGAAGAGGTCAAACACCGGCGCCGGAAGTAATAGCATTCAAATTGCCGTTCATATCCGCAACTAGAGGGCGCCACCGGAGTAACGTATTAGCATTTGAACTCGCTCTCCAATTTGATTGTTTTTAGAATGAGTTTAGATTACGATACAAACAGTATTTGATGGTGAATTGGAAGGAAGGATTCTTCCATGGACAATCCTATCGACGGACCGGCATTACATTCCAAGGCTCACAAAAGAAGCAATTGAAATCGCCAAACACAAGAATTTCGATAGGGAAGGTGGTTTCAAATTGTCTAGTGTATGGAATCCAGTGTTATGTCAACTAAAACGCAATATAAAACCTCGTAACAAAGACTCCGAAAAACTTATTGATACCGTGAGTGTGTTTTGCCGTGACTTTTAATCGAGTGTGAGTTCCAGTAGTGAGCGTAGCAAAAGACTAAGAAAGAGGGTAGACAGATTTGTCTGCTCCTAACAATTATTTTATTTTAAATGTTCATCCACCCGCATTCTCCAGTTTACCCGCGATCATGGCGCTTGCAACAGCGTCGAAATATCGGGAACTCAATCCATACAAAAATAACGGAAGTTATCCCGTAAGTAAATTGTTTAGTGAAGTAAAAAACCGTGAAAGTTTAAAACAGTGTTCCATGGACAAGTTCGATCTTTTGAAACCCTTGTTGAACTTTAACGAGATAGCTACCGTCAGAATTGATTTCTGTCTACCGCTAAAAAGCCAACTTCAAGGGAGCTTTATAAACCTAGCTGGACATTTAGGTATCATGCCTTTTGTGGGTTGTTCCCGATCGTTCATACCCTGTCGTTCACACTATGAACGACTGGGAAGGTTTTTGTCCCACTCGTTAACACTGTTGAAGAACGCGTCATTTTTTTCCCACTCGTTCACCCTTCGTTCAGCGTTTAGTTTTGGAGTCAGACAGCCCCGGATCTTGAATTATTTCGATGGGGTGCAAAAATTGAAAAATGCCGCCACCCGATTTTTTTTTTGTTATCATCATCATCCTTTCGGCCATAATACGCCCTTTCATGCTGATGGTCCCTCCCCCTTAGATTATAGAAACAAGGAGATATGCCATCATAGCAAAATAGTACGGGAACAACTGTCGCCACTTTTAGAACATTTTTCGACCACAATTACAAGCGCTCCTTGTGAATAAAAAGATCTCCCACACATTAAAAATTCCGCACACCCTCAATCTAACACTGTTAATCGTCACTCAACACTAGCACTAAACTAAAACTCTTTATTTATGTCATCAATCATGTTCGGTTCGTCGCCAGCGTTTACCTACGTTTTATATACGGTCAATGTGACCATATAAAAGCATCAAGCTCAATAGCGCCTTGGCACACCTCCCTTGTTTCTATGATCTGAGGCCTCCCTCAAAGAACGACCGGTCTAGCGCTGCTCTTTGCGATTACTACGCTTGGTAGACGAATACACTGGTCAGTGCTCAGTGTATTCCTCTGCCAAGCTTGAATTTGCCGCCCGCGGCATGGACCCCGGTTAACCCCCCCTAGATCCGGGGCTGAGTCAGAGTAAAGAAAAGTGAAATAATAACAGCATAGTTATGAGTAGAATGGCAAAAGTACCTATTAGGAGAACAGAACCATGCAGTCTGCATATGCATTCATGCATGAACGAGCGGGAACAACCCACTTTTGTGCGCGTTTTGTGTCCCAATAAAATGTGAGCCCCACTTTCATACACGACATTCATTAGGCGTATTATACACTTGCTCCATTACTTGTAGACGCCTCTAACTTTAACCACTGATTAAATATACAACTATCCTTGTAATTTGTATGACAATGAATAGAGATGACAATTGACATATGAGCTATTTAATTTAATCATCGTCTATAAGTAAGGCGGCTGTTGTGTAAGCCAAGCCAAATATGCCGCTTCAGTGAATGTATGACGCCGAACGTAACTTGCTGATCGCCACGAGCCGAATATAAATGTACTTAGTAATTGCTTCGTATAGGCTTTGTTGTCTAACAAATGCAGCCGAATCGAATGTGGCGAGGGCGACCCGAACAAGTGTACCTATAGTACGACTTACAAATGCCGCCATGACAAATCTTTTGAGGTCATTGTAAATATCACAAGCTTTGTGAGAATCTTTGCTACTTCTTTCTTAGGTAGGGTAGATGTCTTCTGTGATAGAGTTGCCAACCGTACTCTAAAATAGAGTATTGTACTCTATATCATGTAGGCGTACTCTATAATCTATAACACTAATAGAGTACGCTAAAATACTCTTTTTTTTACACTAAGTTTACTATACCTACTAGTGCCAGTCATTCAGTCATGTAATATTATGCAAACCCATATTCCCCAAGCCACATTCGGATGTTTTTGAACGCAGCCACTAATGTTATTATGTCAATGTTATGTCACAAGTTTTGAGAAGTGTTTTGAAGTTACGTTAATTTTGGCGCAAGAAAAATTATCGATTTTCCACTGTGTTGTGACATTTGTGACTCTGTTTTTTGTTTGGAAAACTTTTACTGAGCTACTACAGCATTTACTAAGAGAGTCTTTTCCGTTATGGATGTGAAGTGGCAGAAAGAGAGAAACAGAGCTTCATTGAAATTAATTAAAAATGAGCTTTTGATCTTTATAAATTTAGAGTTAGAATGTTTGGAGTCATACAATTATTTTAAAAACCATGAAAAATTGTTATTGTGCTGCAAAAAGCACAAAAAAATAACTTTTTAAAAATATAAAATAAATGATACTCTTTTTCGGAAGTCCGTACTCTTTATTTACCTCCTTTGAAATCAGATATACTCTATTTCTTCTAATAAAAGTTGGCAACCCTATCTGTGAATAAAAACAAACAAACACTTCAGCGTTATTATATTAGTTTTTAGCTTAACCACTACTAAAATTCATAAGTGTAGTTTCAAAGTTAACTTAAGTTCAAAACACCGCATCACTTGACTCCCAGACGTCAATACCGCTATCTCGGCACTAGCTCTCACATCAAAGCGCCGTCTGCCAGATAACACCACGTCGAGAGCTCCACAAATATATTCAAGTATTTTTAGCTACCGGCTTGTGAGTGGCGTGGCTGTTCGTGATACTGCTATATGTATGGCAGCAGAGAAATATATACTTACTAGCCCGCGTTTTTCGGGATAAAAGGTAGCCTGGTAGCTTTAATACTGTGAAGTTTCATCAAAATCCATTCAGTAATTTTTGCGTGAAAGAGTAACAATCCATCCTCACAAACTTTCGTATTTATAATATCAGTAGGAAGTATGATAAGTAAAGTTAAGATTTGAAACTTTTTGTAATGCAGAACCCACGGAATAATAAAAACAAGTGAACCAAACATAATTAGAGTTACATTCATCTGAGGCAACACGTATTTTAAACCATAGTACTGAGGCCGAATATAGACCTAATGATTCCAATTATCGTGACCACAAAAGATGGCATAAGTTTGTGCTGACAGATTGGACGAATATGCAATACTTATTATGAATACACAGGAGCACATTGCTTGCCGTTTTCTTTGACATGAAAATTAGCTAAATATATAGGTAGATACTCAGTAGAGAGTAGAGGGTAGATAGTATGAAATGCAAGTTTTTCGACTCGAATGTCAAGTGACATACATACAAACACAATGGAGTGATGTCCACTGTGGAAGTGCAGAACAAGTTCTAACAGATATGAAATGTTAAGCAATACTTACTCAAAAATTTGTGCCAACAGGTGCAATTAGTCAAAAATTAAATGGTTAGTAGCCAATCTATCAACACAAGCCAAGATTGACTGTTTAAAAATTACAACTTAAATGAATAAACAAACAACGGGAACACTTAGGTATAGATATTTCAAATCCGGATCACCAACGAAGAAAACATCGATCAAAATCGAAACAAACAAATCAGAATCCACTTTAAATCCAAAAATATTCTTAAGAGCTTACTATTATTTATTTCTAACAATATTTCAATGTTAAAAGCCAAATGCAGACCGACGAAAGATCTACTCAGAAAATTACGCGTGTCGATATATTTATCATTTATAAACTATAAACATTTTTGGACTTTTTAGCGGCGCACGCGTCGCGCGGCCAGCCAATGGAAGCGCGCGGTGGAGTTTCAAAGCGGGGGGCGTGGTCTAAGGTATGCTGATCGGCTGTGAGATTGTATGGTGCATCGTCATGCTTTCTGGAAAACTGTTGTCAAAATATTGAGGGTTCGTCTGATGAGAACCTCGTACCTCGATCTTAGGACATTGCTTTTTATTCGTCGTCTTTTACCCGACTACGGCAAATCCAAAAGGATGGGTTATGTCATTTTCAAATTTTGTGCGTGTTACCAAACTGTTTCTTGGTCGTTATCAAACTGTTGTAGCTAAATTGTTGAACAAAACTTTTGTAAATTGGACCAATGGTATCTCATGGGAATTTTGAAAACTTTCATATCTTCTGAAGTCCGCATGAGATCGAAATAGAATTATACACGAAAGTGTAAACTAAAATTCCTGTTTTTATGCCTAAAATTTTCATTGAAATCCGTTGAAGCCTATTCGAGACAAACTTTTAGACAGACAGACCAAAATTCTAAAAATGATAATTTATGATTAGGCATCGTTTAAATAGCAGTTTTCATTTACATTTTGACATTTATTTTGAAATCACAGACAGACACTTCAATTTTATTTATTGGATTGAAAATAATACCTGATTGTAGCTACTAGAAGAACTAAATGTAACTGTATTACCACCAGCTAAAGTTTAAATTCTTATAGACTGCCATACATTAGGTATTGTATAGAGTTATTGTAAAATGATAAGTTGTGTTATGTTTTGTTTTCTGAAGTTAAAATTGGTTTCCATTTATAAATTGGTCTTTGGAGGTCAATGAGGTGAAAGGTCCCAAAATAACTCTAAGCTTTTTATTTGGGACAAATAGTCTGATAACGATGTAAAAAGTAATGAGATAATAGAGGTTTTTTTTATGAATTTACAAATAGGTAGGTAGGGTCCATTTCAATTGAATTTGTTAACTTTGTAAACAATGTTAGTATGGCCAACTGTCAAAATTTTATGAATTTGTATAGAAAGTTTGTTTACATAGTTTACAAGTTCTATTGAAATGGACCATAGTTGATGGATTAGATAATCTTCATCTATCGACCTTTATTAATCCTACTAATATCCAATCCAACTAATACTATAAACACGAAAGTTTGTGAGTATTTTTGTATGGATGGATGTTTGTTACTCTTTCACGCAAAAACTACTGAACGGATTTTGATGGGATAGGCTACCTTTTATCCCAAAAAACGCGGGCAAAGCCGGGGGCGGAATCTAGTCAAGAATACCTAAATGAATAAGATCTTGAAGTCTTTCCTTATGGAAGACAAACGATAGTTGCTTCTTTTGACCACGGAACAGTTTTCTGTTCCATGCACTTGACAGCAAGTATTAACATATCGTTGAAGGATACTGGAAAACTATACACTTTAAAACTGCTGTTTATTTAATTTTATAATCTTTTAACTCATCAATATCATTTTGAACATCTTCGCTAAAACGCGAACCTTGCATGCACGTCCGAAGAATTGACCTTTTACTAAAAACCTTTGCATTAATCTTATCAGACATTTAACAATGCAACTCATGGTAAAAAAGGGTAATTACTACTTTAGCTTGTTTCACACAAAAAAAGAAAGTAAGGAAACGTTTAAAAACTTTATCACCTGTCAAATCTGACGTTCGGCGGCCATTGTGAAGCATTACTGGCCAATAGCGGCACCCGCTTTGAATTTTGAATGTTTTCTTTTTCGAATTCAACTGTCCATTGTTTTCGGTTCGTATCTTTTTAACGATCTGTTTTTAATTGTATTGGGAACTGGTTGAAACGGATTATGTATATATTTTGGTTTACTTGTGTTATTTGTAGATAATGGCTATCAATTCTGAAGCGTGAAATTGAAGAATTTCAGTCTAAAGAATGCAAGAACATCTCTGCATTTGATTTTACTTGTGTTATTTGTAGATAATGGCTATCAATTCTGAGGCGTGAAATTGAAGAATTTCAGTCTAAAGAATGCAAGACCATCTAAAGGCATTTGATTTGATGTGCTCGGAATTCTACTGACAACTACACACTCAAAACAGGAACATAGCATTGCTGTTCAGTGGGAGAAATATAGGTACAGTAATATTATTATACTTTCCCCTTTTTTTTACCACGATGGTAGCAAATATGGCGTACAGCCCACCTGGGACCCAAGTCTGCCTCAATGACAGTCTCTCAATGACATCGTTTTGACCGATGACGAAAGACATAGTGAATGGTATTTTTTTGGATTTTTTTCATCATATATTATGTCGAAAATTGTGAGACATAAAATAAAATAAAAATATATTTTGAAATGTGCAGATCAAGCCCTTTCATATGATATGTCACTTGACCTAGTAACCCCACTTTGACATTTCGGACCCCCACACCCCCCTTTTGCAATGAAAATAAAAATATTTTTGGACTTTTTTCATTTGCAATAAAGTTGAACAAGCATTCTTTATAACTGTTCCAAATTTCAAGTCTATAGCATAAGTAGTTACTGAAATAAGCAGGTGTGACAGACAGACAGACAGACGAAGTCGCACCATAAGGGTTCCTTTTTACCATTTTGGTACGGAACCCTAATTATAGCTTTACTACTTACTATTTTATCGCAATTTTTTGTAAACCTTCAAAGGCCATCAAATGTTATTAGCCTTCATAAAGGCCGGCCCTTTTTAGGGCGCTACCCAACTTCAAACATTTCACCATTAAGCCAATTGTATCAGTCACTACTGTTACACCAAAAATCATCCAATATTTCTCCTAAAATAAAATGGAAAAAACTCTTTTTCTTTTGATGGTACAAAATTAGCCATCGCAACAAAAATAGGTCTAATTTTGAGTTAAAAAGTATTGTGAGAGCTAAAAGCTTTTTGTGCCACCTCACCCTTCGGAGGAAATGTGGGGCAATTTTAAAATGTACGTACAGTCAGGTACAGTGTTAGATTGCCTTGTGGCATTCGTCAGTTTTTGTAGGAGAGTAACTAGGTACCTATTTGTATTTTTATTGGATTTTTTACCCGACTGCAGCGAAGCCCAAAAGGAGGGTATAGTGTTTAACCTGTGTGTTAGTATATAATTATCTATGTATGTATGTACGTAAGTGTGTATTTCCGTTTCTCTGTTCCCTCCTCGAGACTAAACAAGCGAACGGATTTTAACAAATTAGGTATCATGAGAATTGTATTGACGTCACGAGTGTTATGTGGCTATATGGATTATGAAAAAAAAACCAACATGGCGGATTTTTGTCGCCAATAAGTGAAGTAAGTTGTAAAAAAATAAAAAAATCTGAGATGGTCATGTGGTATCAGGTATCAAAATGCCTTGGGCTCACAAACAAGACATTGTTTTCTTTTTCTTATTACTTAGTGGTTTTATTAACACCGATTAGACATAAGGCAAACCACGGTCCGGTTTTTAATTTTGGAGTCTGAATTTGTGCTCGGTTGATGGCAATAGTAATTCATGGGATTTAAACACAATTGGTGAAATTTGGGTGTACTATTTACACCTCTGACTGACCCTTCGAGATATACAAGACACAAACTATCGCATTTATATTATTAGTGTATTTATATTTTAAGCTTTCAAAAACTCAAGTTACACATTATTTTCTTCGACTGTACATCCTCACCCTTGATGCGGCCGACAATATTTTGACAGACGATTTTTGGGGTACCGCGTGTCAAGTTAAAAGCTTTTTTTGAGAAACAGCGGCAAAAACATACACACTGCAATTTTGCATAAGGCGAGTTGCAAGATTTTTTTGAATGATAGAGGAAATTGGCTCTTGAGTCTTTAAATAGCCCTTAAATTAGGGCTCTCGGCATGATATGGAAGAATTTTGTGAATTCGTATCATCATGTCCGTTTAAATTTCTGATGGGTTAATTAAGCAAGGGAAAATTTACATAGTGAGGAAACCGGCATGTCCTAGAACCAGAAATTCAAAGACATGTGACGTCCACCAACCTGCACTGGGCCCGCGTGGTGGACTACGGCCCACTCTTACAGAGAGGAGGCCTGTGTCCCAGCAGTGGGAACATTATAGGCTAACCTTCTTACTTAAAAACAATTAAATTAAACAGCTCTTAAGTCAAATGTCATCTCTACTCATTGTCATACAAATGACAAGGATAGGGTTACATTTAATCAGTGGTTAAATTTAAGAGGCGTCAGTCATTTTTTTATATAATTTTATAAATAAGTACCCCCAAGTACTTATTTATAAAATTAGATAAAAAAAATTGAATGTCTCATTTCCTATCATCACAACAATGTAAAATTGCGTTATCGCATATATTTACGGCTTTTATGGGAAAATTCTTATTTAATCGAGACATTTCACACAATAAGAAAGTCGGGAAACATTTAAAACTTTATCATCTGTCAAATCTGACGTTTCGGCATACATTGTGAAGCATTACTGGCCAATAGCGGCTCCCGCTTTGAATTTGGAATGTTTTATTTTTACAGCTCCATGGACTGTCCATTGTTTTCGGTCAGTATCTTTTTAATGATCTATTTTTAAATTGACCTATAGCTATATTTAGGCGGTTATAATTATTTTGCAATCACGACTTTCTATTGGTTGAATCTTGTTCTTTGGAAGAATTGAAATATTTTTTCCTTATCTGCTGTTAAGTTAGTATCTAAAAATGTACCTACACTTTTTACCTAACTACGGAGCAGAAAAAAAACAGCTACCGCAGCACTGCTTGCTTCACTTACTTCGCTCGCTCGGCTCGTGCGGTCACCGTTCAATCTAACCTTATCTACATCTAAGCTTATCAACAACGACTCCCTTGTTCAGACCAAGCTCCAAAGTCTTGAGCATCGGCGCAAGGTTGCTAGTCTATCGGTTTTTTACCGGATACATTTCGGAGAGTGTGCTTCAGATCTGCATGATCTAATTCCCTCCTGCCCTTTCTTCTATCGGACGGCCACAGCACCACAAGGCGCCATCGGTTCATGGTAGATATACCAAGAACCCGAACAAAGCGCTTTGATTCCACTTTCATTGTGAAAACCAGATCACAGTTACAATCTGGGTATCTTCAAGTCACGAGTGAATCGGTTTCTTTTAGGCAAGCGTGCTCCATCGTAGACCGCATCATCGCTTTACATCAGGCGAGATGGCGGTCAAGCGCAAGCCTATCATAGAATAAAAAAAAAAGAAAAACCTAAGCGGTTTTTAGCAACTATCGGTTTTCCGTTTCAGTCGTACATTTTATTCTCATATCTTTACCCACTTCTTCGCAGGAAAGGCCGTTGACGATTTACCCCCATTATTTCCACTCCCGAATCACCGTGCACACTGATCGAATATTATGAACTGATCCAGTACTCAGTGCAGACCATCGCAGATCATGAGAACTCAATTACGAAGCATATTGTGATACTACCCTTGTTTTTGGAGGTGTAGCGAAAGGTAAGTGGCTCTACTTGGTTAAAATCTTGTTGGAATTCTTGTTTGAAAACTTTTTTCTTATTGAATAATAGGATTATTTATTTATGGAAAATATATCGAATTAGAATCAAATATCTTATTCAGAATGTACTTAGAATTTGTTTAAGTCGCTTTTTTGATTATCATATTATTATCACAAAAAAACAATTAATATGTAGATTATTGTAGTAGGTAATTTCGTAAAAAGTTAGTTTTCTTATAATCTCAATATTTTACAACATCGTTTAAAACAGAGCATATTACTGTTCGTATTCCCCATATCGTATCGTCAGCGTGTCGGATCAAACTCGTGAGAACTACTGCCGGAACGAATCAAACACGTGTCGCGATCGTCACGTTAAAATATACCTACTAATGAACTTTTATCAGTACCTACTACTTTAACTTTATATTTTTAAAATCATTGTATTAGATATGAAGAGGGAAAATATTCAGATTACTCATTATGGCATAATCGTATTAGAATAGCTTTATCGCATCGGCGGAATAGTAAATGTGTAGTCTTGGGGCCCTGATTATTAAACCAAGCTATTTAATTAATCTAAGTTTAAATCCTAGCTTTTTAGGGTTCCGTAGTAAAACTAGGAACCCTTATAGTTTCGTCATGTCTGTCTGTCTGTCCGTCTGTCACACCCTCGTAAAATCTACAGTTCATAACCAATATGTATGAAACTTCACAGAGAGTCTTCTGTAAGCCGCTATAAAAACCTGTAGCGAAATTATAAAAAATAAAATAATTAGGGGGGGTGTCCCATACATGGAACTGAAGGATGAAAAAAAATATTTTCGTATCGTTGGATAGGTCTTTGAAAATAAGATCAAGGTTTCTAAATTACTTCTTTATTTAAGTGCGTATTTAGTGAACTAGAAGCTCCGAAAGTCGTTTACAATGTGTGTCCCCCCCCTGTAATTTTCCAATCGCGGTATTAAAAATTCTGAAAAAATTCTAGCTTATGGAATCTAATGAAATGGTTTGAACAAGATACGTTAATAACTTTTTGAAATTTTCAATGTTGACCGCAAAAATAACCTTGCATTTCATTATAATATTAGGAAATACAAACTTATGTTTGCAGTTGGAAGACTGAAATACTTCTTCCTACGGAACCCTAGACTGTGCGTGGTTCGACACGCTCTTGCCCGGTTTTTTTTTAATATTAATACTAGGTAATACAATTCTTGTAAATATAAAACTTACGGTCTATTATTAAAGTATTTCATTATTTGTCTATGAAATTCTCACACCAATGCTGAAAAGAGCTCATAACTTTTAAACAGCTAAACGGATTTTCATCAAATATAGCTAAGAATCCGATTATTCCCGATGTCCACCACTTGTCTGGCCACCACTGGGGGACAGCGAAACAACTTTAAAATATTATTCTCGTTGTCCACCACTGGGGGACAGCGTCACAACTTTTGTGATTATTCCCGATGTCCACCACTTGTCTGGCCACCATTGGGGGACAGCGAGACAACTTTAAAACATTATTCTCGTTGTCCACCACTGGGGGACCGATTATTCTGCCTCCGCAGCCGGCGGCGGCTCCCAAAAATAACGCCGTTGGGAACTGGCGTAGCCTTGGAGTAGCAGTGATACCAGACGAAAATAATTGCAAACTACCGTAGCAGCAGATTAATGTTGCCGTGTTTTAAGTTGAATTATTTACCTTAGACTTTTAAATAACAGTGTCAATGTAAAACAAAATACTACTTTTTTGGACTTACAAGGGGGAGGGAGGTGGTCGACGGAGCCCCGCTAAGCGGGGCTCCGTCGACCGTCGAAATTCGAAGTGGCAACACTCGTGCTATTTACATGTCCTGCGTATTTAAAATGTCTAAATAACTAATATTATCTATTTAAATGGTGTAAATATTAATGCGACATAGTGCAATAACTATTATATTTGTGTGATATTATTTGTGACAATATTTAAAAGTGCGATAGCAATTAGGACAACTGCTTAGTTTCAACACAACTCAGTGCTAAAAACATAACAAACAATAAAATCTGTGTTCATAAATATCATTGCAACATAAAAACACAAAATAATAGTACTAAATAATAACTGTGAGTGTAATTTTCGTGAAATACTTCGAAAAGCAACAATAATAATACCGTTTTGAAAAAAATATTTTAAAAGATGGACTTTGGACTCTGTTGAATATTAATAATGTATGACAACTAGCGCCGATACAGCCACAAGTAGTGAATAGCCGAACTAAAAAAGAGTGCTACTAGACGCCAGAGGGCGCAAAAGTAACAATCAGTGTTACCACAGTAAAAAAATATACTTGTGTTTAGTAGAAAACTGCTAGCATGGCGGATGAAAATATTACATTAAGAAAAAAACACAACATATTATCTACTTCTTTCTCAGAATCATCCCTATTTAATGCCACAGTTAGGAGTATGCCAGATACTTCACTACACGATGACGAAACAATTGCAAAACTACATGAAGAGATTAATAGTCTAAGGATTAATTTACAAAGCGCAAACCAAGAAATCGACAACCTCTTATGTGCAAATATGCAGTTAAAATCAGACTTAGACAAATCTAATCAAGTCATTCAATTATACAAAAAAGTAGGTACAGGGGAGGCCAAGTGTCCTACTCCCGGGTCGAAACAAAAACCAAAAACTAAACTCAAATTAGGTGGTTTAACATCTACTCCTGTAAAAAAATCTTTGGAAATTAAATCTTTCACCATCACCCCAAAAGAAACTTTGAATAAAGAGACCCAAACTGACAATCTCACTGCTCAGACACACAAGTTAACATCGACATCCTGTAGTAATAATTCAAAACTAACTACAGAAGAATTGACGAAGGATGCACCTAAGGTAAAACAAAAAAACAAATTATGTATTTTAAGCAGCTACACAACTAAAAGAACCCTATCCACCATTGAAGATGTCTTCGCAGAACACTTTAATTATTGTCACTATGTGATGCCTAATAGTACCCTAAAAGAACTCGTGAGCGATTTAGAGCAAAAACTGAAGGACTTCACCTTCAATGATTATTGCATAATTCTTATAGGAGAAAACGACCTTAAGAAGAATAGAAACCATATAGACGTGGTAAACTCGCTAAAGGAATCTCTGCAAAAAATTACCCACACCAATAAGATAGTCTGCGTTCCTACATATATAAAGGGTGCACTAATATATAACTTTCAAGTCGAGATGTTCAACAATCTCCTTTGTATGGACTTACAAAATAACGACTACGCCTACTTTTTTGACAGCAATCAGACCCTATCACATGAGATGTTTTCCTACAAAACAGGAAAAGTTAATAACAACGGAACAAGACATATTTACAACCAGATTATGATTAATATAATGATTGATTTATGCGCATTTAACCAAATGGACAAAAAAACAAATAATACTAATTTGGGAGACTGTATCTCTGACTACTATGACCGAAGTCCTAAGGCGAATGCAAACTTTTTTCGTGTACAATAATATATATATCCTTCACCAAAATATTGCTGGACTTTCAAATAAAAGTGACATGCTCCATGTTTGTTTAGAAGAGCTACAAAGTAATAAAAAATCTATCGACGTTATATGTATCACGGAACATTTTATGACACCCGAACAGGAAGAATTATTAAATTTACCTAACTATAAAATAGCTACAAGTTTCTCAAGAGGATGTAGAAGAGGTGGCGCATGCATATTAACAAGAATTGGACATCAATTTAAAGTAGTAAATATAAATTATTCTGTTAAAAATGTAATTGAATGTTGCGCGGTAGAACTGACCGAACATGGTATCGTTGTTGTGTGCATATATAGGGTCCCAAATACTGACATAAGCACATTCTATGACAAATTGGAAAATATTCTTCATCTGGTATGCTTGAAACTTAATAAAAAGGTTATAGTTTGCGGAGACTTCAATATAAATACTTTAAAAAGAAATAAAAATACCCTAGATTTTGAATATACTCTTCTAAGCTATAACTTACAACTACAATTTAATCAACCCACTAGAATAAGTAGTGGGACATGTTTAGATAATTTCGCCCATAACATCAAAGGTTGCAAAGGGGAAATTATTGAATTCGGCTTGTCAGATCATACTGCTCAGGTTCTAAGATGCCCAGTTAAAAAAACATGTGCGATTAAGTCATGGCGTATTAGGCAGAGAAACTATTGCCAGGAATACATAGAAAAATTCATAAATTGTATAAAAAACCTTACATTCTCAGACATATACAACACTTCAGACCCCAATGAGGCATACGACAGTTTTCTTAATCTATTTCAATGTTTTTATGACCTCTGTTTTCCTTACGAAATTATCACAAAATCTTTAACTAAAAAATCTAAATGGATCTCAAATGGTATAAAAAAATGCAGCAAAAATAAACGTGTGCTACTATGGCAATATAGAACTAAACCCACTTTAAAGAACAAACAAGCACTCAAAGCATATTCAAATAGGTATAAAAAAATTATGTCTTTAACACAAAGATCTCAAAATAACTATTTTATTAGTACATCACAAAATAAATCTAAAGCAACATGGACAATAATCAACAAGTCTAAAACCTACTTTCCTAAAGAACCAATAACTGAAATCACAACTGGCACAAATATGCTTACCGACCCTATTGAAATAGCAAACTGTTTTAACGACTACTACATTAACCAAGTACCTAGTTCAAACAATTGCAAAACACAAGAAATCTTTGTAAAGTCAAACACCGTTAAGTCCCTATTTATGGAGCCAACTTTCCCGCAAGATATCATAAACCATATAAAATCTCTTAGGAATACAAACAGTGTAGGCTATGATGGAATATGCACAAAGGTCGTTAAAGCAGTCTCGCAATACATAGCTCCACATTTCAGCTACATGATCAATCTGAGTATATTGAATGGAATCTTCCCTGTTAAGCTTAAAACTTCCATAGTCACTCCACTATATAAAAAACAAGACAAGCGTCTCATGCAAAATTACAGACCTATAGCTTTAATACCTATCTTTGCTAAAATATTTGAAAAAGTAATTTATAAAGCAGTATATAACTACCTAGAGAAATCAAATATACTAGTCAATGAACAGAAAGGATTTCGTAAGAACAAGACAATTAATATGGCTATTCATGACCTGATATATCCTATCATATCAAATGTAGATAAAAGAAACGCAGTATGTGCTATCTACATGGACCTTACAAAGGCTTTTGACTACGTAGATTATGCGATACTATTACGTAAGCTAGAGAAATACGGCATAAGAGGAAACATCTTAAATCTTATAAAATCCTATTTGTACAACAGAAAGCAGGTTTTGGAAATAACACGAATATGTCCACGTACTGGTAATGAAAGAAGATATAGATCTAGCAGTAAGATAATTAAATATGGAGTCCCACAAGGCAGTGTGTTGGGACCTCTACTATTCTTAACGTATATAAATGATCTGCCTAGAGAAATAAAACATCCCATGGTGCTATTTGCCGATGACAGCACAGTAGTAGTAAAATGTGACGATCCTAATACATACGAAGCAGAAATAAATTTGACACTAAATAAAATAATTACATGGTTTAATAATAATAATCTTATAATAAATTTGGAGAAGACTAAAATAATGCATTTTTTTCAAAGAACTAATTGTAGAAACCTTGACATAAAATATCTGGGGATAAAAATAGAGCCGACAACTGAGACCAAATTTCTTGGTATCATTATAGATAGAAACTTATCCTGGAAACCACAAATGGATGATATTTGTAAAAAAGTAAATAAATTTGCATATGCTCTTTTTAAATTAACTAAAATTGTTAGTCTAGAATCAGTCCTCATGGCTTACCATGGTTATGTTGGATCGACCCTAAGGTATGGCATTATATATTGGGGTAATTCAGTTGGCAAAGAATTTGTTTTCAAAGCCCAAAAGAGGTGCATCAGAGCAATGTGCGGATTACAAACTACTGACAGTTGTCAACCTCTGTTTAAAAGCCTCCAAATTTTAACCTTGCCCTCGTTATATATCTATGAGGTAAATGTATTTGTTAAAACAAATATCAGTCTATATGAAATAGCTTTTAAAAGCCATTATAGAAAACTACGAGATAAAAATAAGTTAGAGCTTGAAGTACGACATGGGAAGACGGCTCTCATGAGAAAAAGCTTTTTTTGTATGGCCCAAAGAATATTTAATAAGTTACCTGACTCAATAAAAAATCTAAATTTAGTCGTTTTCAAGAGTAAACTACGTACTATTTTGATACAGAAATGTTATTACTCTGTCAGTGAATACTTTGATGACAATATTGTATAATCACACCTGTGTCAAAATAATTTATGGGCAAGTTGACCTCTTGATTTGTTTAAATATATCTAATAATTATGCAGACCATGTCAATTTTCATCAATTTAGAACTTTATTTAAATACTGACATTATTTCGTCTCATCCAATTATTGACATTATTACTTTTTATTAAACTATTGACATTATTAATAAAACTATTGACATTACTGCATTTTATTAAAGTATTTGGACATAAATAATTCAAACTCAATTACTATGTACATACATTACATTTATTTGTTACGACTAGGCTAGGAAATGGTGTTTAATTTTGATGGAATGTATAATTTGAAACAATGTCAAGATTAACTGTCATTTTTTTTTTTTTTTTTTCTCCTTGTATGTTTAATTGTCTAGTGAGTATACCTACTTAATAATTATTGTAAAATGCGCCAGGAATCATAATGATAAAACAATTAATAATACCTAATAATCAGATATTTGTACGCCATATGGCAAAACATAGAGAACATTATAATAATTTTAACATCTTCCACACTGTTGTAACCTATGTTTACAAATAAAATTTTTGATTGATTGATTGATTGAAAATATTACTAGTACCTACCTAGTCTGAAATATTAATAGTACCTACCTAGTCTGAAATATTAATAGTACCTACCTAGTCTGAAATATTACTAGTACCTACCTAGTCTCAAATAATTCTAGTACCTACCTAGACTGAAATATTACTAGTACCTACCTAGTCTGAAATATTACTAGTACCTACCTAGTCTGAAATTGCCAACACACTGTTTGCTAGCGTCTGTATGCTTGTGTCTTCCCCTACAACTGTCCACCACAGTAATATAGCTCAATGCTGTCCACTGTCTAATTGTCCACTGTCTGTTATTGTCCACTGTCTAACCGTTCGGCGAATACGTGATGTGATAAGTATTTATACCCGACGATCTCTATACTATTGCAGTTACAACCATTTTAAGTAGACCCATGATTCTTTTGTTTATCCTTTATTTTACGTGCCTATTAACAATGGTAAGGATAGTACCTCGTCTCCTTGACCTCTCGACTCAATACTGTCAGAGCAGTTTCACACACTCATCGCAGAACAATGAGCGGTCGTTTTTGTTGCACTGCAGTGTACACGTGAATACTTTCAAGTTGAGTAGGTAATTATAACGTACATACAGTGTAAGGCTTCTATTGCTTGGCAAACGGGTTAATTGAGAGTAAGCGTGCAACTGTGTTTTTTTTTTTTTCAAATTTTCTAATTAATATCTGCAAGTAGGTACAGTAATTATTACACATCAAGTTAGGTTCGGCCGTGTAGAGCGTCGTGTCTGTCACTCATACCTATGTGACGTTCTGTCGCTGACTTGTTAGTTGGATACCGGACTGTTAGTGCTTCGTGCGACAGAGATGACGCTCTATAAAGCCGAAGCTAGCCGATTATCCCTCTAAAGCTCGATGTGTAATATTTACTGGCGCTTACTGTTCCCGTATTTGGTGTGTGCCAGGTTTTAAACGATGAATAATACAAGGTGTAATTTTAATCCATCACAATAGGAAAAGAGCTCATTGTACTCATCATTATGAACCACGAGCTCATTGTACTCATTGTACTCATCATTATGAACCACTTTTACTATGGGACCAACCCTGAAATCGCGAAAAATCTAATCAGCTGCTCCATACATTTTGTTGAGTTATGTGAACATAAATGTATGGAACAGCTGATTTTTTTTCGCGATTTCAGGGTTGGTCCCAAAGTAAAAGTTGTTCATAATGATGAGTACAATGAGATCTTTTCATATTGTGGCTGACTAAAGTTACACCTTGTTTAATATTTATGACGTCACCCCTAACAAAGAACATAAGAACCAGATATAATGACAAGTCACGCTGTCTGTACTACGGATGTTATAGTAACTTAGTTGTGAACCCCACCCTACAAGAGAATTTCACTACAATGGCGGCCATTTTAATTGGACAGCTTGAGAATGAAAAATAAAAGAAAAATTGTTTATTGCATGCAGGTGAAAATTATAATAGGCTTGCGTTTGACCGCCATCTTGATAATGCGGTCTACGATTAGATTTTGAATTTACTAAAAATTATATTCTGCTATCAGTTTTGTCGTTATATAACGCACGAGAATTATTTATGTGCCTTTGATTAATAATCAACTTTTGGCTGATTATCGATTTCATTGCGATACAAGTTCACGTTTGTCGTTGTTTGTTAGAAGAATATCTTTTACTACATTGATGACACTGACATTATATCGGTACTAAATTTTGAACATTTTAACGGACGGACACTCCCAAAAATGAGCCATTCATAGATACAGATAGAATGACTACACGTCCAATCAATACCCTGACCTACTAACAAAACAATTCATCACACCAGTAACATTGCACGCCAGTGTACGGAAGGGGCGCACCTCCAATTTCCCTAAAAGCATCGCGGGCGGCGCCGGGTGGCGCGCTAGTGTAATAAATTGAATAATAACTACCTACTTTGATGTATTGTCTATTGTTGCGATCTGGTAGTACTATGACGTCATCGCGTGGTACCTATGCATTCTTGATGGTATCTCGTTTTTATTACTTGTTAGTTTGTATGGGTAATATCTTGCAAACTAATTTTGGACACACACTCATCAAAAACTATACTGCCTAGCAGTGGCGTAGGGTCCCTACAATACGATTCCTACCGGCTTCCCTTTGAAAAATAGCACAGGCAGTATTGCCTACTTTTATTAATTAGCTTTTCGTGGCCATGTAAGCATTTGTAGCTCCGGCTTACCTCTTTCAAAAACTGACCCTTCGCCACTGCTGCCTAGGGTACTTTCTGTTGACTTAGAATTATTAGCAAGAAGCAAGGTCTCACAGCACAAGTAAAGGAACAAATTCGAACATTGTTAATTTGTAGTTCTATCATGGTAAAAAGCCGGCCAAGTGCGAGTACGACTGGCGCCCTGAGGGTTCAGAAATATGCAATAGCGCCATCTATGCCGCTACTACATCATAGTATATAATTATTTCTTGATCATAAATGGCGCTATTACATACTTCTAGTGGCGCCATCTATGAAATGAAATGAAATGAAATTTATTTTATTTGAAATGAAATGAAATGAAATGAAATGAAATTTATTTATTTGCTAGAATTGTAGTAGTACAATATAGATGGTCGTGTTTTTTTTTATAGTTGCTCACACAATTCGCTAAAACTAGCATGCAAAATTGAGAACACATGTGAGCAGATGGCTCCACTCATGGTCATGACAGACGGACAACAAATTGATGCTATAAGCCATAAGGGTTCCGTTTTTCCTTTTGAGGTACGGAACCCTAAATAAAATGCGATTTCACATTTGTACGGAACCCTCAGGGCGCGAGTCCTACTTGCCCTTGTCCAGTTTTTAACAATTACCAATATTTTCTTCTAAAATACGCTACGTGTATTTCTATAATCCCCTGTAGTAATTTCAAAATTGAAAACTGCAAGACGCTAACCAAACATGATTAATGTAAATACCCAAAGAAAACAGGATTGTTGTATTAGTATCTCAGATCATAGAAACAAGGAGATATGCCATTATAGCAAATTAGTACGGGAATAACTGATGCCACTTTTAGTACATTTTTCGACACAATTACGCGCATAATTAAGCGCTCCTTGTGAATAAAAAGATCTCCCACGCATTAAACATTCCGCACACCCTCAATCTAACACTGTTAATCGTCACTCAACACTAGCACTAAACTAAAACACTGTATTTATACCATCGATCGTGTTCGGTTCGTCGCCAGCGCGTACGTTTTTAGTATGAGCAATTTGCTCAAAATCAGGCATCTAGCTCGATAGCGCCTTGCCACATCTCCCTTGTTTCTATGATCTGAGATTAGTATGTATTGGTGGGGTGTCCACGCGTAAGTTTGTGTAGGGTCCACGTTATGGATGCGTATAATCTTGTCGGTGCATTTATAATCTCATAGATGTTTACTGTGTGGCTACCCCCGCGAGGGAACGGACTTGGGTCTCGGTTTTTTGGCTGAAAATTGTTTGTTGTAGTATTTCCTTCATCCAACAGTGTCGTAGATTTATTGAGGAGTGACTTTTCAAAATGGATTTTTTCGGTTTTCCATTATTTCTTTTTTTAATGCCAATGTGTTATTTCCTCATATCCTTAACATATTAAGTATACAGGGTGGCAGGTTAGACGGTGGAAATATTTAAAGGGCTCATTGTACTCATCATTATGAACAACTTTTACTATGGGACCAACCCTGAAATCGCGAAAAGAAATCAGTTGTTCCATATTTTTTTTTTTAGTTATGTGAACATAAATGTATAGAACAGCTGTTTTTTTTCCTTTAAATATTTCCACTGCTTAAACTGCCACCCAGTATAATATGTGTCCGCTGCAAAAACACTTTTTTCTCTGGTTAAAATGGGTACAAAAAGTGTTTTCAGAAACAAAGTAGCTTCTATCACGTTAGTTCTCGCAAAGAATGGAAACCCGAAATAAGCTGTTTTAAAAAGTCACTCCTCAATTTTGGTAAATTCAATTATGGATCTGGTTTCTTAAACATTACAAATCATAGAAATCAGAAATATCAATTTGTTTCCCGTGTAAAGACTAACTCTTTGCTCTACTACTAGAAAAAAAACATTCCGACGAATTGAGAACCTCCTCCGTTTTTTGAAGTCGGTTAACACGTTCAGTGCCACCGACTCGCCCGGAGAGTTCACGTAAATCTTATTCCAGTACCGATGACTCGCCTGGCGAGTTCAGTGTTTTTCACTAATATACACCGTGACATTTTCATCGCTTTCATCCGGCGATGTAGCCACTATACTCATCATTATGAACACAACTCCTTTGTTTTGTTTTGTTGAGTTATGTGAACATAAATGTATGGAACAGCTGATTTTTCTTTCGCGATTTCCGGGTTGGTCCCATAGTAAAAGTTGTTCATAATGATGAGTATAGTGGCTACATCGCCGGATGAAAGCGATGAAAATGTCAACATGTATTCACTATGGCATCCGAGAAGACATCATGAAAATCGTAGTGGTAATGAATGTGTTAAAAAACCAGGTTTAAAAAAACCGACTTCCAAAAACTACACTAATAACTATGAAATAAAAATGTTAAACTTCCATAAATAAAAATCTAAATGTATATTGAAGTCGGCGGGGCCTCTTCTTCAGGTTTCTACCTCTCAGCCTTTGAACAGGAAGAACGTGCGCAGTGTGTGCAGCAATTAAAATTTTCTTTCATTCCTCCTTAATCTATAATGTTGCTTATATTTATGCTAGGCCCCGCCGACTTCAATATACATTTAGATTTTTATTTATGGAAGTTTAACATTTTTATTTCATAGTTTTTAGTGTAGTTTTTGGAAGTCGGTTTTTTTAAACCTGTTTTTATTTTTATCTTTTTAGTGTAGTGTAACCATTTTTGTTGTTGTTAATTTATTACAATAAAGTACCATTAAATCATGGACAGAGCGACTTTGATCATTTATGTACTTTTACCGAGATCGATTACTACCACGAATTTAAATAGGTATGTACTTATATTCATAGATGTTGGTGGATGAGAGCATTTCAGTAAACAAAAACCGGGCAAGAGCGTGTCGGACCACGCAGTGTAGGATTCCATAGCAAGAAGTATTTTGAGTGTTCCGACCGCAAATACAAGTTTGTATTTCATAATATTATTATTATGAAATATTATTATTTTTACGGTTGTCAAACTCAAAATGGAAAATAGTGAATATTTAAAAAATTTTGTGACGTATCTTGTTCAAACCAATTTCAATCGAAAGTATTTATTAAATGCTATAAGCTTGATTTTTTCCAGATTTTTTGATAGCGCGGTTGGAAAATTACAGGGGGGGACACACATTGTTAACGACTTTGGGAGCTCCTAGTTCACTCAATATGCACTTAAATAAAAAAGGTATTTAGAAATCTTCATGTTATTTTCAAAGACCTATCCAACGATATCCCATATGGTGGGGTGCGCGAAAATATTATTTTTCATCCCTCAGTTTCATGTATGGGAGCCCCCCCTAATAATTTTATTTTTCGTAATTTCTCTATAGGCCTTAATGGCGGCTTGTAAAAGACATCTACCTACGAAGTTTCATATAAATTGGTTATGAACTGTAGATAGTAGTAATAGCAATAGGCTCGCTCCCTAGCCTTCTATCAAATGCGACTTAAGCATAAAAAAATTGTGTGTACTATACACCTCTGTCTAACCTTGCGGGAAATATCGGCGTGATGTTATGTATGCATAATATTGAGATCGATTGCGTTCAGGAATTCATGTACCTACACAATATCACTTTTTCATCATCGTCATGATGTCATCGAGATACACCAAAAATACCGTTTATTACACCTCGTTAAAAATCTACTCAACCAAAGTTAATAAAATTTATATGGGACCACTTCGCGAGCTTCTTCTACCATATGAAAAAAGAATCACGTAAATCGGCTCATAAACCACGGAGTAATCGGTGTACATACATGAAAAAAAAAAAAAAAAAAAAAAAAAAAAAAAAACCAACCGAATGCAGAACCTCCTCCTTTTTGGAAGTCGGTTAAAAAGATAAATGTGTAGGTAGTACCTACTAGCTTCCGCCCGATTAGTATACTTAGTTTATATTAATTTTATGTAAATACCTACATACGAAAATCCTGAAAACATAACACTCCTTTATTTGGGCATTTGTGAAATAATTCTGCATCGTCCGTCCCTGCAGCTTGCTAATGTAAGTTCACAAACAATTTCCTTAATGCACTGTACTGCACTTTTTAGGGTTCCGTACCAAAATGGTAAAAAAGGAACCCTTATGGTGCGACTTCGTCTGTCTGTCTGTCTGTCTGTCTGTCACACCTGCTTATTTCAGCAACTACTTATGCTATCGACTTGAAATTTGGAACAGTTATAAAAAATGCTTGTTCAACTTAATTGCAAATGAAAAAAGTCCAAAAATATTTTTATTTTTATTGCAAAAGGGGCCGGAGTGGGGGTCCGAAATTTCAAAGTGGGGTTACTAGGTCAAGTGACATATTATATGAAAGGGCTTGATCTGCACATTTCGAAATATATTTTCATTTTATTTTATGTCTCACAGTTTTCGACATTATGATGAAAAAAATCCAAAAAAATACCATTCCCCCCCCCTTATCTCCGAAGTTTTCGGGGCGAAAAATCTGAAATAATTAGTGTTGATAGGAATTGACCCAAATATGGCACCAAAAATAAAGCGATGTTCCTAACTAGTACAGTTTTTTCAAAATCATCAAAATTCCTTCACAAACAAACTTAGTTATGCGGTCCGGATTTTTTTACTTTATACGTCCAAAAATGATAGGAACCCTCGGTGCGCGAGTACGACCGGCACTTGGCCGGTTTTTCTGCACTGCCGCGCTGCGACCGCAGACTGCGGTAGAACGCAGCTTTCTAAGGGTGGAATTCAATGGTGGAATGTATTAACTTCTGTGGATGGTGTCGTAAATGAAGGAGGCAGTAACTGAATACGAAATTATTAATGACGTCAATAGACGTGACGTCATGCGTTGTATTGACCACCTATGGTTTCCTCATTTGCCAGGGCAGCTTCAACCGCCATCTTAACGTTTAGTGCACATATACCTAAATAGATATACGAGACATTTAGCGCAACACTAGTTGCCTCTTATTTATTTCAAACATTTATTTCAATTAGACCACTTACAGGTACTTTTGAATTGTCAAGGAGTCTGTTAGTTAGTCAGCAAGATAAAGTTAGATGCTCGTTCCAAATTATGGAGAAACTATGATTACTCTATTAAATCAAGTCATTACAATATCATATTCCGATAACCGGATATTACGCGTTAAGTAGGTAATTCTTAGCATATTTTGTACGATATCATGTTTAATGTATTTTTTGATCGAAAAATTTTCTTTTTAAACTATAATTTAAAAACAATACCTAGATAGTTTATTGTACTTTATTTTATCTAAATTGCTTGATTTTTATCAAGTCTAAATCAAGCCATCGTGTTATCAATAGCATCGCATTATAATGCCTGTTTTGCGAATTCTTATCTTGTTAGATCTCAAATGGTATAATTATTTAAATGTTTATGGTTTATTCACTAAAAATATTCAGATCATAAATTTGGCCGATCACAGTCTCTTAAGATACAGGTTTCCTAGTTTAAGAGGCAGGGTTCATTACTATTGTCCTACCTACTATTGTACTATTGTAGTACCTACCTTTGATTTTATTTTTTATCCTAAGGGATTTTTAAAATATATCACATTGTTCTCACATATTAGGGCATAAATGTAAACAAAGAAATTGTATATTTGAATTAGTTGAAAAAGAGTAACCATGGAGTTTCTTGTCCGTTCTTCTCCATAGGAATCTACGTTTTGGAACGGACAACTAGCTTCAACTAACGGACAAACTGACTGACAACTATTGCTTGACTATTCAAAAGTGCCTGTAAATGGTCTAATTGAAATAAATGTTTTGACTTTGACTTTGACTTTATTTGTATGCATAGATATTATTATAATCTTGTAGACCTAATTCTTTTGTGCACTAGCTTTGTTCTTATGCTTGTTAATCTTACCACTTTGTTTTGAATGGTATCTTGTGTGTATTATTTGAAACAATAAACAATTTTACTATTTTTACTTTACTAGATTATGTTCTTGCTTCTCTCTCACATAACACAAGAATATTTTTTCTAGTTCCACCGCACAGATCGTCATAAATCGGCTCAGTGCGATGACAGATCGCCGGCTAATCCGCGGGTAGGGGATTCGATCCCCGCTGCGGTCATAACCAATACATATTTATTAATTTCTTTAAGTAGAATTACTAACTATTAATGGTATTAGTCAATATGGTTTAAGCAAAGCAGTTAAAAGATTCGTTACATTTGATTATGTTTTGTAATAGGAATTATTGCCAAAAACTTAAGGTCTTATACAGGGTGGCAGGTTAGACAGTGGAAATATTTTAAGGGGTCATTTTACTCATCATTATGAACAACTTTTACTATGGGACCAATCCTGACATAGCGAAAAAAAAATCAGCTGTTCCATACATTTTGTTGAGTCATGTGAACATAAATGTATGGAACAGCTGATTTTTTTTCGCGATTCCAGGGTTGGTCCCATAGTAAAAGTTGTTCATTATGATGAGTACAATGACCCCTTAAAATATATCCACTGTCTAACCTGCCACCCTGTATACTAATAAGAACTGTTGTCCTCTCAGATCATAGAAACAAGGAGATATGCCATCGTAGCAAATTAGTACCGGAACAACTGATGCCACTTTTAGTACATTTTTCGACACAATTACGCGCATAATTAAGCGCTCCTTGTGAATAAAAAGATCTCCCACACATTAACCATTCCGCACACCCTCAATCTAACACTGTTAATCGTCACTCAACACTAGCACTAAACTAAAACACTGTATTTATTCCATCGATCGTGTTCGGTTCGTCGCCAGCGCGTACGTTTTCAATATGAGCAATTTGCTCAAAATCAGGCATCAAGCTCGATAGCGCCTTGGCACATCTCCCTTGTTTCTATGATCTGAGGTTGTCCTGTAAATCCTTCTAGTGAAAATATTCGTTCGAGCAATCTATACCCACCTACTTATAAAGCTGAAGAGTTTGTTTGTTTGTTTAAACACGCTAATCTCTGTAACAACAGTTGGATTCGAAAAGTTCTTTTTGTGTATGATAGCCAGATTCATGAGGAATAGTATAGGCTATTGAACATCACGCTACGACCCTTAGGAGCCGAGCAACGGAGGGGAAACGGCGAGGCACAGCTCGTTATTTATAGGTATTAGGGTTTTAAAGGGACTAGAAAAATAAGCCCATAATTTTTCTAGTCCCTTTAAAATTGACGTGACACATAATTACAACCAAATTCATCAAGGTCTGTTAAAAGTTATTATTAAGAAAATGCTTTTAAATCTCATCAGTTTCTCGAAAATGGCGACAAGAAAGGCTCATCCCTATAAATACCCCTAAAACATCCCTTTCAAACAAAGATTTGATCCGGAACATCGATCATCCCCATAGCGGAAACGGAAGTATTCGCGGATAGATTTATCATCCAGAAAAAATACGCTTGTCAAAGTATAACCGCCATTTTGGTAATGGCGGAAACTCCCGCCAATTTTAATTCAATATGGCGCCGGGCGGGAAAGAGAAAATGATTTTATTCTTTAGGGAATTTATAGTATTTTTTAACCATTTAGGATAAAATGGTCTAAGCAATTTCGTGACTCATACATACCCACTTGACTGCGACGATGCCCAATATTTAACAAGAAGAGAAAAACAAGACATAGCAGTCGGAAGTCGGGACCCAATGTTTTCGTTTCTTGTTTTTCTTTTCTTTTTAGTGGTTCTATTAACATCAAAAATAATCTAATTTTATCAAATATATAATTTTGTTTTTATATTTCTTAAAATATTGCAGCATATTTAATTTAGGATAGGCTTAGTGCATCTCTCAGAGCAGTGGTGACCTAGCGGCCCCGCAACTCACAAGTCATAAGTCTAGTCTTTCGTATGGGGTCTACTCTATACACCGTGACATTTTCATCGCTTTCATCCGGCGATGTAGCCACTATACTCATCATTATGAATGTATATGTTCACATAACTCAACAAAATGTATGGAACATCTGATTTTTTTTTCGCGATATCCGTGTTGGTCCCATAGTAAAAGCAGCTCATAATGATGAGTATAGTGGCTACATTGCCGGATGAAAGCGATGAAAATTTCACGGTGTATAGTTCCTTTTCAAACTTACTATCTATCTATACCTACTATCTATTATAAAACTGTAAAAAACCATGTCTGTACGCTGAAGATATTTCAGAAAAAATATTTTTTCAGGTGCTGGGACGTAACCATGCCCAAAAAAAAATTTTTTTTTTTTTGTTGGTCTGTTCATGCCCGCATTACGAAAAAACTACTGAACGGATTTTGATGTGGTTTTCACAGTTTGTTAGCTTGGGGTCCCACTTAAAATCTATGCCACTTTTCATCTAATTTCGGTGTGATCAACCAGGGATCTGACCTCTTCGTAGAACTAGCCACTAAGAAGGTCGTTAATAATGGTCGCATTGTAGTCCACGCGGCCGGAATCACGGGCAAAAGCCTAATCATACTAATATTATAAACGCGAATATTTTTGAGGATGTATTATGGATGTATGGATGTTTGTTACTCTTTCACGCAAAAATTACTGAACGGATTTTGATGAAACTTTACAGTAATGTAGCTTATACATCGGCTAGTTTTTATCCCAAAAATGCTGGCGAAGCCGCGGGACGATGCTTATATTTCCAAAAGTATCTAAGTCTAAACCGCGACCCTACCCATCCGTGACGTCAACAATAGCGCACATTACCGCGCACGCGCCGCGCCGCCGCCGCGTGGCGCACGTCCACTCATTACGGTGTTTTGTGTTGATTAGATTAATGTACGACGGGCTTTTAGGGTAGATAGTAACGAAGAATTTAAAGCGAGGGGCTCGTGGCTAAATGACAGCCGCGCTGATCGATCGATCTGCGAGGTTAAGCTGCGCTTGCCGCGATCAGTCCTTGGATGGGTGACCGTTATTTACACATCGAGACCCTTCGTGCCTCGGAGAGCACGTTAAGCAGTCGGTCCCGGTTGTCATAAGAATGTCTTTGACAATCGTTACTATTGATGAAATATACTAGATAACTAGGATATGGAAGAAAAAAGTTGTTTGCACAGAGAAGACTTTTATTCAAGTGAATGACACAAGTCATTATCAAAAAAAAACACATGTTCGAATATCAATTTGAAATGCTGTTTCAACTAAAAAGTTTCCACACTTCCCCTCAAACAACATCCATCATCAGATATCCTCACATCACACCACACCAGACACACTCAGATTCAGATCGCGCACACATTTATTAAATGCCACACGACCTAATGGTTTTGTCAGCACATCTGCTGGGTTATCTTCCGTACACACATAGTCCAGACGTACAACATTCTTAGCAATACAATCTCTGACATAGTGCGCCCTTATGTCTATATGTTTCGTCCTTCTATGCGCTACAGGATTGTACGCAAGTTTAATAGCACTCTGATTATCTACGAAAATGCAAATAGCCCCAAGATATTCACCTCTTATAAATGCATTCAACTGCCGCAAGTGAACTGCCTCCTTGGTTGCCTCCGAAAGTGCAATATATTCTGCTTCCGTTGACGAAAGTGCCACACAAGCTTGTTTCCGGCATTCCCAGTTAATCAACGAGTTTCCGCATCTAAAAATAAATCCAGAATACGATTTCCTATCTTTGATGTTCCCTCCCCAGTCAGCATCTACAAATCCCGTGATGTCCTGCACCGGCGACTTGGGAAATATCAAACATAGATCCCTTGTACCCTTAAGGTATCTCAAGATATGTTTAGCAGCTTTCCAATGACGTTCCTCACAACATGAGTTGTACTGTGCCAAAAAATTTACCGCAGCCGCAATATCCGGGCGTGTGTTACAGGCCAAATAGTTCAGCGACCCTATGAGCGCCTGATAACTACGAGAGTCTTGGCAGGATAAGAACTTACCTCCTTCCCCTTCCGCCAAGGCTTTATGGAAATCCATTTCCGTCGGAGTTTTTACTGGTTTGCAGTCAGACATACCATATTCATTCAAGATCTTCGAAATAAGCCTCTCTTGATTCAAATATATACCAGTATCAGTCTTAGACAAAAGCATACCTAAAACATGTCTCGCTTCCCCTAAATCCTTTATCTTGAACTGTTTAGAAAGATTGTCTAATAAAACTTCCTTCTGCTGTTTGTCTTTGTAAAACAATAAAAAATCGTCTACGTACAGAGCGATATAAAAATTATTATTTTTGTAAAGACAGCTATCAAAGTCACAGCGCTTGAAGTTCAAAGACAATAGCACGTCATTTACTTTTTCATTCCAAGACCGTGAAGCTTGTTTGAGGCCGTATATCGCTTTTTCTAGTAAGCAAACTTTTTCCTTCGAGTTTTCATCTATGCAACCCTCCGGCTGTCGCATATAAACTCTTTCATGTAAATCACCGTTCAGAAAGGCGGTGTTCACATCGAAGTGACTGATGAACAAATCCTTTTCAACAGCCAACGATAGCAGCAATCTAACTGTCGATCTTCTCACGACCGGTGAATAAGTTTCGAAGTAGTCAACCCCGTAGGACTGAGTGAAACCCTTCGCCACAAGTCGAGCTTTATAGGTCTTATTACCATCTGCATCAAACTTGTACTTGAAGATCCACTTGTTTCCCACGACTTTAGCTTCAGGTGGCTTTCTGACGAGCTTCCAGACCTTATTCTCGTACATCGAATCCATCTCTTTTTTCATGGCTTCCTTCCAGTTATCCTTATCTTCTCGACTTAAGGCTTCCTTAACTGTCAAAGGCTCCTGGTCTTCTGTATAGCATGCAAGTCCATGAAGGTTTCCTTTTCGGATTCTACTACGTAGAGGATAACGACATTCACCTTCGTTTGACTCTTCTCTGTTAATAGAATCTTCAGTTTCAACATTTTCCACCACGACATTTTCTGCTCCGCTATCACCCGTTTCTCCCACTTCCATCTCCGCGTCTTCATATACTTCAGCCCGCTCTATGGAACTCGGCCCTTGAGAAGCTTCTGCACTATCAGGTGATGAACCTGACTGGCCTTCTACCTTTGCAAGTTCCCAGATTACTTCAGCACCTTTGTCACCACTACCTACGAGCTGACTAGGATCCTCTGAAACTACTGCTGTAGAGTCCTCCAAGAAAACTACATCCTTTCCTCTAACAATGACGCGAGGATTACTGGGATTAATGAAACGATATCCCTTGGTTTCTTCACAGTAACCAACAAAGACATGTTCTACCGCTTTAGGGCTCCATTTCTTCCGAGTTTCCTTGGGCACGTGCACAAACGCTTTCGTTCCAAAAACTCTGAAATGATCAAATGACTGAGCCTTCCCTGTCCACAACTCCTCAGGAATCTTACCATTATTGCCACTGTGAGGCAGCCTGTTCTTGATATAAACAGCCGTATTACATGCCTCTCCCCACAGTCTCGCACTCAGACCCTTTTCCGCCAACATAGCACGAGCCATCTCCACAATAGTGCGGTTTGCTCGCTCCACTACGCCATTCTGCTCCGGAGTGTAGGGAACAGTTAATTGATGTTTTATACCCTTTTGCCGTAGAAACCCATCAAACTTCCTGTTCACAAATTCTGTTCCATTGTCCGTGCGAATGCACTTTACCTTCAACCCGGTTTCAACCTCTACACTAGCTATAAAAACTTTAAAATGATCGAAAACCTGATCTTTAGATTTAAGGAAAAATACAAAAGATTTACGTGTAAAATCATCTAAAATAACTAGCATATACCGAGATCCACCGTACGTAGGTTCAGACATTGGACCACAGATATCTGCGTGAACCAGTTGCAGTCTCTCGACTGCCCTCTCAGCCTCACCAACTGGAAAAGGTAAACGATGTGCCTTCCCCTTAATACAGGCGACACAAGGTTCCATTACGCTCTTACCAAAATCCATACCCAGAAGCTTACGTAAATCTCGCTCATTTACGTGTCCAAGCCGCCGGTGCCACAACATCAAAGGATTACCTGCTTTCACTGACGCCAACGCAGTCCCATCTACAACCACCTGACAACCTTCAAGCTTGTAGATCCCCGAGACTTCACTTGCGGTAGCCAGAAGCTTTCCCTTGAAATGGCCTGGAACCAAATGGTGAATTAGCTTGCACCCATCTCTGTCAAAACTTACCTTCCATCCTTTCTCTACTAATTTAGACACTGATAACAGATTAACATGCAAACCAGGTACATACGCGACATCCCTCACAGCAAGCATTCGTCCTTTCAAACTCACTATGATATCACCCTTACCCTTGCATTCAATCTTATCATTATTCGCACAAGTCACGTTACTCATACCAACATTCATAACCAAATCTTTAAACCAATGTTTCTGGAAAGACATATGTGAAGATGCTCCGCTGTCAATGTACCACTCCGTCGGATTGAAGGAGTCTCCGGCGCTGAATGAAGACAGGCTCACGATCGCGACGTCACTTAGTTTGGAGATTGAACCCGCTTTCCTTCTTTCAGGACAGTCCGGCTTTTTATGTCCAATCTTTCCACATTTAAAGCATTTAATTTTGGTCATATTAATATCTTTGTTCCCATTCCACTTCTTACTCTTACGCACAGCCAATGCCGAGTCCGCTGAAGACAATGTACTACAACCTTGACGTGAATCCTCCTGTAGTAACTTCTGCCGCACGTTCTCTGAAGTCAACTTCATCCCAGAGTGTTCCAGCGCCATTCGCATAGGCCTGTACTCTTCAGGTAGTCCTCTCAGCAACACGACAGCTACAAGATCATCGTCAAATCCGGTGGCAATATCCTTCAACTTTTGAGAAAGAGACATAACTACAGCAACATATTCATGCATCGACGAGTGTCTCTCTAGCTTTTCATCCAACAACGCGTTCATGAGGGTGATTCTGAGATTTACGCCTTTGTCCTCAAACGCTTTCGCTAAGCTATCCCAAGCATCCTTAGCATAATTTGAATCTTGTACATACGCATAAAGTGTAGGTTTCACATGTAGACAAATCAAAGCTAGTGCATCTTGGTCCTTCTCGATGGCGGTGGAGTCTTTGGAATCCGGGTACGTAGACGTATACGTGAACAACTTTTCTCGTATGAGAATCATTTTTATAGCGAATTTCCACGTAGAGTAGTCATCTAGGCCGCAGAGATTCTTGATGGCAATTTTAGTGACTGGGCCCATAACCTATTGATGAAATATACTAGATAACTAGGATATGGAAGAAAAAAGTTGTTTGCACAGAGAAGACTTTTATTCAAGTGAATGACACAAGTCATTATCAAAAAAAAACACATGTTCGAATATCAATTTGAAATGCTGTTTCAACTAAAAAGTTTCCACAGTTACGGGTAGTCAGAAGCCCGAAAGTCTGACAACCGGTCTAACATTCGAATACCGGTATTACCCAATAATTGGGTTGTGGAGGTCAGATGGCAGTCGCTCCACGTAAAATACTGATATTCAGCCGCAACCAGTTAGACTGGAAGCCGACCCCAATCTAGTTTGGGAAAAGGCTAGGCGGATGATGATGAAGAATTTAAAGTATTTGATGGTGCTGGAGAAATTATCGAAGGCATAGCAAATAATGTTAATGTCTATGATTGAAAAATAGAGTTTTCTATTCGGTTATCCTATCATGATGTTGATCACTTAGTCGTCGTTATTGCGAAAAACAATTTCGTTCTAGTATATTCCCTGTTGATAAGAATATGACTGAAACAAAAAATAATCTTATGGGCAGTAAATAATTTGATCCTTTCATAGATAATGTAAAACAAATCAGTTTGGTATGTTTGTCCTACCTAGATATTATGATTTCCCTTTTTCGTGAGTCACCTTAGTTTTCCATAAGCGTATCGCCTAATAAAAATAAAATACCGACATCTGTCAAAAATCAAAGGCCCAAAATAGCAATATCTAATAATTTCATTCATTGCTTCTAACCCTAGCTTCCATACCCACTGACTTCGGAAGTGCTGGGGTGTGTCTGAAAATTATTTTATTTTATTTCTGATGACAATATGTGACCGCACGCGTTCTCTAATGTTTCCGTCACGGATGAGCTATCGGCTAATTGTATGGATGTTATTTTTTATGTAAAAGATATAAATGAATGTTGTCCTTGGCATTAATTATGTGGAATAATATTTTAGGGTTATAACTGTACTTGAGGTTGGAAGTTCCATTAACGTTCAACGTGAAGAAATGGGATAGTTTTTGCTGATTGTTAGATCGGCAACAATTATAATATTCATAGCATTATGTCACTTCAATTTACTCTCACAATGATAATATTTAAACACAGGCTGGTGTTATGGAACAAGCAGGTGCTCTCTGTTATGCTCTACCTTTAATAATTATTGAAAATATAAAAAGCAATCAGTACCCAGATATTAGTGATAAACAAAAACTAAAAACAGGACAATGAGACGGAAGCGACCTAAGATTCACCCCTGCGGCACACCCCACCATTACCGTACATTTTAATCAAAAAATCTATGGGTGTGAAGCCCAAACAAACAGGGGAACACTTTCCCATAACGATAATGAAAACAACGGGAAAATATAACAAAAAACATGATTTTTTGTATGTATTTAACGCGTGCGAGTTAATCAAACGCTGATCAGGAAATAGTTTTGGTAAACAATTACTGTGATTGCGGCGGTGATTTTTATGATGACTTTAGATAATTATTTAGGGGTGCGTCACGTCGTTTATTTGTTGTGTGAAATGATCATATATTCATCAGTCTTGCTTTCTTTTCCCAACTGTGTTGATAGGTGGACTTTCAGTTCGAATCATCTAGTAGAATTTTACTCGAAACGACTGTTATTATCTGTTTAGATAATTTTGAACTTTCGGGTTTCTGATTAACCTTTGTCTTACTCCCAGTTTTTGACAGCCTGGTCAAGCAACTGATTCTTTTTTTTTTATTACATTCTAAAGGAATATCATTTTCAACAACCCATTTTTAACACCTTATACATCGTCACTTTTGATACACCTATGGGTACTCTTTTAGCGCTAGAATGTAACAAAAATATGTCCCTCTTTGCTATAAATACATAATCCAATAAAAACTTATTTGAATAATGAAACCGAATGAATCGGAATATAATAACGTGGATTACAATGAGCGCAATGAGCCGAGCTGTGCGAGCGATCGTGCATATGGCAAGTAGGTACTGCTATATTTTATGTTAATGAATCTTGATACTTGATGTAGCATGAGGAATACTTTACGCAGGTCGTTTTTGTTGCAGTTCCAATCATGTTTGTTGAATTTCTAATGAATGTTCACGCAGGTTTGGTTTATTAAAACGTTTTATGTTAGTTCCGCATATAATTAATTTAATTTTCTTAAATAAAATAGTTATTTTAAAATGCAATGCCATCTGTTTTTAGAAAAAAAAATATTTAAGTAATGTATTTCGGTATATGGTCAAAATGAAGAAAAAAGAGAAAAAAAATCAATAAATCCTAAGATAAAAGTAAAAACTAAAAGATAGCATGAAAAAAGAAGCCGTAAAACCACTGCGCTTAAAAAAACTGGATTTTCATCATTTCTAGTTTATTTAGTTTTGCTTACAGTTACAAGAGAGCGACATACATAGAGACAGACATAGAGTCGACGGATCAAAACTACACTCTCACTCTACACACCCAGATTCAATGTAAGGGTAGATTTGACTGACAACTAAATGAATATTTTTTAACACATTTAAATATTAATTATATTATAATCCATTCAAAACATTACGTCGTAATTCGCGTAATATGCACTATTGTGTAGAATGTTGTGCACTTTGAGTTCTATTCATTTATTTAAAAGGTGAGAGGGTGAAAACAAGTGCTTTGTTGTAAATCTATTATATCTCTTAAAATATTTTAATAGTTATTATAAATTATTGAAATAGTTCGTGTAAATAAGAACCAAAGAATAGGACCTATTAAATTCAAAGGTGCAACTAAATAAAAACTATGTATTTTTACCATACAATTACTAAGTATAGATTCAACAGACTTAGTACAATCTTCTACTAAAACGATATTCTTATTAGCATCACCTTTCCCTGCTGATCCTATAAGTAAAAGATGGATAAAACATGAATACAATGACTAGCCCACATTCATAACTAGATCACCAATCATTAATATCAATTTATTGTTGAAATGTAATATTTTTTAGCAATCTACGCACATATGTGATGATAGTGCAGTTTTTAATAAGGGAGGGGTTGGTACTTACAATGGTATGTGGGGTAATGGTGTTTTATTGGTACTGAATTTACTTTGGACAGTAATAACGAACTTGTTCATGTTGGTGCTAAGAAGATTGATTTGATACAGTTTATTGTGGAGACAAAGGACAATAAAGCCGTCTTGTAAAAGCCTGTGTCAAGAAATGGATAGATATGTAGGCTGATGAGAAAGAACATTGCTGTAATAAAGAAGGCAATAAAGAATTTGTTCTTGTAGAGCTGTGGTGACTAAGTGGTAATGGTCCCAACATACGAGTCATAGGTTGTGTTCCAATCTAGGCAGACACTCTACTTTGTACAATTTATTTCATAACTGCCTTAGAACGGTAGAAGAAAACATCGTGAAGAAACTGGCTTGTCCTAGAACCAAAAATTCGAAGACGTAGTGGAAACATTATAGGCTGATTGTTGAGTTGTTTGTTCTTGTCACAAATATTAATTCACAAAACTAAAACATGGCCATGTTAATGACGAACATGTTTATGTAAATGGCTGCCTTCCAAAGGCAATAATAAAACGTACGCGTGTCACATGTAGATAAAAAAGATTTAACAAAGAGTTTAATGACCCACTAGATGAAAACAACACAAAAAGGCGAGGACTAAAGAATTTTGCATAGAAATTGTATGTTTAAATAGTATGGAAATTGGTAAAATTTGAGTTCGCACAGTTTTTATAGGCAAAAATTAATTGAACGAGCGAGCGAATCTACTGGAACTGTCCGGCGTTTGTATGTTTGTATAAATGTTTGTTCGACGATAACTCGAGTATCGTTGATTGGAACTTCGTGAAACTTGGTAGGCAATTTAATAAGACAAATTTTTTTTTTTACTTCCAACATGAGCCAAATCGGTCAAGGGGTTGACGAGAAATAGGGGGTTGTAAGTGGGTTAACATCGCGAGTTCACCGTTCCGGGTGAAAAACTATTCTAATATTATGAAAATGAATATTAGTATGTTTGTTCGTCATCTTCACGGTTGCGTATCATTCATCCAATTGACTTGAAACTTGTACAGTAATTGTTGTGCTCACACCCGCGGAGATTTTTGACGCAAACGATGTGGGCAACAACTAGTAATAAATACCTAAGGCAAAACCTAGTAAAGGTCGTGGGAAACCACTGGATTGGGCAAAGCAGGGCCTAGATCTATACCCAGCAATGGACGCCTTTCAGCTGATAATGATGATGAAGGAAAGATGACAACATTCAAAAGAGGAAGTGCCCTTTAAATCATTCCTATTCTTTTAACTCTCCTAAAAGACACTTGAAAACTTCAAAACATAAACAGTAGCTTACCTGTCTCAATTTCTTGTTCCATCGCTCGATTATCATACCAATGGTTTAACAAAGTTCTCAATAAACAAGCAATAGTCATTAAGATCAACAACAGGATCTCAACTCCATATTCTATTTTGAGAGAACACTTAAATACTTAAAAATCCAAAAGTTTCCGGTTGAAAAAAATTACTGTCGCAATATTTTTTCGACGTATCTCGTACCCTAGGTATGTCAGCAGACGTAGAAAAAATTCGGCGCGTGTCTACAAGATTTATTAGTTTTGTTTTCAAATGTTGAAAACCATTTTTGGGAATTTTGAATTTTTAACCATGTGGCATTGTGGCGTCTGAGGTTTTGGCGACTTCATTAATGTGATAGAGATGTGCTTGCTTGATTTTTTTACTAGTGACGATTTTTTTTTGTTTGTCTATTAAGTGCTGTCTCCCTTTCGTAAGTTTCTTCTCTGTCAGTGTTGCCTTATTGTACTCACATTGGTAGATTTGAAACTGCAATCTGGCGTTCAAAACTAGATTCAAAAGTCTGGACTGGTCCCAAATCTCTTTACCAATCAGATTCGGGACCTAATCTATCTACCGGCCGTTTTCCCCTATACTAAAGATCGAATATTGGCATAAGCTACATGGTGTGACGGAGTCATCCTTCTTTCATCATTTAGTGCTGGCAATCTTCCATTGCTGGCTACTTCATTCATCCCATTCTTCCAAATTCGGTTTAGATTTTAACTTTAAATTTCAAAATTAGAACATCTCATATTTTTTGAACGTTGTTTATAGCAACACAACACAATATTATTACAATATAGATATAAAATAGTATTGTGTTGTGTTGCTATAAACAACGTTCAGCGGTCACAAGTGATGTCGTTGGAGACCAGACAAAGAATGCCGAAACAATGCAAAAAAATATGAGATGTTCTAATTTTGAAATTTAAAGTTAAAATCTAAACCGAATTTGGAAGAATGGGATGAATGAAGTGGCCAGCAATGGAAGATTGCCAGCACTAAATGATGAAAGAAGGATGACTCCGTCACAATGGAAGTACCTACCTAATGCCAGAATTCTATATGCAGTAAGCAAAATGACAGATTACATGATTGAAAACGGCCATGACCCAGATTTAAGCTTATATGTAAGTACCTATTTAGCTCAATTTTTCTTGTCAGATTTTTAGAATGTTCTATTAGTAAACTGTGATTTAAATACTTACTTATTATATTTTTCCCTAGAATGAACAGCTTTTTTCCTCCATTCTCTTATCATAATGGAAAGCCATACATCGAATGATAACGCAGTTTTATAGATGAGTGTACAAATACGGCGAACAAGTTTATCAGCTATCGTAATTGTGGCCGAGTTATCTAAATAAAGCAAATATTGGAGAAGCCACTACATTAACGATAGCTACTAGTGCCATATGGCTGTTAAATGTGTATGTTTTTATGTATGTAGTAAGAGCTTGACCACACTTTTAATTTTCTTTATTTAATACTAACTGGTTCCCCGCGGTTTCACCGTCGTTGCTCGGCTCCTGAGAATTGTAGCGTGATATTAAATAGTCTATACTATTCCTCATGAATCTGGCTATCATATACAAAAATAATTTTTTGAATCCGACTGGCAGTTCCAGAGATTAGCGCGTTCAAACAAACAAACTTTTCAGCTTTATAATAATTAACGCTGAGTTGCAGAAAAGTTTTAATAGAGACTAACGATTGAAATTGTATGGTTAATGCCTCGTTTAAAATTTAATTTTCTTTCTGCAACTGACCGTAAGTAGAATAGGCTTGCGTTTGACTGCCACCTCGCCTGATGTTAAGCGATGCTACGGTCTACGATGGAGCACGCTTGCCTACAAGAAAACGATTAACTCATGACACCACGGGGAACACCACGGAATATAAGAAGTGGGTGACACTCACTCGGTCAGCGCATTCCACTGATTTGCGGTTTTCACGATGAAAGTGGAAAGCATTTCCTTCGGGTTTTTTGGATATCAAGCGTGAACAGATGGCGCTTTTTCGTAATAAACTATACAGATTTCAATTTTTAATTAGAACTGAAATTTTCTCACGGTCGAAATGTTCGTGTCTCATAAACTCAATCACGAAGGCACATGTTTTTGAACAAAGATTCCATACATTCGTCAAGTGGCAAGATGGCGACGCTTGAATCATATCTAGCTACCAGCTACATGTTGTGGTTACACCACAGAAGTCTTTAAAGAAATCATAAGTCAATAGCAATGTTATCTACTACATTTTACTACCAGCCATGATAGAAACGGGTTTTGTCGACGGAAGAATAGACAAAATGACAGTTTGTAGAAAGATTCCTACCATTTTATGCATATAATGAAGAGAAGAAATGTTTCTATTCTTCAGCATACAAAACTCTGATAAGCGAAGCACGGGTTGCCGCGTGCTCGGGCAAAGAGATAACGAGTGGGATAGAAAAAACTTTGTCTATTCTTTGGTAGATATAAAGATAGAATTGGTCATGCTACGCATGCAGCCGATGTAGAATGACCACGATAGAAACGGGTTTTATCTAACAGAAGAATATTACAAAGATACAGATTGTAGAAAGATTTCTACCGTTTTATGCATAAAATGAAGAGAAGAAATGTTTCTATTCTTCGGTCGACAAAACTCTGATAAGCCAAGTACGGGTCGCTGCGCCCGCGGCGATTTCGGTACCTACGCGCTTGCTGTGAACTTCCGGCGAACCCGTTCAGCTCTTGCCTCGCCTTGAACTCGCTCGCAAATCGCTATTGTGATGAGGCCCTTATTGGGTTTTTCTATTAGGAAGTTCCCGGTAGCAGCCCAGGTTGATGGCATTAGGCTCACCTTCTGTATTCCTCCTTATTATGAGCCCCAAATCCAGCAGTGGACGTTTACGTTTATTGGGGAACAGAAGTGAATTATATTTCCCAAATGAGATAATCGTAAATTCGTAATCAAGACATTGAAATCCAAATAGTTCTCAACTCAGGAATCAAACTCGGTACATATCAAATCAACTCCACATATCTCGAAAACATGCATCTGAACAACATAAGTATACAAACACATATAAAGAACAACCAACTTTACTTGCCTTTCATGCACCTTAAGCCCAATGCAATAGAGTTCAAATTAGATTAGCAAGTAGGTGGAAAAGTTTGTTTCATATATCAGGTTGATAAGACGGCCGCACATTACACGTTTGTTGATAACGCTAGGCGCACACTTAGTCGGCCGTTTTGTAAACATACTTTTATCTCGTACTTATCCGATTGAGCGGAGTAAGGGTTATGATTTACGCCGAACACGATTTCTCTGATCAGAAATGTGAGGTAAACAGTTCGATAGGGTTCAAGGTTGAGCGTTACAACTGGTTTTCGCGAAGCTGTGAACAAATCGAGACCTATCCGTGCCTCGGAGAGCACGTTGAACAGTCGGTCCCGGTTGTCATACGAATATCTACAAGGGCATATCCGGGATTTTGATCAGGGGGGGCGGGGGGGCAGGCCAGGAAAATATACATAGAGGAAAGGTGTACAAGATTAGTCCCTTAGGGAGAATGCTCGTAGTTTAAACGATATTCAATTTGACACGAGGCTTTTGATGATGTAGAGTAGAACAATTATCCGGTCATCGGATTCATCGTCATCATACATTTTTAACTCCTCAACCAACCACTACGTAAAGGCTATGTCCGAATAACAATAAAACTACGTCGGGACAGACGGACGGACGGCATTCCGGCCTGGCGACGCACTTATCAGCCAAATAAATTTAACGGGCCCTCACCGTCCCATATCTATGTACCTATAATAAAACGAACGCTTTGTCCCTACATTTTAAATCGTAAGTTTGTATAAATAACATGACATTACGCCTGAATTCCACGAAAAGTTAGGCAGGTATAGATAGACATTGGTGCTGATTCTGTTGAATATCGCACTAAACTAATTTTAATCACACTATATCTCTTTCTTACAAATATCATTGAAGAAGGACAGAAAGTATTTAGAACTGTCATATTAGTCTACGCCCTTGTCATTTACGGGAAAATAGTCGTGACCTTTTGCGATTACGACTAAATTGACATCAAAACTTCAAGTGGAGTAATTTGACAGGATTAAATTTAATCTATCCCTTTCTCATGTTTCTTATTAGAAAGAGACTTAACCCTAGAACCGTACCCATATAAGAATTTCTTTAACGGTACCCTGGGGTACAAGCACACCCCAAATAAAAAATACACATTTTTCAAAAGCTAATAAAGTTTTATTAAAAATCAACGTACATATGCTGTCTTACATTAATTTTGGTCTCAATGAACACAATTAAGGCACATAAAATTAGGAACTTAAACAATTTTGGCAAATTTTGTTTTGGTGCTCATTACAAATGAAAGATTTGCACGTGGCACATTGTGTGCGTGATTTACGGTCCTTGGACCTTGGACAGAAAGAACATCTTCCAGATTTTGAGTTTTCATTTGTTACCGCAGCTAATGATCGCTTTTTCCCTAATATATCCCCATTACTTATTTGAAGGGATGTTGGCAAAGTACGATACTGAAATCTATCTTCCAGGTGAGGTTTGATGAGATCAAATGCGAGTGCCTTTAGAAAAGTGCGCCTATTCTTGAAAACTTGCTTATTAGTGGCATTGGATGAATTGAGCAATATCATGGAATTGATCCCAACAATATTTAGTATTCCATAGAATACACAGAGGCTCCAGCGGCGAGTTTTGCGTGACACACTATACGTATGACAAAGTTGGTCGAATGTATCAACTCCACCTTTCGTTTCTAACTCCTCGCCTAAAAAAAGATCTTCATCTTCCGCCTCCAACAGAACATTTTCTATTTCACTCTCCTTCAAATTGTGCCGTGACGCCATCTGAAAAAAATAAATAAAGAAATAGCACCAAAACAAAAATACTGAGAGGCACACTTGTATCTTATATCTATTAGTAATAAAAACCTACATTGCAAAAACCTACATTTTGAGCATGTTAATTATGCATATAAAGATGTCCTAGAACCAAAAATCACATACGTAATACAAACAGCATAAAAAACACGAAGTAACAAAAAAAATATAATGATTAAATACTTACGTTGATAGTACCCTGGGGTGCTGGTGTACCCCACAAGCAGCGTGTCACGTCTACTTGCTAGCAAGACCGTCGTCCGACTGAGGTATCTGCGCGTCCCCTCGCCCCGCGTAAATACACGGACGCGCAAAAAAAACCGTCAAAGAGTAAACATTTTATAGACAATTTTAATTTTTTTTTTCATTTGTACCCCAGGGTACGGTTCTAGGGTTAATGAGACTAAATTAGTTAAGTTCGTAAACTACAGAATCGGCACCAATAATAGGCGTGGGCGTATATAAAGGTTTAGGGGGTCCTTATAGCTAGGTATATCCCCATAGGGGTAATATACCTTCAGGAGAAATCTTAGTCTGTGGTACGATTTCTCCAGTTTCGTGTGCTTTTACAGACAGTGTCACATGCATAAGCATAAACACCTTTTTTTGGGGGGGGGAATCATTCAAAAGGCGTCCGGTCTTACTGGAATAGTAGTCATATATCCCCTTACCTATAGACGATGATTAAATTAAACAGCTCTTATGTCAATTGTCATCTCTATTCATTGTCATACAAATGACAAGGATGGTTGTATATTTAATCGGTGTCTAAGGAAATGGGGCAGTGGTGCCGAATCTGTTGTTTACGAACTAAACTAATTTAGTCATATTATGTCTCTTTTTAATAAAAAACATGAGAGAGGGATAGCAGATATTTAATCCTGTCAAATTAGTCCACTTGAATAGTTTTAATGTCAATTTAGTCGTAATCGCAAAAGGATATGACTATTTTCCCGTAAATGACAAGGGCGTAGACTAATTTGACAGTTCTAAATATTTTCTGTCCTTTTTCAATGATGTTTGTAAGAAAGAGATATAGTGTGATTAAAATTAGTTTAGTGCAATATTCAACAGAATCAGCACCAGTGTCTATAAAAAAACGGAGTTCTTCACTAAAATGCCATAACATTGGTGGCATGTTCTAAAAATTCTCCTCAGCTTCCAAGCTAAAAGACCAAACCGATTTATATTCATTGCTGTCCAAATAAATAAAGCTTACATTACATACCACAACACAATACCCATTGCTTCCTTTGTAGAGAAAAACTTTCTGAACAGTGGAATAAAATTCTCAATGTACGTGAAAATATTTTATTAGGTAGCAACGTAGCAGCCATTATGATTTTCCGCTTCACCAATGTTATACGCACATAGGAATTCCACACACGAATTAACAATAAAAAAAGTTGAAGCAAAGGCGATTATCACATTCAGCCACAATGGCGGGTCGGGTGCGTAATCCTCTTTGGTTACTCACTAGGTTGGTGAAACGCTACCGTTACGGTGAGAAAGAAATTAATTTCTTTAATATAGGGCAGTCAGTTAAACATCCATAGATTTCATTTTCATTTATTTTTCTGATGATGAACCAAAATTGTCGAAGCGTATTAGTATATTATGTTTCGTAGTACTTATTGTAAGTTAGGTATATTAAATTGATCTTAACCAAGATTTTGCGAAAGAACAATGGCTACTTTCCTAACATGCTTGGACTCGGAAAACCTTATAAAAGTTATAACGATGAAACATTTGTTATTTTATTTGCCTATTTATATTAGGTCTTTACCTATGAAATTGCCGTTCTGCAGTACTGGCCATTTCAAATCAAAATAATTTTTGTTTGGCTAAGAATTCTAATCTCAAATTAATTTTATTTTAAAAACATGGTTTTTTTTTTCCAAAAGTAGTCATTTGTTTATTGATTAGTGTTACATTTTCATCGCATTTCAATCTTTTTCGTCTTCATGGATACGTTAAAAATTCGAGTAATTATGGAATACGAGTACCGTCGTGGCAGCAACGCGCACAAGCGGCACGCAACATCAACGACGTTTACGGAGCTAACACTACAAACCAACGCACCACCTGTTATTGGTTTGCTCGCTTCCGTTCTGGAAATTTCGACCTGAAAAATGAACCTCGCGGTCGTCCGAAGACTTTGGTTGACAATGACGAATTAAAGGTGATTGTGGAAGCTGATGATACACAATCTACGGTTGAATTAGCAGCAGCTTTCGACGTTAGCGTCAAAACAATATTGGTCCATTTGCGTCAAATTGGCAAGGTAAAAAAGCTTGACAAATGGGTGCCCCACGAACTCAATGATCGCCAGCGCGAAGTACGCGTCGAGACGTGCCTTGCACTGCTCAACAGACACACAAATGAAGGAATTTTGAACCACATTGTTACCTGCGAAGAGAAATGGATTCTGTTTGATAACCGCAAGCGCTCAGCAAGTTGGTTGGATCCTGCTTCAGCACCTAAACAATGCCCTAAACGAAAACTTACCCCTAGAAAAGTGATGGTCACTGTTTGGTGGTCTAGCGCCGGTGTGATTCATCACAGCTTCTTACCAAACGGGGTGAGCATTACTGCAGATGTGTACTGTGAAGAACTGAACACAATGATGAAGAAGCTGGCACATCTCCAACCAGCATTGGTCAATCGCTCGTCTCCACTGCTCCTGCACGACAACGCGCGACCTGATACTGCACAGCAGACGGTCTCCAAGTTGCAAGAACTGGGGTTGGAAGCTCTCCGTCATCCGCCCTACTCACCAGACCTTGCGCCTACAGACTACTACTTTTTCCAGAATTTGGATAACTTCTTGGCGGGAAAAAAATTCAATACCCGAGAGGCAGTACAAAATGCCTTTGAAGCTTTTGTTGCCTCCCGTCCAGCTGATTTCCTTAAGAAGGGCATCAATAAACTGCCACTGCATTGGCAAAGATGCATTGATTGCATGGGTGATTACTTCGATTAATACAAATAAAAAATACATGAAAAAAATTAGTTTAATTTTTTTCATACAAGACGGCAATTTCATAGGTAAAGACCTATTATATAACTACGTTCGGCATTCAATATATCTTTTAAAGCATGGAGAATCGAGAAACTACGTATAATGCTTTTTGAGTTTATGCGGTATATTTATTAATCTGTAGCATTTTGAATTGAGAGGTTTTTCACATTGAGGTCTAATTTAAGGAGGCAGACTACATTAAACCTTGGGTTAAATAATTATCGTGATTTTATCCAGTTGAATACAGCCTGGGATTTAATTAAGATTCAGAAATAAATTCTATTTAGATTTTAAAAATGTATGGAGGTTTCTAGGGACGTAAATAATTGTGGATGCGTTCATAAATAAATATTTTACCCTGCGTTTTGTTTCAAGCATTATGGTATAATTTTGAAGACGTTTATCTATTATTTCCCGGCTTTTAAAAATAAACTGATGCCATCCATTAATTACATTAACAATGTACTACATTTTGCTAACATTACTATCTCTATAAGAATTAATGTTTTTTCCGAGGCCAAAATGGCCATTGTTCTTTATGTTTTGGAATAGCTTTTTTGCATCAGTTGAAACTTTTTACTAAACCAATACACCAAATAGTTACGCTTTTGCTAGTAATAATAGTTGACAACTGCCATTTATCCTATCCTATTAATATTTTAAACATGAAAGTTTGTGAGGATGTATGGAAAAACGACTAGGTACTGAATTAACACATAGGAACCTTTTATACTGAAAAACGCGAGCATTGTGGGCAGAAGCTAGTAAATAATAAAACCTTTAATCAACACATCACTCGCAACACATGGTGTACTAAAACATTTTCCACATTGGCGTTTTCACACATACTTTATCAAAAAAATATTAAAAAACGCCGCTTTTTACCATCCCAGTGCGTACAAAAGCGGCTACCGTACTAAAGAGCTTACGCACTGTTGCGTCCAATGCAACAGCCGACAGAATCTGTTGATCTGTTGCGTGACATGATGATACTCTATGACAGTACACTGTCATGCAACAACACTAGTGTTTTGTATGAAAACTTACTGAAATACGTGTATTTGTGTGAAAAGAACGTTTCACGTACAAATATGTCTTTCGTAGGCTGTAGTGTTGCTGTTGTGTTGATGTGTCACGTCAACAAAAGATTTTAAAAGTATAGGATAGTAGATTGTCATATTAATGTACCATAAAGCTGAAGAGTTCGTTTGTTTGTTTGAACGCGCTTATCTCTGGAACTACCAGGCGGATTTGAAAATTTTTTTGATAGCCAAATTAATGAGGAATAGTAGTTATAGGCTATTTAACATCACGCTATGACCCTTAGGAGCCGAGCAAAAAAAACCCATCACACCATCAGATTTTTTTAAATCATTTGGTTTATCTTATTTTCATCGAATTTGCTACGATTTTAAACACAGTCGGACATTATAAAACATTAGCACAAGTAGGAACAGATATCTATTTCTTAAATAACTTTTTTCAACACAGAAAATTGTATAAATCTTATTCAAAATCTATTTAAAACTTGACACACTGCCGCCAAGGAAACCGAATACAACAACAAAATGAGCAACAAATGCGCAACAATAAACAATGTTTTTTGTCAGCAACGCAACACTAAGGGCGGCATCAGATTTGCCGCTAATCGCATCAGCGGCGAGCGTGAAATCCGCACCTTTGTACGCAGCCTAATACGCGACGCGTACCGACTGACTGCCAACATTAGCCTTCGGAGAAAATCATTTTAGCCGAAAGATGGCGGAGATTTACGAAGTTTGACGAACTAGTGCTTTTAAAAGAAAAAAAATAGAGACACATTTTCTTAGATTAGAATTTCAGCTAATTCTATTTTGTACCTAGAAAATTATGGTCTAGCAAGATTGATGGCTTATAATATGACCTACAAGTATTCTAGACATGTTTAATGATTGGCTAAAATATTCTAAATCTTGATAAGGTTAAACTTTGACGAACTAAATGATGCTTAGAGAAAATTACAACATCCTACTAATATTATAAACGTAAAAGTTTGTGAGGATGTAAAGATGTATGGATGTAAAGATGTATCGGATGTGTGTTACTCTTTCACGCAAAAACTAAGTACCTACTGAACGGATTTTGATGAAACTTTACAGTAGGTAATATAGCTTATACATCAGAATAACACAGGCTACTTTTTATCCCAAAAACGCGGGCGAAGCCGCGGGCGGAAGCTAGTACTTATTATTATAAAATGCAAAAGTTTGTGTGTTTGTTACTCCTTCACGCTGAAACTGCTGGACAGATTTTGATGTGACAAAAAGGCAGCCTGGGACTTGGAAAAACACAAATAGGCTCTTTTCATCCATTTTCAAGCAGACGAAGTCGCAGGCAACAGCTAGTAATAAATTAATCTTTACCATGTGTAACCGCCATCTTGCAAACAGTTGATGTTCGAAGAGTTCGAAGACTTTCAATGTGTTTTCAACCGATTTCAACAGATTATCATCACACCCTTATACTCCCGAAAAGTGCAACTCACAAAGACCTTTTCAATAACTCCAAAAAAATCTACAAATTACATTGATTTTAGAAAAAAGTTTAACAAAAAAAGTATATAAATGACACAATAATGCGTCACCGACAAAGCCGAACGCGAGATACCTTTGTCATGAAAAAAAAACATTAAAACCTCTTTTGTCAAAATATGGCGGCATTTAACACATCACTGGCGCCATTAGAATTCTGAGTGAGATGTTTTAGATTATAATTTGAAGATATTTTTTTTGGTGTGAAATATTCGTCTTTTGTATTCTAAACTGTCATTTTATTTTAACAATTTTCTATTTGGAGTTGTTCAGACTCTGTTCTGCTATAGTTTCGAGGCCCATCACCATCTATAGGTATAGCCGTGGTCGCATGCCCTGTCGGGTCAGCTCATTAGTCAGTAATACGGTGGCATCCGACCACAGCTATAGGTACCTACCCTAAATATGAAAACGTTGATTTATTCCGTTTTTCATAACACAGAATTTCAGGCTATCAGACAGGAATATTTTCTTGTTTCATGCTTTTCAGTTCGATTTTTATTGTAGTCGGGTTTTAGTTTTTATCAAAGTATATTTTTCAACTCCGTATTTTTAAATCGCGAACTAGGTACCTATTGAATTTTCAACGCTCGGCGTTGGGCGTTGAATCGAATCAACGACGCTTTTTAACCGACTTCCAAAAAGGAGGAGGTTCTGCATTCGGTTGGTTTTTTTTTTTTTTTTTTTTTAGTGTATGTACACCGATTACTCTGTGATCTGTGAGCCGATTTACGTGAATTTTTTTTCATATGGTAGAAGAAACTCGCGAGGTAGTCCCATATTCAACCTAAGTTAATTGTATTAACTTAGGTTGAATAGTTTTGTAACCAGCTTCAATAAACGGAATTTTTCGTGTATATCGATGACATCATGACGATAATAAAAAAGTCATATTATGTAGGTACACGAATTCCTGGACGCAATCGATCTCGATATTATACATGCATAACATCACGCTAGTATTTTCCGCAAGGTTAGGCAGAGGTGTATAGTACACATAGCTTTTTTTATGTTCAAGTCTTATTTGATAGAAAGTTAGGGAAAGAGCCTATTGCTGAAAAAACATTGTTTTTGATTACTGAAACGTACTTATCCATAAATATCTTAGAAGGTAAGTACCTATTTAAATTCGTGAAAGCAATCGATCTCGGTAAAAGTACATACAAAATGTGTGTCAAAGGCAGTATATTATTAAAGTCGCTCTATCCATGATTGTATGGTACTTTTATATACGTAAGGTATTATTATAAAAAAAAACATGACATGTTACACACACACTACACTAAAAAGTTAAAAATAAAAAACAGGTTTTAAAAAAACTGACTTCCAAAAACTACACTAAAAACTATGAAATAAAAAGTTTAAACTTCCATAATTAAAAATCTAAATGTATAATTATTGAAGTCGGCGGGGCCTAGCATGAAAATAAGCAAAATTGCAGATGAACAAGGAATAAAAGGAAATCTTAATTTCCACGTGCACACACTGCGCACACCCTTCCTGTTTAAAGACTGAGAGGCAAAAACCTGAAAAGGCCCCGCCGGCTTCAATATACATTTAGATTTTTAATTATGGAAGTTTAAACTTTTTATTTCATAGTTTTTAGTGTAGTTTTTGGAAGTCAGTTTTTTTTTAACCCGCGTTGAAAAAGCCTTCGTGCGAATGAGGGCTTACGGTAGTAGGCCATTACAGTACCACTATCATGAGTTTTTTTGACGTATAGTTTCGTTAACGTAAGCATATTTTGAATTTAAAATACAGCAGTCCTGGATGGTTGATAAAATTTTATACAATTTGCACATTTTAAAAAATATAGAGAAATTAATTAAGTATTTAATTTCTATAAATATTGTGTAACAAACGTGTATTTTCAATTCAAAATATGCTTACGTTAACGATACTACACGTCTAAAAAACTCATGATCGGGGTACAGTAGTACCTACATTACCGCCGCCCGTGCTGACAGTCATCGTGACTAGAAATCACCAAGACATTTGCGCATGTACAGTCGCTAAGAAAACGTTAAAGTTAAAAGTGGTCAATAAACTTTGTTGTTTCGCAAAAATATACTTTTACTTTCTTGATTTTTGTGTTATGGAGTACCTAATAGCAATTTAAATTAGCACAATCGTGACTAAGTGGCCCAGTCAACTAAGATCGTGCGGACTGTAATTTAAACGAATGTAATAAAGCTGAAGAATTTGTTTGTTTAAACGCACTAATCTCTGGAACTACCAGTCGGATTCAAAAATTTTTGTATATGATAGCCAGACTCATGAGAAAAAGTATAGGCTATTTAACTCAGATCATAGAAACAAGGGAGATGTGCCAAGGCGCTATCGAGCTTGATGCCTGATTTTGAGCAAATTGCTCATATTATAAATGTACGCGCTGGCGACGAACCGAACACGATCGATGGTATAAATACAGTGTTTTAGTTTATGGCTAGTGTTGAGTGACGAGTAACAGTGTTAGATTGAGGTTGTGCGGAATGTTTAATGCGTGAGAGATCTTTTTATTCACAAGGAGCGCTTAATTATGCGCGTAATTGTGTCGAAAAAATTACTAAAAGTGGCATCAGTTGTTCCCGTACTAATTTGCTATGATGGCATAGCTTCTTGTTTCTATGATCTGAGCTATTGAACATCACGCTATAGGGGAGACCGGGGATAGTTGACCAAGTTTTTACTTAATGGTATATATCTCTTGTGTTTTTATGTATTTCGATAAAATAACCACTATATTTGATAGGAACACTATTAAGCTAAAAAATAAATTCATATTTTTTTGATTACTTAACGTTATATTAGTTATTTACGGGATTTTGCAGACCTCTGCCTCTTAGTCGACTAACCCCGGGTCTGGGGTAGGTTGATTACGACATAGGGGTAAGTTGACCTATATAGTAGTTTCTATAAAAGCATGGAAAGCGATGAGCAATATATATATTCTTTGTTAATTGAGCTTTTAATCAAAATACTAGTCAAATTGAAAGATTACAAGTGTTTGGGCCATACCCATTGGGCAGCAGAGTGCATAGTAGGTAATGGATCACAGTTGAGGTTACTGTGGTGAAACCCACCATACCATGCAGGCAGTACCGAAGGGAGTAACAGGCGCACAGGTACATTATCTGCAAGGGTAATGTTCCGGATGCTCACTCGGCTTACAGCCGAGACTGCCCAGAATAACTGATATAACCCAGACCTTGTAAGCACACCATTATCACCGCTAATATGAAGTTAGGTAACCAATGTATAAGTATCGTTGATGTGTACCTCGAGGAAGGAAGTCCTATAGAAGACCAGGTCTACTGCATCGCTCAAGTGATCAATGCGCTTAACACGGAAAAGTTTATCGTTGCAGGAGGCCTCAATGCAAAGAGTCTTTGATGAGGTAGCGAGGCGGAGGATAGGTGAGGAGCTGCTATTGCTCAGTTGGTCACCGAACGTAACATTACTCTTAACAAAAGAAACACACCCTGCTACTTCATTTACACAGGTGACACCCTGTATTCCAGCGTCGTGGACATCACCGCCGCGTTGGGACATTTCTGCCCCATCACCGAAACTGTAGGTTGGATCCGGACTTCTTGCTCATCAGATCTCAGACCCATTTGTTTTGAGGTTTAGATGTCATTAGCTGGAATGGTGTGAACAGGGATCTGCACCACTACCGAAAATACAACTCCAAGAAGGTGACTGGGACAAGTTTGGGTCTACACTTTCTGGGAGCTCATGGACTGGCTAGCGACAGAGGAAGCTTTTGCGAGGTACAATCACCGGAGGATCTGGACTGCCCGGCGGAGAAATTGACGAGGGCTATTGAGGATGAACAATTGCAAAGGCTTGGGGATGAACAATATGCGAATGCAAAGAAGACGACTGAACGAATGAAGACGAACGAATGAACATACTAATTCAATTATTCTACCAGCCCCAAAAAAAAATTGTCAACCATCCCCAACCACCATTTTAATTGTTCGATAACATGGCTAACCTAAACAGTGTCCCCGGCTTGGAAATAACGCTATGCTATATGATAAACAACGCATAAACAAACTTTTTGATTAAAAGGAATGTGGTTCAAAATAAATCTGTAAGCTCAAAAACAAAAAGTGTGCGAGACTAAAATTTTACTTAGGTGTGTAATAAACATAAATCGTGTCACCACTACTAATCGACGCGCGGCTGCTATGCCGTATTTCGTACAACTGAGGGTAATGCGAAGTGGGATTATTGTATGTGACTGGATAACGTAACCCTCGTACTGTTGACGAGTTATTAACCGTTAGTCTACCTACCCGTTAGTCAACTATCCCCGGTCTCCCCTAACCCTTAGGAGCCGAGCAAAAATAAAAAAGTCAGAAGAAACACTAAGCGAAAACGAAGTACGTACCTAATAATAACGCAAGCGAGAACCTAAATAATCCGATTTCTTTATTTGTTTTGATAATAATAATAATAAACGGTACGTGAAAATGCGGGGCAAAGCTAGTGTGGGGAATAATTTTCGAAACATGACCACCATGTTTGACCATGTCACAGGCGCGTGCATTGCATATAGGCAAGTAGGCAGTGACTACCTCTTAAAGTTCAATAAAACCATTTTAACTATTACTACATCAATATACATAATTATATATCAATAATTATTCATGATTGATATATTTTATTTATGTAGTAACAGTTAAAAGAGTTTTATTGAATTATATGAGGTAGGCACTGCCTACTTGCCTATATGCACTGCACGCCACTGCTGATGTCATCTCTTGGAAGGCTTGGCAAGCATGTTGACTATTGTTGTTCACAAAGTCGTTTAAAATAGGCCGAACATTGTCTATCTCGTTAGCGTATCAAGTGAAAAAGATTGGTCAAGGTATGAGCAATTAAAAAGCAAGGGTCCGTAGGTCTTTGATATTGGAAAGTTTAGTAATGAATGATTAAGGAATTGCAAATACTGTACACATAAGTTTGGGTCTACATTTATTGCAAATTATTTTTCTTGTAATGATTTTTTTTAACTGGGTAAAAGAAAAAAGATTTAATTTTTGCTTGATCATCAGCGTTTTCCTACGTTACCACGAATCCCCAATCCGCTCAACATCTCCCTCAACCAGTGCGTCAAATGGTACTAATTTAATTAGTTCCTGCTATACTCAATTAACGTCCATACACGCACACATAAACGGTAATGAGTATCATACGTCTTAAGTGTATAGTGAGCATGTGTGAGTATTTTTATTATTATTTTTGTAAATGGACCAAAATGTTGATAGAAACCTCAGCAGTGCGATTCTGTAACCATCTTACCGTGAAAACTTAGGTGAAGTGAGCGTGGAGTGAGCTGTCAATAGTGTCAATTCTAGCAAAAACAAACTCACTTCACCTAAGTTTTCACGGTGAGATTTTTACCGGCAGATCATAGAAACAAGGGAGATGAGCCGAGGCGCTATTGAGCTTGACGCTTTAGTTTGGTCACATGTACCATAATTTTATAATTACGTACACGCTGGCGACGGACCGGACGCGATCGATGATATAAATACAGTGTTTTAGTTTAGTGCTAGTGTTGAGTGACAAATAACAATGTTAGATTGAGGGTGTGCGGAATTTTTAATCTGTGGGAAATAAAAAAAATATTCAAAATATTATTATTATCTAAAAAGTATTAGGTACCTATACTATTATGGATTATTTAGAAGATAAGACAATAGTAAATTATATAAATGAATGCTCCAGTCATTAAACTAAATATTTGCACGCCATATTATGGCAGGATATGCTGATATTTAAAATTAATGTAACACCGTGGAAAGCGCTGCCCGAGTGGGTGTTCCCCGATAGTTACAATCTGGGTGTCTTCAAGTCACGAGTGAATCGGTTTCTTTTAGGCAAGCGTGCTCCATCGTAGACCGCATCATCGCTTAACATCAGGCGAGATGGCGGTCAAACGCAAGCCTATTTACAAATAAAAAAAAACACCTAATGTACAGTGGCGAAGGGTCAGTTTTTGTAAGAGGTAAGCTGGAGCTACAAATGCTTACCTGGCCACGAAAAGCTAATTAGTTAAAGAAGGCAATACTACCTGAGCTATTTTTGAAAGTGAAGCCGGTAGGTGTCGTATTGTAGGGACCCTTCGCCACTGCTAATGTACCATATTCTGGCAAATAAATATTTTTGATTCGATTTTGATTTGATTTTTATATGCACAAGGAGTGCTAAGTGCTAGGTTGGTAACTGTGTCGTAAACTGTTCTAAGTGGCGACAGTGGTTCCCATACTAATTTACTATGATATCATCGATATCATATTATCTCATTTTTCTGTGGTCGATCGTGCTGAATCCATTTATTTTGTGGAGTTCGAATCCCAGCAGTGGGAACACTAAAAACTGATTATGTATGTTATACAGTAGGTATGCAAATTGGACGATTTTATGGATTATTGCAGGCCATAACATTATACCTGGCCTCAAAACACGCCCGATTACGTTATTTTTTAGCGGCCAAGTAACATATTTTCGTCTAATTAATTGATAAATGCAATAAATTAACTTAATACAGGGATTCGTATTCTAATACAATCTTTTATACAATTTCTCTAGTCTTAAGTATCCAATAAACGTATCACTTAATTATTGAAAACACGAATTTCATGAATTCTTAGAAAATGTCAATTTTATTTTATTGAACAGTGCCATCTATTGTCCAGATTTATTCAAAAAACAGAAAGGTCACTACGGACATAAAATATGTAATTTATTATATTTAGATAACAAATAATACAAACTACCGATCCGCCCCGTCTTTGCACAGGTAAAGTTTGGATTGTGTTTGAATCCTGTTTCGGGTTTTAATTTCTTTGCGCGGAACCCTAATTATTTTTCTAAAATAAAAGTAGTTTATGTTACCTCTATCAGCCAGTAAAAGTCAGTCAAAATATTGGTCTGGACTTTTCGGAGATTAGCTTGAACAAACAGACAGACTTTTAAAAAAATGATTTTTTTGTATTATAATTAATTAATTATCTTATAGAAAGCTGTTATTTTGACATTCCAAACAGACTCTGTTTGGAATTTCAAAATAACAGCTTTTGATTTTTTTGTATAGATTCACACAATATCAGCATCAGCCAGCACCATGTCTTGATCACTTTATACTTATTTGGTGAGCAACTGTCATCGCTGTCTGTACTAAAAAAAGCATGTCCTAAATACATACGTCTTGAAGACGTACCCTGTTGGATTTTACGAATATTAAGTGTATTTATTTTTTTAATTTACCATTGTTACTAGTAAAAATAAATTATATTTATCACAATTTTATAATAGTATATTTATCATTAATTTAATTTAGTGCAAAGTTTTGTTTGACAAGCTAAATTTGTGTTAATTTGAGTCTGACAGCAACATGGACAGTAATCGTAAGTTCTTTCAATTTTTTCTTTCAGTTTTTCCTTTTTTTAAAGTGTTCATTAACTTTACCGATTTTTCTGCTTTTTTACTTTTTCTGACTCTTGTATTTTATTGCGAGTAATAATTCAGCTACTGCTAATGCGTCGCCTGCCGAAGCCATTGCGGAACAAAATGAATAACTGTACAGTATTGTTGTAACGCGTGTAGGCAGTATGAAACGTCCGTTTAACTGTGCCGTTGAAATTGCACAGTACGATTGTAGCGATTTCTTATAGCGTGTGTGGCCTCTGAATATAACGATCTCAGTGAGAAAAAGTTGTTTTTAGGGTTCCGTACCAAAATGGTAAAAAAGGAACCCTTATGGTGCGACTTCGTCTGCATTGCAAAATTTCATGATTGTAGGTCAACAGGGAGTATTCTACAGCCTCCTACTACTGCCCTAAGCGAGTGTGCTTGCACTCACTGTATTAAGACGGGTGTCTATGTGTGCGTGCCTTATCGCTTATTGAACCTCTGTATCTATCTATTTTACATTATACACTGATTATGTATGATAAGAATGCAAATCGGACGAAAATATTATGTAGTGTTCTAGCCCACTGAATTTTATTAGCCATTATTTTCTCAAAAAAGTGCATTAACCTAATTTGATGACCAAATTAACCGTTTTTCGATCGAAATTAATTGATAAATGCAATAAATTTACTTATTCTAATCTAATCTTTAATCAGTTTATCTACTTGAATATCCTAAAAATGGATCACTTTATTATTGCAAACACGATTTTCAAGTTAATAATTCTTAGAAAATGTCAAGTTAACTGAACAATGCTATCTATTTATCTGAAAGTTTTATTCGAAAAACAGAAAGGTCATGAAAGACGTCATATAAGTTATTATCCATATATTCATTTATATGCTATATTCACCCAATATCACCACCATGTCTGATCACTTTATAAGTATTTGGTGAGCAACTGTCATGCTGACAGTATTAAAGAAATTATGGCTTTTATACGTAGTGCATACGTCTTGAAGACGTACCGGTCCATGTTTAGTAAAAATAAATTATATTTATCATTAATTGAATTTAGTGTAATGTTTTGACTGACAAGCTTAATTTGTGTTAATTTGAGTCTGACATCAACATGAACAGTAATCGTAAGTCCTCTATTTTTTATATTCTTACTTTCTTTAACGGTCTTCTTTTTAGGGTTCCGTACCAAAATGGTAAAAAAGGAACCCTTATGGTGCGACTTCGTCTGTCTGTCTGTCTGTCTGTCACACCTGCTTATTTCCAGTCCTTAAACCAGTACCTACCCCTATCATGAGTTTTTTTGACGTGTAGTATCGTTAACGTAAGCATATTTTGAATTGAAAATACACGTTTGTTACACAGTATTTATATAAATTAAATACTTAATTAATTTCTCTGTATTTTTTAAAATGTGCAAATTGTATAAAATTTTATCAAAATGTTCCAGGACTGCTGTATTTTAAATTCAAAATATGCATACGTTAACGAAACTATACGTCAAAAAACTCATGATAGGGGTACAGATCTTAAAATTATTTCGCTTCTTGATTTTTTTGACTCTTGTTTTTTTATAGCGAATAATAAATCCAACAACTGATAATGCGTCGTCTATCAAATAACTATTCAGTTTTGTCGTATAATGTGTGTTGGTAGTATGTATTGAAATGAAATGAAGTTGAAACCGTACATTACGAATTTACGATCGTAGGGATTTCTCGTGGCGTGTGTGAGTTTGACCTCCATAGGAGATTAAAAAACAATTGACACGAGCCGGGACTCGAACTCATGATCCATACCGTACCGTGGAATCTCTCTAACTACGTAGTCGTACCAGGTAAATTATAATTCCTTTTCAATCAATTAAAATAAACCTTAAAATCCAAACACATTTTTTTTTATCGTTGCTCCACACTATATAGTATTTTTCTGGTATCGTGGGTGCGTTTACAAACACTTTCACATACACAAACACTCCAGACCTGGAACATAAATATATTTGCTCCGTGCGGGAATCGAATCCGTAACACGTCGCGCAGCAGCCAATCGCTCAGCCACTATGACAACCGTGCCGCATTTCACCAATAGACTGCATAAAATCACAGCATCCGAACTAAGATGTCATCCGCTAATTAGTATTATCTCCACAAAGGAATGTGGAGCATTTACGAGCAAAAAACTAAGGGCGGCCCGCACACGAGCGGCGCCTGCGCCGATGACGTGAATATGTCACAGTAATAGTGTAGAATGACATAGGATGTCCGCAGATTTAACTGCGTTGTATTTAAAAAGGGATAACTATGATATCACTCGATAAAATGTATGGAACAGCTAATATTTCTAAGTTGCAAAATTTTTAGTACCTAATAAATATGTAAAATATGTAATTTTTAGTACTACACTAAAAATTAGGCACAATTTTAATTTTTTTTTAGTTTACTATCTACACCTACACTAAAAATTACTTTTTAGTACCTAAATAATATTTAGTACTTATAGTACACTAAAAATTACATTTTTTTTATTAAGATACATTAGGTAGGTACTATTGTTTTTTATTGTGATTCTATTGCACAATCATACATTTTATATGTCATGTGCAACAATTTTATAAAAATAAATAAACTCTCACACACTCTAAGAATAGAGCTAAAGGAAAAGGAAATGCCAAAAATATCTTTTTAAAAATCCATTCAGCCAACCATCTGCTTCAAGATAACGTTATCTGTGGCGCTATTTTATCTGTGCTTAACGACTTTTTGGCGCGAACTCTCGGCGCCATTTTTTGCGTCACCTCACACATCGTCGATGAAGTAATTAGGGAGAAAATTGATGATTTTTTGTTGACATAGGTAGGTGTTAGTTTTTTGCGAATTGTTGGCGCCATTTGACCCGGGTGAAGCTCGTTAGCGAAGAATGGTGTTCTCTCGACAGTGTTATGCTTACAAAGTTTTTAAAGTTCAGAGTATCTCTTAATTTTTTTTATTTATTTATTAATAGACTTGCGTTTGACCATCGTCTCGCCTAATGTTGAGCTAATGCGGTCTACGATGGAGCACATTTGCCTAGAAGGAACCGATTCATTCGCGACTTGAAAATAATCAAATCGTAACTATCGGGGAACACCTTCTCCGGTAGCGTATTCCACTATTTGGCGGTTCTCACAATTATAGTGGAATCAAAGCACTTCTATACCTAGTAACGTAGTAAAATTTTATGAACCCTTGTATTTCCTCATGTCCGTTCGTCTATCTAATCTACAGTTAGTTGTCAACCAATTAGGTACTAGTCTGAAACTTGGCAGGTAGGTATTTAAGTTTGAAATCTCCGTCAAAATTATTTTTTGTATCTAAGTGCAGTCTTATATTAAGAAAATCACAACTTTTAATAATCAGCTTACCTACACTCCGCTTCTATACCAGTCACCCTAAAATTCCAAATTGCAATCACCAAAATCGATCCCGCAATTCCCGAGATGAGTGTACAACGCAAACACATTAACATCCTTACACAAAGAGAATTAATATTCCCCATTCTCGATACTTTTCCACCGGAAACGGATACGGGGTCGGGAGGAAACGGAAACGTCCGGAAGCGGCTGACCGGCCGGACGTGACGTAGACTTCTTATTGATTGCGGCTAATTCATTATATTGTCTGGAGTGATTTGAGATGAGGGTACTTGGAGATTTCTTCTTTGAATTTCTTAAAGATGCTGTGTAGGTACAATACGCAGCCGTTAATATTACACATCAAGCTTTAGAAAGAGATATCGCCTAGCTTCGGCTTAATAGAGCGTCATCTCTGTCGCACGAAGCACTAACAGTCCGGTATCTAATAACCAAGTCAGCGTCACATAGGTACGAGTGATGGATACGACGCTCTACAAAGCCGAAGCTAGCCGATTATCTCTTTCTAAAGCTCGATGTGTAATATTGACGGACGTGAATTATAAAGTAGTTTGTAGGTAAGAGAGGTAAGGCACAGCAGGATATCTCACTCAAACAAATCTGGAGCAGTCCGACTGGGGAAGGACCTCCACCTTACAGAATAACACCGCCAAATAACGTACGAGTAGGGTTATTTGGCAGTGTTGTGTTCCTGTGGTAAGCAACGTCGCCAGAGCTCCTGAGAATGTGTTGTGTTGACAGTGAGGGATCTGTATGTCCCCTAAGCTGTCGGCACGGCGAATCCTCATTTTAAATTAAAACTGAAATGGAAGAAAAATAATAGGTAGCATGTTATTGATTTTAGTGGCTGTACGTCCACCCCTCACAACCGTCACGTTTAGGCCGCAATACCTAGACGATACATGAAAATATATGATAAGTTAAGGGAACCTACTAAGACCTACAAGCCTAACAGTCCCTACGACTATAAACCCTATAAGCCCTACAGCCCTAACCTACCATATACCTACCTATTGTGTGATAAATAAATATATAAATAAATTCGGGATGTCTGCACCATGCGACCTAAGGTGACAGACGGGTAGTAGACAGGATTTCCAGGTTCGGGAAGGGTAGGGGTACACTCAGTGCCAGTCACGCAGACGCATGAGACTGATCAGAGATGGCTAAAGGTGTCTTGGCCACAGTGAAGGGAAATGAGACAAGAATATAAAATTCAAATCTGATTTATTTACAACATGCTACAGCTTATATACTACTTTTTCTTAACACACACTAGTACCTATACAAAAATCTTTGTGTTTTATGCGTGTAAGATGCAAAATCATAATTTTAACTGGGCCGCGCGTCAGCCGGGCCGAGTGCTGAGTCAATGTCCAAAGGTAACATTGAACAGTGGCATATTACGAATAAGTCGAAGATTAGGTACCTAATGGCCCAACCCCTCTCACAGAACAGACCTGCCCGTCGATTCTGTAAAATTCTCACCGTGAAAACTTAGGTGAAGTGAGTTTGTTTTTGCTAGGAATTGACACTATTGACAGCTCACTCCACGCTCACTTCACCTAAGTTTTCACGGTGAGATGGTTACAGAATCGCACTGCTGAATCCCAGCAGTGGGGACATTTTAAGCTGATTTTATGTTATGTAGTAAGTCCCACCTACTCCATTTACATTCAAAACTGTTATTAACACGGTGTGAAACGTATGAATCACCTATATCGGAAAGCATTTTTTGTAGGTAAGTAAACTCATAAATTGTAATGAAAATAGAACAGCGTTTAGTATGGTAAAGCTAAAGTGCCCTAAATATAACTCGACTACACTAAAAATAAAAACGAAATTCATCTAATAAAAATAATATTTGAGAGAGTTGGTACCTACGTATTTCGATTAGAACCGAGGGACTAGGTACGAGTTATCCCCCAAAATAGGTATAGGTATCTTTACTAGACTTATGCTCGCGACTCCATCCACGTGGACTACATAAATTGACCATTTTAAATGACCTCCTTAGTGTAGGGTGGCTAGTATTACGAAGAGGTCAAGCTGTATCACTGGTTTATCCCACTGGAATTAGATAAAATGTAGCTTTGATTTTAAGTTCTAAGTTACTAAACTGTGAAAACTACATCTAAATCCATTTTTGCGTGAATGGTTAATTTAGCCTAGTGTCAAGACGGGAGAGGGAGAGATTCTCCCGTCCAAGCCGCCGCGGTAGACGCTCCGGGCGTCGGGAGCCGCGTGACGACTCCCGGCCACCGTAGGCGCGGGCCTGCGGGCGGTGAGTAATGGGTAGCTCACCGTCCGATCAGGACCAGGCCCGTGCCGAACGGCGCGTACGTGTTCCACGCGCGCCTCAAAGAGATGTCAGCATCGGAGAGGGGGCCCTCTAGGGCCCAAGCCTGCCGGGAAAGCGGGATTGTCCGGAAGGGATACCGCTGACCCGGACAAAAGGGCTAACGAAGGAACATGGGTGGGTTTTAGTCAGTAAGAGTCTGACACTCCCTTCCGCTCCGCCCAGAGCGGGAGGGGTCATTTGATGATTTCCCATCCTCAAAAAAAAAAAAAAAAAAAAAGCCTAGTGTCAAGCAATCAAAGAACGAAATCATATCATTTATTTCTTTGCAAACATGTGTAATTAAATTAGCACATAAATGTTATTCATAGTTCTCTATATTTTGATGTCAGAACTCGTCAAACATTATTTTTTATGTATCAAGATGAGCTACTGGATAACTGGACCTATTACGAAACATATATACCTACATAATTTTATATTTTACAGATAGGTACCTACGAAATTAAATTTGATTTAATAACCTACCTCAGATCATAGAAACAAGGGAGATGTGCCAAGGCGCTATCGAGCTCGATGCCTGATCTTGAGCAAATTGCTCATACTAAAAACGTACCTACGCGCTGGCGACGAACCGAACACGATCGATGGTATAAATACAGTGTTTTAGTTTAGTGCTAGTGTTGAGTGACGATTAACAGTGTTAGATCGAGGGTGTGCGGAATGTTTAATGCGTGGGAGAGCTTTTTATTCACAAGGAACGCTTAATTATGCGCGTAATTGTGTCGTAAATGTACTAAAAGTGGCATCAGTTGTTCCCGTACTAATTTGCTACTACTACCTACTTATTGTAACAAAATATTTATGTAGGTAGGTAGCTATTAATACACGTTAAAAAAAAATTATGAATTTATGCCATACCTATCTATGTTAAAACAATATTGAGAATAATTTAAAAAATGTCTAAAACAGAATATTCGCCATTAAGGCGAAGGTAAATGGTAACGGCCAGTTTTAAATCTCTTATTTCGCCGTCAAATAATGCAGGTTAGTTGTGCAATTTTTTTATGTTAAACTAGAACATATGTACATCAATCGTACCTGTGAATATTTAACTATTGTAGATACTTAATGAAATAAATTCATGAATTCGTGTCTACCCAAAACATAAAAACGTAATTACTTTCAAATTGCTTAAGATATTTTCATGATTTGTTTTGTGTGAAAAGACTATGTTACTACCTACCTATAATATTGCCTGTTACTTTTTTTTTTATTTTATATTTTAGATACTAAAAAGTAATAATACGTCTAATTCTGCACAGCGCGCTCCTTGATAGGCGAGTCGTATTGCTCGGTGGATGTAGGTATGTCGCGTTGCTTGAGCTCAGCGCAGAACACTCAAGCTATATCACTCAAGGCCGTTGGCGTATACCGGGGCCGATACCGGGGCCGATACCTACCAGGTGAAAGGCTGCAAGCAAATCACAATTTAAAGAAAAATAATTGTCTTATCTGTAACCTGTTTTAAGAATTTACATTGACGAACAGCTGACATCTACCCTGGCCTCATCCCCGAACCGACACAGAAACAAAACTCGATCGATAAGACGCACCTCCCCGTCAAATAGCACCTACCTACTGCGGAGAATCTCTCGCCTCTACTTAACCTACAAAAACGCAAGCGAAACGACGCTCACTTAAAATTCACCGAACAACTGCGAAACGCAAATAATACCATTTACACACGGTCCGGATCAAGTAAAAATTGGCTTGCGATTAATCAAAAACAAAACACGAAACACCAAAGATTAACATGGCAAGATTATAAAAAAAAAAATACCAAGTCCACGGATCAAAATCATAAATCATGCTCATTATATCCGAACCGGATTATTTTTTACCGAATAAAATGTTCAAAAAAGCATCAAAAGGCTATAGGGAGCGCCATTTTGTAAGGGCACCGTCGATTTGGGCGGGAAAATGGGAAGCTACCAGCCAATCGGCGCGGCCGTTGCCAATAGGCGTTCTAAAATTTCGCCAATGGGAGTGGAGGACGGTCTGATCATGCGCTTTCGAGTCGATCCATAGAATTATAGATATAATACGGCAGTGTGGGCTTGGCCGGCGCGGGGACACGACGTGCGTGATAAACGAACATTTTTTTTTGTAGAAATAAATATGTCGAAGTGCCTAACAGTAATTAGTGGAATTTTTATTTAAGCCTAAACAACATTTTTGGTGTATTCCGTTTGTGATAGAACTATAGTGTTAAAAAAAAACTTTTTGCGTGTGTAACATAGACTTTAATACCACATTTATATTAATGTAGTGTGATGTCATTGCGATAAATAAACAACTGGATCCAGTTTTTAAACCACACAACAAAACATGTTTTAATGAAACAAAAAAAATAGCAAAAATTTGTAAAAAAAAAAAAAAATACTGGGTGTAAGCGGTTTTTGTAGAGGATTTTTTGTTAAAAGTATTAAAGGTGATCACCGGTGAAGATATTACTGCGTCAGTGATGGTGATGGCCAGCGGGGGCGGTGGTGGACTCGTGCAGTCCCCACCCGACATGATGCATCATCACAATATCATGGACACATCATCACACGTCGAAATGATGCCCAGTGAGTATATTTTTTTAAATTTTCACACTTTTTTTTGACAATTCCAATTTTCCAACCGCGAGTTGCTATCTTATACTTAGGAGATGATTACAGAAATAACAGGCTTGTTGCCTTAAATTGGGCCTAAACAAGTATGGTACTTAAGTAAAAGACAGTAAAAATAGGTAACTAAAGTAGAATAAACAAACTAAACTTGGTTATTAGGCCAAATGTTCACAACTAAATATGTAATTACCTGGTATTCAAAAAAACGTCCAAGAATATAAACAATTACCTACTATTTTTCATGTAATACTAAATAATAAAATGAATACCTACTGGATAAAACTAAAAACTAAAATTAAAAATTAAGATAAAACTAATTTTTTTACTATAAGAGGCAAAGAAATAACACAATAATACCGTGAAAGAATTGAAGGTTATTAAAAAATAAATAAATGATAATAGGCTATTCTTATGATGCGATAAGACAAAGATGTTTTATCTTTTTTATGTCAGTTTATCTTTAGCTTCTAGTAATCTAATAATAGGTACCTAGACTAGGATCAATTTTATGCTATACCTACATTGTATCATGTAAATTGTATACATATTACATAGGTATAATTGGTTATTTATATTAACCTGATGTTGATACAAGTTTTTAATTTTGATAACATGCTTTAATTAAATTAATATGGTACCTAATAAACTTGGTCAACATCCTGGAAGGAAAAAACGTTCTAATACATTTAGTGAGACACAAAATAATTATAATTATTATACATATATTATTTCTAAATAGTAGGTACCTACACATAAACAACCAATTAAATGAATCAAAAAAAGTTTTGTGTTTGTGTAACATTATTTAGTTTTAGCACCCTTAAACTGAATTCACCTAAAACAAATTTTGCACTAAAACTAAATTTAAAAATCATTAGAATTCCTAAAACCTACCTGTATTATAAAATTCCCAGCACATTGTTAGTACAGTAAGTGATAATCTAATTATTAGTCACCGTATGTGGCATCACCCGGTTCCATACCGGTTTGGTTCCGATCAGGCTATAAGAGAAAGGTGACAAATTATTCACAATTATCAACCTTGTGTGGGGTACTGACTGCGGTCCCGAGTTTGGCTTGCTTTTGACACTTTAGTTCTGGAAAAATATTTTACTACATAGGTACCTACTTATAATAAATCAAACATCACGCATGCAGGTATTTGCCGGGAGGCTAAGCAGGGGTAATAGTACACCAACATTGAACAAGGCATAAATTCAGATACTGGGCTGCTTTGTATAACCCGGGGATCGTACGTAGGAAACCACGCTCAATAATCGCGCCTGTCTTGGTCTAGTGCAGTGATTCCCAAAGTGCACTGCAACACTTCTGAAAAAAATTAAACAGCATTTAATTTTTTTCTAAAGAAAGCGTTTTCTTGTGTTAAATACCGTTTAAGTGGCCGTTTAGCTGCCGATCCTGACCTGACGACATGGCCTGGCCCGACATTTTGCGACTATCATCTTATAAGTTTCAGGGCCTACCTACCCAATATCCGCTTGATACTTTGGGAAAGACTGGTCTAATGGTCACCACTTACCAACAAGGCATTCTACCATTTAACCAATCTATCAGTATTTAATTATTACAAAGACAAGAAACAAATGAAAGCGCTTAGTTTTTTGTGCGCTGTTCCATTGTTTAAGACTAGCCATATTCTTGACTAGCTAAGCCATATCATAACTGATGCTAAGCTCATTTTGTTTATAAAGGGGATCTCAATAATGACCTTCTTAATAATTTATTCATATAAAAAGTCTCGTTATAAATTCTCATAATATTTTGCTGTACCTACATTTTTTAATATTCTATATTAACATACCTACAATATAAGGCCGTTATATAAAAAAAAAACCGTAGTATTAATAATACGTATATTTTGTGACTTGTTTAGTGCCTAAATTATACTAAATGTCAATAATAATAGCATGTAATATCCAACAAAAGGCAAATTATTGTACCTCATATTTATCATGTAGGTATAGCGGAATAAGTACTGTAGTGTCCAACTGGTGGACTTCACTAGAAGATCTGTTCTCCCTGTATTTGTAAAAATGGATAGAAATCTGGACGGCAAAGATCAAAATCCTGTTTTTTATAAATAATAAGCACGTTTTTTTTTAATACCACGGTAATGACAAACAGACATATGTTCCGGCCGTTGGTAAGCAAATACTGTAGCCTTCAAAACGTTTACAACATCAGGAGTATCACATGCGCGTTGCCGACCCTTTAAAAACCTATTTGCTCCTTTCTTGAGGAATACCATACTTTAGTCCCCCTGAAAAACCTTGGCAGGAAGCTCGTTCTTTGCCTCTTTATCTCTTCTACTTGAAGTCACGTAGTGACGTATTCCGTCTTTTGCCAGAGTCCTCCAAATTTTCCATTTGAATAAGTATTTTAAAAAAACGTTCTCATAAAACATTTTGACCCAACCCAACACGGCAAATCCAGCTTGAGATTCCAATAAGTCAATATTTTGAAAATAACACTCCAAGGTCTTTGTATTGCATGATTTGTGCAGTGCACGTTCTTTTATTGTAATGGTTTCAAGGTTGAAAACCTTACGATTAAGAGCAATAAGTTTTGCAAGCTTTCAGTCAAAGGAAAATATTTTTATTTTAAGTGTCAGCCGTGGTCATATTTTTTGTACCTACCCGAGGCCAATCGTAGTGAACTTGGCTTCCGATTTAGCAATTTTTTTTCTTTAATGTGTACGGTATATTTTACGAAACGTGTAAAATAAATTTATATTATGACAATCTATAGGCAACACCTAGGTTGCAAAAGCTAATAATATAATGCTTTTATTACAATAATAAACATATCACGGTGTCGATAGTATTTAAATAAAAATCCAATAAAAATGTGAAGGATTTTGTCTAAAAAATATTTCTCAATTTAACAAAACATACCTAATTTCTGTTGCTAGTGAAAAAATAACAGGGCCTATTAACATAATTTGCTAACAACTAGCAATAAAATAAAACAAAAGCATACATAAATTGAATAAAAATTAAAATTTGCACAAAATTTTATTTCTAGCACAAAATAAAACACGCTAATCACAGCCCACTAAAACTAAATCAATATAAAACTAAATAATTATAAAAATAAAACTTTACTTAGCGTGATACCGAAAATTTTAGTGTATACAGTTAATCAAATAATGGGGATTCCATCCAATCTTAGAAAGAAAAGGGGGACGATATATCAATCGGGGTTTTTGCGACCGAGGCATTATTTTTGGCAATGCAAGCGTAACTGCCCATTAGAGGGTTACGCACAAAATTTATGCGTTAGAAAGAATTATTGAGTAGATACCAGTCTGGCATGCGGGATTGGTTGGATTTTAGCTGATTTTATTTATACCAGAATTTATTTATTGTACTTATGTGCTACTCGAGGCGGGCTTGGCATTTGGCATTCCTTACAGGCAACCTTAGAGTATAAAAAAAATGTCGCTTCAAAAGGGGTGCAAAAAAGCATAAAATAGCGAGTAGGTATATCTCCCAATTTATATTCAAAGCATTATTTTTAGACTAGACTTAGATTATTAGGTACCTACGTAAATATTTTAATGAGACTATTTATATTTTAATTTGGAATGTCAAAAAGGTACCTAGTTCGATGTTAATGAAGTAGAACAGACAGAAATCTTTTGTTTTTTTTTTTGTTTTTGTAGATTGCTCTAAGCGATGTTTTTTTAAGTAAATAAATACATTTTTTTACATACCTACAGACAAAGTTCTTAGCAGGTAAACGGCGTTGTTAAAAGAATTTAAAATATACATACTTAATGATGAAACAAAAATATTTAGAATTTGTATTTAAGAAGCCGTTTTCTTTATATATTTATTCAATAATTAATTCTAGTAAATTGTTCGCGTGTTTTTGGTAAACTTTAAATGACAAACTAATATATTTTTTTTAAATGTCAAGCTACCTATATCTATTTATTGCAAATTAGCGCAATTAAAGTGTAATGTGTTTTATTTACTGTACAAAATATCGTTGTGTATTTTGAGACAAAATTGATGGCCTGTCGTTTTAATTTGAACGTGTACTTGAAGGGTTATTCATTTTGTAAAGTTTTATTTTATTATTCTGTTAGGTACGTGGTAACACTCTATTAGGACAGAATAACTTTTTTTTAGTACCTATCTGCACTTCTTATTTTTATTACAATTAACTATTCAATACACCTTTATTCAAAATTCCCTTAGAAATATGAGACGTACCTACCTACATATAAAAGCAAATTAGTATGAAAAAGCTAAAATATATAAGTTAATTATGATCCTAATATTCATACACGAAATATTTTAAGAATTAGGCACATCTATATTATGTAATAAAGATGCCATACAAACGAAAAATTGAACATCATTGTATATTTTTGATAATATATTAATTTAAAATTAAGTATCTGAATCGGATAAAAATACTGGCTCTATATTATTTTCAACACCCATTACTCTAGTTTCTAATAATAATAATACTACGTAGAAACGAGTGTAGTAATAGATGTTTAAAATAATAAGGAGGCAGTATAATATTTCCTACTGTAATCATATCAGCTGTAACAGGTCTAATGCTGGACATAGGCATACCTTAAGTCATTACTTATTACCGTAGATCATATCGACGGTCCCCAGGTATAATCCCCTAACTACAAATGACAAATTTTATCGGATAGCGCTTCAAAGTTTTAACCGCGCGTACATAATGTTCTACAAGAAAAAAATCGTGTGTGGATTTAATGTTTAATTTGCCAACCTAGACTTATTTTTACTAAACTAAACCACAGTTATGGGTAGCCTGAAGGTCACGAAAACAAAACATGCAAATCACGTATCTACCACTTAGGGGATTTGTATGTAGGGACCGTCGATATTGCCATCAATATTTTTTTAAGCATGCATTCTCCGGATTATGTCGTGTCCTACATACCAAAACTACTGGTATTAAGCAAAATTTCAGCTTTTAATGAAAGCAACTTGAAATATTACACAGTTAGTTAACAGAGGAGCTCGAAAGCAGAAGCTATAAAACCTTCACTGTACGTTAAACAGTAAACAAATTAAAGAAAGTAGCTGCCAAGTTGAAACGTCTGTTTTAACAAGACTACACACTGGTGTCAATTTTGTAAGGAAAGAGGTAATTTAAGAAATAATAACTGTAACTAAATAACTATTCGAAGAAAACAACTTCTAAAAAATCATAACACAGAACAACTACCTACCTAAAATTGTGTAAGAAAAACTAATTTTATATTTTAGTCATGCTAAATTTTAACAACAATGAAAATGAAAGCTCTAAATAAAATCTATCCCATCTCTTTCATATTACTTACGCCTCTGTAGAAAAGACTAAAGTTTAATTAATAAATATTAATAAATAAATTGAAAGTTTTTTGATAAAATCTATCCCGTCTCTTTCTTATTACGCCTCTAAATAAAAGACAACAGCATTTCAAACAAACTTGCAGTGCTGAGTGCTATTTGAGTTTTGCAATAAAGGCCCAACAAAGACTTAATTTTCCATCGACATGCTAAGAAGATTAATTTAATTTTGTTCGTAACCGAATCGATGCCAGCAAATACGTACCTCAGATCATAGAAAAAAGGAGATATATGATAACATAGCAAATTAGTACCGGAACCGCTGTCGCCATTTTTAAAGCAGTTGTTGTCACAACTACAAACGCTCCTTTGTAAACATAGAGATCTCCCACACATTAAAAATGACGCACACCCTCAATCTATAATCAATTTCTCACTCGTAACTCACACTAAACTAAAACACTGTATTCTCAATCATCGATCGCGTTCGGTCCGTCGCGTCGGCAACATGAACACAATTACCTAAGTCAAAGCGTCAATAGCACCTAGCCACATCTCCCTAGTTTCTATGATTAGAAGTAGTTATATTGACTATTTCACATCAGTATAAGTCACTCATAGCTTCAAGGAACAAGCCAACGAGGAGGGCTCGGCCTAACGACCGAAAGGTCAGCCACACCCGTCGCAATATTGTTGTTACCACTCCTGTTATGACCATCATTTATTTTGCAAAGTTGCAAAGGGCAGACTGATGAATGAATATAACTATAGAGACTAGATACTCAAATTTCGTATCTGTGCATGTGGGCCGTAATCAGCGTTGCCAGACGTCCCGATTTTGGCGGGACGTCCCGATTTTTTGGCCCAAAAATGAATGTCCCGCGCGGGACAGGCCTAGTGTGAGTTGGTACTTCTATCTAGTGAATGCTAATTTCTTGACCTCCAAATGCTTCGCGATATTTTTTATTCGACGATGGCAAACAGGCGTACTGCTCGCCTGCTGGTAAGCGGTTTCCGTAGCTTATGAAACTATTACACCACCTTTAAGGCGCTGATAACTGTCAACGGCCTTGAGTGATTTGGGTGGTAAAGCTTGAGTGTTTTGCGCTGAGCTCAAGCAACGCGACATACGTCCACCGAGCAATACGACTCGCCTATCAAGGAGCGCGCTGTGCCGAATTAGACGTATTATTACTTTTTAGTATCTAAAATATAAAATAAAAAAAAAGTAACAGGCAATATTATAGGTAGTAACATAGTCTTTTCACACAAAACAAATCATGAAAATATCTTAAGCGATTTGAAAGTAATTACGTTTTTATGTTTTGGGTAGACAGTAATTCATGAATTTATTTCATTAAGTATTTTACTACAATAGTTAAATATTTACAGGTCCGATTGATGTACATATGTTCTAGTTTAACATAAAAAAATTGCACAACTAACCTGCTTTATTTGACGGCGAAATAAGAGATTTAAAACTTGAGATTTACGGCCGTTACCATTTACCGTCGCCTTACAGCTTAAGAGACAAACAGGTTAGGTGCTGTCAACACAGCGCATCCTCAGGAGCTCTGGCGACCTTACTCACCACAGGAACACAACACTACCGAAGAGTAACGTTATTTGGCTGTGGCAGTCTGTAAGCTGGAGTCGAGTTGCTCTAGATTTGAGCGTGATATCCCACTGTACCCTACCTTCACTTACTCTTAATAAGTGTGATTAAATTGGAGAGGAATAGGAGGGGCTCGTGGCTAAATGACAGCCGCGCTGATCGATCGATCTGCGAGGTTAAGCTGCGCTAGCCGCGGTCAGTCCTTGGATGGGTGACCGTTCATAACACATCGAGACCCCTCCGTGCGTCGGAGAGCACGTTAAGCAGTCGGTCCCGGTTGTCATAGGAATATCTTTGACAGTCGTTACGGGTAGTCAGGAGCCCAAAAGCCTGACAACTGGTCTAACATTCGAATATTCCCCAATAATGTGGAGGTCAGATGGCAGTCGCTCCATGTAAAATATCGATATTCAGCCGCAACCAGTTAGACTGGAAGCCGAACCCAATCATGTTTGGGAAAAGGCTAGGCGGATGAATAAGTGTGATTAAATTCTTCTTAAATTAACAAATTCCTCTTTTTCATTCAAACTTTTCTTCGAAAACCTTCTTTGTTATTGTATTGTGGATATTTTTGATTGTATTTTCTTCTTTTGTTGTATTAGCTATTTGTTTGTCTGTCTCGCTGATCTCTCACATTCTTCTATAACATGGTTTTAAGTAAGAGTAGGTAGGTAATTTTGTGTTGCATACAAATGCAGCATTGTCAGAGTTTGAAATGAGTGTCTTGGAAAGTAGCATGTTTGTTTATTTGTTTAACAAGCTTTTAAGTTTCTATTTGCAGTGTTTAATTTTAAACTGGGCGCCTGCTTAAAAAAAGCCTTTCACGTAACAATAATAATTCTAAAATTAGCTATATTTTTATCGAGTATGTAAGTGACAACAAAAAAAAACTCACTAATTCGTAATTTTGCACGTCACGATGTCAAACGGCTTTAATTTAGTAGATCGCCTAATCCAGGCATATTTTTAAACATACACAAATTGTCACGAGATAGATCTTAAAATACATTATTACGATACGCAAAATCAAAGGCACTGTTTGTAGAATAATTATCGCCGTGGACAAATCCGCGAACTAAAGTTAGAAATTATATTTATAGCTATGTTACGTAATTTTAGGTTGAATATAGGTATGTTAGCTTATAAAATAATGCTAAAAAGTTTCTAATTCATTCAATAGATGCGTGAACGGGTAAAAATTTCTTTGAAATATTTTAGACGACACCTGTAATAATTAGTTACAAATTACAACTAAGTAGTGAAAGAAAAACGATTTTTCGTGGACTTTAAGAACTGTATTTCAGTAACTTTAAAAACGTAAGTTTTAAAATAAATCACGGTAGGTAGGTACTTACAAACTTCAAGAAAAAGTTTTACTCAAAGTATTGACCGTCTCTGATTCGGTGGCATAAAGCTACAGTCAAATGTTACTTTTTTATGATCATAGAACCTAAAAGGTATCGCCTACGGTAGACCACCATAGAGTTTTATGGGGGTGCGAAGTCGGTAGCCTCGCACCCATGGGATGTTTATACTCTAACCCGTTTTCCAATGGTGTCGACGTGAAAAAAATGTAGAGTTGACTCGCGAGTCGTCATGGATATTTTTAAACGATTTTTTTTTTTGTATAAATATCTATTTTTTTTTGTTTTGATTACAGTTATTTATTATCTAAATTAGGAATTTAAAAAGGCCAGCTGCCTATTTTATTTAAATTTTATTATATGTTGATCTAAAAAAATGTTGCCTAATTTTGCTTTAATTTAATTTTAAAATTTAATTTAGAAAAACTTTGACCGATACATTGGCAATTATTATAATATTAGGTTATAAATAAAAGAAAAATATAATTTCTGTTGTTTTTTTAGCAATATTAATAAGACCGCACATTAAATTATAATAATAAAAATAAAAGGCTTGTTTTATCTAAAAATTGCACGTGTTTCGAGGACAACAACTATTGCTTAAATGTCAAGTTTACAATTATTATATGGTTCTTAATTAATAGCAAAAGTCTTTCTGGTATTTTTATAATGTTGCCTACTTTAAAATAAATGTTTTAGTACCTATGAATTAAAATTAGCTTCTAGATTACGAATCTGCAAGCCATTTCTTGTTAGATTGTTAAAACCAATTTTTCTGAAATAAATTATAGGGAAATTATATCACACTGGACGAATTTGGATAGAATTTGACAAGAAAATAGTCTGGGACCAGTCCGTTTAGCATGACCAATTCTATCTCTATTATATCAAAGAATAGACAATTATTTCTATCCAAATCGTTATCTCTTCTGCCCGAGCACGCGGCGACCCGTGCTTGGTTTATCAGAATTTTGTCTACTGAAGAATAGAAACATTTCTTCTCTTCATTGTATGCATAAAACGGTAGAAATCTTTCTACAATCTGTCACTTTGTCTGTTCTTTTGTAGACTAAACCCATTTTTATCGTGGTCATGCTCGGCTGGCAGGAGAAGCACATAGGTACCTACTTAGGCTTCTTTTCATCCATTTTCATGCAGTCGAAGTCGCAGGTAACAGCTAGTATTAAGTAGAATACCTAGTTCACTGATACAAAATAAAAAGAAGTAGTTACATTGGTTTAGCAATTTGATAGTACAAACAATAAACATCGACAATTCTACGTCATATTAAATTTATCATATCAAAACCACATACTTTGCACAACACACTTGCAGGTAATGAATTAAATATAAACAAACCAAGTTGTATCAATAATAATTTGTATTCAAATATTGTAATTGACCATGTTGAACAAACAAGTACCTAGGTACCTACATGTAAATTCAAGTGATATTGAACGACAGGTGCAGGTGATTTAAATTTTGATGATATCTATGAAGATAAACATTTTATAACTTTGCATTTAGAATCGCCAATCATACATATTGGTTCTACTAGGCTTTTGGTCGCGACTTCGTCCGCGTGCACTACAGTAGGTATATTAACCATTTTAAATGACCTTCTTAGTGAATAGTGGCTAGTACTACGAAGAGGTCAAGCTGTATCTCTGGTTCATCCATCGGAATTAGATGAAGTGTGGCTTAGATTTTAAATTGTACCCTACTGCTTTTTGCGTGATTCGCGCACAGACAGACAAAAAACAAAAAATTAACACCCGTCCCGCCCGCGCCTCTGGTTTTTGAAATATCTTATAATTTAATAAGAATACCAAATAAGTCATCAATAACAATTCACATTGTGTCTGAAATATATAATTATAAAAGTAACAATAATACATACTTAAGTTATTTAAAAATAATATCATAAAACTCAACTCACTTCATAATGTCAACTCAAATAAATAACACGAATTAAGTACCTACGGTACAATTCACATCAAAATTCAATGTGAACTCAAGCAATATCTATGATGCTATATTACCAATGCCCAGAATAAGTCAAAACAGAACAAAAACCAGTCTTACTTTTAGGGAATAGGGAAAAATAGGGAATAATAGGGAAATAATAGGGAAATATTAGGGAAATAATAGAATAGGGAAATAATAGGGAAATAATAGAAAATAATAGAATAGGGAAAAATAGGGAATAGGGAAAAAAATAAACGTTTCACTATTCCCTTAGACACTATGTTGGCTCCCCTGTTTGTCACTCGTGTCTAGGTCTTAACGTTTTATGTTGTTATTGTTAGATTTATGTGTTAAAGTAATGCCTAGGACACTAGAAAGTGGTGAACGAGGATTGATACTGAGAGAAGACTTCCAACACCGTTAGAAACGTTGTAACATATTGACATTCAGGGGAGGCCAACATAGCATTGAAGAGAATTCTTATGTTAAACGCACTATACTTTCTTATGTTATACTAACCAAATCTCAGATCATAGAAACAAGGGAGATGTGCCAAGGCGCTATTAAGCTTGACGCCTTAGTTTGGTCACATTGACCATAATTAAAACGTACACGTACATGCTGGCGACGGACGGAACGCGATTGATGATATAAATACAGTTTTAGTTTAGTGCTAGTGATGAGTGACGAATAACAGTGTTAGATTGAGGGTGTGCGGAATATTTAATGTGTGGGAGATCTTTATATTCACAAGGAGCGTTCGTATTGTGTCGCAAACTGTACGAAAAGTGGCGACAGTGGTTCCCGTACTGATTTGTTATGATGGCATATCTCCTTTTTCTTATGATCCGAGTTCCTAACCAATAAAACCATTATTACTAGAAACTTTCATAACTATAATTGAATATTTTCTAATGCTAAAAAACAAATTTGAATTTTATTATTTCGGTCTCTACGTGTCGAAACAATGGACAGGCGCGCGCACGTGTCGGCCTCTATCATCACCGCATTACAAGTTTATGCGACTTTATAGTGTTAATTTAAGGGCTTATAGCTTTGTGGAAGTGGGCTCCCTGACCGACCCTTGCTCGAGCCAGCCCGCGCTGAGCCTGTAGATTTAAATTCGTCCCAAAATAATGTACCGATCCAGCTAGTAGTCCCTCCCTCTAGTTGCCCTCCCCCCAGCGACGCGCTAAGCCGAGGCCCGTACCCCAGTAGGGGGTGCCCTTAGCGTGTGGTCGCTTAGTTTTTATTTAGTTTTAAGCCTGGCTGGAGGCATTTGTAAGTCCTCACCAGATGACCGGTTAAGCAGTGACGGCTGTTAGAAGCCAACTGCGAGAGGCCCTGTCAAAAAAAAAAAAAGTGGAAGTGGGCTGCCGAAAGGGTCTGTCTTAGGCCCCATGTGTTTTTTTTTTCGGAAGAGAATGTCGCAAGGTACTGTTTTTGGTCCACTACATATTTGATGTCACAATTGTTTTGGCCAGTTTTCTGCAGGCTATTGCACCAGTGGTGGCCTAGTAGGAGCAGTGATAGCAGCTCCAATTTACAAGTCGTGGGATCGATCCCAGCAGATGCACACTTTGTGCAATTTGTTTTATCATCGAATATGGTGAAGAAAAACATCGTGAGGAAACCGGCATGGCCTAGAATCAAAACTTCGAAGACGTGTGACGTCCACCAACCCGTACCTACTGCGCCTGCGTGGTGGACTACTCCCACTCACAGAGAAAGTGGAAACATCATAGGATGGTTCTAATAAAATCTATACTAATATTATAGAGCTGAAGAGTTTGTTTGAACACGCTAATTCCTGGAACTACCAGTCGGATTCGAAAAATTATTTTTGTATACAGGGTGCAGGTTAGACAGTGAAAATATTTTAAGGGGTCATTGTACTCATCATTATGAACAAATGGGACCAGCCCTGAAATCACGAAAAAAAAATCAACTGTTCCATACATTTATGTTCACATAACTCAACAAAATGTATGGAACAGGTGATTTTTTTTTTCGCGATTTCAGGGCTGGTCCCATAGTAAAAGTTGTTCATAATGATGAGTACAATGACCCCTTAAAATATTTCCACTGTCTAACCTGCCACCCTGTATAATAGCCAGATTCATGAGAAATAGTATAGGCTATTTAACATCACGCTACGACCCTTAGAAGTACTTAGTATAAAAAAAAATATTTTATAAGTAGGTACAGTTTTAACATAGGTACCTAGCTGCTTTAAAACCTTGATAAAAGGCCTTATCACTCATCACACCTTGTTCTGCCTACCCCAAACTAGCAAACCGTGAAGCTACCACTTAGAGGGTGAAATACAACATATATGTTATATAGGTACTGCGTTCGTTATCTATAACAAATACCCAGTAGTTAAGTTTAACTTATGCAAATAACTGTTATCTGCAGTAATATAGTTAACATGTGTAGCACGTGTTTGTTTGTTTATTAGAGAAGCATATGCGAATGAAATAGTAGGTGTATTAACCAAATCTTGCAATTAGATTTTGATCCACTTCCTTACGTTTTATTGGTTTGAAATTTTGTACACCTTTCAAGAACCGATGACAATGCAGTATTTGATTATGAATTTAACCTGATGCTGCATCCAAGGTCAATAGTTTTTACATTATAGATTTGGAAAAAAAGCCATTAACATGAAATTATGATATCGATATTATTGGGAATCTAACTAAATTTGAAATAAAAAAAGAGACAATATTACACGAACTTTATAATAATTATCAAGTAATTACAAAAATCAACAAAAATAAGTATGACACGTAAACATGGTAAGCAAGAGATGTTGTCGGTAGAACGCGCGCCGATCAAGAGGGCGGCGCACTCGCAGCAACGGCTTTTATGTCCTCTGCGTCAGATGACGTCAGCTTTGGTAGTAGTGGTGGAGAGGATTCTGCTAACAATATAATAAATAATATCAGCCATGTTTTTTTCATATAAACTGTCCCACAGCTGGGCTCGGAACTCTGAGAAGGGATAATGTCATAGTCCACCACGGTGGCTAAGAGCAGGTTGGCAGTCTACACACACCTTCAAGAACTTTATGGGGAACTCTTATGCATGATAATAATAATAGAAGAATAACTAACATTCTAAATGTATCAAATCCAATACCAATCGAACAAAGAACACATAGCTGACGACAAAAACGTGCGCTCTACAAAGTCTGCAGTGTGTGAGCATGCTCTAGGCAAACCCAACCATTTCCTACGTTTTGATCAACCTCAAATCCTCGCAAAGGAGAACCGATATGTACCTAGAATGCTTTGCGAGGCTATTGAAATTAAAAAACATCCTAATTTCAATACAGAGGATGGTTGGCAATTACCACCTGTTTGGAATCCAGTTCTTAAAATAATCAAGTCCCAAACTTCACACCGGACTACAAAACATCGAGACACCGTGAGCGATTATTGTGTGCATCGAAACGAGTACGATTCGAATGATATCGATTGAAAATAAATCTTCTGCCCGATCGAGAATATTTTTTCTATAAATTAGCTGTCATGACGCCTACCACCTCAGTCGTCCTGCGACCACAAACGCTGCAAAGTGTTCGAAACGTCAGGAAAACTCTGTAAAAATCTGTACTATACGCGATTTAATCCGTTTAAACTTGTTTTATTATAATGTGTAATAATCGCGAAAACCTAAGACATCATTAAACTCTCTCTCATCTCTCATCATTAAAGTCTCTTTGCCTAGAAATAACAGCTACTCACAATTTTATTACACTTGCAAAACCAATCAGAATACTTTATCATCAAAGCATTTAACATCACCATCGCATTTAAAACATAGAATCTGCAATACTATTTTATTTCCACACTTGCTCTCCGAATCCTAATCTATCAGTGGGCCTAGCACGAATAATTTTGACGTATCGTATCGTAAACGTACGCGAATTTCAAACCTAAAATACAACAGTCATAGAACATTTAGATAAAATTTTATACAATTTAAGTATTATAATAAATACAGACATTTTAATAAGGTATTTAATTTATAGAAATATTATGTAGCAAACGTGTATTTTCAATTCAAAATATGCTTACGTTTACGATACGCAACGTCAAAATCGTTCGTGCTAGGCCCTCTGATAGCAAACTAGAATCGCGAATAACTCCATACATATGTAAACGTCAGTTCATATGTAATGCAAATATATTCGATTTACCTCCCTAGGTGGATAAGGATATGTATAAGTGAGATAGGCTTTAAGTTTAAAGTTCTTGTCGTTTCCATCGATATGTACTCAGCGTTGGATTTACATTTTTACGCATCATAAATATCAGTTTGTTTAACATCGAGAACTGCTAGACTGATTTGCATGCGGTCGTTGGCTTTTGATAGTTGCTTTAGGTATAGGTTGTCTAGATAAGAGGTGGTATTTCCATAGCACCTGCTTGTGCTGTTGGGTTTTGATGTTTTTAGATTGTTAAAGCTACTTCTAAAATTTTAATAAAGATAACCTCCATACTCATCAGAACAGGCTGGCTATTATATACTCCTTACTAGTTGTTGCCCCCGACTTTGTCTGCGTGCAAATTGATGCAAAGTAGCCTATGTGATTTTCAAGGCCCAGGCTACATTTTTGTCAAACATCTAGATCCGTCCAGCCGTTTCAGCGTGAAGAAGTAACAATCACACACACACAAACCTTCGTATTTATAATAATGTATTGTAGGATAGTCAACGCAAGAGTTTTTGCGAGTCAACCGTGCGAGGGGTTGCGGGGGAAAGAGGGTCCCCAACTGCAATACAGATCAACAAACTCTTCTGGTCTGCTCTGAAGTTAGCCGTTTGAATGCGCAGTGGATTGTTTAGGGTATAAATTGTCTGTTGCGCAGCCAAACCGCTAACTTCAGAGCGTCTCAGAAAAGTTTGTTGATCTGTGCCATCAGACATGTCTACATCTAACCATTTTGAAAAGTACGTGCAGTCATTCTAATCCAGGATCTTCCACTTTCGATAAAAAATTTTGACATTCCTCAAGTTCTGTCAAACGTTGGGCGATAAACTTACTGTAAGAGTTAAATAGGTACTTACACCATGCTAAGCATCAAAAATCTTGCCTAAATCATTCTTAACAATTTCAATAAATGTTGTATTTATGAAGAACTATTATGAAATTTTGTTTACCTACTGTCTAAAATAAAAAAGTTTTTTAGTGCTTCTTGGCTTCTTATCTTATCTATGGAAAGTTCGATTCTGAAAAGTTTTCATCAGCGACTACCATCTGATCAACAACTTTTTTAGAAGCTAAATATATTTTAACAATAGTAATTTAATTAAAAGTATTACCACCAATTCCAATTTAACCAACCCTGTAACGCCGACAGCAATTTTAATCACCGTACCGTTTCCGGTGATTATGATCAAAAGATACCGCTTAGCGCCTCCAAATGACCAAATTCAAATGACCACATTTCGGAAGTCCAAAAACGTTGAGATAATGATCAAAAGTACCCAATCGCCGCCGAACGGTTAATGTATTACCTTCAAGTCGTCTTAAATTAAGTTCGTTCTAAAACGTTCGTAACTAAAACACTGTATTTATACCATCGATCGTGTTCGGTTCGTCGCCAGCGCGTACGTTTTTATTATGAGCAATTTGCTCAAGTTCAGGCATCAAGCTCAATAGCGCCTTGGCACATCTCCCTTGTTTCTATGATCTGAGGTTCGTACATATTTCCTCCTTTTATCTAGCGTCTACTTTCAGTTTTAAGGAATTCAACTGTTGACTCTATCTTGAATCTATGTCATTGTGTTTTTGTCTAATGAAATGTAATTTTCATATATCAGTACCTATATTACCAATGGCTTTCATAAAGTCCCCTACTTCTTATTATTATTAAGTACAAGCTTTTATTTAACTTTCCCTATGTTAGTGGGGGGCTAAATCTTGCAACAAAATTTTAGATCAGTTTCCCTCAACCATGGTTCCATGGAGGTGGTTTCATAGGCCGGGAGGTGGCCATGGAAACTCCTCAACTTCTCAACATAACTCCGTCGTGTTTGGTCTCGTTGGATTTGTCTTGACAAATACTGTAGACCTAGATGATGTCTAGGATCTCATGATGGAGTTGGGAAGTGGTCATCAGGTATAAAATCTTCTTTTGAAAAAATGTTTTTTAACATAAAACTTATTGTCTCATTAAATGTAATGAAAGCTTACGATTTCCTCTTAGTTATGTATTGTTTTAAAAATAAACAAGTACATGGTGTAAATCCCGACATAGTTTATTCTAGTTTCCTCTTAGTTGGTAACAAAATATTGGTTTTGGCGTGATTGAGTAACAAACATCCATCCATCCATCCATCCATCCATCCTTACATCCATCCAAACTTTCGCATTTATAATATTAAGTAACCTTTTTCACAGATGATGTATTTCTGTCGCCGCTATAACAACAAAATAATACTAAAAACAGAAAAAATAAATATTTAAGGGTCCCATACAACAAACGTGATTTTTTTGCTGTATTTTTCTCGCTCAGATAGTTAGTGGTACGGAACCCTTCGTGCGCGAGTCCAACTCGCACTTGGCCGGTTTTTTTTTTCAGTGTGTTTGATTAAATGTTTATATCGTGTGGACATTTATCTGTAATGTAACATTCATTAGTATGCTCATTACAAGTAAATGTAGTATTTATTTGACATCACATGAACTATTTATGAAAGAGAATGTCAAAACTAGTGCTTGTAATGACGGTCTAATCTACTAATTTGACATTGTATAGTAATTCTTCTTTATAAAAACGTGGAAACATTTTGTATTTCCTTCCATCTGCTCATTGTTTACACCATTACACTGTAGGTTACTTTGTTGTACCTAATGAGATTATTTCTCATGAAGTTCAGCATCTATCAAAGAATAATTGTGATTGGTGCTCATGAAAATCCTATCGGTTTTTTGCCCGTCTTCGGCAAAGCCAAAAGTAAGACTTAATAAGGAATTCAGTGTAAGTAGGTATTGTTTATTAAGTTTTTCACAAAACTGAATTACTTAAGTCCAGAGAAGAATTTCAGGCTATCAGACAGGAATATTTTTTTGTTTTTTGTTTTTCAGTTACATTTTTCTCGTAGTCGGGTTTTAGTTTTTATCGGATACATTTCGGAGAGTTTGCTTCGGATCTATACATGACCTAATTCCCTCCTGCCCTTTTTTCTATCGGACGACCAGAATTACAAAAAAACCGGCCAAGTGCGAGTCGTACTCGCGCACCGAGGGTACCGTATCAGTTTTGGACGTATAAAGTGAAAAAAACCGGACCGCATAACAAAGTTTGTTTGTGAAGGAATTTTGATGATTTTGAAAAAACTACTCGCTAGATCTCGTTCAAACTAATTTTCGGTAGAAGTTTACATGGTAATCACACATCACATCACACATCATACCTACATTTTTTTTAGTTTTATCATTCTCTTATTTTAGAAGTTACAGGGGGGGGGGACACACATTTTACCACTTTGGAAGTGTCTCTCGCGCAAACTATTCAGTTTAGAAAAAAATGATATTAGAAACCTCAATATATTTTTTGAAGACCTATCCATAGATACCCCACACGGATGGGTTTGATGAAAAAAAACATTTTTGAGTTTCAGTTCTAAGTATGGGGAACCCTAAAAATTTATTGCTTTTTTCTATTTTTGTATGAAAATCTTAATGCGGTTCACAGAATACATCTCCTTACCAAGTTTCAACAGTATAGGTCTTATAGTTTCGGAAAAAAATGGCTGTGACATACGGACGGACAGACAGACAGACAGACATGACGAATCTATAAGCGTTCCTAGTTTTACTACGGAACCCTAAAAAGCGTCATTGTTTCATGGTAGGTATAGTCTGGCAAACGAAAGCTGAGCCTGAGATTTAATCGAAACTTTTTACATGGCAACATTCTTTATAGTGTTATTTTACCAGATATAGTTTTGATACTTATACTTAATAAATATTTCAAATTGTCATATTTACCTTATTCGCTTAATTATGTAATAAATGGTTTATTAATTATATAGAATCTTTATAACAAATTAATCTCGTAAAATTAAAACCAATTAAAACATAATTACGTACCTACATTTTTTACTTACGTTCGATTTTTCAATCGTCAGTTAACTTTTTTTGAGGAATAGATGTGGTTGTTTAGCATCTTTTGTGTAGAAAATATGTCAAACCAACCACCGCATTTATTTTTCAAACAATTGAAAAATCCGCCCCTAACATATTATTTGTTGTCAAGTATCAACACAATTTATTCCTACTGTTCTTAGTGATACCATAATGCATTATTTTTAAATTTGCCGCGCTTTTCCAGGACCAGCTTTCGTTTGCTAGACTAATAGCGAAGCAGTTTGATTTCACTTTTGTGAGGTCCGCCAAAAAGTGGAATGTGCTGCCGGAGTGGGTGTTTCCCGATAGTTTCAATCTGGGTGTTTTCAAATCGCGGTTTCTTCTAGGCAAGCGTGCTCCATTGTAGACCGCATCATCGCTTTTAACATTAATTGAGATGGCGGTCAAACGCAAGCTTATTAAATAAATAAAAGACTTTAAGACTAAAATCTATGTTGCCGTCATTAAATTATGTCTTGGGATTTCATTGATAGATAGTAAATTGAAATGAAACTTTTTGGCGGATGCGATCTTGTGATTTTTTTCCCGACCTCTGACTGCGACTTCAATTCCGTTTTCGACTCCGACTTCGGTTCCGATAAAACCACCTCCGTAGCATCCTTGCTTACAATCACTGCTTGTCTGTTCTGTATCGACATGCCGCGTGGTATCACCGTGACATTCTCCCTCGAACGTTCGCAAACAAATTGGCAGTTCTCGCGGTGACATCACACACGCATCGTGTCGGCATAGAATAGACAAGCTGAACGGAACAGACAAAAATTCAAACTATAGTAATAGTCATTCAGATCATAGAAACAAGGAGATATGCCATCATAGCAAATTAGTACGGGAACAACTGATGCCACTTTTAGTACATTTATCGATCGATACAATTACGCGCATAATTAAGCGCTCCTTGTGAATAAAAAGATCTCCCACGCATTGAACATTCCGCACACCCTCAATCCTATACTGTTAATCGTCACTCAACACTAGCACTAAACTAAAACACTGTATTTATACCATCGATCGTGTTCGGTTCGTCGCCAGCGCGTACGTTTTTAATATGAACAATTTGCTCAAGATCAGGCATCAAGCTCGATAGCGCCTTGGCACATCTCCTTGTTTCTATGATCTGAGGTTAGTCATATAAATAACATATTTAATAAAAGAACCTCTGTAGGATTTCGGAAGTCACTCAGAGGATCAGATAAGTGTTAGGATCAAATATACCGCGGGAACTATCGAACAGTCATGAGAGCTTTAGAAGGCGGCGCGTTTGATCTCGCACGATCTTATCGCGGAGTTCAAGTGTTGGACTAGGTTAGTTCTAATATAAAAAGTAATAATACGTCTAATTCGGCACAGCGCGCATAGGCGAGTCGTATTGCTCGGTGGACATATGTCGCGTTGCTTGAGCTCAGCGCAGAACACTCAAGCTATACCACCCAAATCACTCAAGGCTGTTGGCAGTTATCAGCGCCTGGATCCGCTATGCCGACAGCTTAGGGAAAAAGCAGGTCCCCCGCTGTCAACACAGCGCGTCCTCAGCAGCTCTGGCGACCTTACTCACCACAGGAACACAACAATACCGAAGAGTAGTGTTATTAGGCTCTGATATTCTGTGATAGATTTGAGCGGGATATCCCACTGTGTCTTACTTCCCTTATCTATACTATAATAATAATAATCGAGTATAATAAAGCTGAAGATTTTGTTTCAACGCGCTAATCTCTGGAAATACCAGTCGGATACGAAAAATTCTTTTTGTATATGATAGCCAGATTCATGAGGAATAGCTATCAGACTATTCAGACTAACCTGCATGGTTCTTACACAATTTATCTTAATTGTCTGGACTTTAAAAGAGACATCAACCTTTGAGTTTGTTTCGGTGTTTCTTCTCAAAGGTAGTCAAATAGGAAACACCGAACTCATCTAGCTTAAAAAAATGTTTTGACGTGTAAAAGTGTTATTTTTAACCTATTTACAAAATAAATATCATTTATCATTTATTTAACATCACGCTACGACCCTTAGGAGCCGAGCAACGGAGGCGAAACCGCGGGGAACAGCTAGTTACCTAAATATAAAAAGATAAGCAAAATATTCGTTTACCTCAACTAAACATTATAGCACCTAAATACCTATAAACTTCACTGTATAGGGTCTGAGGTCTGACCACACATTCCAAGGTCCGTCTTGGCAGACCAGTTCTTATCTGGTGCGTAAATTCTGTCAATTACGAGAAGAGTCTTTGAAAAAAAAGTCCAAATTTCGTGCCACCGGCGCCATCGTTAGATAAGGCGGTTCGAAATGATCCCTTTTTGTTCCCTTTTTGGTACCAGAGTTACTTTTATGGGGACATTCGATAAGACACGTCGCCTTTTTTGAATCGTATCGGCTCGGTTCGTTGTAATTATTTTCTGGTTGGGAGGGATATATTTGTAGGGTTTTGAGCTTGATGGAAAACTGGTTTTTGTAAAAAGCATTGAGAGGTGATTAATATGTAGAAGACGGAAATAAATAGCAAAATACCTATAGTAGAACAAGATAAAAATAATAATTTGAAAAAACAAAATAACAATTATTTTTATTAGAAAAAATTCGAGAAGCGCTTTGACTCCACTTTCATTGTGGAGACTTGGGTGTTCCCCGATAGGTAGTTACAATCTGGGTGTCTTCAAGTCACGAGTGAATCTGTTTTTTCTAGGCAAACGTGCTCCATCGTACACCTCATCATCGCTTAACATCAGGCGAGATGGCGGTCAAATGCAAGTCTATCCATTAAGACTGCAAGAGTATGCCAAAAAAATACATAGACATACACTCGAAAAATATGTTTAATGTGTGTGAGATCTTTATATCACAAGGAACATTTGTAATTGTGTCGCGAACTGTTCTAAAAGTGGCGACAGTAGTTCCCGTATTAATTTGCTATGATAGCATATCTCCGTTTTTGTATGATTTGAGGTTCTTTCTGAAGAACCTACTGTTTTGATTCAACCGCTAACCAGTTTAAAGTTTTTTTTAACCTGTAGCGTGTCCTAGCACGTATAATAACCATTAGCACTTTGCCCGTAACTTCGTCTGCGTGGGTCACAGGAACTGTGCATTTTTTCGGGATAAAACGTAAAACGCACTCAGGGATAATGCAGCTTTCTATTAGTGAAAGAATTTTCAGAATCGGATCAGTAGTTCCAGAGATTACTTCATACTTACAAACATTACCTTTTTATGATATAAGTACTTATAGACAATAATTAAGTTCTTTTAATTATACAAGGTGTAATTTTAGTCAGTCTAATTACACAAAAAGGGGTCGAATACCTATAATACTCATCACTATGAACAACTTTTACTGTGGAACCAACCCTGATTTCGCGAAAAACAATCAGCTGTACCATATATTTATATTCACGTAACTCAACAAAATGTATGAAGCAACTGATTTTTTTCCGTGATTTCAGGGTTGGTCCTATACAGGGTGGCAGGTTAAACAGTGGAAATATTTTAAGGGGTCATTGTACTCATCATTATGAACAACTTTTACTATGGGACCAACGCTGAAATCGCGAAAAAAAAATCAGCTGTTCCATACATTTTGTTGAGTTATGTGAACATAAATGTATGGAACAGCAGATTTTTTTTTCACGCTTTCAGGTTTGGTCCCATAGTAAAAGTTGTTCATAATGATGAGTACAATGACCCCTTAAAATATTTCCGCTGTTTAACCTGCCACCCTGTAGAAAACGTTCATGATGATGCGTACAATGCCTTTTCGTATTTCGATTGATTAAAATTACAACGTTTATTATTTTGTAATACAAAAAACCTCATTACTACATAAAACCTCAGAGCTTAAATATTGCTGTTTTATGATCAAATACTGAAACATTGTTGTTGATTATAAAAATCAACTCAACGTTGCGTCGTAGTAACATTAATACAGGGAAAACAATAAGGAAAAGATAACTTTGTTAAAATTAACATTGTATACCGCTACACAAATTTTAATATAGTATTTTCGAGGATATTACTGTAAAAAAACCGGCCAAGTGCGAGTCGTACTCGCGCACCAAGAGTTCCGTACCGTTCTTGGACGTATAAAAGTAAAAAATACCGGACCGCATAACTAAGTTTGTTTGTGAAGGAATTTGGATGATTTACAAAAAATTGTGCTTGATACGAACATAGTTTTATTTATGTTGCAATATTTAGGTAAACTTCTATCAACCCTAATTATTTCAGATTTTTCGCTTTGCAAACTTCGGAGATACGGGGGGGAATGGTATTTTTTTAGGCATTTTTCATCACATATCGAACACTATAGGGCGTAAAAGAATATTAAAAGACTATAATATATATAGACACTATAGGGCGTAAAAGAATATTAAAAGAATAAATATTTTTTAACTTTCTCGTTGGCAATAAAGATGGGCAAGTATTCTTTACAACTGTTTCAAATTTCAAGTGAATAGCATTAGAAGTTGCTGAAATAAGCAGCCGTGACAGACAGACAGACGAAGTCGCAACATAAGGGTTTCTTTTTACCATTTTGGTATGGAACCCTAATATTGTAATCATGTTTAGTGAGCATTACAATAAATTTCTTTTAATTGTCTAGATGATAAACTACTGCAGACATTGAGTTTATTAATGTTTCTATTCAGTGTTGCCCAAATGCAAGACCGAGACGAGTCTAACCCCGTCTTTGGTCTCGGTTCTGCGTCAATACTCATGTCATGGTCTTAGTTTTAGTATTGTACATTCATTCTTGGTCTTGGTCTTAGTCTTGCTGTAATTAGGTGGTCTTGATCTTGCGAAAATGATTGTTGCAAGACCGACTTTGGGCAACACTATTTCTATTCAATATTATTATGAAGAAGAAGCTATAAATAAAGCATAATTTTAAACTACTATCCATCTGTTGATTTATTTATAGAATAGATTTTTTTGTTGATGAAAAAAGGTGAATCAGATGAAATTAGATGAAAATATTTTTTCATAAGTACAACGATGGAGGCAAACACAGGCGCATGGTTCATCTGATGGTAAGCGGATATCGTAGCCTAAAAAAACGCTCGTAACACCGAGTATCACATACGCGTTGCCGACCCTTTAAGATGAGGATTCGCTGTGCTGACAGCTTAGGCACAAGCAGGTCCCCCGCTGTCAACACAGCGCATCCTCAGCGCTCTGGCGACTGTAACATAATAGAAACCTTTGGAAAAGTGTTTATTTTTATTTTTATTTAATGACTAGATTTTGCCCGCGACTCCGTCGGCGTGGACTACAGTAAAATTACCAGTTTAAATGACCTCCGAAGTGTAGAGTGGCTAGTACTACCAGAGGTCAAGCTCTATCTCTGGTTCCTCCCATCAGAATTAGATGAAACGTAGCTTAGATTTTAAGTTGGACCCCAAGCTATCGAACTGTGAAAACCACATCAAAATCCGTTCAGTACGTTTTGCGTGATGCGCGCACAAACAGACAAACAGACAAAAAATCTAAAAAAAATCTTTTTGGGTATAGTTACGTCCCAGTACCCTATCCCGACTGTTTTTTCTGGAATATCTTCAATGTACAGACACAGCTTGTATACAATTTTATAATAGTACAGATTAATGCAATTATAAGAGACTAGCAAACTCGGCGAACTCCGTTTCGCCACCTGATGGCTTCGTTTTTTTTTGTTGTTTTCCCGCTTTTCTGTAGAAATTTTTCTGAATTTTCTTTGCTATAAACCTTACGGAGCCCGAGACCTTTCCAACGAATGCAAAACCGTGGAAATCGGTTCGTCCGTTCTGGACTTATAGCGTCAGGAAGGAAAACCCGACTTATTTTTATATAGTAGATTACAGTGATAAAATAATAATTTAAACCTTTGAGTAGGTCGATCAGAATCTGATGGCAAAAGTAGACATTACAATTTGTTGCTACCAGCACTGGGGTGAATGGATGAAAGAGTTTTAGCTTGCACTAGCAATTTTCAGAATTTTACACAACTCGTACTTCATTTGAAAAGGGACTAGTATGCATTGCCGAGTCAAAATAATTATTTAATTTATTTTTTTTGTGCCATTAGATTCTGATTTATGTATACAATGGTAACTGCTATTCTTTTTTAATTAACGGTCAGTTGCAGAAAGATAATTAAATTTTAAAGGAGGCATTAACCATACATTTTCCATCGTTAAAGTCTCCTTTAAAACTTAATGGCCTTTTCTGCAACTCAGCGTAAGTCAACTGTTTTAAATAAATAAACGTCATAATTTAAACATTTACAACAAATTAAACAACAATTTATAATATTTTACCATAAATACTACACTCAGGTACACAATGATCAACAAAATTTGACCACAGTGACCGCAAATTTCAAAATATTTTTGAAAACTAATCTACGCGTCAATCTCAATTTGACAACACCCGCCCGTTTGACAGCTGTCATATTAAGTTGACAACTGTGTTGCCGCTTTTTTTGGGTTAAGATTCCGTATATATTTTTTTTTGATAACTGAGACGTCACTGTGAATTGCTTCTTAGATGTGGTTTGTATTATTGAATTTTTTTACTGAAATGGCCTCCTTTAATTAATTATAGTATTTTTAAACAATTTTTAGAGGTACTTTGCTAAACCAAAAGTCGGTTTATCTTGGGTTAAAGAACTTAACTATATTCTACGATATCTTAATAGATATTGATCACACTTCTGATTATTATTATATTACCCATTTACATAAAATCACAATTCCGCCAAGTAGCTTTTATACTTAAGTCGTATCTAACCATCATACTGTGTGGCCCAACCTCAGATCATAGAAACAAGGAGATGTGCCAAGGCGCTATCGAGCTTGATGCCTGATCTTGAGCAAATTGCTCATATTAAAAACGTACGCGCTGGCGACGAACCGAACACGATCGATGGTATAAATACAGTGTTTTAGTTTAGTGCTAGTGTTGAGTGACGATTAACAGTGTTAGATTGAGGGTGTGCGGAATGTTCAATGCGTGGGAGATCTTTTCATTCACAAGGAGCGCTTAATTATGCGCGTAATTGTGTCGAAAAATGTACTAAAAGTGGCATCAGTTGTTCCCGTACTAATTTGCTATGATGGCATATCTCCTTGTTTCTATGATCTGAGGGCCCAACAAATAACTTGTATTAGGTACTTCAAAACAGACTAAAACAGCTAATATCTAATGACACAAGGCCAATTCTATTTAATGTCTACATAAAAGTACTTATAGTTTCGCAGTTTGTAGCTAATTTTATGACTTCAAAATAATTATATTTACTACACGTTCGAACACTTTGATTAAACCAGTTTCACGCATTCTGCTGCAACCGTTTACGGGAAATAATTTTTAGCGTCTCCATTTTGAAACCAAGTTCATCTTAAATTATATATTTTTCTAAAAAAAACCGAGACAATATTAATCAAAAAATATAATTATACAGTAAGTAATAGAAATATAATTAGCACCAATATTAAAACAGTGATACTGAAACTTGTTGAACTATAAGCTAAGGGATCGATCTTTAAACAGAAACTGTTAAAATGCTAGGAGGAAGATAAATAAAAGAAAATCCAAACAAAAAGAAAAAAAACTGCTTTTAATTTCTTTTGACTTAAATTGTGGAATTCTAATCAAAAACTCTCACTTGGCCAGTTTTTTTTCTTCTTAACCTTTTCCTTGACAACCTTTAAGGTGACAAAGGATTTTTTTGCTAAATTCCTGTAGTTTAGTTGGATGACGTATCGGCAAAATATTTGCTGTTATCTTAGGTAACGGGTACTGTTGGCGCCTTTTGCCAATGCTGTAATTTTTTTTAGGTAATGGGTCGGTGATTATTTTTTATTTAATTTTATAGGGTTATTCTAATTTGATTATGTGGGACGCTGTGAAAGTAAATTGCAACAATAAAAAACAAAAATAGAAACTCTATAAAAAAAAAGGTTTTTTGTAAAATATTTTTAACTAGAGCTTTATCTCCAGTAATGTCATGCTATTATTTAAGTTCACCGACTTTTATTTATTTTGTAATTCCTTATATTTTTTTTGTAATTCTAAAACCTTTTAATGTTTGCTTAATCTTTTTAATGTTTGCTTAAAAACTTATCAGAAATCGTTCCCGAAGAAATTTTGCAATAGAAACATTGGAGGCTTTGTAAATGAAAAACAAAACTGACCCTTTCTGAGACAGAGATCAAATAATAATATAGGAACTTAACACTCGTACGCAAGGATATCTGTATATCAACGTCATTTGATTCCCAACCATATTTCTTGACCAATAGTGTTTAAATTCAAAAGTATCACACAATAGTCAAAAACTAATGCTATTGTCACCAGTAATTCGACACTATTTTACTACAACACTTCTTTTGAAAGCCTAATCTCAACTTTAAAGCCTTGATATAAAACTCAAATTGTAACGACAAAAAAGTAAAAAAAAAATACAAGGCGCCACGGTTTTGTCGCCAACGTAATGTCGCGACGATGATATCCGGTGAAGAGTAAAAAAAATAAAAAAAAACTTTTTTTTGTTTTTTTCTTCGCATTCGGTAGGGCACTGACCAAGGCTCTAAATAAAATATACCCGTACGGGACCCATAATGATTTATTGTGGACTGCCGTGAATGTTTTTTTTTATAGTATTCGGAAGTTCCGATCTTAGGGCGTTTTGTTGGCGCCTACGCCTAGCATATAGATTGCACGTGCTAAGTGGATCAGGAAGTTTTTTTTTATGATTTTATGAAGCACAAGCAACTTCTTCTTTTTACCCGACTGCGAGACGCAAAGGAGGGTAATGTGTTTATCAGTCTATGTATGTATGTATGTATGTATGTATGTATGTATGTATGTTTGTTTCTATGTGGCGTTCTAGAGACCAAATGCGTAGGCCGATTTTGATAATTCTTACGTCAATCGATTCGTCTTAACCTTGCGAGTGTCACTAAAGACATAACAGTAATCAAAATTCACCACAGCGACAACCAGACGCCATATTGTCAAAATTAAAAAAAAAAGTTGATGAACTATGTCAAGTGGGGTGTCGTTGAATAGGTATTTTAAAATCATCTTGAGGTTCCTTTTATCATTTTTCATTTTAAATAATAGTTTAGGATATTTAACGATTTAAAGTTGTTTAACAAAGCAATCATTCTCGCTAATTCTTACTTATTGATTTAAGTTTTTATTTCAAGTATTAACGATATACAAACAAAAAAGAAGATTACGAAAACATACATTAAAAACTAAAAAGTGAAAAATAAAAATAGTAAATTAAAAATTTAAAAAACCCGACTGCCAAAAAACAACTAAAAAGTTCAAATCAAGAGCACTTTTCAAGCAGTCTGATGCAGTTGGTGGCATAAAATCTAAGATTTAATTCCTTTTTTTGATGGAACCCTAAACTGCGTTAGCGTTCATTATTTTGCATTCTGAATAATTGCATATACCTGCACATACTTTAAATTAAACCTATTCTATGATATGAATATTGATTGAAAACTGATAGATTTCATACCAATCTATACTAAAGTCGAGTTTTCGTTCTAAAATACGGGCCGTAGATATCTCTCAAATGAGACCAATGTACCTATTAATATGGACCTTACCATGGTAGTAGGTATTTTATATAGGTATTTATTACCCGACTGCGCCAGAAGGAGGGTTATGTTTTTCGAGTGTATGTATGTATGTTTGTATTATATGCATAAAATCTAAGATTTAGGTAACGTAAATAACTGCATTAGACTGCTTGAAAAGTGCTCTTGTTTTGAACTCTTTTGTTGTTTTTTCGGCAGTCGAGTTTTTTAAATTTTTTATTTACATACACTGAGTTGCAGAAAAGGTCATTAAGTTTTAAAGGAGACTTAAACGACAGAAATTGTATGGTTAATAATGCCTACATTAAAATTTAATTATCTTTCTGCAACCGACCGTTATCCGCCTAACCTTTTCCCAACCGACTGTTTCACGTGCTTTCCGAAGCACAGAGGGTCTTGATGTGTAAAGAACGGTCACCTTTCCATGGACTAACCGCGGTAAGCGCAGCTTAACCTCGCAGATCGAACGATCAGCGCGGCAGTTATTTGGCAGTATTAAATATGGGTCTATAACTTTCTTTATATTATGTTTGTACATACCAAGCTCTAACTTCGAAGTAAAGGCGACAAAAAGCCCCATACAAAAACATTGATATAGAAATCATATCTATTTGCCTATCGTGTAAACTCTGCCTATCTGCTCACGTCTCCAGAAAGCGTGAAGGAATTTGTTTAAAACAAATACGCAAATAAAATATAGGTACTTATTAATGGCCTTGTATTTGCAAGCGAGGTCGGGCGGCGTCATAGTCAATATAGCTTTCTCGAATGTTATTATAACCATGGTAATTGGTAATTAGCTGTTTGATTATGCCTTATTAAGCTCATAATTCCGATGCGAACTGTGAAGTACTACGAATGGCCCTTTATACAACCAATCCAATATGGCGCCTGGAACTGTCAAAATGTAAACGTATACCTAAAAACCGGCCAAGTGCGAGTCGTACTCGCGCACCGAGGGTTCCGTATCGGTTTTGGACGTATAAAGTGAAAAAAACCGGACCGCATAACTAAGTTTGTTTGTGAAGGAATTTTGATGATTTTGAAAAAACTGCACTAGTTAGGAACATTGTTTTATTTTTGGTGCAATATTTGGGTCAATTCCTATCAACTCTAATTGTTTCAGATTGGGAATGGAATTTGTTCAGACATTTTTCATCATATTTATGTCGAAAACTGTGAGACATAAAATAAAATGAAAATATATTTTGAAATGTGCAGATCAAGCCCTTTCATATGATATGTCATTTGACCTAGTAACCCTACTTTGAAATTTCGGACTCCCACTCCGGCCCCTTTTGCAATGAAAATAAAAACAGTTTTTGACTTTTTTCATTTTCAATAAAGTTTAGCGAGCATTTTTAGGGTTCCGTACCAAAAGTTGTTCATAATGATGAGTACAATGACCCCTTAAATATTTCCACTGTCTAACCTGCCACCCTTTATACGCGCGTTTGAATCTTTGAAGCTGTATTTGTCATTTCTAGTTAGGGTACTGTACATATGGACCGTCGAAATACCTATGATTCATGAAATGATTATCTCCCGTTTTATCAAAACATTACACAGGACGATCTCAAATAAGAACAATTTTGCTGATCTAGCTATAGAACGTATTTTGTCATCATTGAGAAAAAAATATAATTTAGTTTTGCATAGGTATAACTCAGATCATAGAAACAAGGGAGATGTGCCAAGGCGCTATCGAGTTTGATGCCTGATTTTGAGCAAATTGCTCATATTAAAAACGTACGCGCTGGCGACGAACCGAACCCAATCGATGGTATAAATACAGTGTTTTAGTTTAGTGCTAGTGTTGAGTGACGATTAACAGTGTTAGATTGAGGGTGTGTGGAATGTTTAATGCGTGGGAGATCTTTGTATTCATAAGGAGCGTTTAATTATGCGCGTAATTGTGTCGAAAAATGTACTAAAAGTGGCATCAGTTGTTCCGGTACTAATTTGCTATGATAGCATATCTCCTTGTTTCTATGATCCTCAAAAAAATACGGGGACTTACGGTATAACGTGCTCTCCGAGTCACGAATGATATGATTTTACTTTGATGTACTTACCAACACGACACACGTAATATGATTGTGTAAAAAAAGCGGCCAAGTGCGAGTCGGACTCGCGCACGAAGGGTTTCGTACCATTACTAATCATGTCTGTTATATGGGAGCTCCCCTTAAATATTTGTTTTATTTTAATTTAATTATTTATTTTTAAAGTGAATATACAGGGTAAAATTAAAACCAATGCGGATATTTTAGGAGGTTAAAGTAAATCAGCTGTTCCCTACAAAAATTCACTACAATACGATCAAAATGTATGGAACAGCTGATTTTTTTTTTCATATTTCAGTGTCGGTCCCATAATAAAAGTTGATCATATTCATGAGTACTTTCACCTCCTAAAATATCCGCACTGGTTTTAATTTTACCCTGTATTATTAAATATTCTGTGAATATTTCAAGCGTCTAATTGTTGCCGTTATCAATATCGAGCAAAAACGAGCAATCACGTTTGTTGTACGGGAGCCCTTTTTAAATATTGATTTTATTCTGTTTTTAGTATTTGTTGTTATAGCGGCAACAGACATACATCATCTGTGAAAATTTCAACTGTCTAGCTATCACGGTTCATGAGATACAGCCTGGAGACACACAGACAGACAGACAGACAGACGAACGGACAGCGAAGTCTCAGTAATAGGGTTCCGTTTTTACCCTTTGGGTACGAAACCCTAAAAAACTATGTATGATAATAATAAATCCATCCTAAATATAAATCGGGTCAGATTTTGGTATATTTTTTGTGCGTCTGCGTCCATTGTCATAAACCCATAATATAACCCTTTACAGTAGCTTGGGGGCTGTCAAAACTTTTTCTTTTTATAGCTCGGTCAGTGGTACACCGAGTACTTCGTTATTAGTTTGAATTTTATTGTGACTACTGTGGGGGTTATCCTAGAAGGAGGATTTATTGTTTTTCGAGTGTATGTATGTCTATTTCTTTAGCAAGCTTTGCAGCCTAAACGGCTTGATGGATTTCAACATAATTAAGGTGTTGTTAGATTTGTCTTCATTGTAGGACTTGTCAGTCAAAGATTACTAGATACATATAAAAGTAGCTACAAATCGTCACAGATATGAGTGACAGAGACAATGCTCTACGAAGCCGAAATAAGGCGCTTATCTCTTTCTAAATTATTTATTGCTGGGTACCTATTTTTTACACAACCTTGGCCGACACTTGAATATCTCCTGTGTCGCGGGTGCGTTTACAAGCACAAATATCACATATACACTTGACAAACACTCCAGACCCGTAACAAATATTTGCTCCATGCGAGAATCGAACCTGCGACACTTCGCGCAGCAGCCAATCGCTCAGCCACTACGACAATTGTGATGTCACAGTGTCACTGTACATCCGTACCTATAATATTTCTCCACTACAGTTTGCTACCTCACTCAGTGTGTCCCCTACCCAAGTAAATCCCTAGTTCGCTCATAATCCGACGTATGACGTTATTAAACACTTTTTGTTGCGCTGACGCCGGTAACAAGTGCGGTAGAAAACTGGATCAGCATTCAAGGGCGCCTCTTGTCTTACTAAATAAGTTTTTTTAGTTTTATTAGTTTTTTAGGGTTCCGTACCTCAAAAGGAAAAACGGAACCCTTATAAGATCACTTTGTTGTCCGTCTGTCACCGGACCCCTACAAGCTTAATATTATGTTAAGCGCCATCTATGAGAATATAGCTTGCTACTGCTGGTTGATGCTGTTCAACTATATTCTCATAAATGGCGCTATTGTGCCATCATGTTTTTATGCGCTTGAGGAAGGTACGGAACCCTCGGTCCGCGAGTCCGACTCGCACTTGGCCAGTTTTTTAGTTTTACGTTAAAAAACATTTTTCAAAATAAGCTTTTTTATAGACCGCTTCCTAACTCCATCACGAGATCCTGGATATCATCTAGGTCTATAGTCAAGACCAAACACGACTGAATTATGTTAAGGTTGAGGAGTTCCTATACAACGTGAAATTTTAGTGGTTGTTTTCCCGCGGCACAACGATTTGCCTTAAGTAGTACTATCGAAACATAGGTTAAATTTTAATAATTATTAGAAAAAAACATTTTTTTTTCAATAACCACATTTTTCAAACGGTCTAAAAAGTGTAAAATAATTTCTAATGAAATGAAAAATGTAGGACGCATAATTGTAAGATGCGCCCCACGTTTTTTATTTCATTAGAAATTGTTTTATACTTTTAGACCGTTTTAAAAACGTGGAATTTGAAAAAAAATTTTTCTTTTTCTGGTTATTATTAAAATTTTAATCTATGTTTCGATAGTACTACTGAGGGCAAATCGTTCTGCTGCGGGAAAACAACCACTAAAATGTCATGTTGTATAGCCACCTCCCGGCCTCATCATGAGACCACCTCCTCCATGGTACCCTCAGATAATAGAAACAAGGGAGATGTGCCAAGACGCTATTGAGCTTGACGCTTTAATATGGTCACATTGACCATAATTGAAACGTACACGCTGGCCACGGACCGAACGCGACCGATGATATAAATACAGTGTTTTAATTTAGTGGCCGAGCTCAGACCAACGCGAGCCTAGACAAATCGACACAAGGCAAGCGCTACTGTCTGTGACGGGGCCCGCCTGTGACGGGGCCCGCCTTTCATTTGGCGGGCCAATACCTGCCGGGGGTGCGGACGAATGCGCAAGCGACTCCCGTGCCCCCGGCGTAAGGTAGTTGGAGGAACACCGGGGTGGTTTTAGTCAGTAAGAGTCTGACAGACCCCTCCGCCCTCCCCAGGGCGGGGGACATCCATGAGGATTTCCACCTCGAAAAAAAATAAAAAAAAAAAAAAAAAAAAAAAAAAAAAAGCGCTACTGTCTAGACGTTCGGCAAGTTTGACGTCAACCGCATAATAGCGCGCGGACAAACATGTGAACACTATTGTCCAAACGCGCGCGCGAGCGCCTTTGATTTGCGCAGAAAAACTGACACCGCTCCGAAGTGAGGCAAGTGATCGCGAGCGACTGCAAGTTGTGGCAAGCTACGTCAAATGAGGTCTTTACACGTTGGCGCTTGTCTATATTTAAACTGCGATATTATTATTATATTATTATTGCGATCCAACAGACAAACTATATATATAGTTTTGTTGGACATTATATTACCTATTTTATAGACCTTAATATGTACCTTTATAATAAATAAATAAATAATAATATACTCAACCAACTAGGCAAGTGACAACGAGCGATAGCAAGATAAGGCAAATATACCGTCTAGTGTTGGTATTGGCCTTCACTCGACAACGCTCGGCCAACATGTATTGCAGGCTTTAGATTGAGGGTGTGCGGAATTTTTAATGTGTGGGAGATCTTTATATTCACAAGGAGCGCTTGTAATTGTGTCGCAAACTGTTCTAAAAGTGGCGACAGTGATTCCCGTACTAATTTGCTATGATGGCTTTCTCATTTTTACTATAATCTGAAACCTACCTTGATTATGGCTTATTGATTACATGCTGATTTACAGATCCAGATGATTTGAAACAACTCAGCCTAAGATCTAAAGTCCGGACTTGCCTAGGTTCGAAGCGGACGTACGAAACGTAGGTTGTGGGTTCCAACCCACAACCTACGTTTCGTACGTCCGCTCATATTAACCATTACACCTAAATGCCACGCTAGCTACAATACATCTCACGAAGATGCATCCCAAAAGAATTTCCGATAAGGATTAATCTCAAATCATATGATACTAATAAAGACATACTTTTTACTTTTTTTCAAAATCAAAGATGGCGGCGCGATATGTGAATATAGACGTCAGACGAACACGCTGATATTATCTGTGGTTCTAATTTTGTGGCCACGGAATACGCGGGGAAGATTTGTTTAATTTGGTTGGAATTTTCATACCTCATACCTATGTTATTTAATTTACGCCCAAAGTTGTCAAAATTTGTGTTGAAACGTGATCTTTCAAGGCTCGTAACTTAGAAAACGATATTTTTTTTACTGTTCTGTTTAGCAATAAAACTAGATAATGACGAGACAAATCGATATCATGCTTCATTTTGGACGTGTAATATCAAATAGTGAAGTAGGTATCTAACTTTCTACGTTTGTATGGAAAAAGCGGCTGGCGCAGCCTTAACAACAGCCTGTCGCAGCCAGCGCGAGAGCTGCCAATTTGTTTGCGAATGTTTGAGAGAGAATATCACGGTGAGATTCTCCCTCGAACGTTCTCACGGTGATATCGCGCAGCGTGTCGGTACAGAATAGATAGGCAGTCTCCGCTACCGCTTGTAATTCACGCCTCTTCCCGCTGTTTTCAGAGCCCCAAACAAAACAGTAGCATTCTCATTCCGCTGTACCTACCTACTTACAGATTACATACTCTATGACACTTGGAATTGGTTCCCACGCCGATACTAATTAAATTACACGGGTTCTCTCGCTTCTGTGATTAGTCAATCAGGAAATGATTGACAGGTTATATTTTGTGCTTCGCTTGTCTAAGATCTGATTTGAGATTTGCAAATGATTGCATAGTCTGTTCCTAGTAAGGCGGTGTCTTTGGTTAAAGTCTCAATCATAGAAAAAATTAGATATGCTATCATAGCAAATTAGTACGGGAACGATTGTCGCCACTTTAAGAACAGATTGCGACGCAATTACAAGCGTTCCTTCTGAATATACAGGGTGGCAGGTTAGACAGTGGAAATATTTTAAGGGGTCATTGTACTCATCATTATGAACAACTTTTACTATGGGAACAATCCTGAAATCGCGAAAAAAAAATCAGCTGTTCCATACATTTTGATGAGTTAAGTGAACATAAATGTATGGAACAGCTGATTTTTTTTTCGCGATTTCAGTTTCGGTCCCATAGTAAAAGTTGTTCATAATGATGAGTACAATGACCTCTTAAAATATTTCCACTGTCTAACCTGCCACCTTGTATAGATCCCACACATTAAAAATTCTGCACACCCTCAATCTAACACTGTTATTCGTCACTCAGCACTAGCACTAAACTAAAACATTGTAAGTGGTATTTATTCTCATCGATCGCGTTTGATACGTCGCCAGCGTGTACGTTTTAATTACGGTCAATGTGACCATATTAAAACATCAAGCTCAGAAGCGCCTTGCCATATCTCTATTGTTTCTATGATCTGAGGAGTATACCTACTATTAAGGGAGAGTATTTTGATGAAGTCATTGCTGATTGCTCAATATTTTCCAACGAGCTTTTTTTATGTCATGAGCTATTCCCATGTAAAACATGATTGTTTCGAGCTCAATTCCTAATTCCACCACTAAACAACTTTCTTTCTTTCCCTCAAACACTTATAACTTCAAAAACCACTACATCTTTCTCTCCGGATACCAAATCAATACGGGATCCATTAGACTTTTTTAAGGAACGCCTTTTTTACCGCGTTCAGCAAACAGTGTTACTGCGGCCGTCTTTGGCGGTAAAACCGCGGTAAAAAAAAACTTAAACGACGGGAATAAATATTGGGTACTTGAGTCACGGTTGCTGGGTAAGCAGAAATGTTGGTGCGGGGTATAAAAAGTGGTGTTTTGAAGTAAGATCTATGAAAATTTTATGAAGGAGATTTGGTTGAATGACACATTTTTAAGATGTAGCTAGGTACGTCCTTAGATCATAGAAATAAGGAGATATGCCATCATAGCAAATTAGTACCGGAACAACTGATGCCACTTTTAGTACATTTTTCGACACAATTACGCGCATAATTAAGCGCTCCTTGTGAATAAAAAGATCTCCCACGCATTTAACATTCCGCACACCCTCAATCTAACACTGTTAATCGTCACTAAACACTAGCACTAAACTAAAACACTGTATTTATTCCATCGAACGTGTTCGGTTCGTTGCCAGCGCGTACGTTTTTAATATGAGCAATTTGCTCAAGATCAGGCATCAAGCTCGATAGCGCCTTGGCACATCTCCTTGTTTCTATGATCTGAGGGTACGTCACAGGTCTCTTCTTACAAAGAGAAGGAACTAAGTATACAATATTCAATTGGTTTTGAGACAAAAGGTTAATATTGGAAGTAGGTATAACCCTACGTCTGCTTAATTGAAAACAGCCGTTTAATAAGACTTTTCTAAAGGCCAAAGTCATGTTAAACGGCCGTTTTCAATTTCTCGGACTGTTAACTTGTTAGTGAACTTGGCCCTAATAGCTATTTAATTTAATCATCGTTATAAGTCCTACTATATCCTACTAATATTATAAACGCGAATGTTTGTGAGGATGTAAAGATGTATGGATGTTTGTTACTCTTTCGCGCAAAAACTACTGAACGGATTTTGATGAAACTTTACAGTAATATAGCTGATACATCATAATAACACATAGGCTACTTTTTATCCCAAAAACGCGGGCGAAGCCGCGGGCGGAAGCTAGTAAGACGATAAATGCTCAATGTTGTAATCTTACCAATATTCAAAGAGCATGAAGATAAAGATAGGATAGTTCAGGTGCATTTATATAGTACCTACCTACATTTAAAGCCTCAAAGAACACCTCTAATTAGACTTTAAATATCAGTGCATCTCAACCCTACGTCCACCTAGTTGCAACTCTAAAAAATAAACAATACTAAACTGGCAACAAACTGTAAAATTAACATCGCAGCAAAACCTAACTAAAGGAATAAAAACATTGAAATCCCGACTCTAATGACAGGGCAAACAATTTATCTTTACCTCCAAACTACCTTAAAGCCCAAAATCCTTTAACACATCCACCCCAGCATAAAGAATTTGGGTGCATAATTTTAGTGAGCTGCACGCAAATTCAACCCGTACGGTACATCTTGTTGATTCAACGACTATTTGTTAAGGACGGAGGTTTAAAATTAGCAAGTACTACCGCGGTAAAATTTAAAGACTTCTCCCACTAATGTTTAAATCAAATACGTGGTCTAATATGGCCGGCCATAGGACCCTATTGTCGTTGAATGTGAGGGTTTAATGTGAGCAGTTAACGGGTTAGGAGCTGAGTTGGGGCGCCTTGGCGGTGTGACAGTAATTAGAGCGATAAATGGAACTTTGGTGGGAACCTCAAGTCATATAAATAAGGAGATATACGTTAGAAGCTTAGTACGGAAACCGCTGTCGCCACTTTTAAAGCTGTGTGCGTCACAACTACAAACATCATCTGCCTAGCCTTTTCCCAAATTATGTTGGGGTCGGCATCCAGTCTAACTAGTTTTTGGCTGAATATCAATATTTTACGTGGAGCGACTGCCATCTGACCTCCGCAACCCAATTAATGGGTAATACCGGTATTCGAATGTTAGACCAGCTGTCAGACTTTAGGGCTTCTGACTACCCGTAACGATTGTCAAAGATATTCCTATGACAACCGGGACCGACTGCTTAACGTGCTCTCCGAGGCACGGAGGGGTCTCGATGTGTAAAGAACGGTCACCCATCCAAGGACTGACCGCGGCAAGCGCAGCTTAACCTCGCAGATCGGTCGATCAGCGTGGCCGTCATTTAACCACGAGCCCCTCACAACTACAAACGCGTCACAACTACAAACGCTCCTTTGTAAACATAGAGTTTGACACATTAAAAATGCCGCTCACAATCTAACACTGGTTTTGATTCTGTTGAACATCGCAGTAAACTAATTTTAATCACACTAAGTATATTTCTTTCTTACAAATATCATTGAAAAGGGACAGAAAATATTTAGAACTGTCAACACAGCGCATCCTCAGGAGCTCTGGCGACCTTTCTCTTCACAGGAACACAACACTACCGAGAGAGTAGCGTTATTTGGCTGTGGTGTTCTGTAAGGTGGAGGTACTTCCACAATAGGGCTGCTCCTGCTGTATCCTGCTGTGCCCTACTTCTCTTAATTGCTTTTCGGATATTGTAGCTTGTAATGAAACCTAGGCATTCGGCCAAAATCATCAAAATTATCAAGACAATTTTGTTTTGATAATTATCCGATAATGTTCATGCCATTGTGGTCCTTTATCTCAGCGGTTCTTATCCTTTTAGTGATAGAGACCATTTGACAAAATTTCTGTCTTGCCAGGGACTACCAACTGTTTGGTGGTAATAATACAGTAAATATAAATTATAAATTTGTGACTGCATACTCTTTACTAACTTCTGAATCCTTGGTTCAGTGCTCAGATCATAGAAACAAGGGAGATGTGCCAAGGCGCTATCGAGCTTGATGCCTCATTTTGAGCAAATTGCTCATATTAAAAACGTACGCGCTGGTGACGAACCAAACACGATCGATGGTATAAATACAGTGTTTTAGTTTAGTGCTAGTGTTGAGTGACGATTAAAAGTGTTAGATTGAGGGTGTGCGGAATGTTTAATGCGTGGGAGATCTTTTATTCTCAAGGAGCGCTTAATTATGCGCGAAATTGTATCGAAAAATGTACTAAAAGTGGCATCAGTTGTTCCGGTACTAATTTGCTATGATGGCATATCTCCTTGTTTCTATGATCTGAGGTTCAGTGCTACTCAAAGCCAAACGTATGTCGGCACTGCTGGCATCCAATCGATTTCGGTGCTTGTTTTCAATTATCAGAAGCCCCGAGAACCCGATGATTGATTTATGATGGCTTTAGGGACCAGTTCGGGTGCTTTCAGGGACCACCAGTTGTCCCCGACCACCGGCTAAGATCCACTGCTCTATATGAAAATAATTATCATTGACTAGCTGTTCCCCGCGGTTTCACCCCGTTGCTCGACTCCTAAGGGTCGTAGCGTGATGTTAAATAACCTACACTATTCCTCATGAATGTGGCTATCATATACAAAATCAATTCTTCGAAACCGAGTAGTAGTTCCAGAGATAAGCGCGTTCAAACAAACAAACTCTTCAGTTTTATATTATTAGTATACATAATCAGGAACTTCAAACCCACTAGCCAAAAGTTCTATCACATACCGACCTCATCCGATGTTGATGGCCAACACAGGAGTCAGGCACTCCCACTATTATTTCAGTACTGTATTGTCTGCCGCTCCCTGCGCCGTGTCGTGGAGATATTGCTTTGTCCTCTGTCTATCTCTCAGATCATAGAAACAATGAGATTTGGGGGGTGATTCTCGCGGGTGATATATTGATATCGAATTCGATATATATTGCAACAAATGTCAAAATAGTAGGGATTTTGACAGTTGTTGCAATATATATCGAATTCGATATCAATATCGAATCCGCCAGAATCACCCCCATGCCATCATATCAAATTAGTATAGTAACAACTGTCGCCACTTTTAGTACATTTTTCAACACAATTCTCTCCCACGCATATAACGTTCCACACACCCTCAATCTAACTCAACACTAACACTAAACTAAAACACTGTATTTATATCATCGATCGTGTTCGGTTCGTCGCCAGCGTGTACATTTTATATACGGTCAATGTGACCGTACTTTGATACGGTCAATACGTCAATTTTAGTAGCGCCTTGGCACATCTCCCTTGTTTCTATGATCTGAGGTCTATCTGAAGATAATCATCATTGATAATCGAAAACTTCGAATCCACTAGCCAAAAGTTCTATCACATACAGACCTTAACCGATGTTCCCTAGCCAACAACACAGGAGTCAGGCACTCCCACTATTATTTCAGTACTGTATCGTCTGCCGCGCTCCCTGCGCCATGTCGTGAAGATATCGCGGTGCGTGTTCGCGGCGTCTTTGACCTGCCGCCGCTTTGCCGCGCCGCCTCCGATTTTGTTATTGGGTGTAGGGCTGGCAGTACATGTTATGTTTATTGATTTAATAATCAATGTTTGTTTATTTGGTAAGTTGATTTATTTGTCATATCACAATATACATATACATAATTTATTGTATTATATAAACATTCTAAGTTACATTATAGTAGATATATTATGTAGCTTATAATATAATCAATTAAATGACCTTATGAGCTGTACTTTAAAAGCTCTCGTACTCTTGATGATATTTTTTCTTTGATATGCTGTTATATGGTCATAAAATGCATCTTAATGCATGTCATTAATTTGTAACATATTAGAAAACTGATTAAAAGTATGTTTATGGTTATGCTGACTAATAATTTCTGTTTGTTATCTCGTTTTATTGGTTTTAGTAAAAAAATGCCGTTGAAAATGGTAATTTCAATCAAATTGTGATCAAAATTCTGTTTTATTACCCGACTGCCCCAAAAGAAGGGTAATGTTTTTAGAGTGTATGTATGTAGGTATGTCTATTTCTTTGGCACGCTCTGTAGCCTAGATAGCTTATAACCTTCCTCGAGAAATAGCTAGGCTATCAATTGCAAAAAGAATTGTTAAAATCCAACTGGTAGTTCCAGAGATTAGGGCGTTTAAACTAACAAACAATCATACAAAAAAACTAAAAAAAAGCATTTTTAGCAACTTGTCTATTTTCTATAATATATCTTAGATAAGGATAAGGGTCTCATTTTAATTTTAAAAATACCTGTGCTTGGAGCCCCGCTTTTAAAAACTTTTAATTAAATTCTAAAAAAAACTTGTAATTTTCAGATATAATTCTTTTGTCGCGCCACCCCTACCGCACGCGACGGCGACCGTATTATTGACACTATAAATTCTAACACACGCGTTTTAAAACCAGCCTCCCACTCACACAAGCACAACAAGATCAGGTGTGAATATGTGATCACACACAAACATACACACATTCAAACATCGAATTTGAGGTATTTATACTGTAGGTAGGTACTTCGTTACTACGGCTGCTCAAAATTTAGTTCAAGATTATGTATGGATTTTTAGGGTTCCGTACCAAAATGGTAAACACATTACCCTCCTTTGCGTCGCGCAGTCGGGTAAAAAAGGAACCCTTATGGTGCGACTTCGTCTGTCTGTCTGTCTGTCACATCTGCTTATTTCAGCAACTACTTATGCTATCGACTTGAAATTTGGAACAGTTATAAAGAATGCTTGTTCAACTTTATTGCAAATGAAAAAAGTCCAAAAATATTTTTATTTTCATTGCAAAAGGGGCCGGAGTGGGGGTCCGAAATTTTAAAGTGGGGTTACTAAGTCAAGTGGCATATCATAATATGAAAGGGCTTGGTCTACACATTTCAAAATATATTTTTATTTTATTTTATGTCGCACAGTTTTCGACACATGATGAAAAATGTCCAAAAAAATACCATTCCCCCCCTTATCTCCGAAGTTTGTGGGGCGAAAAATCTAAAATAATTAGAGTTGATAGAAATTAACCCACATATGGCACCAAAAAAAAAAATAAAACGATGTTCCTAACTAGTACAGCTTTCTAAATCATCAAAATTCCTTCACAAACAAACTTAGTTATGCGGTCCGGATTTTTTCACTTTATACGTCCAAATATGATACGGAACCCTTGGTGCGCGAGTACGACTCGCACTTGGCCGGTCTTATAATATTAGTTTAGATTTCAAAAACCAAATAAATTACGTGGGCGGGATCCCCGATCTCAGGCAAACCGTGGCGTTCTAACTACCGAGCTACAGCGTCCTGCTCGTAAAAGTTAAAATTTTTGAAATCTCTTTGAATACGCCTCTTATGAGTAAGTTTTAGTAAATGAAATAGCTTTTGAAATATCGATACTTATTTCGCATCCCTCCTACACACACATAGACAATGTAAAGGTAAGACAATACACGCACACACCCACGTATATGACCTCAGTAAATACGTAATGAGGTTGACATCCGGATGTGATGACTGATGATCGAATCGTTATTTTGTTTGTACATGTTTGATTAGTTAGAACAGCTACCTGTGAAACATTTTGTCTATAGTACCTACCAGCACGCTTAGCATGACCAATTATATCCCTATTCTACCAAAGAATAGACAGTTCTTTTTACCCGACTGCGGCGAAGCCCAAAAGGAGGGTATAGTGTTTCACCTGTATGTTAGTAGGTATGTATGTATGTGGGTATGTATTTCCGTTTCTGTGTTCCCTCCTAGAGACTAAACGAGCGAACGGATTTTAACATATAATGGTATATCATTAGATTCGTATCAACGTCGCGAGTAACATAGGCTATATGGATAATGAAAAAAACCAACATGGCGGATTTTAATCGCGGATAACTGAAGTCGTAAAAAATAAAAAAAATCTGACATGGTCATGTGGGGTATCAAAATGAAGGGCTCAAAGAGACGACTACGAAAATATTTATATCTTATACATAAAAACACATTTAAGTATCTAAAAAAACATTTACCTAAAAAAAATAAAACTTATTACATCATCATGTGGGGTATCAAAATGAAGGGCTTAAAAAGATGATTACGAAAATATATAATATATGTCATTGACATTAAAAACTAAAAAGTGAAAAATAAAAATAGAAAATTAAAAAAATATAAAAACCCGACTTCGGTCGTCTTATCCACCTATATTTATATAACCACCAAAAAGAAAAGGAAAACAAGATATTGCAGTCGGGACGCAGTGTTTCCGAGTAATTAATAATAGTGTCATATAATGGGTCCTCATATGTCATATATTAGAAGTGAGTGTGCGACACATAACCTCGATCGCACACTCACTTCTCTCACATAAACACACACACCACACAACACACCCTCATACACCACTCCCTCATACACCACCTACCCTTACATACACCACTCACTCACATGCATGCACATATTCGACATAAGACTAAAGCACCACATACCTAAGCACACAGTGGCAATTTTACACTAAAATGGATTCATAATGGCTTTTAAATTGTACAATCTTTTAAAGGGGATGAACTGTATTCCGAGATACAGGTTAACACCTAGTTCGGATGCAGAGGTTCCCAAATCAAGTTACGAAGTAGTCGTTAGTCTTGAAATTGAGTCATGTTTATTTGCTTTGTAACTGTGTGTGTAATTTTTGGTGAAAAAAATTTATTTATAATTATTATTTAAGACGACCGCAGTCGGGCCTTTAAAAAATTTTTAATTTTCTATTTTTTTATCCAACTCGTTATCTCTTTTGCCCGAGCACGCAACCCGTGTTTGGCTTGTCAGAGTTTTGTCTACTGAAGAATAGAAACATTTCTTCTCTTCATTGTATGCATAAAACGATAAAAATCCTTCTACAATCTGTCACTTTGTCTATTCCTCTGTAGACACAATCCGTTTCTATCGCGGTCATGCTAAGCGTGCAGGCAAATAAGTTGAACAATTGCAGCGTAGTGGGGGAAAGTCTGCGTACGTAACGCTTAAATGCACAAAATCGATTTGTGCGCAGTCAAGGTCAATGTATAAGTTATTTGCCGGTAAGTGTACTACCAAGCCATATACCTACCCACTCAATGCTCAGGGCAGTTCACCGACAAAATAACAGTCCGATAAATTGAAAACGCCCATTTAACACATCTTTTTTTATAGAAAAAGTCACGTTAAACGGCTGTTTTCAATATAACGGACTGTTATCTTGTCGGTGAACTTGGCCCTTAATCGAAGTAGTATCAAACTGTTTAACAGGCCTTTAACTTTATTGGGATTTAACTACCATTTCAGTATTCGGGCATTATTTTCTCAATGACAAATGACGCAACATCTTGCCATTAGCATACATTCTTCAGTCGCCATTACGACTCCCATGTCCACAGAAAAGGTGTAATTTTCTTGACCATGTAATTATTACGATATTGAAGGCGAATTAGTTCTAAATTACACCTATCATGTGTAGATTCGTGTCTAAAGCTATCCCTATATGTAGGCAGTGACACTGAGTATGTATCCGACAGAGAGCGCCACTTCATAATAATCGCGCTATGGTAGGTGTATGCTGTGGCCCAATATTTTCAGGCGCCATTTAAAGATGGTCCAAATAGTGATGTCATAACATAAAATTTGATTTCTCATGTCCAGGCAGGGGTATCTGAGAATAGACCCCATGTAAGTATTAGGTTGGGGAAAAAGTCTTTTCGCATTATAGTATGTATGAACTTGTAATAAAATCTCTTTGGCTATACTATTTGTATCTGGCTGGTTTTGGTATCATTGAAAGTTTAAATTTTAAAGAAGATAATTCCAAATTCAAATTAGGAAAATGTGTGATTTTCATTTGTTTTTCTTACCGTCAAGATGAGTGAATCTAATGAAGAAATTCGATACATTTTAAAATTTTACTACAGAAAAGGTAAAAATGCAACGCAAGCCGCGAAAAAAATTTGCGATGTTTATGGACCTAGTATAGTGTCTGTGAGAGTAGCACAAATTTGGTTTAAGCGTTTTGAATCCGGAAATTTTGATGTCAAAGATGCACGTCGCTCTGGTCGCCCTATTACGGATAAAATGGATGCCATTTTTGAAAAAGTAGAGCAAGATCGGCATACCAGTGGTTATGACGTAGCTGAAGAACTGGAAATTGACTACAAAACAGTTTTGGTGCATTTGAAAAAAACTGGGTACACAAAAAAGCTCGACATTTGGGTACCTCACGAGCTCACTGAAAGAAACCTAATGAACCGTGTACTCATTTGTGATTCTTTATTACGACGTAATGAAACCGAACCATTTTTGAAGAAGCTGATAACTGGTGATGAAAAGTGGATCACGTATGACAAGAACGTGCGCAAAAGGTCGTGGTCAAAGGCCGGTTAGGCTTCACAGACTGTGGCGAAACCCGGGTTAACTCGCAACAAGGTGATGCTGTGTGTGTGGTGGGATTGGAAGGGCATTATTCATTATGAGCTGTTACCACCAGGCAGGACCATCGATTCTGAAGTCTACTGCGAACAACTGATGAGATTAAAGCAAGAAGTTGAGAGAAAGCGGCCGGAATTAATCAACAGAAGGGGTGTGGTTTTTCATCATGATAACGCTAGACCTCACACATCTTTAGCCACCCAACAAAAATTAAGAGAGTTTGGCTGGGAGGTGTTAATGCATCCGCCGTATAGTCCTGACCTTGCACCTTCAGATTTCCACCTGTTTCGGTCTCTTCAGAATTCTTTAGGCAGTGTCAGGTTAACATCACGAGAGGACTGCCAAAACCACTTGTCGCGGTATTTTGACCAGAAGTCCCAAAATTTCTATAGCAATGGGATCATGTCCCTACCTACAAGATGGCAAAAAGTTATCGAACAAAATGGTACCTACATAATTTAGTTAAATGTAAATAAACTTTATTAAAAAATGTTTTGAATTTTCTTAAAAAATGCGAAGAAACTTTTTCCCCGACCTATTATGTTCCGCGATTCTTGATAGTTTTTAAGCTACAATTATTTTTGTTCAGGTTCTTGAAATTATGGGAAGTGAACGCGATAAAATCATCTGATATCCACAGAAAGTAGGTGTAATTTTCCTGAGAATATTCTGAAAATTTCTGTTCACAATAATTATGAAGTGTAATTATATGCACTGCTGCTGTTATTTTTTTGTTAGGGCGTTAAAAAAAATCTAGCTTTATTTTTGCATGGCTTTTTTACATTTTTTTCTGCAATTTTCTTTGTTATGGAATATTCTTTCCGACATAAAATAATCATCTTCCTACGGGGAACGGACCAAAAACTCTATGGAATTTCTTTGATTACATTGATATGCTGGCAATATTAGGGATAATGCTCAAACTTTTGCTGCACTCCCCATCGTAGCGCGATTATATGAAGTTCGGACTCTGTTTATTAATTACTCATGTGCCACTGATGGTTAAGATAGCGGCTAACTGCAGTAAAACCGATCGTTATTAACCCGCCAAAAGCTTACAAATTACTGTTAATTAGTAATTAAATTAATGGTTTCATTAAAATTATATGCCCTTTTTAATTTATGGAAGGTATGTAGCTGGAAGTTTTGAGAATATCTCTGTGAAAGAAGTTTATTGCTTCAAGGATTTTTAGTGAGTGACAAATTGTTGGTAATGGAGTTTGAACTTTAGTTAGTATAGGTTTAAAGTTCAAATCTTTCTGGAAAGGCTTTAACTGTTATTTGATATACTTACATTTTAAAGCCTGTTTTCTAGAACGGCAGGTAAATAATAAAAAATAATATCAGCCCTGTTTATAATAAACTGTCCTATAGATAGTCCATAGTTGTCACCTAGTAGGTAGTTGGTGACATGTGCTCATGCGTTTTGTCTTGCGCTAGGAGATACCTTTTAATATTAAGAAACTAGCATTATTGTGACAGCCAAATCGTCACAAAATGGCGACAAATCAATCCAATTCCAATCACCATAGTACTCATCGCACATTCCGTCTGACTGCCCAAGGTGTATAACCTCGGTACAAAAATAAAAGAATCTGCGAGTTATCGGTCAAATCTGCGGCGATGCAGCGCATTGTGTTGTGTGCCAGTCAGCGTGACGGGCAGCGGTACCTATGCGATATGTAGTTATTAGTTATTTACATAGATAAAATTATCCATGCGTTATTGCAATTTAGTTCTGTAAAATGAGAAGGTCCTCAGATCATAGAAACAAGAGAGATGTGCCAAGGCGCTATTGATCTTGACGCTTTCATATGATGAGACGGAACACGATCGATGATTTATACCTCAGATCATAGAAACAAGGAGATATGCCATCATAGCAAATTGGTACGGGAACAACTGATGCCACTTTTAGTACATTTTTCGACACAATTACGCGCATAATTAAGCGCTCCTTGTGAATAAAAAGATCTCCCACGCATTAAACATTCCGCACACACTCAATCTAACACTGTTAATCGTCACTCAACACTAACACTAAACTAAAACACTGTATTTATACCATCGATCGTGTTCGGTTCGTCACCAGCGCGTAAGTACGTTATTATTATGAGCAATTTGCTCAAGTTCAGGCATCAAGCTCGAAAGCGCCTTGGCACATCTCTTGTTTCTATGATCTGAGATTTATACCTAGTAGGTACCTATGTTACTAGCACTTTGCCCGCAACTTCGTCCACGTGACCACAAGAACTTGGGATAATCAAAGTCAAAGTCAAAGTCAAAGTATCTTTATTGTGGGCATATGTAAATTACAGGTCTTAAAAATATATTAAAGTAACAATATGTCCTGCCTTATAGGCATACAATAATTATGTAGGTAGGAAATAGCATTAAAATTTAGATTTATTATAAATGGTAAGTCATTATAAAATTTCAGTGAAACTATCTCATGGTCAGTACTAATGCATGTCAAATACAGTGAAACTAATACATGGTCAATACTAATACATGTCAAAATACAGTGGAACTAACAAAAGGTCAACAATTCAGGAAATCTTGGATCGTGTAGTACGCTTTATCAATTAAAAATGTTCGTAATTTATTTTTAAATACTGGAAGTTCCTTAGTTTCTAAAATGCCATTAGGTATTTTGTTGTATATTTTTGATGCAATGCCAAAGAAGCTTTTGTTAAATAGAGCCGTTTTATGTGGCTCATTAGAAATTTTTAACATATGCCTTTTCGATTTGAGTTTACCAAATAGATTTTCATTTGTTTTTATGAATACAGCTACTTCATAAATGTAAATTGCAGGGAAGGTCAATATTTTTAGTTCTTTGAAATATGGTTTACATGAATCTGGAACACGGATACCAACCATCGCACGTACACATCTTTTTTGCGCTTTGAACACTAAATCCCTGTTAGTTGCATTGCCCCAATAAATGACTGCATATCTCAGTGTCGCCGAGACATAAGCATGGTATGCGGTCAAAAGAACTGATTGATCAACTATTTTTGATAATTTATATAAAGCATATGAGTACTGGTTAATTTTATTGCATATTGTGTCTATGTGCGTTTGCCAAGACAGATCCTTATCAATCGAAAGCCCTAGAAATTTAACGCAGTTGACATGTTCAATTTTCGTCCCATTATGATTAATATTGATGTTGTTATTTTTAGTATTACGCCCAAAAATCATTAATTTAGTTTTTTCTAAATTGATAATTAAATTATTATTTGTCAGCCAGTTAATTATATTACAAAGAGTGGAATTTATCTCGTTTTCAAAAGTATTAATATTTTGACCAGTAAATATAGCTGTGCTATCATCAGCGAAAAGGATCATTGGATGCTGTGAAACTTTAGGCAGATCATTTATGTAGGTCAAAAATAACAGAGGACCTAACACACTACCTTGAGGCACTCCATGTATTACTTTTTTGGGCATGGATCTATGGTTTTGTTCCGTATTATTTGAAATATTAATATTATTTATTTCAACTACCTGATATCTTTCATTTAGATAAGATTCCAGAAGTTTGTGGACGTTACCCCTTAATCCATAACTATATAATTTATTTAAAAGTGTTCCATGGTGTACATAATCGAACGCTTTTGTCATATCCATAAACATTGCAGAGACAGGAACACGTTTATCAATATTGGTATAAACTGTTTTTAAAAGGTCATAAATTGCTAAATTAATTGTCTTATAATATGTGTAAGTTGCAAAGAAATGGTGGTTCTTTTTAATAGATCAATGTTAAAATCACCGCAGATAATGGTTTTAGTTGATTTTCGATTGCGTAATTTGTAGTGGATTGTATGAAGTATGTTGAAAAATGTATGAAATTCGTTTTGTGTAGATTTTGGAGGTCGGTATATACATATAATCACCACATTATGATCCAGTAGTTCAATGGCGGAACATTCCGTTACATTAGGAACACTAAGGCTAACTATATCTTGAAGAACTTTATATTTGTGGATATTTTTTACAAGTATACACGATCCGCCATTTCTGTTATGTCTATTACAGCTTGCCGCTAAAGTGTAATTCGGTAAGGTTAGGTACATAGTGTCTGAATCAATCATATTATGTTCTGTAATGCACAAAATATCAACTTCCTTCCCATATTTTTTAAGGGATTCAATACTAACAAATAATAAATCGGATTTGCTTATCAATCCGTTGAGATTTTGATGCATAACAGTTAGATTATTATAAACGAAAAAACTGTTTGTTACTGTCTTGTTTTTCGACATTAGATCCACGATTATAGTCTTCAATCGTGGGCAGAGCAGACTCGGATTGTAACGAAGTAACATTATTAAACATTTTTATCTCAGTAATAAGCTCCAAAGCATCATTTAATATTATGTTTAAGCCATTGTTATTTATTGACCCCGACCACTTATTAAACGAGGTACAATTATAATTTAAGTTTAAATTAGAGTCAAGTACATATGCATACTCATGCGACATAACATCTAGGCAAAGTAAGTTATTAAAAATTTCTATTCTACCATTAAACATATTTGTGTAGTAATTAAATTTATAAGTGGGTAGACACAAAATAATATTTGTATTATTTATGTCTTTGAGGGTGTTTCTTATAAAAGCTATCAGTTCAAAGTAATCTTTCGTCTTTTCAAAATCCTCAGGGCCAATCAATATGACGCAGTAGTCATTCATATTGTATTGTTGTAGTTTAGACTTAAGACCCGTTAGCAACATTTCAATTCCGCAGGTAGGCTTTAAATAATGACATATATCGTAATAATTAGAGAATAAATCCATCGCTGTTGTGAGGATCATGTTATTCTTGTTACCACTTATAATGCAAAGTTTATTCCTTTGCTTGATTTCCTTTAAATGTTTATTTTCTAATGGTCTATTACGTTCTATTAACTCTGTTATATTTGGTGATAGAGAAGAGCCGGAGTGTTGGGAAATACTTTGGATTGGCTGGCTTGGTAGCGTAATTTCTGAATCATTTATTGCTTGCCCACACTGTTGACTTGTTATTTCGTTTAGCGTTTCATCTTCGGTTGCCGAGTTTTTAGCGGTGTTTGCATCGGTATCATGATTGGTCAGCTTCGATACAATATATTTGAGATCTTTATTTTCTTTACGTAACTGGGCCACCTCTTGATGGATGGCACTTAATTCCAATCGTAGTATTTCAATTTGTTGCTTTATCTCCTGTGAGTCGCTGCTGTCATCGCCTGATAAGTTAGGGAAGCCATTGGTGCTGCCATCTAGCGTAGCGTTTTGAGGTTCGGTGTCCGATGATGTCTCTGAAGTTGAACGAGTTGAACGAGTACGAGTCCCTCGAAGAGTTATATTCTCGAAGAAATTCATTTTTGACTAGAATTGTCAAATCAACAATTTTATTTCAAACAAAAAGTGATGCAGTTTGGTAGGGTTCGAACGCGCGACTACGTGCGCTACAGTCCAATGCGTAACTTAACGCACCAATCGAACAGTTACTGTAGTTCTTGAAATAGGTGATAACTGTTGGCGAGAAAGTTTTTTTGAATAATAAAAAGTCGTTAGAAGTGAGTGTGTCAATGGAATTTTTTCCTCACAATTGTTTTGATTTGGATTTTGATTGTGGATTATTTCTTTAGTTTAGTTCACTTATTATGCACTGTTAATCACTTAATTTACACAATTGCTTCACTTGAGTTCATATTTTATTACTGGTTTATGTAGGAGGGCTTTTTGACACTAATCACAAAATGTTTAATTATCTTCTTTCTCACTTGAGTTTTTCCCTAGATAACGTTGACACTTAATATTCATAAGTTTAATAATGTTTTGGTGCACATTTATTGTTATTACACTTTGTATTTTATTTTTCGTGAATTTTAAAAACAGAGAGCAACAATTTTAGGTGCTTGTAGCTAAAGCGCCATAATAATATAATAATAACCCTCCTTCTGGCGCAGTCGGGTAAAAAGAAGCCTATGTTTACTCAGTGTTAATGTAGCTTTCTACTGGTGAAAGAATCTTTCGGTCCAGTAGTTTTTGAGTTTATCCATAACAAACACAAATAATCAAATCTTTTATCTTTATGTAGGTAGGTATACCTACTTAAATTAGTTTAGACTAGGTATATCTTTTAAAACTATATCGGTCAAAACTAGTTTTGACTAAAGCCTGCAGTCAAATCTAGTTTTGACCAGACGTTGGCCAATAATAATGTAACATAACTTCAGGTAGTGTGTACATTTATGCATATAACTTTGTACATAGGAATGATTGCCTAATGTATTATATACTAAAACCTTCCTCAAAGTATGTAGATTACGTTAGTGAAAACCCCATCCAAATCGAATCAGTAGTTTTTGAGAAAATCGCGCACATACAAACATACATACATACGGGACGAATACAGAACCTCCTTTTTTGAAGTCGGTTAAAAATAGTTTTGACTGCTTTATGCAGTCAATAATAGTTTTGATTGGCTAAGAGTTTCGAGTGTGAAATACCTATACAGTGTTTTAGTTTAATGTGAGTGACGAGTGACGAATAACAGTGTCAGATTGAGAGTGTGCGGCATTTTAATGTGTGGGAGATCTCTATATTTACAAAGGAGCGTTTGTAGTTGTGACGCACACTGCTATAAAAGTGGCGACAGCGGTTCCCGTACTAATTTGCTATGATGACATATCTCCTTGTTTCTATGTTATAAGACTGTTTGTTTTTCACCCATAAAAAAACCACGCCACACCCACTTATAATAATTATGCAAATTACAATAATAATTACAACAGTTTTTAACCTATTAACGTGTTAACTTCACACATTGTGTTATCTTCTGTCATATTTACTACACAATACAACTTATTGAGTTTTATGCTAATAACGGGTTTGAATTCAACAAAGGGCAGATATCATCGTCATGTCCGTGAACGGGCGCTGTCAGTTGGTGCTGGTCATCTCTTGACTGCCTAAACAATGTTTTTTCACTTGTCTAGTTGATATTATTATTATTTTGTACCTTACTAAACATAGTTCTCACATACTAGGGCATCACTGTAATCGAAAGAAATTGTAACAGAATTTATTGAAAAAGAGTAACCATGGAGTTTCTTGTCCGTTCTTCTCCATATGAATCTACGTTTTGGAACGGACAACTAGCTTCAACTAACGGACAAACCGACTGACAACTATTGTAATATTGTTTGACATTTCAAAAGTGCCTGTAAATGGTCTAATTGAAATAAATGTTTTTGACTTTGACTTTGAATTTATCTCTCTTAAGAAATGTTTTTTAGTCGACTGCCCTAAAGGAGTATAATCTTTTCTATAACTGAAGGAGAACTTGAGGTCACGAACACGACTGCTGACCATGGGGTGCTAAGTTCGATTCTTGGGTCAGGCAAATTATTATTGAGTTTTTCGGTTGGTTCTCAGTATCATACTAATATTATAGGTAAACTAGATTTTGTGAAATGACCAGTTTAAATGACCTCCGCAGTGTAGAGTGGCTAGTACTACCAAGAGGTCAAGCTGTATCTCTGGTTCCTCCCATCAGAATTAGATGAAACGTGGCTTAGATTTTAAGTTGGACCCCAAGCTATCGAACTGAGAAAACCACATCAAAATCCGTTCAGTACTTCTTGCGTGATGCGCGCACAAACAGACAAACAGACAAAAAATCTAAAAAAAATATTTTTGGGTATAGTTACGTCCCAGTACCCTATCCCGACTGTTTTTTTCTGGAATATCGTCAATGTACAGACACAGCTTGTTTACAATTTTATAATAGTATAGATACGAAAGTTTGTGTGAGTGTGTCCATTTGTTACTTTTTCACGCTGAAACGGCTGGACAGATTTGGATGAAATTTGACAAATAGGTAGCCAGGAACCTGGAGAAGCACACAGGCTACTTTTCATCCATTTTCACGCAGACGAAGTCGCCGGGAACAGCTACTGATAAATAAAATTGTGAAAGTATGAACGGTAGGTAGGTACCTACGTTACAAAAAGAAAGTCAATCACCGATCAATCTTCGGATCAATTCAATTAATAAATTAATTGATTAACTGTAATCCAATTGTTATTACAACTGGCGGTTCCGTTTCGAATAATAAAATCCTTTCAGTCGTAAAACTTAACACTGTAACTGCATTCGCATAATAAAAAATATTATTGTGATTTTATTTTAATGCAAAAATTTGCATTTTTTTTCATTATTTATTTACGACTTAAAACATTACACTGAGGCAATATATTTTAATTATTATGTGTTCTTTTTGATGGATATTTTTTTATTGCCAGTTTTTTTTGTATTCGATTATTGCCCAAATTTCGGTAAAAACATAACAATTAAGTTCATATGCCATAAATTGCCTATTATTTTAGGTATGTAGAGCGAATTTTTAAAGCGCTATTACTAAACCTGTACAAAAAAGTAAAAAAACATGCAATTAATTGACCACTTAGTACAGTATTCTTTCTGCTCCCATCTATAGCACACATAGGCATACATACACACCCACAGAGGGGCTCGTGGCTAAATGAAAGCCACGCTGATCGATCGATCTGCGAGGTTAAGCTGCGCTTGCCGCGTTCAGTCCTTGGATGGGTGACCGTTCTTTACATATCGAGACCCCTCCGTGCCTCGGAGAGCACTTTAAGCAGTCGGTCCCGGTTGTCATAGGAATATCTTTGACAGTCGTTACGGGTAGTCAGGAGCCCAAAAGTCTGACAACTGGTCTAACATTTGAATACCGGTATTCCCCAATAATTGGGTTGTGGAGGTCAGATGGTAGTCGCTCCATGTAAAATATTGATATTCAGCCGCAACCAGTTAGACTGGAAGCCGACCCCAATCATGTTTGGGAAAAGGCTAGGCGGATGATGAACAGTTTTTCTTGTACTTGGTAAAATGACCCACATTATTTTTCAGCCCTTAAACGTCTAAAGCTAGATATGCGTCAACCCTATTGACTTATTATAAGTAGGTACAATATTCTGAAATACTTAATCCTATAATCACCTCTTTATTTAACCTTTGACAATGACCCATTGTTATTAGTTGAAATTAAGATTTGTAATGTTACACATAACAAATCAGAATGAAACATAAAAGCCACAGCTATACCTACATAGAACCTTCTAAACTTCAATAGCTTTTAATGGTATGCAAAACGATTCATGTTTGGATAAGGAACAAGGCATAATATAGTATTTGAGCGGTTCATCCTAAATCCTGCATGCTCTACATTCTACAACATACAAATTGAAATTACATACTTCTGTCGATTTCAACGTAACAATTTACAATGTGAAACTGCAATTCTCGCATGTAAGAGCGAACGAGACACCCCGTAAGAAAGAGATGGATAGATTATCGCAATGCTTAGGTAGGGGCGGCGCATACAGCCACGCCCACTTATATCGATCGCAGTGAGGTATAATTTATTCATAATTTCTGTTATTATGTCCTCTTTCGAATAATATTGTTCGCTGCGGCTAGAGAGGGTTAATTTACATTGTTGTAGGGAAAAATATGTATTACCTGGATGTATGTAAAGTGTATGATTTATTAGATAGATAAAAAGGTACTAATGACAAATTAATTGCTATGTAGACGCATATATATTTTATTTTGTAAATAATGGTTCATGTCTATCATGTAGGTTAGTTAATTGGCTCAAACATGTAGGTTACATCAGAGAAATGATTAAAGGCTCATTGGCTAAAATGAATAGGTGCTAGGTATCAAATTGTGTTTCTCATAGTCATAAGTTACAACATTAGGCCACCGGTGGCCACAGCAAAGCCTCTAGGCAACTATAGTGGCCGCCACAAATTGTGGAAGAAATTTTTCATACAATTTGTAGGTACGGTACCTATCGAAAAACCAAACAATAAGAAAAAAAAAAAAAAATAACTTAACCACAATGGACTAAAAAGTATAAAATACCTAATTTCTAACAAAATGAAAAACGTGTGACGCATCTTAATAGATAATTATCTATTGTATGCGCCCCACGTTTTACTTTTTAATCCATTAAAAAAACTAAAAAAAGATTTTTCACGTTAATGTTATGATTAACATTAAGATAAGCATAACATGGCTTTAACATGTTTAAAATTCGCAAAAATATACATTTATAAGATTTTTCACTTTTAGTCCATATTACATTGTTATCAAAGTAACATAGGTAGGTATACCAAATTTCAGCTTAGTCCGATGACGGGAAGTGCTTGAAAAATTAATTGAATGATCCTCTTCACCTTACTAAAAGACCTTCAATCTTATGTTATTAAATATTTAAGAGATTTTCAAAAATCGAATGACCCGAGCGGGATTTGAACCCGCGGCCTCTGCCGAACCGTGGCTAGTGCTCTGCCAACTGACCTACCGGATCTCGCTCGTCTCATTCGAAATTTTAAATCCCTCAAGCCTCTTATGAGCCTTCAATCTTCAATTTTCAATCTTCCACAGAGAAGCTCCGGCTCTCCCTATGCGTGGGGTGCGGCGGCCAGATCCACGACCAGTACATCCTGAGGGTGGCGCCGGACCTGGAGTGGCACGCCGCCTGCCTCAAGTGCCAAGAGTGCCGCCAGTTCCTCGACGAGTCCTGCACCTGCTTCGTCAGGGATGGCAAGACGTACTGCAAGAGAGATTACACTAGGTAAGGCAGGAATAGAATGCTCGTAAGTGTAGCTACAGACATAGCGAGGCATGGGCCGTGCATTGCGAGGCATGCGCCGCGCATTGCGAGGCATGCGCCGTGCATTGCGAGGCATGCGCCGTGCATTGCGGGGCATGCGCCGTGCATTGCGAGGCATGCGCCGTGCATTGCGCGGCCCATGCAGTACATCCTGAGGGTGGCGCCGGACCTGGAGTGGCACGCCGCCTGCCTGAAGTGCCAGGAGTGCCGCCAGTTCCTCGACGAGTCGTGCACCTGCTTCGTCAGGGATAGCAAGACGTACTGCAAGAGGGATTACACTAGGTAAATGAGGAATAGTACCTATACTCGATTTCGTAGGTCTTTGACTCGTAAGTCATTTGTTTGTTAATAAAAGGTCAAGCGGGTGATTCTCGCGGGTTCGATATGAATATCACCTTCGATATATATTGCAACAACTGTCAAATTGGTACCTAGGGCTTTTGTCGAATGGTAGGGTTTTTTATCGAACCCTACCATTACGACAAAAGCCCTAGGTACCAATTTGACAGTTGTTGCAATATATATCGAAGGTGATATTCATATCGAACCCGTGAGAATCACCTCCAAGAGAGGTGATTCTCGCGGGTTCGATATGATATCACCTTCGATTCGATATACAGGGTGTTAGGTTAAGCAGTGAAAAAAAATCTGCTGTTCCAAACATTTTGTTGAGTTATGTGAACATAAATGTATGGAACAGCTGATTGTTTTTTCGCGATTTCAGGGTTGGTCACATAGTAAAAGTTGTTCATAATGATGAGTACAATGACCCTTAAAATATTTTCACTGTTTAACCTGCCACCCTGTATATTGCAACAACTGTCAAAATCCCTACCATTTAGACAGTTGTTGCAATATATCGGGTGTAAAAAGACCCTTAACGAAAACTGAAACCACATATTCTACCCATCAATACGATGAGTTTTTCGTACTGGACCATACCTGGGAACTGACTGGTTATGGAGATATTGAAGGTTAAAGTTTCAATACTTTTTTTACGTTTTTCACGAAAACGGCACTGGGGCGGCAGCGGCGGGGTTCGGGGGCCGGGGCAGACCTATAGGTACTCCACCTCCCCCGTCCCGTACAAATCAAAACACCCATAGGCACAGTCGGTAGCGCGTAATTACAAAAACAGCTATTTTTAGGGTTCCGTAGTAAAACTAGGAACCCTTATAGTTTCGTCATGTCCGTCTGTCCGTCTGTCACACCCTCGTCAAATCTACAATTCATAACCAATTGTGTGGTACGTGTGGGGCAACGTTTAAAAAAAAAATTGTATGAAATTTTGCTGGCAGATTCCTTCGGTAAACCGCCATAAAAGCCTGTAGTGAAATTACAAAAAATGAAATAATTAGGGGTGGCTCCCATACATGAAACTGGGGGATGAAATAAAATATTTTCGCGCACCCCTTCATGTGGGGTATCGTTGGATAGGTCTTTGAAAATAACATAAAGGTTTTTAAATAACTTTTTTATTTAAGTGCATATTTAGTGAAATAGGAGCTCCGAAAGTCGTTAACAATGTGTAATTTTCAAACCCCCCCCTGTAATTTTCAAACCGCGTTATCAAAAAATCTGAAAAAATTCAAACTTATGGCATCTAATAAATACTCTCGATTCAAATTGGTTTGAACAAGATACGTTAATAACTTTTTGAAATATTCACTATTTTTAGTTTTGAGTTTTGACAACCGCAAAAATAACGTATTTCATAATAATATTATGAAATACAAACTTATATTTGCGGTCGGAAGATTGAAATACTTCTTGCTACGGAACCCTAGACTGAGCGTGGTCCGACGCGCTCTTACCCGGTTTTTATACCTAAAAATAAAAGTCGTTTCCCAGCAATTATTTTTGCTCAAAGTTACTTAGTTACCTACACGTACAGAATGCGTAGGTAGGTGTCGGCTTGGTGGTGTGTCTTTTTACACCCTGTATATCGAAGGTGATATTCATATCTAACCCGCGAGAATCACCCCCCTGTCCTATTCTTATTTTGATCGCATAATAGGTGAGTGACAGAGATGATGCCGAAGCTGACCGACTATATATTTTTTTCTAATATTTATTGCCGGGTATTGTAAGATAATATTGAATTTATCTTACACTCGCAATCAAACAAAGACACGATGATTATTCTCACTAAAACATAACCTCAAACCTTTAGAACACGGCCAAATCAAACCGTTCTCATTACAAATCTAACAGCAATCACAAATTTCACATGCCTAAAAAAATATCGTGAAAGAAAAAATAAAAAAAAAACACACCACAACATCGGTAATCGAAAACCCGCTTATCCGGCCGGTGTAAACGGGAACAAACACAGATCGTGTTCCCGCCGCCCGCCGCGCTGTCAAACTGACGTTTGTTTTGGCGCCAAAATACATAATGCTGAGTTGAGCTGCGTTTGTTTTCACTTCGGCACATCACAGTGAGACTTTACCAACGCATTTTACTGTTCGAAAACGTTGGCTATATTCGATTTTAGTCTGTATTTCTTTGGTGTTAAAAATTTTGAGGTTATAATTTTTGTTTTGCCAAACGTTTGGGTTTGTTTGTATTAGTGTAATACTATATTTTAGCAGCGAGCAATGGAAGGGTGAAAAGATAAACATTAGAGGTTATTTTAGTGAATTTCATCTTTGGTGTCTGCGTGTACAAAGTGGCGCCCGACTTTTGATTGACGTAATGCTATTCTTTTTTTAGTCTAGAGTTTTACGCTTGTTGATTAACAGAAGAATTTACATTTCTTATTTCCACAGCTACTAATGTGGGTGTAAAATAAAACATGGATGAAAACATCAACATCATTTTCTTTCATGTTGTAAAAAACATAAAAATTTTGTTGTTATGTGCTGGCAACATTTATTTGACTTAAAAAAAGAAGGAAGTTATTATGCAAAATTGATTGGGTGAAACGAGCGAGACTCGGTAGCTCAGGTGGTCGAGCAACGCCACTGTGAGGTGGAGGTCGCGGGTTCAAATCCCGCTCGGATCATTCGATTTTTGAAAATATTAAAGTTTTTTCAATAACAAAATGAAAATAATTTAAACCCTAACATTGCGTAATGCTTATCTTGCTACACCTCAACGATTTAATTTTCTTCGAAAAATAATAATAAACAATAGCTAAACACCTATGTAGATGTTAACTGTTAACTTTAAACCGATAACACTATTAAACGCCTCGCTACTAGGTATATTCTAAGAATTTATCTTAATATCTATCACCAATATGTCACGTCAAAAGACACCGACTGTCTGACTGTCCGTCTGTGCGTGTATTTTTAAAGATAACTAGCAAAGATAATTATATTATTAATCATATCAGACCGCCCTACTTCTTATAAGTAGGTAATTCACCGCTTCAATGATAGGGAATTACCTCCACCTTGCAGAATACCACAGCCAAATAACTCTACTCTTCGGTAGTGTTGTGTGCCTGTGGTGAGTAAGGTCGCCAGAGCTCTTGAGGATGCGCTGTGTTGACAGCGGGAGACCTGCTTGTCCCCTAAGCACAGCGAATCGAATTTTAAAGGGTCGGCAACGTGCTTGTGGTAATCGGTGTTGCAAGCGTAGTTTCATAGGCTTCGGTGGCTGATTTACCGTTAGGCGGGCCGTATTGCTTGTTGCCATCATCAAAAAAAAAAAATTAAGTTCACGGAGAAAAAAATGTGGAATCAGACTCTTTTACACTTAGGTTAGAAACTTTTATGTTGAATTTTTGGTAGATATTTATTAAAAGTAAATGAAATTTGAAAAATCGACGATGATCTATCGAAAACCCGACATTCTAATTTTCTCAGGCTATATATACAACACAACCAAACAACAAAAGTAACCTCATAGAATAGCGTAAACAAAACACAATTTGATAATTAAAATCGACAAAATGTAAAATAACCCGGTTGCATGTTAAATGCAGAGAGTCAACGATATTTCAATTTGGTTGCATCATATAGCCCGTGACGTATTAAACGACCACCTGAAATAGTGCACATGTTTGGGTCAAAGAAATAACAAATAATTACATTTTGTTTTAGTCGTTTTAGAAAGTGAGTGACTGATGAAGGAGTCATTCGGCTGATGCTAGATTTAACAACGGTCTGTTACATTGTCATAGTGGGACATGAAATGTTTTAACAGCGTTGTTAATTTTTAACACTGATTAGCGAATCACTGATTAAAAAGAATTTGGTGAAATCGGGTCTTAGTCTACGTTCTCAGTGCAACTTTTCTGTGACCCATTCATATTTTTTATGGCTCTGACTTTTTTATGTATAACCCCTTTTCACCCTTTTCGTTTTTTCGTCCACTGCGATGAGGTCACCGAAATTACCCGTTCCACGTGAGCATTATGGCCTGGGATTGCTATGTGAGATTGGCATATTTTGAGATTTGCTTTTCAACATATTTCGCATATAAAGCAACTATGCATGTCTGTTTTAACTACACCAAACCGGGACAACTGACTTATTGACCGGGGCACCGGGACGTATGGCAGCCCTCGAAATGCTGCGGGTGATAATTTTTTCAAAGCTAACAATACAGTACAAACAAATAATGATAAAAATAACCAATCAAACTTTATAATTAACCCTTCAAAAGCTAACACGGGACGGAAACGTAATGTTTACAATAAAACCGCCGGCCGAAGCGACCGCGTCCATCGGCACGCGGTAAATATAGGAAATGTACTGAAAATACTGTATTTACGTAAAATATACATTGTTTGTAGTACTGAGTAGGTGTGATCCATCATTTTGAGGAAATTATTCGGTAAAATGTGAAGTGTTTTTTAAGGATTTCCTATAGGATGTTGTGGTGTAAACATTTCAGGGTTAATTTTGTCTTTTAGATCAATCTATGATCGTAACCTGAACGTATTAAGGCCCCGGTATACGCCAACGGCCTTGAGTGATTTGGGCGGTATAGCTTGTGTGTTCTGCGCTGAGCTCAAGCAACGCGACATACATCCACCGAGCAATACGACTCGCCTATCAAGGAGCGCGCTGTGCAGAATTAGACGTATTATTACTTTTTAGTATCTAAAATATAAAATAAAAAAAAGTAACAGGCAATATTATAGGTAGTAACATAGTCTTTTCACACAAAACAAATCATGAAAATATCTTAAGCGATTTGAAAGTAATTACGTTTTTATGTTTTGGGTAGACACGAGACCATGAATTTATTTCATTAAGTATTTTACTACAATAGTTAAATATTCACAGGTACGATTGATGTATATATGTTCTAGTTTAACATTAAAAAATTGCACAACTAACCTGCATTATTTGACGGCGAAATAAGAGATTTAAAACTTGAGATTTACGGCCGTTACCATTTACCGTCGCCTCTATTTGCAATTTTATAAACACGAAACTAAATTTGTTTGTTACCTTTTCATGCCAACTGAACCAATCATCACGAAATTTTGGATATAGTACCTACGTTGTAAGAGGTGCAGAAAAGGACATAGAAAATAGTTCCCGTCAGCGTAATTGATAGACATTATTATTAGATTAGATATAGATAGATAGATTAACCCTCAGATCATAGAAACAAAAGGAGATGTGCCAAGGCGCTATCGAGCTTGATGCCTGATCTTGAGCAAATTGCTCATATTAAAAACGTACGCGCTGGCGACGAACCGAACACGATCGATGGTATAAATACAGTGTTTTAGTTTAGTGCTAGTGTTGAGTGACGATTAACAGTGTTAGATTGAGGGTGTGCGGAATGTTCAATGCGTGGGAGATCTTTTTATTCACAAGGAGCGCTTAATTATGCACGTAATTGTGTCGAAAAATGTACTAAAAGTGGCATCAGTTGTTCCCGTACTAATTTGCTATGATGGCATATCTCCTTGTTTCTATGATCTAAGGATTAACCCAAAATTGTATTTTTCTTTTGCCTATCTCGTCTCTCGTCTTCTTATCAATAACGACAATAACAGAAGTGCGCAAATTTTTTTACGATCCATGTCACTACCTAATTTCCAATATACGTTCAGTACGGTTGAAGGTCGTCGAAGGAATGGTCACTAAAATAAATAAATAATAAATAATTCTTTATTTCAGACTTCAGTCCATAGTTTTGTTAGTACTTTTAGTAACAATAGTGCTTACGTCTATGGTCCTATGGTCACCCAAACCGTGGGAGGCCTCTTGCCGCACGAAATCGCATCGCAGTTTTCTGCGTTGCGAATTCGCATCGCACCGATTCGCAGTTTTATGTACGAGCTCTATTTGAAACGCTCTATAGAGCAGAGGTCACCAACTAAAACTTCTATAGTAATTTTCAAAGACAAATCAATAATAAATTCAAAAAATACAAATAACAATCAACAAATCAATGCTAAAACAAATAAATTAAATGGTAAAGTTAGAGTCACAACAGCTCCCGGCGCATGCGTCAATTAGCGTAACTTTACACTGCGCCGGAGTATCGTGTTACTGTTTACATGCTATTTACGGATACTGACGTGTTCTGTTGGTGGGTAGGCAGGACCCCAGGCTGTGTGGTCTTAGTCATTCATCGTGATTTCCTTACCGTTTTCAACCGCTTAACCTGACCAGGGGCCGTACCATGACGTGTTAAAACCATCATTGTTCCGCTGTAAACAAGGGATAGCGCTATTCGTGCTGTATAGTTCCATCCCTCTCTCACAGCGGAATAATGATGGCAATAACACGTCGTGGTACGGCCCCTGCTCAATTTTTCAGAAAATATTCCATAATAGCATAATCGGCCTATAATGTTCCCACTGCTGGGACACAGGCCTCCGCTGTGAGAGGGAGTGGGCCGTAGTCCACCACGCGGGCCCAGTGCGGGTTGGTCAACGTCACATGTTTTTTGAATTTTTGGTTCTAGGACATGCCGGTTTCCTCATTATGTTTTCCTTCACCGTCAAAGCAAGTGATAATTAATTACTAATACGCACATGACTCCGAAAAGTAAGAGGTGCATGCCTCGGGATCGAACTCGAACCATTCGCCGTGGGAGGCACATGGTTAAACCACTAGGTTATCACTGCTAAAAAGAAAATATTGATTTGATTTGATTGGTCAGGAACACCTACGGCCCGCCTGAGTGGTTACTGTAGCCTTGAAACGCTTGCAACACTGAGTATCACATGCGCGTTGTAGACCCTTTAAAACAGTGGTTCTCAACGTTCTTAGGGTTCCATACCTCAAAAGGAAAAACGGAACCCTTATAGGAACACTTTTAAACAGGACTAGCAAACCCGGCGATCTCCGTTTCGCCACCGTAGTACATGCTATGTATCAGAGATGGCGCTGTATGTGAAAAAAGATTTTCCCGCTTTTCTCTTTAAATTTTCCTGAATTTTCTTTGCTATAAACCTCACGGAGCCCGAGACCTTTCCAACGAATGCAAAACCGTGGAAATCGGTTCGTCCGTTCTGGACTTATATCGTCAGGAAGGAAAACCCGACTTATTTTTATATAGTAGATTACATACGGCCCGCCTCATGGTAAGCGCTTACCATAGCCTATGAAACGCTACTACTAGGATAGGACTTTTTCATTCAGTAAGGGGACCCCAAAGATCAAAAAAATAATTTATAACGGAATATAACTTTGTTTAGCGGACCTTAATTTAGTTCTCGCGGACCATGACTTTGGGAACCACTCTGTCATAAAATGAGGACTCGCTGTGCGGACAGCTTAGACAAGCAGATCCCCGCTATCATCTCGAGCTCTGGCGACCTTACTCACCACAAGAACACAACACTACCGAAGAGTAGAGTTATTTGGCTGTGGTATTCTGTAAGGTACTTGAGGGGCTCGTGGCTAAATGACAGCCGCGCTGATCGATCGATCTGCGAGGTTAAGCTGCGCTTGCCGCGGTCAGTCCTTGGATGGGTGACCGTTCTTTACACATAGAGACCCCTCCGTGCCTCGGAGAGCACGTTAAGCAGTCGGTCTCGGTTGTCATAAGAATGTCTTTGACAATCGTTACGGGTAGTCAGGAGCCCGAAAGTCTGACAACCGGTCTAACATTCGAATACCGGTATTACCCAATAATTGGGTTGTGGAGGTCAGATGGCAGTCGCTCTACGTAAAATACTGATATTCAGCCGCAACCAGTTAGACTGGAAGCCGACCCCAATCTAGTTTGGGAAAAGGCTAGGCGGATGATGATTCTGTAAGGTACTTACCTACAGTAAGTACCTACCTTCTTCCCTAGTCTTTCGTCGACTCCTATTTCTTTTTCTGAATTTTTTTGAGTCCACTGAAACAAAAGCCCAGTTCTCTCACCATACCAATACTACTTTTTTTGTTCTGATTCTATCCACCTATTCAGGAAGAATTCAAAATTATAGACTTTCCTAATCACGAATTATCTACTTCATCGGAAAAGAGATATAATAGGTATCATAAATATGTTTTCTTATATCACAAAGTTGATATCTATTGTGTACTTAGATAATATGATGGCCTTCTAAATCATCATTTTCTAACACATAAACACATAATCAATCATTATAAAGATAATTTTCCGATATTTTCTTACTGATTTTTATCATGTGTATTTAAAAAATTGTTTGTATGTCTGTCTGTCACACGAAAATGTACAGTACCCGGCAGTAAATATTACACATTGAATTTGAGAAAGAGATAATCAGAAGCTGAAAGAGAAAGTGCAAAAAGCTAAAATTTATATATCAAATCTTAATGAAACTATACTAATTTTCCATCAAAAATGGATCGTTCAACAATTTCAGGTCATAAAAATAGGTAAATACCTCAGATCATAGAAACAAGGAGATATGCCATCATATCAAATTAGTACCGGAATAACTGATGCCACTTTTAGTACATTTTTCGACACAATTACGTGCATAATTAAGCGCTCCTTGTGAATAAAAAGATCTCTCACGCATTAAACATTCCGCACACCCCCAATCTAACACTGTTAATCGTCACTTAACACTAGCACTAAACTAAAACACTGTATTTATATAATCGATCGTGTTCGGTTCGTCGCCAGCGCGAACGTTTTTAATATGAGCAATTTGCTCAAGATCAGGCATCAAGCTCGATAGCGCCTTGGCACATCTCCCTTGTTTCTATGATCTGAGGTAAATACCTACCTTAGGAGGTATTAATAATAACATTTAAACGATTCACATAATAGCTTATATTAATCTAGCATATTACTAATAAAGGTTCAACCTAAAAATAGCCCTATCATAAATTACTTAAAGAGTATACCATATTTTTAGGGTTCCGTACTCCTTTTGTTGATAAAAGGTAGCCTATGATATTCGTTCGTCTGTCGCACTTAACAGACACAATTGATTTCGACCTGAATGAGGCGGATTTTTCAAATGTGACAGATGGAGGGATGTATAATGGCACTATATTACTGTAAAGTTTCATCAAAATTCGTTCAACATCCATCCATCCTCACAAACTTTCGCATTTATAATATTTGTAGGTTATGATGATAGGATCGAAATTAGCAGGATAGTAGAAAGTTTGTACGGAACCCTACCCGCACTTGTCCGGTTTTTTGCTACACGTATGACCACAAAAACCGCGTAATCCAATTACTATCAATAACCATTTTTTTTACTTTGCTACTCTTTAATAAAAAAAAATACTATCATGATAATGCCAACAGAATACCGGCCAAGCGCGAGTTGGATTCGCGCACTAAAACTTCCGTTTTGGTTGTATGGTGACCCTTGCGTTTTGACTTTTATTATTATTTTCGTTTATTGGTCATTATGTCGGTATAAAATTTGCATTTTAAAATATTTCTTAAAAAAAAAAAAAAACAAAAAAAATAGTTTTATAAAAATAAAAATTTGCGATGTTACCGGTCATTCTTACACGTATTCTTAAAATTTCAATTGGCTAGCTATTACGGTTCATAAGATACAGCCGTGTGACAGACAGACGGATGGCGTAGCAGGCTTAGAAATAGAGTCCCGTTGACATTCTTTCGGTACGGAACCTTAAAAACCACTATCCAATAACTATCAGTACCTAACCATTTTTTTACTTTATTACTTTCCAATAAAAAAAAGTACTCTCATAATGCCAGCATAAAAACTGGACGGCCAGGGGTGCCAAACATAAAAGCTAGTTTCAATATTTCCTGTCAACATACCTATAGGTACCTTCTAACCTACAAAGTAAATACCGCTACTGGCATCTACCGCTAGCTATAGGCAATGCTTTTAGCGGGATTGCCGGGGGTGGAACCAGCCCCGAAGTGCGGTCGATGACCCTTCCCAACAGGGTGGATTTTAAAAATACATCGCGCCATCGCTTCTCAATCTATTTCGGTGTTTAGGGTTCCGTAGTAAAACTAGGAACCCTTATACAGGGTGGCAGGTTAAACAGTGGAAATATTTTAAGGGGTTATTGTACTCATCATTATAAACAACTTTTACTATGGGACCAACACTAAAATCGCGAAAAAAATATCTGCTGTTCCATACATTTTGTTGATGAATGTGAACATAAATGTATGGAACAGCTGATTTTTTTTTTCGCGATTTCAGGGTTGGTCCCATAGTAAAAGTTGTTCATGATGATGAGTACAATGACCCCTTAAAATATTTCCACTGTCTAACCTGCCACCCTGTAGATTCGTCATGTCCGTCTGTCCGTCTGTCACACCCTCGTAAAATCTACAGTTCATAACCAATCTGTATGAAACTTCACAGGTAGATGTCTTCTGTAAGCTGCCATAAAGACCTGTAGCGAAATTACAAAAAATATAATAATTAGGGGGGGGGGGGCATACATGAAACTGAAGGATGAAAAAAAATATTTTCGCGCAACCCTTCATGTGGGGTACCTATCGTTGGATAGGTCTTTGAAAATAAGATCAAGGTTTCTAAATTACTTCTTTATTTAAGCGCATATTTAGTGAACTAGAAGCTTCGAAAGTCGTTAACAATTTGTCCCCCCCCTGTAATTTTCCAACCGCGTTATCAAAAAATCTGAAAAAAATCAAGTTTATGAAATCTAATAAATACTCTCGATTAAAATTGGTTTGTACAAGATACGTTAATAACTTTTTGAAATATCCACTATTTTCAGTTTTGACCGCAAAAAATAACTTTGTATTTCATTATTGGAAGACTGAAATACTTCATCCTACGGAACCCTAGACTGTGCGTGGTTCGACACGCTCTTGCCCGGTTTTTATAAGTTTGTTGATTGATGTAAATTCGATTTTGTTGTAGACTTTTTTATTTTTGTGTTTGGATATTGAGATTTAGAAGAGATTTTTTTTTTGTATTTTGGGTAGTTACCTATTGTTTCCCCTGGTTATTATCTTTCCTAATTATTATTCTACTAGCTTCCGCCCGCGGCTTCGCTCGCATTTTCCGGGAATAAAAAGTAGCCTATGTGTTATTCCAGGTCCCAGACTACCTCTTTGCCAAATTTCATACAAATCCGTCCAGCCGTTTCAGCGTGAAGAAGTAACAAACACACAGACGCACAAACTTTCGCATTTATAATATTAGTGGGATAGTGGGATTGAAGTACCTACTCTAAATACATATTCATCAGCGGATACCTAAAAAAGTTGAGGAAAAATCGTCATGAGAAAATCCCCATGGTCATGTAAAAAGGTAATTGTGGTATTCCATTATACTTCAGGGTCGCGGTTCGACTCCCGCATCAGGTATGAATGGCCTTCAGTAATTTGTAGGCACGGGCAATCCTATTATGAAATACTAGCTGTTCCCCGCGGTTTCACCCCCGTTGCTCGGCTCCTAAGGGTCGTAGCGTGATGTTAAATAGCCTATACTATTTCTCATGGATCTGGCTATCATATACAAAAAAAAAATCGAATCTGACTAGTAGTTCCAGAGATTAGCGCGTTCAAACAAACAAACTCTTCAGATTTATAATAAACTAGCTTCCGCCCGCGGCTTCGCCCCCGTTTTTGGGATAAAAAGTAGCCTATGTGTTATTCTGATGTATAAGCTATATTACTGTAAAGTTTTATCAAAATCCGTTTAGTAGTTTTTGCGTGAAAGAGTAACAAACATCCATACATCTTTACATCCTCATAAACTTTCACGTTTATAATATTAAGGGCGGGTTGCTTCAAACCATCTGTATTCGTAAGTCAGTACGTAAGTACTTAATCGTTAAGTCAATATGAAATTGTCGTACAAGCCGCCATATTTGACGGTTACAGATACGTAACTGTAAGTTGAAACAACATGGCCTAAGTAGAATAATATTCTGTCTATGAAAATCTCTCACCAATTCAGAAAAAAACATAATTAAAAGTTATAAGTTATTTTCTAATAGGGCGACATATTTTCATCAAATATAGCTAAAAAGCATCCCGAATAAACTCACTTTCAATTAAAAACTCATTTTAATCGGTCCATCCGTTTGAGAGCTACGAAGCCACAGACATAAGCGTCAAACTTAACACTTCTCGCTTTTTAACCGACTTCCAAAAAGGAGGAGGTTCTGCATTCGGTTGGTTTTTTTTTTTTTTTTTTTTAATGTATGTAAGTACACCGATTACTCTGTGATCTGTGAGCCGATTTACGTGTTTTTTTTTTTAAATTGTATTAACTTAGGTTGAATAGTTTTGTAACCAGCTTCAATAAACGGAATTTTTCGTGTATATCGATGACATCATGACGATAATAAAAAAGTCATATTATGTAGGTACACGAATTCCTGGACGCAATCGATCTCGATATTATACATGCATAACATCACGCTAGTATTTTCCGCAAGGTTAGGCAGAGGTGTATAGTACACACAGCTTTTTTTATGTTCAAGTCTTATTTGATAGAATGTTAGGGAAAGAGCCTATTGCTGAAAAAACATTGTTTTCGATTACTGAAACGCTCTTATCCACGAATATCTTAGAAGGTAAGTACCTATTTAAATTCGTGAAAGCAATCGATCTCGGTAAAAGTACATACAAAATGTGTGTCAAAGGCAGTATATTATTAAAGTCGCTCTATCTATGATTTTATGGTACTTTTATATACCGTAAGGTATTATTATAAAAAACAGGTTTAAAAAAAACCGACTTCCCAAAACTACACTAAAAACTATGAAATAAAAACAGGTTTTAAAAAAACCGACTTCCAAAAACTACACTAAAAACTATGAAATAAAAATGTTAAACTTCCATAAATAAAAATCTAAATGTATATTGAAGTCGGCGGGGCCCCAAGCAGCACACACAGCTGTAGAGTGACTGGACAACAGAATTTTTGAAAACTCGAGGCTGTTTTGCGTCTGTACAAGGGCTGTACATCCGGATACACAGCTCTATTAACTCTAAATTTGGCCCCAATTAACCAGCCCTGAGTGAAATAGTAGCTTGTTAATAGCTGTCTAGAACTCTAGGAGCATTGTAACAGCTGTACAAGGGCTGTACAATGGCTAATAATTCTACTATACAGCTCCTAGAATTCTCTTAGACAGCCAAGAGATGGTTAATGGCTTTGTAACGGTTATTGTTAATTCTACAAAGAAATAATGAAAATATGGTGGTCTAACTATAATCTGTGGACAAATATAATAATTTCTAATTAGGGAAGTCATTTTTCACGTTTGTTTTGTATATCTATTGGTAAATTGTACTGCGGGTGCCACTTTACTGTTATATATATAGGTGATATTGTCAAATATTACACGCGCCCTCGAAATAATATAGTATTACTAAAAATATTTTACAAAGTAAATACGCGTATTTACTTTGACTATTTCATTTACATTTAATGAGCATTAATATCTATTTGTAACAATGAAATAATGTGTTTTTAATTTAATAGCTCACAAATAACATGAAAATATAACAGATATCAGTGGTTTTTTTCATATGTTAATCGGCTTGTTTACATTAAAATGGCGTCAATTTGTTATCCAGCAATAATTCTCACAAAATTCCCTTGACCCTCTCTTTTCTGTTTAATGGCTGTACGATGGTTTTCAGTTATTCTAACGGCTGGTTAAGGGAGTAAAGTGAGAGTATACGACAGCATCTTAGGGATCTCTAATCTTGATAGAAAACCATTTCGGGCATTTCGTACTCAATTAGCTTAGGGTACTGATTAGGGTGATGATTTCAATTTCGATGATGATGATTTCAATTTTGATGATGATTTCGATGATGATGATGATTTCGATGATGATGATGATGATTTCGATGATGATCATTTCAATTTCGATGATGATTTCGATGATGATGATGATGATGATGATTTCTATGATGATGATGATGATGATTTCTATGATGATGATGATGATGATTTCAATGATGATGATTTCGATGATGATGATTTCGATGATAATTACTTCGATGATGATGATGATGACGGAAAGGGTCTATAGACATTTTAGTAGGTACAAGAATTAGGTTTCGTGGCCAGGTTTAGTAAGCATTTGTACGGAACTATGATTATTTGTAACAAAATCTATGTGTCCGGAACCCTCATTTTTAATCGACACTGGCACTTGACTGCAGCTAGATAAATGAATGAGACTTTCACTATCCTTGCTTATTATATTCTTTTAAGTTTATTTTTAACTGCACCAGTTCTTTTCCTTTTTTTCCATGGTTTAATCGTATTCATTTTTATTCTTGCACGATAATCAAAGTCGCGTTTCGAGGTTATGACAAAATTGAGGTTATCATAGCAATACTAACCTATGTTTACTCTTCAATAATTCTAGAGGCTGTAAAATAGCTAATATTTACACTGTTAGCTTTGGAATTAAAGTGGAGTAAGGCTACACCAATGTACAGCTCATGCGCTCTAAAAATGCTATTAACCAGCTACTATTAAGCTCATTGAGGTAGCATTATAATAGAATTTGTGTACACCATAAAAAAGCCAGTGGCAAAATTTGATTCTCTAATACAGCTCACAGTTTACAAATGGTGTTACTTTATCGCGTTAAGCAGCCGTTAACAAGCTCTGGGCTTCTTAACCAGCTAGTAGCATTATACGTAGCCAAAAGCTGGAGAATAGTTCTTTCAAGTTCTACTAAATGCATTTAGTTGATTTTTACTCCATTATACAGCCATTAGTCAGCTGCAGTGTAGAAATCGCCCCTTATACAGCCTCAAGCATCGTCGTATCCATTAGTACAGCTACATAACAGCCGTTGGCTGTCATATAGCTGGTTTATGGATATAATTTTCGCTAATGTGCTGCTTGGGGCCTAGCATAAATATAAGCAACATTATAGATTATGGAGGAATGAAAGGAAATTTTAATTTGTCGAGGCGCAAAGCAAGCTGCACGTTCGCTGCACACACTGCGTACGTTCTTCCTGTTCAAAAGCTGAGAGGTAAAAACCTGAAGAAGAGGCCCCGCCGACTTCAATATACATTTAGATTTTTATTTATGGAAGTTTAACATTTTTATTTCATAGTTTTTTTAAAAATGGAGGTTAAAAAATTAAATTTATTTCTATTAGTACCTACCTAGATATAAATAGTTTTACAAGTAAATGTATTTTTTTTTTATTACTTGTGTTTGACCGCCATCTCGCCTGATGTTAAGCGATGATGCGGTCTACGATGGAGCACGCTTGCCTAGAAGGAACCGATTCACTCGCGACTTGAAGACACCCAGATTGTAACTGTCGGGAAACACCCACTCGGGCAGCGCATTCCACTGTTTGGCAGTCAAATTAAAATTAAAGGTAATATTTTTGTCCTCAGGTTATTTGGTACAAAATGCGACAAATGCGGTTCGTCGTTTAGTAAGAACGACTTCGTGATGCGCGCCAAGACGAAGATCTACCACATCGACTGCTTCCGGTGTTGCGCATGCGCAAGACAACTTATACCGGGTAAGTACTGTATGTTCAATATCAGAAAAAATTGAAAATAATAGATAATAAGGAAATATTCATATTTTAGTAACATGTATTTTACTATTACTACTATTTGGTTTTTGGCTCCAAACTGCATGATTTAATTTCGATATCCAACTGACTCCAAATGAAGCCTATAATTTTCTCTGATCGCTTCATCATCTGCCTAGCCTTTTCCCAAATTATATTGGGGTCGGCATCCAGTCTAACTAGTTTTGGCTGAATATCAATATTTTACGTAGAGCGACTGCCATCTGACCTCCACAACCCAATTAATGGGTAATACCGACCGGTATTCGAATGTTAGACCAGCTGTCAGACTTTTAGGGCTTCTGACTACCCGTAACGATTGTCAAAGATATTCCTTTGACAACCGGGACCGACTGCTTAGCATGCTCGCCGAGGCACGGAGGGGTCTCGATGTGTAAAGAACGGTCAACCATCCAAGGACTGACCGCGGCAAGCGCAGCTTAACCTCGCAGATCGATCGATCAGCGCGGCCGTCATTTAGCCACGAGCCCCTCTTATTTTCTCTGATCGCTTCACTTGGCCCTAAATGTCCTATGACAAACGGCCTGTTTAGGCGATTCGCACACTGCACCGCATCACGCAGCGTAGCGCGGTAGTGCGTGATCTTACGTTGTTTGCAAGTACACCTGTATTTGTATAGAAATCACGCGTAGTGCAACGCACTGAAAACGCATTCACGCGCGTGGCTTTTGTTCCGTCGTCACGCACCCCGCAGCATAGTGCGGGGCGGTGTGTGATTCGCCTTAGAGTAGGTATGTATAAAATGGGAGTATAATTATTAATTGTATTTTTGTTTTTTCAAAGGTGACGAATTCGCGTTACGAGAAGGAGGAGCCCTGTATTGTAGAGAAGACCACGACGTATTAGAAAAGGTTGGTTCTTTAAATACTTACCTACCAATAATTTAAGAGGGAACAGAGCGTGAGATTCTCCATACAAACGTATTCCCCTTTTTTCATCCTGAATAATGGCTCTAGAGTATTTTTTTTTTGTTTCATAAAATCAAGGTCTGCTGTAGGTATACATGTCCCTGTCATTTTCTTTTTTTCAGTACCTACCTAACTAATTAGTAAAGAAAATATGACCCTCCAAAAATTACAAAAAATGACCTATTTTTACCGCCGTGATTAGAGGACTACCAGACAATTTAGAAAAGTTTTTAACATCTTTTTTTAAATAAATAAAAAAAAAATTGCATCGGCTCAGTTTTCGAGGAGAAAAAGGGGGAATACGAAACGTCCATCTCGTCAATTGTTTTGTGATATAATCGGTCTGAGCTGCAGCTTTCCCTATCACACACTACGGGGGTTGTTCGGGCGCAGCGCGACGGCAATAGTTTCTTCAAATACCTATTTTTCAAATTCCTCGCAGGCCCCGTCCCCTCTTAAATGTCTACTTTACCTATTCTACGACAACATCTAGGAAATGTTCAAACTCAAACAGGCGATGCAATTGCCCCCTCTCCCCCCGAATCATGGACAACTAACAAAAATTTTATAAATATTTGTTTAGAACGAATTTTCCGGCTGATAGGTACAGTCACACAAAAATTGCTTTCCCCTTACAACTAAATAAGCATTGAAATATTTTTTCTTTTTTAATTTTATTCCGGACACAAATTTTTAATGCTTTGGCCTCTTCTACTAATAAAAAGTCATATAGGTATGTATATAAATAACGCCTGTTTACCCACACTTACTATTTTTACAGGTTTAAATGATTTTTATTTTATTTTAGTACCTACCTTTGATTTTATTTTTTATCCTAAGGGATTTTTAAAATATCTCACATTGCTCTCACATATTAGGGCATAAATGTAAACAAAGAAATTGTATAGTTGAATTAGTTGAAAAAGAGTAACCATGGAGTTTCTTGTCCGTTCTTCTCCATAGGAATCTACGTTTTGGAACGGACAACTAGCTTCAACTAACGGACAAACTGACTGACAACTATTGCTTGACTATTCAAAAGTGCCTGTAAATGGTCTAATTGAAATAAATGTTTTTGACTTTGACTTTGACTTTGACTTTAACCGACTTCAAAAAAGGAGGAGGTTCTCAATTCGTCGGAATATTTTTTTTGTCTAACTATGGTAGGGAACTTTATTTGCCATTAATTAGAAAGGAGTTAATAACTTAGGATATGGTCGCTTTTTAAATACCCTCATTATGTACTAGCGAACATGCTATGAATTTGTCTAAAAACAGTGAAATTCATTTGTCCAGAGCGCGACCGCAAGCAGTGCTACTAGTGGGAACGCTGAGAGCAACAACAACACCACCTTAAGCAACAACAACTCACATCACCCACACGAGCTCGGCTCTATGTCTGGTGAGTTACCTATCAACAGTCGTTACTAGATTAAGAGTAACAACAACGCCACCTTAAGCAACAACTCGCATCACTCACATGAGCTCGGCTCCATGTCTGGTGAGTTAACTATCAACAGTTGTTAGTAAAGTTTAGATTTATATTTAAATAAACCTTAATCAACAACAACTCACATCACCCACACGAGCTCGGCTCTATGTCTGGTGTTACCTATCAACTTACAGTTGTTATTAGATTTAGAGCAACAACAACACAACCTCATGCAACAACAACTCACATCACCTACACGAGCTCGGCTCTATGTCTGTTGAGTTACCTATCAACAGTTGTTAGTAGATTTATTTAGAGTAACAACAATACACTTTAAGTAACAACAACTGACATCACCCACACGAGCTCGGCTCTATGTTTGGTGAGTTACCTATCAACAGTTGTTAGTAAAGTTTAGATTTATATTTAAATAAACCTTAATCAACAACAACTCACATCACCCACACGAGCTCGCCTCTATGTCTGGTGAATTACATATCAACAGTTGTTAGTAGATTTATTTAGAGTAACAACAACACCACTTTAAGTAACAACAACTCATATCAGGGTACACGAGCTCGGCTCAACAGTTGTTAGTATAGTTTAGATTTATTTAGAGTAGCAACAACAACACAAAAAAGGAGCCTCCACAATTTGTTTTTTTTTTTAGATAAGAACAGTACCTAATATCTGTCTGTCAAAGAGAAAAACTTCTCATTCACATGGTATTTTTTGAAAAACACTAATTTCTAAGCATATTCCTATGGAAACTAATGGATTATGCAAAACAAGAACTATTTGTTTCATTCTGCTCGTTAAGACGATTTTTTTATTGAAATAAGTTGGTACCTACTTACTATTAAAAAACTGTAAAAATTATATTTCGTCTGAATAATTTTTCTTTTCGTCTGATTCCAAAATTTTTCGGAGTGTCTAATTTTGGTGGCCCCGCACCTTTGGCCGGCCCTGACTTTAGCCGTCAGAAACAACATAACACCATAAAACATTCCAATGGTAGTGAATTAATTTATTTTTATGTATTATACATGTGTAAGCACATGTACTTAGTCGAAGTACAAGCAAAAAATCTTAAGGAAACCAGCATTGTTACTAAAAAAACGTTTAAAACCTTGAGAGAGGCGCCATCGAGCCAGGAAACGTCAACCGCCTCATTTACTTCGAACTAGGTAGGTACATTATTTATACATAACATAAAAAAAACAAAATCTTGCAAATAAATATAATGCCATGTAAATGAGCAAGACCAGCTCGCACTTGACCAGGGTTTTTGGAAAAAAAAACGCTGGTCAAGTGCAAGCTGACTTGCTCGATTGGGGTTCATTCAGTATCTTAGTGATACTTTCAGACCTTAATCTACTGCCGAATAATTACAGTCGTATTTTACTAACCGCATTTAAATGCAAGTTTCCTGCCGATACTTTAAACCAGTGTTTTTCAACCTGTGGGTCGCGACCCCCAGGACAGTCGCAGACTTGCTTGAAGGGTCGCGGTCGCATTCCTGGTAAAAAGCATGGGTCTCTACACTAAAATAACAATACAATGATTTCAGTGAGAATGCTGTGCTAACTGTGCTTGTAAGAAAGTACCTAATGTAAGTAAAATCACTGCCAGGCGAGCGCCCGCGAGTACCTTACACAGTTCCCTAGATTTCTCGATGAGTAGGTTAGCCTCAATAGAAGGAAACTCAAATAATATAATATTATGTCGTCTTTCAAGTCAATGATTTTGTTTATTAAATTATTACGGTCTTGAGGGTTCGCCAGATTTTTTATACTTGCAACGGGGTCGCGTATTCAAAAACGTTGAGAAACACTGCTTTAAACTATCAAAACATTTACACCCTTACCACAAAAAAGATAGACACGCGTTAAACGCGAATGCTACCAAAAATAATACACACTTGTTTTAGACAAGTTAGTGGTAAAACAAGTGCGTATTATTTTTGGTAGCATTCGTGATGAACGCGTGTCTATCTTTTCTGTGGTATGGCCCTTAATGTTTACTTTTTTTTCTATGATGATCATACGTGATTTATGTTTATGATGTGGTAGTGATCCACTTTTATGGTTTATTAAGGCCATTTTAAGTTACTTGACCCTAAAAACGATCTTGGACAACCATGGCCTTAAAATACCATACAAAAGATACAGCAAATACGTAAACAGCGATAGCGCACGAAGCCGGCGCAAAACATTAGTCTACAATCTTACATCAACCAATATTAGATCTGCCGTATCATAGGTACACGCGATTACTAGAACCTTATCGATACTATCGCTACAAATTCGAGTATCGATAATCGTTTCGCGATCATGCCGTGATTTGTCGATAACACCTTTGATGTGCGCCGACAAAGGCGCCGACGCGTTTGATATTGCCGAACAGAGTTAGTCGCTTGTAGTATTTATCGGTTAATTAAAAAGTGTGTTAAATCTAGTTGAGGTTTTGAGATAGATAAAGATGGTTTGTTAGTATTTGACGAAATCGATAACTATTGAGTTTTCTTTCATATTTTTCCACATTTTTCTTCTTGTATGCCCTTTGCCCGTGACTTTGTTCGCGTGACCCCAGGAACAATAGCCTATAGCACAATTTCCTATTAAGAATAAAAGAATTTTCAGAATCGATTTTTATCTCATGTCCGTCACAATGAAGTTCCATCAATAATTGTCAGGCAGGGTTTCCATTGTCTAACCCACAGAACAGTATATTCCGTGGTCTAACCCACTTTTTTACAACCAATATTTGTAATCGAATTCCTTAAAATTGTTAAGTATCTACCCATTGTAACTAAGGTTTCTATGTCAACAAAGTTATTATTATTATTAATTTACACGCAAAAAAAAACATCCAGTAGCCCCCACAAAAGTATTACAAATTATGCACACACACGAATCTACAAACAAATATTACAACATAATCTAGCGACAATCATATCCAATCCACAGAGGGTCACTAATAACCAGGATTAGTGCCCCTGTCCACTCGATCCTCATTTGACGCCTCCGTAATCCTAGTTGTGATCCACTGACACCTTTGTACATTTGTAATTAGTGATAATTATTTTAGCTGTGGAACGGACAGTGTGAAGTGGCTTTAAAATAATAAAAAATGTATAATTGACTTCCCTTACGGATTGACCAATGTTGCAATTTATTCTATTTTTGGGGGAAAAAGAGCGTAAGGGACATTCAAGTAAATGTTTCAGAATCGCTTTAGATCTGCATAATCTAATTCTCTCCTGACCTTTTTCTATCGGACGGCCAGAAGTACAAAAAAGCGATATCGGTTCATGATTGATATACCAAAAACCCGCACAAAGCGCTTTGATTCCAATTTCATTGTGAAAACCGCCAAACAGTGGAATGCGCTGCCGGAGTTGTGTTCCCCGACAGTTACAATCTGGGTGTCTTAAAGTCACGAGTGAATCGGTTTCTTCTAGGCAAGCGTGCTCCATCGTAGACCGCATCATCGCCTAACATCAGGCGAGATGGCGGTCAAACGCAAGCCTATTACCAAATAAAAACAAATCTTTTATTAGATATTATAGTCTTTGTGTTTCGACAAACATTGCAAATATTAATAAGACAAGTAGGGCACAGCGGGATATCTCGCTCAAATCTGGAGCAGCCCGACTGGGGAAGTACCTCCACCTTACAGAACACCACAGCGAAATAACGCTACTGTTTGGTAGTGTTGTGTTCCTGTGGTGAGTAAGGTCGCCAGAGCTGAGGATGCGCATGCGCTGTGTTGACAGCGGGGGACCTGCTTGTCTCCTAAGTGTGCACAGCGAATCCTCATTTTAAAGGGTCGGCTCGGCTCTTACCATCAGGTGGCCCTGTTTGCCATCATTGTCGTATAAAAAAAAAACCGGACAAGTGCCTCGCCTCGCCGAGTATGCCTCGCGCCCTAAAGGTTCCGAAATATGATCATAGATAGCGCTACTGCATACTTCTAGTGGTGTCATCTATAAGCACATGGCTCCACTTATGGTCCGGTGACTGACGGCGGACAACAAAGTGATCCTATAAGGGTTCCGTTTTTCCTTTTGAGGTACGGAACCCTAAAAAGCCGGGCAAGAGCATGTCCGGACTACGTTCAGTCTAGGGTTCCGTAGCAAGAAGTATTTCAGTCCTTCAACCTTGTATTTCATAATTTTATTATTAGATACAAACTTATTTTTGCGGTTTTCAAACTCAAAACAGAAAAAAGTGAATATTTCAAAAAGTTATTGACGTATCTTGTTCAACCAATTTTAATCAAGAGTATTTATTGGATGCCATAAGCTTGATTTTTTTCAGATTTTTTGATTACTTTTGCAAATATTTTTTTTTTCATCCCTCAGTTTCATGTATGGAGGCCACCCCTAATTATTTGATTTTTCGTAATTTCTCTACAGGCCTTTATGGCGGCTCACAGAACACATCTAACTGCGAAGTTTCATACAGATTGGTTATGAACTGTAGATTTGACGAGGGTGTGACAGACGGACAGACGGGCAGACGGACAGACAGACAGACAGACAGACGGACAGACGGACAGACGGACGGGATAAAACTATAAGGGTTCCTAGTTTTACTACGGAACAACCTGTGCGGTCGGGGGACCCCGGTCAGGAACGAATTTCCAATAATGCACATAGGTATTGCTATGAACGTTTCTTTTATCAGTTACTAGCTTCCGCCCGCGGCTTGGCCCGCATTTTTCGGGATAAAAAGTAACCTGTGTGCTATTCCAGCTATAATCTATCTCTGTGCCAATTTTCATCCAGATCCGTTCAGCAATTCTGGCGTGATCGAGTAACAAACATCCAAACTTTCGCATTTATAATACTACCACTTTGACATTTCGACGAGTAGTCGGAGACCGTGAGCGCAATTTCCTTGAGTTTTAGATTTATGGAGGGGGCGTGACGATTTTTATGACGTTTTCTCCCAGCCAAAATTTATAATTGTACAATTTCCTTGTGTCCACAGATTCGGGTAGTGAGTCGGGTTCCCATAAGAGCGGCCGCGCGCGCACCACGGCCGCCGCCGACGGGAAGCCGACGCGCGTGCGAACCGTGCTCAATGAGAAGCAACTACATACCTTGAGGTTAGATGCATTAAATGTATACACCGTGTAATTGACAGGTTGGCAAAAACTGAAACTGTAGCTTCATGACCATGATTATGACTGAAAAACGTTGGAATTTTCTTCAGGAAAATTGTCCAATTTTCCGACCGTTTTTCAACTAGATTTGTGTTCTATTCATTTGTTACAACAAAATCCAGCCCTAAAAACACAATTTTAGTGAAAAAAATCAAAAAACTTAAATTCGGCAATGTAATCGTAAAAGAAAATTCATACAACCCGCGCGGAATCAGCTGTTAGCTGTAAAAGTTTACTGGCCTCCGTAGTACCTACATCATTTCCGGGAAAATATTTCACTATCAAAATATTAACAATACCAGTCTGAATTCATACTTTTCGTTTTTGCCAACCTGTCAATTACACGCTGTATATGGTGTTAAATAATTAACTCTAGGTAATTTTAATGGGTTGTTTAAAATTATTTTAACCTGGCCAGCGACAGTTGGGTCTATAATGACCCGTGACATTATGAATCGCGTGTATTTATCAGAAATATTGTGTGACGTTGCTGTGCTTCTTGTTAGCTGGAGCTAAAAATACCCCCTCTATTGTTAATAAATATACGAGAGATTTTTCAAAAATTTTATGATCCCCTCTTTGTTTCTCACCGTTATTCATTTGTGTTGCGCCGGTGGATATACATGACTATTTAGCGAAACAAAGAAAGGGCGTTATTTGGCTGTAGTATTCTGTGAAGTGGAGGTACTTCTACAGTCGGACTACTCCAGATTTAAGTCGAGATGTATCTTACCTCTCTTAACCCATGAAACCCCTAATGAGACACAATTAAAAACTTATTGATCCTGACTCAATGGTGGTCGGCGGGATCGGAGAGATTAAACTATGCCATTAACCAACCTATTGTCTTCCCCAGAACCTGCTACGCAGCCAATCCTCGGCCTGACGCGTTGATGAAGGAACAGCTTGTGGAGATGACAGGCCTCAGCCCTCGAGTCATCAGGGTCTGGTTCCAAAACAAACGCTGCAAGGACAAGAAGAAAACCATGCAGCTGAAGATGCAAATGCAACAAGAGAAGGTGGGTACTGCTTTGATCTATTGCTGAATCCATCAGATCATAGAAAAAAAGGAGATATGCCATCATAGCAAATTAGTACGGGAACGACTGATGCCACTTTTAGTACACTTTTCGACACAATTACAATCGCTCCTTGTGAATATAAAGATTTCCCACACATTTAAAATTCCGCACAGCCTTAATCTAACACTGTCAACCGTCACTTATTATTCCTAGCACTAAACTAAAACACTGTATTTATATCAGCGATCGCGTTCGGTCCGTTGCCAGCGTTTACGGTCAATGTGACCACATCAAAGTGCCAAGCTCAATAGCACTTTGGCACATCTCTCTTGTTTCTATGATCTGAGATCTATGCCAATAAATAAAATTGAATTGTCTGTCTGTATTTGAAAAAAAAAGTCAATATTTAAGTGGAAACTGCTATTTATTATACGATGCATAATGTAAATGATCGTTTGTGGAATTTTTTGTCTGTTTATCTGTGTGAGAGTTTGTCTCTAATAGGCTCCGAAACGGCTTACAGATTTCAATGAAAATTTTAGGAATTAAAACAGGAATTTTAACTATACAGGGTAAAATTAAAACCAGTACGGATATTTTAGGAGGTGAAAGTACTCATGGATATGATCAACTTTTATTATGGGACCGACACTGAACTATGAAATAAAAAATCTGCTCTTCCCTACAAAAATGCACTACAACACGATCAAAATGTATGGAACAGCTGATTTGTTTTTCATATTTCAGTGTCGGTCCCATAATAAAAGTTGATCATATTCATGAGTACTTTCACCTCCTAAAATATCCGCACTGGTTTTAATTTTACCCTGTATATATTATAATATATTTGTATATTTTTCATTTAGATATCTTTCAGGGTTTAGGAGATATGAATATAAATATTTGTAAAGCCTATTACTGTCATTTAGCGGGTATCATGACAACATAGTACAAGCAAAGGATATTTTTTGCTCTTAAAAAAAACGTTGCCGAATAATTGTGATGACCGCAGTATTTAAATAGCATAGCATAGCATAATCGGCCTATAATGTTCCCACTGCTGGGACACAGGCCTCCTCTGTGAGAGGGAGTGGGCCGTAGTCCACCACGCGGGCCCAGTGCGGGTTGGTGGACGTCACATGTCTTCGAATTTTTGGTTCTAGGACATGCCGGTTTCCTCACGATGTTTTTCCTTCACCGTTAAAGCAAGTGATAATTAATTTCTAATACGCACATGACTTCGAAAAGTCAGCGGTGCGTGCCTCGGGATCGAACTTGAACCATTCGCCGTGGAAGGCACATGGTTAATCCACTAGGCTATCACTGCACTCAGTATTTAAATAAATTGATTAATTTATTAATCGATTAATTTGATCGATTGATGAACTATTAGCGGATATGGTAGAATAATGCTAGCCATAGTCTTGAGTTAGATGGCTTTCAATAAACTTTCTAGTTAAAGGATTAAACTTTACTGTATTTAATAGCTATCAACATTAGTCTAAAGATAACTTGGCAGTTCACATACACTCTAGCTGATTAAATACAAAAACATGGCCAAGTTTCGCTAATCCCTTAAGATTTTAAGTTACCTAGTTTAAAGTCACCCAAACAGGTTTTAGTATGATGCACATATGACTCAACCTAATTTAGTCGACCGAAACCTTTTAGCTAAGATAAGATGAGATCAGTTAACGGTTTTGACCGAACGGACCAAAGATATTCATGAGATTTAACAACAAATAAAGTGAAATAGGTCCACCATCGCAGTGATAGCCTAGTGGTCTAACTATGTGCCTCCCACGGCGAATGGTTCGAGTTCGATCCCGAGGCACGCACCGCTGACTTTTCGAAGTAATGTGCGTATTAGAAATTAATTATTACTTGCTTTAACGGTGAAGGAAAACATCGTGAGGAAACCGGCATGTCCTAGAACCAAAAATTCGAAAGACATGTGACGTCCACCAACCCGCACTGGGCCCGCGTGGTGGACTACGGCCCACTCCCTCTCACAGAGGAGGCCTGTGTCCCAGCAGTGGGAACATAATTATAGGCCGATTATGCTTATGCTATTATGAGGTCCACCTTACTAGGCAAGCGTGGTAGACTATGGCCCACTCCCTCTCACAGAGAGGAGGACTGACAAATAGATAAACAGGCAAAAATTCAAAAAAAAAATGGGCATGGTTACGTCCCAGCACCCTATCTCGACTGTTCTTTCTGGAATATCGTCAATGTATAGACATGGCTTTTTTACAGTTTTATCTCGCGACTTCGTCCGCGTGTCCCACAGGAACTGTACATTTTTTCGGGATAAAAAGTAGCCTATGTTACTCAGTGATAATGTAGCTTTCTATTTGTGAAAAAATTGTTAAAATCGGTCCAGTAGTTTTGGAGCCTATTCGGTACAAACAAAAAAATCTTTCCTCTTTATAGAGTATAGATAGATTAGTGGCGAAGGGTGAGGGGAATTTGGTACAATCACAGAAATCAAGATAATAATGTAATTTAGATTTCTGTGGGTACAATTGAATAGTAACAAAATCATAAATATTTTTTCTTGTAATACCTATTCGCCTATTTAAAAATGTAAATACAGTAAATAAATATTGATGACAAATAAAACGGAATTAATTATAATTTTGTTACTAATTTTATTGTACCGGCGTTCCCTCACTCTTCGCTACTTGGTATAATACCCGGCAAACAACTTGAACATTGCAGCGTAGTGGGGGAAAATCTGCGCACGTACGCTTTCATGCAATAAGGGTCAAAATGCACAAAATTGACTATTGCGCAGTCAAGGTTAATGTTCAAGTTGTTTGCCGGTAATGACCGTTCTCAATTATAAATCTATCAGCTCTATTAGATATCAATTTTTGACCTATATTATTATGGCTCTTCAAATATTTTTAAAGGCCCTCCTACTAAATACTGGATAAAATATATGATCCTATGATCCTATCATATAAAATTGATAGTACTAATATGCCCAATAAATAACCTAAGATTATGAATTGTCATAAACGTGCAAAGAGTTTTGGATGTTCCATAGAAGTAGGGTAAAGAGCCGATAGATCGGTTACTGGAAACGGCCATTAGGCCGGGGCTGCACTGGTATGGCGACAACAACGCGACAGCGATGTCGTGAACAAATAAATTTCGCTTGTCGTTTCTGCAGTGCGGCCAACGACATTGTGTTTACATGAGTTTGTTTTCACGAAATCGCCGTCGCGTTGCTGTCGCCGTACTAGTGCACCCCCGGCCTGTGTATAGATGTAATGAACTCAATAGTAACGATACAAACTCTCTATTGCCGAAGGTCCCAAGTTATGCTTTGCCACAGGAAGGCCGGCGGCTCGGGTACATGTCGATGGGTGTGCCGCTGGTAGCGGGCTCGCCCGTGCGCCACGAGCCCGCGGGCTCGCTGGCGCTGGAGGTGACGGCGTACCAGCCGCCGTGGAAGGCGCTCTCGGACTTCGCGCTGCACGCTGATCTGGACCGCGCGCCGCAACACAGCGCCGCCTTCCAGCAGCTTGTCAACCAGGTTAGTTGAGCGAGCGAGCGAACTTCGCCGAGTCTACCGGAACAATCCGGCGAACAAGACTGGTTGGTATTGACTGGTGAGCCACTGCTCCGACAGTTTTTTTTTCATACGGTTTTTCATAGTTTCTGCATACGGGGTGTAAGTTTAGTCAGTCGAAATACGAAAAGGCGTCATTGTACTCATCATGAACAGAACAACTTTTACTATGGGACCAACCCTGAAATCGCGAAAAAAAATCAGCTTTTCCGTAAATTATATTAAGATAGGTACATGAACATAAATGTATGGAACAGCAGATTTTTTTTTGCTATTTCAGGTTGGTCCCATAGTAAAAGTTGTTCATAATGATGATGCTCTGGGGCGTCGCTGTGCTATCCCAGGGACGTCCCAAACTGGTTATGAATATAATATTTCGTTCGGGTATCGTTTCGGGGATCCCTAAGGGGATAAGTAAGAGTTTAACTTACTTCATTCATCTCCTAAGATCTTTACAGAAATTCCATGACCATCAACTCCTAACCTGAGACCTAACAGCAGAATTATGTGTAACAAAGTACTGTGATTACTTTCAGATGCATGGCTACGATATCCCGAATCTGCCACCACCGCGAGCGCCGCACGGCGAAGACAACTACGTCACGTACCTAGAGAGCGACGACTCGCTCCCCCCCTCCCCCTAGTGCTGTGTGACCTAATGACCTATACAAAGACTAGTGTGAAATTTAGTGTTGATGTTCTTGAAGAAGATTTAACAGTGTTTCAATTCTCTAAAGATGTTGATCCTTGAGATTTGTTTGCTCTGTAAAAATATTATGATAAAAACAATTGAATGTAGTGTTCCCTACAAATATCTTTGATAGGGGATATTACGCTAACAAATATGTAGGATCATAGATCTATGAGTCATAAAGATATAACAACGTAATATAGACATATGCGTCTTCAAATATTTTTTAAATCCTTGCTACTAAATATTGTTTAATAAAATATATGATCCCAGTATATTTGATAGTGTAATATCCCCATAGAGTCTGTGATCATCCGATCCACGATTTTGTCTTGTACAAAAAATAGCAGATGTACCTACTTCGATTGGATTGACAAAACATGGATTCTTGTTCTGTTTAAAACTGTATTTCCCCAAAGATAAGGCAGCGGTGTTTAGCGCACCACATTTCACCAGTTATGTTCGAGCCTATTGCCATTAACCGGCCACAAATCCAAACTCCTGCCTGCTACTGGGAATTTCCTAATAGAAAAACCCTATAATACCTACTTTGCCTGACCCCGGGATCAAACCCGGGACCCCACGCTCAGCAGTCGCGCTTGTATCCAGTAGACCGAAGCAGTCAATCCTAATAATCTAATAGAATTTTAGTGATATAATCTAGAGAGTTTGTTTTTTTGTTTGTTTGAACGCGCTAATCTCTGGAACTACCCGTTGGATTCGTAAAATTCTTTTTGTATATGATAGCCAGATTCATGAGAAATAGTATAGGCTATGTAACATAATGCTATGAGAAGTAATAAAGGTAAATAATCCGATTTCTTATAAACGAAACAGCGACTGAAACTGCGGGGCACAACTACCTATCTAATAAATTAAAAATCGATAAACGGACAAACCAGATGAATCGATTGAAGAAGCTGAGATTAGCCAAATAAACAACCGTGTGATCGCATGAGTTAGAGATTATTAGCGTTCAGATGTGTATTACAGTTTGACATTCTCTGTGAGCTTGTTTTCATTAAGATATCCTATAGATACATCGACGTTTTAAATGGATGTTGGCTTGAAACATATCCATCAATAGAGTACATAGATCAGAAGCGCAATTCCTCTAATTTAAAAGTAAAAAAATGTAGTTCTGATTCAGCCACATTGTCTTCAAATGTCATAAATGTTATACTTCTAAATTAAATGCAATGAAATCGCGAAATTGACCACAAGTGGAGTTAACACTATTTTGCCGCTTCACATTCGGATAGTATTGTTTTCGCGTATTCGAATAATGTTCGAATAATTTTCGAATATTTCCTTGGACGAATCGAAGTAAACATTACGTTATGAAAAAGTATTTGTGAGCTACAACATGACTTTCTTAAAATGATAAAATTATCGATATTATATCTCAGAAATCTATAGAAAAAAAATACTTGTACATTATCAAGAGTTTTCAAAGTTTTTCTTTATAGGTACATATTTTCAGAAATAACTGTCTAATCTATTTTAAAAGGAAGAAAGCTTCCGTACTCAAGGACCGCGCATCTCAAAATTTTAAAAAATCTAAAGGTCTTATTACACTGTCAAATATCCAGGATCATTATTATTGAGAGATATATGGAATTGGGATCATATCTTTTATCAAATAGGAAGGATTTTAAAAATTTTTGAAGACGATATTAATGTCTAAGGTATTACCTACATTGTCATTGATCATAATATATTTGATAGTGTATCATACACTATTAAAATTGTGTTTGTGTAGCAGAGGGATCACCCTCTGCTACACAAACACAATTTTAAGTGAAGTACTTGAAAAAATAAGTTATTTATGTACCAATACCAATTAAAAAACTTAATTTGTCTTAGACTTTGGACATGAAAACCTTTATCAGTCTATCGCTGAGTTGTAGAAAAGGTCATTAAGTTTTAAAGGAGACTTTAACGATAGAAATTGTCGGGTTAATGCCTCCTTTAAAATTTAATTATCTTTCTGCAACCGACCGTTATAAAGTTGGTCATTGCGTATTGGAGCTAATGATCAATTAATTTATACTTATTGCTAATTGGGGAAAGTGCAAGCATCTGTAATTTTTTTTAAATTTAATTGCCTGGACACTGCAGTTATACCTTTCTACTTCAAATAATGTAAATCAAATATTTTTGAACAGTAATAATATATTAGGCCAAAAAGACTTTTTTTTTTTTATTTTGATTTAGTTTAAAAAAAAGTATTATGATGATTTTACATGTAAAGAATATCATAGAAAAATAAGTATTTTTAATTTTCAAAAATAATTTATTATTACTGCCCAAAATTAAAAATATTACGTATTAAAAACAATCTATTTAATATTTTAATGTGATGTTTACCATTAGTTTGTATTATAAATTAATTATAATAAAAAAATGTACTTATAGTTTTAATTTTTACCTCTGGGTATGTTTTTTTATATTTTTTATTATGATCTGTTAGTGTTTTTAATGTAAATAGGTTTTCAATGTAAATATGAATGTATAAATTATGTATAATTATGTAATTATATTTACCTACTAATAATTATAAGCATGTATATTGGCCTTGTTTATCGATGTAAAAAATAGTCACTTTTATACTATTATTATTTTACGTAATATTATGTATAATGCTTATGTCATTTACAATCATGTATCTGTCAAAACGAAGTAAACAATATTTTTGTTACTTTTTTTTCATTTTTTGTAACGCGTATTCTAGCAAATGGTACTTAATGTAATTTTTTCATTGTAAAAAAAACGATTTTAATTGTTGTAACTCGATAGAAATTACCAGAAAGTTAATTTATTCGGTAGTTAATTACACTGTACTTAGATTGTGAGCATAATATTAATAAAAATATTGAGTACGTATTAAAACCTGATTTTTCGTCCTTGTACCTTAATTGGTCCTTTTTTCCCTTTTCATTTCATGATCTATTGACCTCTTCTCAGTTAAAATTGCCATAAAAATATGGGGCGGGTTGTTTCACCTCCTAGGACAAGCTGCCGTTTGAGCATCCTGGAGTATATAAAATCAATTGCAGTTGCGGAAAATCGTATATAGGCCAAACAAAGCGAACAGTCTCATGTCGTATCAGTGAACACATAAAGGCAGTGAAAAATAATGACATTCAAAAATTTGCCATAGCTACATGTACTTTTTTTTTTTTTTTTGAGGATGGGAAATCATCAAATGACCCCTCCCGCTCTGGGCGGTGCGGAAGGGAGTGTCAGACTCTTACTGACTAAAACCCACCCATGTTCCTTCCTTAGCCCTTTTGTCCGGGTCAGCGGTATCCCTTCCGGACAATCCCGCTTTCCTGGCAGGCTTGGGCCCTAGTGGGCCCCCTCTTCGATGCTGACATCTCTTTGAGGCGCGCGTGGAACACGTACGCGCCGTTCGGCACGGGCCTGGTCCTGATCGGACGGTGAGCTACCCATTACTCACCGCCCGCAGGCCCGCGCCTACGGTGGCCGGGAGTCGTCACGCGGCTCCCGACGCCCGGAGCGTCTACCGCGGCGGCTTGGACGGGAGAATCTCTCCCTCTCCCGTCCCGCCGCCTCCTTCACTAGCATGACTGCTTCGCAGAAGGAGGCGACTGCCTCCCACTCCCACTCGCCCCGGACCATGGCTTGAACCAGGGCCGGGCGCGAGAGGTCGCCGCCGCTGCCGATCGCAGCTACATCTACTGGAGTCAGGACCGAATCACTGGATTGATCTTCACAAGCCGCCAATTCTATCGACGGACCGGTATTACATTCCAAGGCTCACAAAAGAAGCAATTGAAATCGCCAAACATAAGAACTTCAATAGAGAAGTTGGTTTCAAATTGTTTAGTGTATGGAATTCAGTGTTATGTCAACTAAAACGCAATATAAAACCTCGTAATAAAGACTCCGAAAAACTTATTGATACCGTGAGTGTGTTTTGCCGTTAATTTTGGATCGAGTGTGAGTTCTAATAGTGAGCGTAGCAAAAGACTAAGAAAGAGGGTAGACAGATTTGTCTGCTCTTAATAATTATTTTATTTAAATGTTCATCCACCCGCATTCTCCAGTTTACCCGCGATCAAGGCGCTTGCAACAGCGTCGTCGAAATATCGGGAACTCAAACCAAACAATAATCACGGAAGTTATCCCGTAAGTGAAGTTAAGTGTAGTTAAAAACCGTGAAAGTTTAAAACAGTATTACTAAATTTTAAAAATATAGTGATTTTTCCATGAAGCAAAACTTCCTATCTCAAATATTTAAAGTAAGTACTTTCCCTCCACGTGGCATAGCTGTGGGACACCTGAATACTGTGCCTTATTAATTCATATTCTTCATTAATCCTATCCTATTAATATTATAAACGTGAAAGTTTGTGAAGATGTATTTGTATGGATGGATGTATGGACATTTCTTACTCTTTCACGCAAAAACTACTGAACGGATTTTGATGAAACTTTACAGTAATATAGCTTATACATCAGAATAACACATAGGCTACTTTTTATCCCAAAAACGCGGGCGAAGCCGCGGGCAGAAGCTAGTATTAAATAATTTGTCTTTGTACACTAGACCTCTGTTGACAGCTGTCTAAATAGGCAATTTTGAGCTTTTCTCAGCGTTCTAGTGCTTATAAAGATAACGTATTAGGGCGAGGCCCCATTAGTGCGTTGCGCTGCGCTGCGTTGCGTCATTTCACACTACACTACTCCGTTGGTTCGTCGACGCAATGCATACGACAACGCAACGTAAAGTGTCATGTGAAGTGACGCACCGCAGCGCAGCGCAACGCACTAATAGGGCCTCGCCCTTGGAGGAAGAATATACTGGAGTTAGTCTAACCGTGTCTGTATACTGTGGGAAGCCTGTCATTTCTCGTTGACAGTGATACAGTGACGTCACTGTAAAGTACACCGCGCATTGGCGCAATGTTTTGATACAGTGACGTCACTAAAGCGTCAACCAGTCAACTCTTCCCTAGTCACGCACACTAATACAAATCCAGAACCGCACACAAACAAGAAACGGCCAGCGGCTTTATCTCTTAGGCTATGTCTATAGTATTCTATGTCTATGGCCTCGCCCTTACTCTGTCGACTGTACATCGCTTTAATAGTAATCAACGCCATCTAGTAGTTTATATTAAAACTACTGATCCCTTCGTAGTTTCTTCGTTCTACTTATCAAGTACTTGCGCTGTACACGTTGAAAGTATATAGATGGCGCTTCATGTGCCGATGTCCTTGCGACATACAGACGTATATACTATGCGATATACACTAACCGGAGGACCACAAAAGTTCAGTCAAACATTACTAGAGTGCGCTCTAGTCACATCATTTTTAGTAGAGATGAACGGATTATCTGTTTGGCCGGATACCGTATACCAGATATCCGGCCACCCTATAAGCCGGATAGCCGGATATCCAGTGGCCGAATATTTGGCCAAGCATTGCCACCAGGCGCGTTGTAATTATCTAATTTATCTATAGGACTAGACTACTTTTTTAGTCGGTAGGTTATTGATTGGAATTGATTGGATCATTATGATGATATTTGATAAGATAAAGTGGAGCGGGATTAGCGCTCGACATTTCCAAAAAATAACAGTAAGTTATAGATGAATATAACTTCTAATCACAATTTCGTTATTAGTGGACGTTTAACTTATCCCTTCATGTGAACGAAACCATAGCGATTTCTAATTCGACGCCAACACCATCTATCGAGCGATAGGTTCAACTTTGCTGTGCTTAAATATTTTTTTTTTTTATAAAAGCCGCGGTTTACCCTAAAAAGGAAAACAAGACATTGCAGTCGGGACCCATTATATTATGACTATCACCCGGAAACACTGGGTCCCGACTGCAAGTCGGGACCCAGTGTGTATTTATGCTCCTCATGTTATACTTGGACACTGGTGTCGATTTTGTTGTTTACGAATTAAACCTCAGATCATAGAAACAAGGAGATATGCCATCATAGCAAATTATTACGGGAACAACTGATGCCACTTTTAGTACCTACTGTACGGTACATTTTTCGACACAATTCGGTATGTAAAGTATTTTTCAGGTATTTTTTTTATATTTTTATTTCGTAAAACATTTAATTTTAAGCAACTAATTTTAAGCTTTTTTTTTTCCAAGTAACAGTTTTTTTTTAATAATTTTTTAAAGTATTATTCGTAATGACGTCATTTCATAGCCTGAATAGCTTTAAGTCTTTGCCACGTTTTCAGTACATACAAAAAACAATAATAGATAACTTCAAGTCTTCAAACTTGACATTGACAACAGTTGACACTTGACAGACACGACTATTATTTTGTTGTGAAATGTGAATGCTGTGAACTTTTTGTTTTATAATTTAATTTCTATCCATTATCCGTGCTGCGTATCCGTGCAATGAATCAGTCATCGACAACTGGTGCTAAATGCTTCGTACCGTCATGCAGAAACACTACAACAAATAGCCGACACAAATTGTTTGTAAATGTACAAATTGATCCATATTTATCTAATCCAAACAATAGGCAGGCAGTTCCGTAAATCGTGCAATGGTCGATTAATGTTGCAGTAAGTATCAAAGTCCAACGGGAAAGCAAGGTCTGTCGTGTACAAAGAATTAACGTAAAGAACTGAGAAAGAGAAATTATGGCAGCGCGCGATCTATCCATAATAACTAGCTTTGACACTGACGGTTTGACAACAACTGAACAACAGTTTTTTTTTTTAATTTATCTTGAAAAGCACGAAGGAAGTAGTCTGTTCAGGCTACGTTATGACGTCATTTAGAGGTCAAATGAAAGTCAAATGGTTACAAGTATTATTGTGAAAATAAACACAATCTTGTGATTTAAAGAGCTAAAAATAGAAAAATAAGGCATAAGACCCTAAAATCTCCAAATGGTTTTGGAATCAGCGTAGGTTAATTTTTACTTTACATATCGAATTACGCGCATAATTAAGCGCTCCATGTGAATAAAAAGATCTCCCACGCATTGAACATTCCGCACCCCCTCAATCTAACACTGTTAATCGTCACTCAACACTAGCACTAAACTAAAACACTGTATTTATACCATCGATCGTGTTCGGTTCGTCGCCAGCGCGTACGTTTTTAATATGAGCAATTTGCTCAAGATCAGGCATCAAGCTCGATAGCGCCTTGGCACATCTCCTTGTTTCTATGATCTGAGGGGAGTCCTAATAAAATAAAACAGTACAAACCTTAGATCACAGAAACTAGGAGATATGCCATCATAGCAAATTAGTACGGGAAATACTGATGCCACTTTTATAAAAAGATATAATATAATAAAAAAAGATATAATAAAAAGATCTCTCAGTGTTGAGTGACGATTAACAGTGTTAGATTGAGGGTGTGCGGAATGTTCAATGCGTGGGAGATCTTATTCACAAGGAGCGCTTAATTATGCGCGTAATTGTGTCGAAAAATGTACTAAAAGTGGCATCAATTCGGTATTTGACTCATTTTGGGAAATGGTTTATATTAATCTTCATTATATTATAAGCACACTACATTGATATTTCAGGGAGATCTACTGTATTTATCAATAAAAATCAGTGATAAAGTATGAATTTCCAAAACCGCTCCAAAAACGCTGTTTCTGCGGAAGTGACGTAACACGCTAGTAAACGAGCTTTGTCAACAAGACAGACGGTGCAGCTGAAATTAATTTCATCAATAAATCATTTTTATTGGCTATAATGGCGTATATAAATGGTGTGTAGTTCCACAATGTACAAATACGTCTTTAAGCAGTCCATCATGATTCATGACACGAAAGAATTTATAAGTAATGTTTCTAAGTTTTTATCAACATAACCTAAAATGAGATTTCACAAAACTTCTGAATTATTATACAAAAGATTTGTAAATAAATATGTGGCAGGTAGGTACTTACACTGCTGTTTTTACATTTTAAAATTCCGCAGCATAATAATCAGCGTTAGGTATTCTTAAAGAAAAGTGCAACCATAAATGCGTCTATCTTAGGTAGGTTGTATCAGCTTGCACAAAATTTGACTCCATTTTGAGATTCGATATGAATATTTATGCCACTAGATAGAAGATTTCTATGAAAACAGCTTCAGAAATAGCTCTAAGATCAAATATAGCACCCAGAAAACATAAAACGCAAACTACAATCTGTCAAAGCCGTGCTTACTCCAGTGTTGCCAAGCTAGATTTTCATTTTACCCCAATGCCTGATTTATTTTACTCTAAAATCATAACTATTTATACAAAAATACCTGGCTAAAGTTTTGGTTTTAGGTTTGGTTTATACAATAAAACAAGTTCTTTCTTAATCAATGGTCATGTTTCACAATAAAATATGCTGAATTTGTTTGTTTAACTCAAATTCAATTCAAATACTTAGGTACCTACATGTATTGCTTACCAAAAAGCCCATAAACTTTAGTAATCATAACAACAATACGAAATCTAACTTTAAAATTTTGGAAGTGACTCCGCGACCGCCGCCGTGACCTTCAGGTCACGGCGGCGGCTGGTGGCTTCAGAATAGCCAAGTTATCAAACAATATACACAACATAAACGAACAGCAGAAACACCCCGGAACGCAGAAACGAACGGAATTGAACGGAATCAAAACAAACAATAACATTATTTTGTCATTTATCAGTGATGTGCAAAGATAACACTAAGTGGAAATTACTTTTTAGTAAATTAATCGATTAGGTAACATTTGTTACTAATGTCACAGTTTCAACTGCAGATTAACAGAAAAATAGTTGTGTTTGTAGTTATTTTAATCATTACTTTAAAAAATATGATTTTTAGTATTAGAATTATACACAATTGCGATCAGTAAACGTTGAATTAAATAATTACTAAAAATAGTAACTTATTCAATAATCGAGAAATAAATCGAGATACATTTCGTCATGCTTGCACGTGCTTATGCAATGTTGCCATATGATTTAATTGTGTTACAAGTTTTTTAAACTTTTAATTACTCATTAAATGGTTTATAGTGAATTATTGAATAAAATACAGTGATATTCTAATTCCTCTATTTTTTCTCTACGATTTGATGCACGTGTACCTTGCGGTACAAGTTTAGCCAAAATTGTTTGGAAGATTGGTGACCTCCTTTACCCTAAAGAATTCTTTACCCTAAAAATAAGTTGGCAACACTGGCTTACTAGCGTGTGACATCAACAGAGTACAACAGGCCGTTCTTGTGACAGCTACAATAACAAAAAATATTGCATTTTATTTTCGTGTAATTTGCAAAAACTATACATATTTTAGTTAAAAATCAAGTGAAATAAGTTTATTTACGCTATGAACTGATAGGATGACCACAATCTGTAGCATATTTTCAATGTTGTCAAGTACCGAATTGTTCCCGTACTAATTTGCTATGATGGCATATCTCCTTGTTTCTATGATCTGAGGGACTCCCCATAATGCACATATCTCTTCTGCCACCACCTCAGATCCCGGTTCCGATTCCGATAAACCAAATTTAAAAACTCGCAACTCCGATTTCGGTTCAGATAAAATCACCTCCGTAACCTGGTTGTGAGATCAGTGAACCTGCTGGCTGGGTAGGCGGGTAGGGGCAGGTAATTTGTTTCTTTTTGTTTCTTGATTCTCAATATCTGTGCCTTGCCTATGGAAGTATGGACTGTGTTGAAGTGTGTTGTCTGATAAAAAACGATTTTTATTTATTATTGTTCTTTATTTACTATGAGCCATTTTGAGGTAACGCTAACGCTCCGATTTTTTGTGATCCGTCTACTTTTTTACCCGACTGCGCCAGAAGGAGGGTTCTTTTATTAGTCGGTAGGTTAAAGGATGATAAAGCGAGCGGGATCAGCGCTCGACCTTTTCAAAAATAGTGTTTAACTAATATAGATTATTTATAATATAAACCTAACTTCCAATAACAATATTGTTAGCTTTCGCGTTTATTTTAAAGTGTTTATAAATCTTATATCCTTCGTGTGAACGAAACCATAGCGACTTCTAATTCGACGCTAACACCATCTATCGAGCGATAGGTTCAACTTTGCCGTGCTTAAAAATAAAAAGGTTTTAAAATCGAAAAGCCAAAGCTCGTAATTATTTAATTACAGGTGACAGTTAACTGAACTAAAATTGGATTTTGATATCCTGCTAATCAGTTTTGTCGTACTTATATATATTTAAGGACAAGAATATACAGCATGTAGGTACCTAAGAAAAACCCTGTTTGATCCCAAAGGGGGCCATTATGCTCATCATTATGAACAACAACTTTAACTATGGCACCAATGCCGAAAAAAAATCTGCTTTTCCATACATTTGTGTTTACATACCTACCTAAATCGAAAAAAGGTATGAAACAGCTGTTTTTTTTACGATTTCAGGGTTGTGTCATACAAAATATTGTTCATAATGATGAGTCATCATTATTGATGTGTCATCATTATTGAGGTTCACAAACTAAAGTCTCATTAAGTCTCTTTCTAATAAAGAACATGAGAAAGGGATAGATGATATTATTTTGATCCCGTCAAATTAGTCCACTTGAATAGTTTTACTGCCAATTTAGTCGTAATCGTAAAAGGTCACGACTATTTTCCCGTAAATGGCGAGGGCTTAACCTAATTTCACAGTTTTAAATATTTTCTGTACTTTTTCAATGATATTTATAAGAAAGAGATATATAATAGTATGATTAAAATTAGTTTAGTGCGATGTTCAACAGAATCTGCACCTCAGATCATAGAAACAAGGAGATATGCCATCATAGCAAATTAGTACCGGAACAACTGATGCCACTTTTAGTAAATTTTTCGACACAATTACGCGCATAATAAAGCGCTCCTTGTGAATAAAAAGATCTCCCACGCATTAAACATTCCGCACACCTTCAATCTAACACTGTTAATCGTCACTCAACACTAGCACTAAACTAAAACACTGTATTTATACCATCGATCGTGTTCGGTTCGTCGCCAGCGCGTACGTTTTTAATATGAGCAGTTTGCTCAAAATCAGGCATCAAGCTCGATAGCGCCTTGGCACATCTCCCTTGTTTCTATGATCTGAGGGTGCCACCTAAGCTATGCGGAGATGCGTACTGGCTAAACTGGAGCGGAGATGTGTGCTGGCTAGAGCTGGCTTCTCGTCTCTGCTGCCGGCTTAGCATGACAATTCTATCTCTATTCTACCAAAGAATAGACAAAGTTCTTTCTAACTAACTCGTTATCTCTTCTGCCGTGCGGCGTATCAGAGTTTTGTCTACTGAAGAATAGAAACATTTCTTCTCTTCATTGTATGCATAAAACGATAGAAATGTTTCTTCTTCTTCTTCTTCTAGTGCCTCTCCATCATTGAAGGTTGGCAGTCAGCTCTTTAAACTTTTTCTTGTTCATGGCTAGTCTGAATAGTTGTTCTACAGTTTTGATGCCGGTCCATTCTCTTATGTTTCTGAGCCATGACATTTTGCGCCTTCCGACTTTACGTTTCCCAGCGATTTTGCCCATCATGATGGTCTTGAGGAGAAATGTTTCTACAATGTCATTTTGTCTATTCTTCTGTAGACAAAACCCGTTTCTATCGTGATGCCGGCTCTATCGAGCCGATACTCAAATTCACATTTCTAAAATGAGGGTACTTTGAGAAAATGATGACTTAAAACTAAAGTTTTCAGTTCAGTTAGTTTTCACATCGGTATCGGTTAGAGTTCATAATTATTATCTATCCAAAGGTTATTGGTTCGCTATAGTAGTTAAAAGTAGAGTAAAGTTAATAAAGTAAAAGTCAACAATCTTACAATCTAATAACTTAGTCTCTGTTTTCATAAATAATTAAATTTAATGAATATTGAACTATATTATTGTAAAATGCTTTGTGATATATTTTTTTTTTCTTAATCGTGTATAACTTAATTCTTTGTAATATGGGTTATGTATTACCTGAAATAAATGGATTTTATTTATTATTTTATTTATTTAAAAGTAAAAAAGTTTAAGTTCATAGTCTCCGTAGCTGTTGCATTTGGATTTGTGAATTACTTTCGTTAACTGAAAACTAACATATGGTGGGTTAAGCATTGAAGATCAAGGTTAGTATTTAAAAGTGATAGTCGGATTGGGTAGATATACTAAGTGTTATTTTTAATTTTTACTTAGTTTTGTAACGCGGTGATATCTGAATTTTGCGCAAAGTTTGAGCGTATTATTTCTGGTGCAATATTGAGGTAAATTTACAACTAGCATTTGATATGACTGGCCTAACTCTCCGGGTTATTATATAATTACACGGGTTATTATACTTATGAAGGTACTAGCTGTTCCCCGCGGTTTCACCCCCGTTGCTCGGCTCCTAACGGTCGTAGCGTGATGTTAAATAGCCTATACTATTCCACATGCACCTGGCTAGCATATACAAAAAGATTTTTTCGAATCCAACTGGTAGTTCCAGAGATAAGCGCGTTCAAACAAACTCTTCAGCTTTATATTAGTAGGTAATTCTAAATGTTAAATAGAAGGACCGATGATGACGAATGATCGATCGATCTGCGAGGTTAAGCTGCGCTTGCCGCGGTCAGTCCTTGGATGGGTGACCGTTCTTTACACATCGAGACCCCTCCGTGCCTCGGAGAGCACGTTAAGCAGTCGGTCCTGGTTGTCATAGGAATATCTTTGACAATCGTTACGGGTAGTCAGAAGCCCTAAAAGTCTGACAGTTGGTCTAACATTCGAATACCTGTATTACCCATTAATTGGGTTGTGGAGGTCAGATGGCAGTCGCTCCACGTAAAATATTGATATTCAGCCGAAACTAGTTAGACTGGAAGCCGACCCCAATATAATTTGGGAAAAGGCTAGGCAGATGATGAACTAGAAGGACCGATGCAGTCAATAATTAGGTACAGGATGAGGATTGAGGAGTGAGGTGAAATAAAACTATATTGATTTATCACACACCATTTAGTAGGTTTGCATCATTTGAAACACAGATGATATTATTTCAAAATTCTTAAGTACTAGGACACCAGTACCCACAGAGGAATTACATTTCCTCCGTGCCAGTACCCTATCATGAGTTTTTTTTTACGTATAGTTTCGCATATTTTGAATTTAAAATACAGCAGTCCTGAAACATTTTGATAAAATTATATACAATTTGCACATTTTAAAAAATACAGAGTAATTAATTAAGTATTTAATTTATATAAATATTGTGTAACAAACGTGTATTTTCAATTCAAAATATGCTTACGATAACGATACTACACGTCATGATCGGGGTACAGCACGCTTAGCATGACTACGATAGAAACGGGTTTTGTCTACAGAAGAATAAACAAAGTGACAGATTGTAGAAAAATTTCTATCATCGTTACCTATAGGCATATAAAAAAATGTTTCTATTCTTCAGTAGACAAAAGTCTGGTACGCCAAGCACGGGTCGCTGCGTGCTCGGGCAGAAGAGATAACGAGTTGGATAGAAAGAACTTTGTCTATTCTTTGGTAGAATAGATATAGAATTGGTCATGCTAAGCCGGCAGGCATTATGCCAGTTACATCAATAACTACTACAGAGCGTTTCAGATAGGAATTACATTCGACGCTGTTGGCTCAATCTAGGTCTTATCGTTCTATTTTTTAGGGTTTCGTACCAAAATGGTAAAAAAGGAACCCTTATGGTGCGACTTCGTCTGTCTGTCTGTCTGTCACACTTGATTATTTCAGCAACTACTAAAGCTATCGACTTGAAATTTGGAACAGTTATAAAGAATGCTTGCCCAACCTTATTGCAAATGAAAAAAGTCATACAATATTTTTATTTTCATTGCAAAAGGGGCCGGAGTGGGTTTTAAAGTGGGGTTACTAGGTCAAATGACATATCATATGAAAGGGCTTGATCTGCACATTTCAAAATATATTTTTATTTTATTTTATGTCTCACAGTTTTCGACATATGATGAAAAATGTCCAAAAAAAATCCATTCCCCCCCCCTTATCTCCGAAGTTTGCGGGGCGAAAAATCTGAAATAATTAGAGTTGGTAGGCATTGACCCAAATATGGCACCAAAAATAAAACGATGTTCCTGACTAGTACAGTTTTTTCAAAATCATCAAAATTCCTTGACAAACAAACTTAGTTATGCGGTCCGTTTTTTTTTCACTTTATACGTCCAAAAATGATACGGAACCCTCGGTGCGCGAGTACGACTCGCACTTGGCCGGTTTTTTTTTAATTTAGATAGGTGTTAAGCGGGTCAAGGTTGCGCATAAAATTCAAAATGTCTTAATTTTTTTGCAAATGCAGCTCTGTTTTACGTTGTATGTTGATCCACGTTCGATTCGCGACAATAATTATATTATAGTTACTAAATAATAATCATCAGAATCATCAATATAGCCCTCGAAATTATATTTGAGGAAAATCGTAATGTTTTCACTTCAAATATAATTTCGAGGGCCATATTGATGATTTTAAACCTCCGTTTTACTCGCGTAATTTTACCATGATTTGCCGGAAATAAAAGTACCTACCTACCTACTGGTAGGTACATTGCGTGCCTATCCGAGTTATGGACGACGCTTCTAGTACCATTATTTGCACCAACCCACCAATGATGATGATAGCTATCTCGCATAAAAACTCAGCCTCATCTCTTTCATTAATTTATAATAAATACTAATTACTAACGCTAAGTTGCAGAAAAGGTCATTTGAAAAGTTCTCGGCCTAATATGAAAGATTTTGTTCACAAAACTTTTTAGTTGTTTAGTATGATGACCTATTACTTTGATGCACCCTCAAATCATAGAAACAAGGAGTTATGCTATCACTGCAAATTGGTACGGAAAACGCTGTCGCCACTTTTAAAACAATGTGCGTCAAAACTACAAACGCTCCTTTGTAAATACAGAAACCCATTAAAAATGCCGCACACCCTAAATCTAACATTGTAATTCGTCACTCGTCACTCATACTAAACTAAAACACTGTATAGGTAGGTACAGGGTGGTAGGTTAGACAGTGGAAATATTTTAAGAGGTCATTGCACTCATCATTATGAACAACTTTTACTATGGGACCAACCCTGCACTGAAAAAAATGTTAGGTTCGATTTAACCGATTCTGCGTAAATGTTACCAAAGTTGGGGTTGATTTCGGTCCTATCACAAATTTTGATTGATTTTATCAAACATATTAAGTTGGTGTTGTACCAAATTTATTTGGTAGATTTCACCTATATTTTGTACCATTATACCATTATTATTATATTCAATGGATTTGTTTGGTAAAATGTACAATACTCTTTGTTGATTTACATCAGAACTCTGGTACCAACTTCAACCTCTTTAATCTTGTAACTTCAATAGCGAGGTTTTGTTATATTTATCGTAGTTTCCATGTAATTCAGCCAACCTTTGCTAATTTGGTAAATCCGACAAATCATTTTTTTCAGTGTGAAATCGCGAAAAATCGCGATTTCAGGGTTGGTCCCATAGTAAAAGTTGTTCATAACGATGAGTACAATGACCCCTTTTCGGCTTTCGCATAAACAAAAAATAATTTTGTATAAATCATCGATCGTGTTCGGTCCCATAGACCAATATGTATATAGGAAATAGACTGCTAACTCGGCGTTTTTTTTGGTACCGTTAAAGTGGCTCCATCTAGTTCTCAACCGACAAATGATTTCAATGGTACAACATACCTAGCTATAACTATATAGATATAGCTAGGTATTTCAAGTTTTTAATTTCACAGGTATTTCAAGTTTTAGGTAGGTATTTCAAGTTTTTAAGTCACAACAACACAACACAAAACACTTTGGAGTCTTATCTCAAGCAAAATTGGAGTCTTATCTCAAACAAAACTGGAGTTTTATCTCAAACAAAACTGTAGTCCTATATCTCACCAAAACACAGTGTATATTTTATAGAAACTTGACACTAACTCGGACGAACTAGTGCTCTTCTCAACGAGATGATGAAGCACTTTCAAATTACATACTTTAAGCAAATTCTACTTGTTCAAAACAGATAAAAACAAGTAAAGTTCGCAGATTTCCAGTGAGTGAAAAATTCAAAAAAATATGGTACTAACTACTAGCGATGCGATCTGAAATCGATTAATCGAATAATCGATTTTTAGAGCCAATAAGATCGATTTTTTAATTCGATATGTAGTATTGAATCGATTCGGTGAATCGATTTTTCACCCTTGAAAATCGACGTTCGATTTTTTTTTTTTTAACCATAAAACTATTTACAATTAATTGAATGTACTCGTATTAAGAAAGTGCTGCCGGTTAAAGAATGAATTATTCAAAAACTCGCGAGATGGCTGTATGTTTAGATTCCTTCGCGTCTCTTGAATAAAAAAAGTTACGTTTGTAGTCTTTGACTTAGTCTTTGACTATTAACTTTGTAAAACATCATTCTTTATCATTTTCTTAACTTTGTAAAACTTCTAAATGTAGAAAATAAATGTCGTTTTATACTTGATCTGTTAGTTTGATATGGTAATAAAAATATTTTTTATTATCGAATTACCTGATTTTACTGATAAGAGATCGTTAAATTATAATATGTATCTTGTTTTTAATGAAATAGATTTATATCACATTATAAACGAAAATTTGAAAAAAAGATCGATTTTTCGGAAATCGATCTAATAGACCTCGATTTTTTTGTGTATCGATTCATTAGGTCACGATTCGAATAGATTTAATAATCGATCTTTTTCGGAAAGAATCGCCATCTCTAATATGGTACTTAAGACCGGCGCGCGCATCACAACTCAATGTTGCTAGTGAAAATTGAACTAACGTACCAAGCCAAAAAATGGCAAAATTGTTTTCTTTATAAAAATATTCATATAGCATATAAACTTATAAAAACTGAGTTTTAAACGTAAAATAAACTGAAACAATAATTTAATGATAGCGCAAGCTTCAGTTTTTGTATATAAACAATAGTTTATTATTCTACTACCCTACCATATTCATTTTAATATGGCAGCACTGATCAAATTTATTTATCTGGAGCAAAAAGACTTGATTCCAAAGTCATGTCTTTTAAAAAAGCATTGTTCATAGTAATAATTTAGAATAGCGCCATCTCGTTAACAACCGACAATCGTTTTTTTTTACAAGACCACTACATTTGTTCTAAGATAGCATACCATGTTCGGTCCGTCGTTCGATCATCTCCCTTGTATCTATGATCTGAGGATGCAGTCTATTTGTTCGATTTTGGAATACATTGACAAGAATGCCTAGTCAAAAAAGCCCTTCAAAATAGGTATCGCGAACTTTTCAAGCTCTCGTAAGTTAAACACCTATCAAACAAGTGATTTTGAGGCGTAGGCGTCAACCGAACGATATCGTCGCGATATCATTGCGACTCCGATCGCAATAATGTCGCGGCGATAACCGCGGCTACTTGATCATTACAAGTTGCGACTCTTCTGTGTCCTGGCGATGAATAAATCGAAGTCGCGGTGGTGTAGTTGCGACTTCTCGACGGTGTAGTTGCGACTTTTCGCTGGTGTAGTTGCGACGTCTACGCCCAAAGATGGCTTGTGTGATAGGTCCCTAAAACTACTTATAATATCATAGACATTTAGGTACCTACCTAACTATATACATAATTATTTGTGTATAATTTTCACACAAAATTTCATCAAAATCGGTCCAGCCGCTTAAGAGGAGTTCAGTGACATACACACATAGATACATTATAGATAATACTGAGAGTAAATTATCTACGCCAAATACCATTATACGAAAACGTAATTAAGGCGATTCGCACACCGCACCGCATCACGCAGCGTAGCGCGGCAGTGCGTGATCTTACGTTGTTTGCAAGCACCTGTACCATTTGTATAGGAATCACGCGTAGTGCAACACACTGAAATCGCATTCACGCGCGGAGCTTCTGTTCCGTCGCCACGCACCCCGCAGCGTAGCGCGGCAAGGTGTGTGATTCGCCTAACCCCGTGCAAGCCTATGGAGTTTATACAAAAGCTCTTCCACTTCCCTAGCTATGGGAAAAAATGCCATCTTGCCATTAAAAACTTTTTGTAAATTATCTCTGCATTCCTGCTTCGTAATTGTTCGGTCTAATTCGTAATATCGGCGAACAACCGCCGTACATACATTGCGCTCTTGTCGTATGGCCAGCAATGTAGACTGCTTTGCGCGCAATTCTTCATACACCCTAATAGTTGCTTCGTCGGCACCAGTCGGAATGAATATCAGCCTGTATAATTAATAAATAATTAGTATATAATTAATAATCTATACTAATATCACTAAAATTATAAAAGAAATGGCGCGTCTGTCTGTCTGAACGCGATAAACTCAAAAACTACTGAACGATTTTCATTCAGTTTTTACCAATGAAAAAACAGATTCTCGAGGAAGGTTTTTGTATAAAATATAGTCAAAAAGTACCTATATATTAACCTAGCTGTCCCGATTTTTATCCAGGAAGTCAGAAAAATATCGGTTTAAAAAGGGCTGTTTGCGCGTGCGCTGCCTAAGCCGTTTGGCGATATCTCGGAAAAGAAGCCGAGCACTCGAGTCCCATAAACGTTTACTAGTTGTGCCCCGCGGTTTCACCCACCGATTCATTTAAAAGAATCGGATTATTTATTACTTGCTTCGTTTTGGCTTAGCGTTCTTTCCGACTTTTTAGGGTTCCGTACCTCAAAATGAAAAACGGAACCCTTATAGGATCACTTTGTTGTCCGCCGTCAGTCACTGGACCATAAGTGGAGCCATCTGCTCATAGATGGCGCCATTGGAAGTATGCAGTAGCGACATCTATGATAATATTTCGGAACCGGGCGCGAGGCATACTTGTCCGTTTTTTTTTTCTTTTTGCTCGGCACTAAGGGTCATAGCGTAGTGTTAAATAGTCTATAATATTCCTCATAAATCTGGCTATCACAAGCAAAAATAATTTTTCGAATCCGACCGGTACTTCCAGAGATGATCACGTTTAAACAAACAAACTCTTTAGCTTTATAAATATACAAGCCCCCCGCTCCCCTACTATAAACATGTAGTACATTATTTTAATGTATCATCAATAGTTTTAGCACCGTACGCCAAATAATGACTTTTATAGGCAATTTTTTGATACCTTGGGCACAGATAATATAATACTATACGTACAGATGCCTCATCTCATACAAATAAATGTGACCGATTTAGCGCGGGCTATCTTCGGGCTATACATTTTTCTGTGCTTAAAGGATTTTTAAAAATTTGAACAATTATTTTTCATGATGTATTTTTTCATGTTCTCAATTTTACACAAACTTCAATAACAAATCGATACATATAACGCCATCTATTATGAGTTATTTTAACAAATGTCCCTTTGTTCCTGATGAGACCTCATGCCTTGGGTTACATTATTGTAATTTTCGTAAGTATCTCTACTTTCTTGAAAATAAAATATAGTCTATGTTACTTGGTGATAATATAGCTTTATGTAGCTAAAAGAATTTTTAAAATCGGTCCAGTAGTTTTCGAGTTTATCCATTACAAACATCCAAAAAAACAATTTTTTCCCCTTTATAATATTAGTTTAGATTGAGATATTTTAGTTTAGATTAGTACTAGCTGTTCCCCGCGGTTTCAGCCCCATTGCTCGGCTCCTAAGGGTCATAGCGTGATGTTAAATATTCTATACAAATTCTCATGAATTTGGCTATCATATACAAACAGAATTTTTAGAATCCGACTTTTACTTCCAGAGTTATACTAGAGTCACTTACGTTTAAACAAACATACTCTTCAGCCTTATTATACATATTAGCACAGATGAAAATTCTACCTGCGTATGTTGTTCAAAAATTCATCCTGCTTGTTGTCGTGGGGTGGTAGTATATCCTCGACCTGTTCGCGTATGTACTCCATGAATTCATTTCTGTTAATCCCATCGCCGTTCGCGACTTGGTATATGACCGGCACGCGCCGCACTGGTCTCTCGCGTCTGACGGGCTCCGGTTGTTCTGGGTCACCGGCGACATCCTCTGGTCGCACCATACTTGGTCGGGCGTCTATTTATTTGGACTTGGAAGCTGGTACCAGGATATCATGTATGTGTAGTGTCTGAAATGAAAATAAATAAATATGTCGGCGTGTGCGAATTATGATAATATGCAAAAATATAGAACTACTCGCAAAACGTGAAATCATTGCACCCACTCAGTCAATCAGGCGAATTGTGGTCAAGCCATCTAACTCAAGAATAGTTCATCAATCGATCAAATTAATCGATTAATCAATTAATTAATTTATTTAAATACTGCGGTCATCACTATTATTCGGCAACGTTTTTAGGGTTCCGTACCAAAATGGTAAAAAAAGAACCCTTATGGTGCGACTTCGTCTGTCTGTCTGTCTGTCACACCTGCTTATTTCAGCAACCACTAATGCTATCGACTTGAAATTTGGAACAGTTATAAAGAATGCTTGTTCAACTTTATTGCAAATGAAAAACGTCCAAAAATATTTTTATTTTCATTGCAAAAGGGGCCGGAGTGGGGGTTCTAAATTTCAAAGTGGGGTTATTAGGTCAAGTGACATATCATATGAAAGGGCTTGATCTGCACATTTCATAATAATATTTTTTTTATTTTATGTCTCACAGTTTTCGACATATGATGAAAAATGTCAAAAAAAAATACCATTCCCCCCCCCTTATCTCCGAAGTTTGCGGGGCGAAAAATCTGAAATAAATAGAGTTGATAGGAATTGACCCAAATATTGCACCAAAAATAAAACGATGTTCCTAACTAGTACAGTTTTTTCAAAATCGTCAAAATTCCTTCACATACAAACTTAGTTATGCGGTCCGGATATTTCCACTTTATACGTCCAAAAATGATACGGAACCCTGGGTGCGCGAGTACGACTCGCACTAGGCCGGTTTTTTTTAAAAGACACGAAAATAACGCAGAGGGGTTAAGGTTCAGAATAAGGTACCTATTAATAAAAGGTGTCCCATATTAAGAACATAATTATGTACAAATACAAAATAATAGCGATTATGAACATTACAAAAATAACCTTTAGCAATAATTTAAATGAATAAATTATTATTAAATTAATTATGAATAAATTGTAAATGTTTAGGCGATCCAAAATCAAAACTCATACCTATAAATTCAAAACTAGGTTAAGAATCAACTCTTTGAAGTTAAAAACAAGGTCAAAGTAACCCCCGAAACCGAACCCCTTCACCTTGATCGTGTACCTACTAAAATAGAAAAGAGGTCAGTTTCAGTGAGAAGTGTTTTTACATTCAAGCTCAAAAAAAAAACTACGAGGCACAATAAAAAACAAAAATGTTTGCTCCATTTTTTAGGGTTTCGTACCCAAAGCGTAAAAACGAAACCCTATTACTGAGACTTCGCTGTCCGTCCGTCTGTCTGTCTGTCTGTCTGTGTGTCTCCAGGCTGTATCTCATGAACCGTGATAGCTAGACAGTTGAAATTTTCACAAATGATGTATGTCTGTTCCCGCTATAACAACAAATACTAAAAACTAAATAAAATCAATATTTAAGGGGGGCTCCCGTACAACAACCGTGATTTTTTTGCTCGTTTTTGCTCGATATTGATAACGGCAACAGGTAGAAGCTTGAAATATTTACAGAATATCACCCCCATTGCTCGGCTCTTAACCCTTTCCAACCGAGTTAAAGTGATCATGAGTTTCGGGTTGAAGCGTGATGTTGAATAGCCTATACTATTCCTCATGAATCTGGCTATCATAACAAAAAAAAAACCGGCCAAGTGCGAGTCGTACTCACGCACCGAGGGTTCCGTATCATTTATGGACGTATAAAGTGAAAAAAACCGGACCGCATAACTAAGTTTGTTTGTGAAGGAATTTTGATGATTTTGAAAAAGGTATAGTAATTAGGAACATCGTTTTATTTTTGGTGCAATGTTTGGGTCAATTCCTATCAATTCTAATTAAATCAGATTTTTCACTCCGCAAACTTCGGAGATAAGGGGGGGGGGAATGGTATTTTTTCAGACATTTTTCATCATATGTCAAAAACTGTGAGACATAAAATTAAATAAAAATATATTTTGAAATGTGCAAATCAAGCCCTTTCATATGATATGTCAAATGACCTAGTAACCCCACTTTGAAATTTCGGACCCCCACTCCGGCCCCTTTTGCAATAAAAATAAAAATATTTTTGGACTTTTTTCATTTGCAATAAAGTTGAACAAGCATTCTTTATAACTGTTCCAAATTTCAAGTCTATAGCATAAGTAGTTACAGAAATAAGCAGGGGTGACAGACAGACAGACAGACAGACAGACGAAGTCGCACCATAAGGGTTCCTTTTTTACCATTTTGGTACGGAACCCTAAAAATCCAATCCGCTGGTATTTCCAGAGATTAGCGCGACAAACAGATCGATCAAATCAAGCGATCAGATCAAACAATCTTTTTAGATTTATAATATTAGTATAGATTAAATTATGATGTTAAAAAAGTTATAAAATCATTCGCATATAATAATCACCAATACATAAATTATATTATCTGTAGGCTTTGACGAACAATTCCAAATTTTTTTTTGCACATTTCCTTATTGCTCACTAAAGAAACATTTCTAAAATCGTTCGCTACTAATAATATTTAATGTGTCTATACATCGCATACATTTGAATCTCTGAACGCTATACATTGCAGGGTTGCAAGGCGTTATGCAGCCAATCAATAAACGATATCGCGCATGCGTCCCGCGCCCGACAACCCTGTGCCATCCGGGAATGTTTAATAATAAACCACGAAGATTATTTATGTAGAAAAACATATATTGAAATCGTGATTTTTTTTCATGTTTTTTGTCGGCTCTTCTCCATCGTACCTACTATTCGAACTTTGTTAATTATACATTGACCTTTGATAAAAAAACTGAGAAAGTTATAAAAAAAAATACTTTGACTTAGACATAATTTTTTTTTTTTTTTATAAATAAAGTAATGCGCAAAAGCCGCTAAACCAATTAAGTAATCGCATTGCCAAATCTTAGGTTTCTATACGAATCAAATTAAGTATAATACAAAAATAATACAATAAATTATACAACAACCTGTAGATCCAAAAATACGAATTCCGAATATCTTACCGTTTGTTGTTCGTTAGAATTTTGTTTTTTTTTCTCGAACGGGAAAACACGTCCAGCCTACGAGGCTTGCAAAGTTAGACTGCCGGCCGCCGGGGTAACTCAGGTCACAGATGAGGGCTAGGGTAGCTACCTACATGTCAAATCAATATTCTGTAAATTAGGTCTCGAATTCTCGATGCACAAGGCTGCAGTTTACTGCGTTTTAATATTCAATAGATTTGGGTACGAGGCTTTTGAGATTGATTTCTAGTGATTGCGAGACTCGTGGCTAAATGATAGCCGCACTGATCGATCGATCTGCGAAGTTAAGCTGCGCCTGCCGCGGTCAGTCCTTGGATAGGTGACCGTTGATACATTGAGACCCCTCCGTGCCTCGGAGAGCACGTTAAGCAGTCGGTCCCGGTTGTCATTCGAATATCTTTGACAGTTGTTACGGGTAGTCAGGAGCTCGAAAGTCTAACTGGTCTCACATTCGAATACCAGTATTACCCAATAATTGCGTTGTGGAGGTCACATGGCAGTGGCTCCACGTAAAATATTGATATTCAGCCGCAACCAGTTAGACTGGAAGCCGACCTAAATCTAGTTTGGGAAAAGTCTAGGCGGATGATGATACTTTTGAGATTGATTTGAGGGTCATTAAGGGATTGTTTCACCGGGTAAAGTTTTTGGGTTGTATTTCTGCGCCAAGCAACATTGATTTACTGCAGTTTGCAGTACATAGAATACCTTACTTTGCGATTTTTAATTGGTGATTCCAATTAAAAATCCAAATGAATGCAATGACACGAAGTTCATGTCTTATGGTGCGGTTAAACGGGTTAGTTTTTGACAATTTCTTGCTGCAATTGTATAGCCGTGAGTTGAGATCTATATCGTGCAACTCAGTAGAACATGTACAATCAATTATATCGCCGAGCTAATTATACTGCAAGATTGCGGCAATTGTTCTGCTGAGTACCACGAATAGACCTTGACTCGCGGCTATACAATTGCAGCAAGAAATTGTCAAAAAACTAGCCCGTTTAACAGCACCTATAATTAAACGTGTACTACTAGATAATTATAGCAGTTTGTAACCACGGAGGAAATTTTGTAACCGTCTTGTGCTACCTACATTTATTGTAAGCGTTTTTAGGGTTCCTTACCAAAATGGTAAAAAAGGAACCCTTATGGTGCGACTTTGTCTGTCTGTCTGTCACACCTGCTTATTTCAGCAACTACTAATGCTAACGACTTGAAATTTGGAACAGTTATAAAGAATGCTTCCCCAACTTTATTGCAAATGGAAAAAGTCAAAAAATATTTTTATTTTCATTGCAAAAGGGGCCAGAGTGGGGGTCCGAAATTTTAAAGTGGGGTTACTAGGTCAAGTGGCATATCATATGGAAGGGCTTAATCTGCACATTTCAAAACATATTTTTATTTTATTTTATGTCTCACAGTTTTCGACATATGATGAAAAATTTCTGAAAAAATACCATTCCCCCTCCTTATCTCCGAAGTTTGCGAAGCGAAAAATCTGAAATAATTAGAGCTGATAGGAATTGACTCAAATATTGCACCAAAAATAAAAAGATGTTGTTAACTAGTACAGTTTTTTCAAAATCATCAAAATTCCTTCACAAACAAACTTACTTATGCGGTCCGGTTTTTTCACGTTATACGTCCAAAAATGATACGAAACCCTCGGTACGCGAGTACGACTCGCACTTGGCCGGTTTTTTTTCAAATAGTTTACAGATTCACCTTAAAAAAGAAATAGTCCGGTATCGTATTGATGAATAAGGTGAAAATAAAACAAAAATAATGTTACCTTTTATTATTATTACAATTAAGTTTATTTTTCAGTGTATATATATTAAGTATATATTAAATTTCAGATTTTTTAACATTAAAAATGTTCCTCCTTTTTTTAAACACACTCCTGGGTTGACGCGTACCATAAACCATAAGTGTATCTTATTAACTAGAAATTCAAAATCACCTCGAGAAAACACGAAGGTCCTTATTTGTATTAAAAATACTTAATATTTTCACAAGTTATCACCTCCAATCATAGAAAACAAGGGCAAAGAGATCAATGTGATCAAGTTGCCGACGTACCTACCGAACGCGATCGATGTCTTATACAGTGTTTTAGTTTAGTGTGAGTGGACGAGTGACGAATAACAGTGGTAAGTAGATTGAGGGTGTGCGGCATTTTTAATGTGTTATAATCTCTTTATTTACAAAGGAGCGTTTGTAGTTGTGATGCACACTGCCTTGAAAGTGGCGACAGCGGTTCCCGTACTGATATCGTATCTCCTTGTTTCTATGATCCTGAAGTCATGGAGACACATAAATAATTGAAATTATGCTTATAGTTTATAAATACTTACAGACTTACATTAATGACAATATTACACTGAGACCGGTGCTAAAAAAAACAATCATAAATACAATGACACGAAATTTTTGTTGGTTTTGGAGCTAAATGGTCTCCCCATTGTACTCATCTACTATGGAACCAAACCTAAAACCAGCAAGTTTAAGTTTCTTTTAAGTAACTAAATTAACGCTGAAGCGCCAAGTGGGTACTGTATGGATTTGCCGCCAAATGTCCGGTGAGCGCTCCAATGGGACTATCATAAATTATCACTTTTGGTGGTAATTTATCAATGAAAATGATTTGATTGTGACGCTACTTTGATTAATTTGTCAGATTATTGGAACTTCACTCTTGATAGAATCTTCTATTATTTCGTGAATGATTTCTTTCACGAAATAGATTGGAAGTACCTACTTAGGTCCGTCATCCAGATGTTCTAATCAAACACACTCCGTTAAATTTTTCTTTGCATGTCAAAAAAAACTTATACTCCATCCGGCATTCTCTTCAGATTTATTTCAAGCCGCAACCGCTGATTCCTCGTCTCCGTCGTAACTTCCTCACAGATCCTGCGCGTGGGCATGCACATATCTTCACGCACTATCAAATGCTTCATCAACTCCAAACGCAACTTCATTAACTCCTCAATCTCTATATCGAATGGTCTGCCAGAATTCTGCAGTTTGACTAACCCCCTATCAATGACGTTGATAGCTTTGTTCAGCACAATTGATTCTTCGTACAGCTTTATGTCTGCGAGAAGATCGATCATGTCTTGAGCGTGATTTAATTTGTGATCAGGATCAGCTGCTTTTCTTAGTTCTGTCATTAGTTCTTTGTTGATTTGGTCGATTTTGTCGGTGCGAGTGAATAGAGGGTCCTTAGATGATATGGTGAGTGTGGTAGTGAACACTGCTGGTTCCATGTTTGTTCTGGAGGTTGTAAGCAGTTGAACTGGTGGGATGTGGTGTGATCTGAAATGACAAATGGAAGTAGGATTAATGTGGGGAAGTATGCTTGCAGAGGATTCTCTGGAGGAAGGAAGTAGATAGGTTCTTTAATCGACTTCTAAAAAGGACGTTCTGTATTCGACCTGTATGTACTATGCATGTTTGTATAACCGCGAGTTTCAGTAAAAATGTTTGTTGTGACGGTAAACTAAACAGAAGCCGGGGTGGGTCATCTATACTTATAATAAATCTGTAGAGAGGTCAATTCTGTACATGAAATATATTTTCAAAATAACTATCAGGAGGTGATTAGTGATCGATACTGATGCCAAAAATGCAATCAGTATGTTCCTTATAGAAACAAAAACTACTCGACGGATTTTAACGAAACTTGGTACAATTATTCTTCATACTCCTGCAGGGCTAACATGCGCGCCGCGACAAATGTTCTCGACTGTTTTGTCTCGCTCTTACTCGTGCGAATATGAGACAAATGCACGATAAAAGCGTCGACAAAATTTTGTCGCGGCGCGCATGTTAGGCGCTCTGGGCAGGTTATAGTACACTTTTCATCACGCTACAATCAATAGGAGCAGAGCAGTGAAGGGAAATGTTGGGAAAACGAGAGAAGTTACTCCATCTTTTAAGTTAAAGCTACATAGAAATCATGTATGACGGAAATGTTCTACATAAAATTATCTAAAAAATATCCCACAACAGCATATGTCTATCGTTTATGGTTGACTTACAATAACACGTGTAACTCCCGATAGCTTAGCAGTTCGGAGCTTTCTGATTGTATTTGTTTACTCTTACGTTTATAATACACTTTTTTACGAAAAACGACGAAGATCAGAAGATTCCAGATGGAAAATCAGAAGATTCCAGGTTCGGATCCTGGCAGGGTCGCCATGCAATGTGGGGCGTTACGGGTCAAAGGAAAGACGTCTTTACTCCATGAATAATTATATTGCATGACCACTTACAAGCTAGTAGGTACACGAGTAGGTGATACTAATACTTATTAGAAGTTTGAACGCGCTAATCTCTGTAACTACCAGTCAGATTCGAAAAACACTTTTTGTAAGTATATGATTGCCAGATTCATGAGGAATAGTATTTAACATCACGTTACGACCCTTAGGAGCCGAGCAACGGAGTTGAAACCATGGGGAACAGCTAGTAAATAAATAAAAGACATTGGTGCTGATTCTGTTGAACATTGCACTAAACTAATTTTAAACACACCATATCTCTTTCTTACAAATATTGAAAAAGGACAGAAAATATTAAGAGCCGTCAAATTAGTCTACGCCCTTGTCATTTACGGGAAAATAGTAGGTATAGCGACCTTTTGCGAAACCGACTAAATTCACATTGAAATGAAGCAAGTGGACTAATTTGACAGGATTAAGGCGAAGGTAAATGGTAACGGCCAGTTTTAAATCTCTTATTTCGCCGTCAAATAATGCAGGTTAGTTGTGCAATTTTTTTATGTTAAACTAGAACATAATACATCAATCGTACCTGTGAATATTTAACTATTGTAGTAAAATACTTAATGAAATAAATTCATGAATTCGTGTCTACCCAAAACATAAAAACGTAATTACTTTCAAATCGCTTAAGATATTTTCATGATTTTCGTTTTGTGTGAAAAGACTATGTTACTACCTATAATATTGCCTGTTACTTTTTTTTTATTTTATATTTTAGATACTAAAAAGTAATAATACGTCTAATTCTGCACAGCGCGCTCCTTGATAGGCGAGTCGTATTGCTCGGTGGATGTATGTCGCGTTGCTTGAGCTCAGCGCAGAACACTCAAGCTATACCGCCCAAATCACTCAAGGCCGTTGGCGTATACCGGGGCCTTAAATACGTTCTATCCCTTTCTCATATTTTTCGTTAGAAAGAGACATAGGTAATGAGACTAAATTAGTTTAGTTTATAAACAATAGAATCGGCACCCATGTTTTTATCGAAACGAAATGAGGTCATTGGTTTTTTAAAAGGATTTTTGAGAGCAGTTTATTAAATAGCTAGTCATACTTATATCAATTTAGTTACCTAAATCGTTGTCTTCAAACACACACACACCACATTTAACTTCACACCGATACAATTTAATTAAACTGAATTTCATTTATTCTACCGAAGGAGCAAAAATACGCGTACTCGTAATGGTCGAGAAATCTAGACTACTTTAGGTGTGTCCCTGAATCTAGATTTGCGGCAATCAATAAAGTTGGCGTTCGTCAGCCTGAGTTCCTATTGGTCCTAGGATTCATGTACAACCAGCATATCTTGGTCCATAAGCGTAGCGCTTGTAGTCGATGCTAATAGGAATAACGTATGAAAAGTTCAGTACGATTTTTTTAGTTCCCCATTCCGCCGCGTGTCATGTTATGCTGGGCTTTTACTGTTCCCATGTGTTGTTCCCTCTTTGTATAGCATTGGTTTGATAACGATGGTTTTGAGTCCCGTTTTATTTCTGAATAATGTAATTTATTATTTATTGGTTTTTATTTCAATTTTAATACTTTTATTGCTTCTTTTAAAAAAAAAATGTCCACTTGGCTTATTTGTTGTGTTCAGAGCCATCTAGTAGTCCTTTTAACTAACTAAAAGATGGTTGTTACTTTCCTAGTCCCTTACACTCGATTCATTTCATGTGAATAAAGTAAGATGGCAGAAAATGTATCGCTAAAAGCACAAAAAAACCGGATAAGTGCGAGTACGCAATATGCAATAGCGCCATCTATGCCGCTATTACATCATAGTAGATATCTATATCATATCTTGATCATAGATGGCGCTATTGCATACTTCTAGTGGCGCCATCTATGAGCAAATGGCTCCACTCATGGTCATGAACTCATAACGGACGGACAATAAAGTGATCTTATAAATAAGGTAACCTATGTGTGAAACAGTTTCCTGAATCAAACCAAATCAAAAATCAAAGCCAGCGACTTCGAAACTGTTTCACACATAGGTAACATTATTGTGAACTTTTTGAAGGCGGTTTTTACTTTTTTTTAAATTTTTGTTGTAAGTTTTAAAACTTGACCTTTTTGTTATTGAAAATTCTTCAAATTATTATACTACATTATTTAGAAGTAGGCAACATTTTATGATAAGAACGTCATTTTTATCAGTGACAGTGACAATGACAAAAACACCGGTTTCGCAATGTGCGAAACCGGTGTTTTCACTTTTCTGTCAGTGTCATTTGTACGTTTCACGAAAGAGCTGCACAGTGGACTCCAATTTAATTGTATTTTATAAATAAAATCGGCATTTATTTTATGTATAATTGTGTAAATTAGTGCAAAACAAACAAAATGATTGATCCCGACGTAAAAGATGACTCGAATCGAAACAAAGGAATATCTCCGGTATGTTTTTATTATCTTTACACTTAAGTTTTTGTTGATACCATTTAGAAATCTAAATACTTGCAAGTAAACGTATATTAACAAACAATGACGATGACCATAGTCTCTTAATATCATATAGTATCGTAAAAATGACTGATTCTGTAATTAAAACATATTACCTATATATAGTTTTTGAGCAAGCATTGCTGCATTTTAGATTCTGAACTTGACCTTACTTATGTGGCTTCAAGCTTTATTTATAATATTTTAATAAGCTCCCCGTTTTTAATAAAATTATTCCTTTTTTAAATATCATCAACAAATTATTAAGTAAGTTACTTTAGGTAGGTATAAAAAACAACATAAACATATTAAAAAGAATTATATATCAGTAATAGGGTCCAAGCTACTACATAGCTATTATTATTAATTACTAAGCTACCATGTAAAAACTTTTTTATAAGTGCTATAAAAAAAATAGTTCTAAATTCATAATATATTATCAACTTAATTTGCTAATAAAATTCAATTCTGCATTAGAAAAGATAGCACCTAATCTGAGGTAGTTTTTGCTAATAAATTTTCCAGTTTTTGGGCACCTGTATCAGTCAATAAATGTCAATAACCGTTAATTGCAGCTGTAAAGTGGCTATCAGTTTAACAGTCAACATTTATTGTTTTATTGCAATGATAGTGTGGTGTTTCCTTACAGCCAAAGTTCAAGCAGTCATGATGAATATTGAGGTATATTAGGTAGAATGTAGTGTAGTGTACCCACATTTTGCCAGATATTTTTAATTCCAGTGGCGTGCATTGCATATAGGCAAGTAGGCAGAGCCTATCTCATCAAATTCAATAAAACTGTTTTAACTATTACTACATAAATAATCATCAATCTTATTGTCATGACCACACATATCTGAATTTCGAATACCATTGCATGGCCTGACCCAGGGATAGAACCCACGACCTCACGCTCAGAAATCGTGGGGGGGGGGTAGGAGGGCTTGTCCACCGCTGGATGCGGGTAACGCAAAACTGGTCGCGATGTTATGTGATGTCCATCTGTGAACCGCTTACGCTAGATATGATAAAAATTAAAGATATTGGAATTAAAGATACGTAAAAACTAATTGTTTAATCTAAGATAACCTTACAGGTGTGACGAAACTGAATATAAAGCAATAGTACCCAAAGAAGGCGCTGAATTGGCGTTTGATTTGTCTTGAACTATAAGCGTACCCACTACTTGTACAAGCATGGGGATGTTGGTAAAGTGTGACACATTGATTGATTGAGTAGTTAGAAATATTAACTATTAATCACCACCTAGTATTTGCATAGTTAGATTAAAAAATAGGGTAATATTTGATTTGTCATTTATACTACCTATATAATTTTACAGACGCATGTCTGTAAAATTATATAGGTAGTAGGCATAACCGAAATACCTACTACAAAATCTACCGATTTTGTAGTAGGTATCTCGGTTATGCGCATGTATGCATGTATGCATTTCCGATTTAGACTTCTACCTGCAAAGTTTCGTTTTCGTTTTTCGTTTCGTTTAAAGATTATGAACTGTTTTGACAAGTTTCGTTTAAAGATTATGAACTGTTTTGACAAGGGTGTGACAGACGGACAGACAGACAGACAGACGGACATAACGAAACTATAAAGGTTCCTAGTTTTTCTAAGGAACCCTAAAAATGAAGTTTCGTGCTTAGAAGTGTTATCAGCATGAATAAATTAAGTTTTCAATCCACTGGTATAGTTATAGGCCATGGTTATTCATATTCTATTATTTGTCATGAAAGAACGTGAATACTATTTCCGCAATAGAAATCTACACGTGATAGGAAATGTCTGTTTAATTTATGACAACTAGGTAATTGGTATTTTAGTAATTTATGACTAACTCTATGACGGCTATCAGTCATGGATTTTATTATCAGCAAATAAATTTCTACAAAATAATGGCCATTAAAATGGCATATCCTTCCTAATCTAGGATTATGTAGAAAAAGAAAGAGTAAACTTAATAATTATGTTGTAACTACGGGTCAGGGAAAATATTTCACAATTTCTTGCTAAAAGTCATCCAGAAACAGCCACATTGAGATTTGACACTCACAATCTGGCTGTGTCAGCTGTATGTCACGCCATTTGGCGCGGCGATGGACTGTCCATTCCTGACCAACTTATGTCTGAGCTGCGGATATTGCCACAGTGGTCACATAAATGGTAATAATCAGTGGTTGCTAATTATGAAACATAATTAGCAACCACTGACATGCCTTCAACAGTTTATCATTTCACACAACATATAATAATCTTCAAAGAAACATCGGTCGATTATCTCTTGTACTGTTGAATCACACAATAGCCTCCAAGAATGGGGCAATGAACGCGATAACGTGAAGGAATGAGCTCTTGTCGGGTATAATACCTGTATCTACAAAAAAAATGGGGTAGCTTTTCTTCGTGAATATATTCGACGACCAAACCAACCACGCGGTCCCAGGGCCGTGAATTACCATGTTCGGCGTATATTTGTACGATTTTGGGGGGGGGGTCATGTCCCCCATGACCCCCCCCCCCAAAATCGTACAAATATACGCCGAACACGGTAATTCACGGTATAGCATCATCATCTTCCTGCCCTTATCCCATTTTACTTGGGGTCGGCGCAACACGTTTTTTTCTTCCATTCTCCCCTATCAGACGTCACAGTATCATTTACTCCTTTTTCTTTCATATCATTCCTTAGACAATCCATCCATCTTTTCTTTGGCCTTCCTCTTCCTCTCCATCCATCAGCATTCATACTCATAACTCTCTTAGTCACATGAGTCTCATCCCTCCTCATCACATGTCCATACCAAGACAGACGATTCCCTTTCATTTTTTCTGTAACAGGCGCCACTTTCAAACTTCCCCTTATACACTCATTCCTTACTTTATCCATTCTTGTCACTCCACACATCCATCTCAACATCCTCATCTCCGCTACATGCAATCGTTTCTCATCCATCTTTTTCACAGCCCAACATTCCGATCCATACAATACGACAGGTCTAATCACGGATTTGTATATTTTCCCCTTTAATTTGAGGGGCATCCGTGGGTCACAAGTTGTTCCGGTGACCTGTCGCCATTTCATCCATCCCGAGTTGATCCGGTGTGTTATGTCCCGGTCTACATCGCCATCTCCTTGGACAAGCGACCCGAGGTACCGAAAGTCGGAACAGGCTGGTATGGGCGTTCCGGCAAGAGTAATGGGCACAGGACTGGAGAGACCGCCAAAATCGCAAAACAAATATTCTGTTTTGGTTCTGCTCAATTTCAAGCCAACATTCTCCAGTCTTTGCCACCACACCTCCAATCTGCTCTGGACCTCTAGGCCGCTCTCGGCAATCAGCACAATGTCGTCGGCAAACAGCATACACCAGGGGGCCTCCTCCTGGATGTCCGATGTCAGAGCATCCATTATCATCAGGAAGAGGTACGGGCTGAGAGCCGACCCTTGGTGCAAGCCAACCGCCACATTGAAACTACCGGTAGTGCCCGCTGTGGACCGGACTTGTGTACTGCATCTACTATACATTGCACGGATCAACTGCACATACTTCCCAGGCACACTTTTCTCCTTAAGGGCCCACCACAGAACCTCACGGGGCACCCGGTCGTATGCCTTTTCGAGGTCGACGAACACCATGTGCAAGTTCTTATGCGCACCTCTGTACTTCTCGCACAGTTGGCGGATAGCGAAGATAGCATCCGTCGTACCCCGACCAGGCATAAAACCGAATTGGTTCTGTGAAATTTCGCTCTCCTCTCTCAGTCTCCTTTCAATAACTTTCTCCCAAACCTTCATACTGTGTGATATTAGCTTTATTCCTCTATAATTATTGCATTCCAGCACATCACCTTTATTTTTAAAAATGGGCACTAGCGAACTATTGCACCATTCGTCAGGTATGGCTTCTTCCAGCAACAGCTTATTGAAGAATAAAGCTAACCACGTCCAACCATCCATCCGCAATATTTTCCACACTTCAACAGGTATTCCGTCCGGTCCTAATGCCTTACCATTCTTCATTCCACTTACTGCACTCCTCACTTCATCCACACTTATTTTTCTCACTAATCCCTTATTTACAGGTTTATTTTCAAGCACACCACTCCAGTCATTCTCCTCATTCATCAATCTTTCAAAGTAACCCTTCCACCTATTCTTTATTTTCTCATCTTCCGACAGAATCATTCCAGCATCGTCTTTTACGCACTTTACCTGACAAACATCCCTCGCCTTTCTCTCCCTAGCTCTAGCAAGCCGGTATAGTTGTTTTTGGCCTGCTGGAGTATCCAAGGTGTCATAGAACTTTACTTGGGCATTTGCTTTCGCTATAGCCACAGTTCTTTTGGCTTTTTTCTTTAGAGCATCATACTCACTCTTTTTTTCAGCTTTCAAACTAGCACGCTCATTACTAATGCTCTGCCATTCCTTAAATTTCTTCTTTTTTTCCCTCAATACATTCTGAATCTCTGTCGACCACCACCATGTATCCCTGTCTATCGTACCCCTTCCTTTCGTCTCTCCCAAAATATCTTTTGCTGCGCTCCTAATACACCGAGCCATCTCATTCCAACATTCATTTACGCTTTGGTCGTTCATATCACCCATCTCAATCATTTTATTTACCACTCGTTCTCTTAATTCTCCTGCACAATCATTCTTCTCTAGCATATGCCATTTTATTTTAGGAGGGGGACGCTCTTTATGTTTTGGAAGCCTTATTTGTAAGACTACTTCCATAACCAGGAGTCGATGTTGTGAGACCAAATCTTCTCCCGGTAGCACTTTGCAGTCTTTGACGTGCTTTATGTTGTTGCGTCTAACAAGGAAGTAGTCTATTTGTGTATTATGTGCTCCACTCTTATATGTTACTAGGTGTCCATCGGCTTTTTGGAACCAGGTGTTAGCTACTGCTAGATCAAATGCAGTAGCTGATTGCAACATAGTTTCCCCCTCATTGTTTAGATTCCCAAAACCCCATCCCCCGTGTACTCTGTCATAACTTCCTTTCGTTCTTCCCACATGCCCATTAAAATCACCTCCAATAATTAATTCCTCATGCACCGGGATGGTCATTAAAACTGTATCAAAATCCTCCCAAAACTTCTCTTTCACTCTTTCCTCACAACCTACCTGTGGAGCATACACACTTATCACGTTCAGTACAACATTCCCTAACATAACTTTCACAACTATCAATCTATCATTAATTCTTTTTACATCCATCACACTTTCTTTCAAATTACTATCTAACACTATTCCCACGCCATTCCTTTTTCCATCACTTCCACAGTAGAAGAACTTGTATCCCTCCCCAATTTCCCTGGCTTTCGTACCCTTCCATTTAGTTTCTTGCAAGCACGCCACATTTATTCTTCTTCTTTTCAATACATCTGCTAACTCTCTGGATCTTCCAGTCATTGTCCCAACATTCCAACTAGCATACCTCAATCTCTCTTCCCGAGCTCGCTTCTTACGTCGCACCCGCCCGGGTTGGTGCGACAACCCTTGTCCATTTCCCGCAGGGGCCGGGTGCTGCTCCTGCGCGTCTCCTGCGGGGTACGCCCTAGCACTATCGCGCATATCATTTTCTCCAAACATGTTGCAAAAGGATTTGGCTTTGATTTTATAGCCGGCCGCCTGCCTGACACTAACCCTCTTTGGGAATGCGTTTGTTGGTGGTTTACCCGCCACCATTCGGGTGACCCAAGGTGCTTGATAGCATGCACTGGGTCTTAAGGTCCATTAGTCGCCTTTTACGACACCCATTGGAAGATATGGGGTGGTGCTATTCTTTATGTCCGGACACCACACGGACAATTCACGGTATAGCACGTCGGCATTAATCGGTATGACCCCCCCTAAAGCCTTCAGCTGCCGTATGACCCCCCCCAAAATCGTCAGCTGCGACCGCGTGTGAACCAAACATCTCATTTTTAGCGCTTCGCGGTCTATGACGTCATCGCGGGGGTGGAGGGAGTGTCAACAATACAGGGTGTAACGTGTAAGTAACAGCGTAACGAACTGTCTTCATAAAAATACGACTTTTTATTATTAAATATTAAGACATTCCAAAAACAATGACACAGGCGGGGCTTGAACCCGCAACCGCTGCCGTACCGTGGCTAGCATAGTCTTCGCCTGAATCAATTGAAATTTGGAATCCCTGACAGTTACAATCTGGGTGTTTTCAATTCACGAGTGAATCGGTTTCTTCTAGGCAAGCGTGCTCCATCGTAGACCGCATCATCGCTTAACATCAGGCGAGACGGCGGTCAAACGCAAGCCTATTTACAAAAAAAAAAAAACCTTTATACGACTTTGTTTTAAAATCTGAAGGGTTCAGAATGAGGTACTGAACCAATGGTTTCAGCTTTACTTACGCTGTCACTTACACCACACCCCGTATATTTTTACTAGATTCCGCCCGCGGCTTCGCCCGCGTTTTTGGGATAAAAATTAGCCTAGGTATTATTGTCATTTTAACAAATTGTTTTTAATTTAATTTATCGCAAAAGGTAAGAGTAATCAACATCTCAAATTGCAGTGAGGACACAGTAGCGCATACTCGTGTAATGATGTCACCTTTGTTATTTGATATTGCGAAATGGCTCAGGTATAATATCTGACTCGACAAATTAAACAATGCACCGATTCCTAATCAAGTAATTTTTTATTTAAATTTTATTAATTATACTGGGTGGCAGGTTAGACAGTGGAAATATTTAAAGGGGTCATTGTACTCATCATTATGAACAACTTTTACTATGGGACCAACCCTGAAATCGCGAAAAAAAAATCAGCTGTTCCATACATTTATGTTCACATAACTCAACAAAATGTATGGAACAGCTGATTTTTTTTTCGCGATTTCAAGTTTGGTCCTTCATAGTAAAAGTTGTTCATAATGATGAGTACAATGACCCCTTTAATATTTCCACTGTCTAGCCTGTCACCCTGTATAAGAGATTTTTCGAAATTGTAATGTCGCGAGCGGGATTGAACCCGCGACTCGACTACTGCCGAACTGAAATGAAAGGTTAAAAACCCTAACAACTCATCTTAAAAAATATTCTTTTGATAATATAAGCTACATCTGTGCCTCAGAGGTAAAAGACAGTAAGTGCCAAAATCTAAATTTTACAGGACGCGCAAAAACGTGCACAATTGCGGCGAGAAATACTTAGAATGTCGTAACTACCAAGTTATTAAACTTGGTGTCTGTATGTCGTAGAATTTGATGCTTTTTACCATCATATAGAGCTGTTTCTTGCGATTCCAATGGTATAAAAATCTCGATTTCGCAAAAAATTAAGTACCTACTTATATTGTATTATTTAAAGAAACTAAACCTAACACTACTAACATACTACTATTACTTCCAGATGAGCATTCATGAGTACCGTGGAGTGCCGACCGCTGAATACGAGGACGACCAAGCGGAAAAGCCCTGGCAGCGGGTTAACTCACTATACATACTAATTCATTCAATTTACTTCACTTTTCTTTCATTTACACCTCAGATCATAGAAACAAGGAGATGTGCCAAGGCGCTATCGAGCTTGATGCCTGACCTTGAGCAAATTGCTCATATTAAAAACGTACGCGCTGGCGACGAACCGAACACGATCGATGGTATAAATACAGTGTTTTAGTTTAGTGCTAGTGTTGAGTGACGATTAACAGTGTTAGATTGAGGGTGTGCGGAATGTTCAATGCGTGGGAGATCTTTTTATTCACAAGGAGCGTTAATTATGCGCGTAATTGTGTCGAAAAATGTACTAAAAGTGGCATCAGTTGTTTCCGTACTAATTTGCTATGATGGCATATCTCCTTGTTTCTATGATCTGAGATTTACACTATTAGTTCAGTCAATCTACTTCACTTTTCACTTTTGCACTGATAGTTCATTCAATTTACTTCACTTTTTAACCGACTTCAAAAAAGGAGGTTCTGTATTCGTCCCGTATGTATGTATGTATGTAAGTATGTATGTATGTATGTAAGTATGTATGTATGTATGTATGTTTGTATGTGCGCGATTTTCTCAAAAACTACTGATTCGATTTGGATAGGATTTTCACTAACGTAATCTACATACTTTCAGGAAGGTTTTAGTGTATAATACATTATGTAATCATTCCTATGTACAAAGTTATAGGCATAAATGTACACACTCCGTAGAAGATTTACTGTTGAACGAATTTGTGAAAGTAATCTAACACGGGATAAAGAACTAAAAAGAGAAAAATAAAAAACTTTTTTAACAAAAAATAACCGACTTCAAAAATCCACTACAAAGAAAATAATAATTTTGGTTTCGGAAGTCGGTGGCAAAAAAAAAGCAAACAAAAACCAAAGCCACCGACTTCCGAAACCAAAATTATTATTTTCTTTGTAGTGGATTTTTGAAGTCGGTTATTTTTTGTTAAAAAAGTTTTTACTTCTGCACTGATAGTTAATTCAATTTACTACACTTTTCACTTCTGCACTAATAGTCCATTTAATTTACTTCACTATTCATTTCTGCACTGATAGTTCATTCAATTTACTTCACTTTTCAATTCATTCTATTTATTTCACTTTTCATTCGTGTTTTACCTTTATTTCCTTTATGCAACCTCACTGCCATCGTTTTTTCATTTCTCTAATAAAAAAGTAATAAGACTAATGTCTAAACTTTCAATGTCACATTCACTCAAACATTTATCATACAAATCACCACCTGTAAAGCCGTTTGGTATGTATTACAATGTACAAGACTTACATACATTCTAAATACATGCCAAAATAAGTATCTCATAGGGAAGCTAATCAATTCCTAGATTATACAGGGTAAAATTAAAACCAGTGCGGATATTTTAGGAGGTACTAGGGAAAGTACTCATGAATATGGTCAATTTTTATTATGTGACCGACAAAGAAATATGAAAAAAAAAATCTGCTGTTCCATACATTTTAATCATGTTGTAGTGCATTTTTGTAGGGAACAGCTGATTTTTTTATTCATATTTCAGTGTCGGTCCCATAAAAGTTGATCATATTCATGAGTACTTTCACCTAAAATATCCGCACTGGTTTTAATTTTACCCTATATATAAGGTCCTACCCTTCATACTCGAAATATTGTAAGAGGTACATCTGTAGGTGGTAAAGATGCCATACAATATCTTAGTATATTTTTTTTTTAAATAAATTTCTTTACAATTTTTTGAAACACATAAAAAAAATAATTTCAACATCCATTACGCTAGTTTTTATGTACCTTACTATTAATGTTAGAAACAAGCGTAATGGATGTCGAAAATAGTATTTTTATGTGTCAAATAATTTATTTAAAATAACTTTATTTATTTATTAAAAAAAAATACTCAGATCAAATTTTTTTTGACAGCATAATTTAGTTTTTGTCCGCCGTAAAATAAAATATCAGCAAAACCTGTTCCGCAACTAAATCAAGGATTATCAGAATATAATTACATTTTTGGTCAGCAGAATTATCATTTGGCCAGTAGAATTATACAATTGGTAAGCATAAAAATAATATAGCTGACCACTGATGCAGCTCAATTCACTTTATTTGCTGAACAAAATACATTTTGGAGCTGACCAAAACCTCTTTAATTAGCCAACCGGTTAGATGATAGCCTAAATTTATAATCAGTGGCTATATTTTAATCTTAGAATACTAGAAGCCTGCTACCTGATCAGTATATTTGCTTGCAGATCTAATATAGGTAAGATCGGTGCTAAACTTCAGTTAACTCTGATGATTTTACATACCTAAAGTCGATTTGTCAACTTTATCTATGACCAGCTGTGCCCGGCATGCGTTGCAATGCTCGGCGTTTAAACCTTCCCTGTACTGTAACTGTACAAAGTTTCAGTCAATCGGTCCAGCCGTTCTCGAGTTTTAGCGAGACTAACGAATGGCAATTCATTTTTATGTATATTATATAGATTAATCTGGATTACATTTTTATATGGATATTTATTTTGGCATGCACTGTAGTACTTCATTGTGTACCAAAGGACAATGCAACTCTTTCCTTGTGCTCTGGGCTCATATTTTTAAATATTTTGCCCACATATGAAACCGATTCCAATCGATGGTTATTGTCACCACTAGTAACTTTCAATATGGCGCCAAAAATATCGAGCCTGGGAAAAAAAAGATTTGATATGATAAAGTATTTCAGAAAATAATACAAAATTGCGTTGATATTGGCCCCAAACTAGGCAATTTTGGGAGCCAAAAATAATAATAACTATGTGTACGGTGTACAGTAAAGTTCCAAAAAACCTTATTAACCTTCGCAAGCTTAATAATTAAAAATAAAATAATAATAATCTCAGGTTGAAGATTTAAAAAAAAAACATGTTTACCAGTATATATCTTTTTTCCTCTGGGGTGGATTTTTATGACGCAATAGTAAAAAAAAAATGTGTGAATGCGATCTATTACCTAGTGTATAGTTTGAGTCTGGGCAACAACTTTTTTATTTTGGCCCCAACTAGTTGCATTGTCCTTTTGTTGTCTTAATTATTCTCATTCATTACATTTATGTATTTTTATTCTTAACTAATAGATAAACTAAGTAGTCTTTCGATTCTTTATCAATTATCTTTTTAGACTTTAATATACTAAGATAATAAGATTTATATTTTATCGTCCTTAGACAGTTTTAATAAGGGTTCATGCACATTATTGGGGAAAACTATTTTATATATAATTTGATAGAATTTTATATGTATCTATTATTTTAGGGTTTCAGCGGCGTCAGAAAGAATGGCAGTCATATAAATGACCCTGTCAGATCAGTAAGTTGTGAATTAAATACAAGGGTTTATTTAATTGTGGGTTGTGAATTCGTGACGTTTTGCAAATAAGTATTCTTGTGTGTTAAATATATTTAATTATTTCGGCATAAAATTAAATAATTTAGTGATAATATATATTTGGTTAGGATTTTATGTGGGTGCTACTTTGAAAATGCTTCGATGTATAAATAAATAAACATTGAAACAGTTATTGACTTTCTATACCTATATTTTTTGATTAAATATATTTTTAATAGTTTGTATATTATTATAAAAATTTACATGAATATTGTGTCATTTATGTAGACTAAGGGTCGATTTACATAACTTAACTCAAGACTCAAGCATTACTGAAGACGAAATTACGCTTTGTAATTAGGAGATATTCGAAACCGGATAAAAAAGTAGGCGACCTAATTAATTTATCAACAAGTCTATTTATTAGATACCTACAATCTCAGTTATCTTTAAACCGAACGTTGAAATCACTGTTTGAAATACGGTGATAAAAAGTAGGTATTCCGATCGCATTACATAAAGAATTTACGGGATTTTTTCAGCAGACAAATACAGTATTAGACTACTAGTCAAAATGTACAAGAATTTTACATTATTTTAAAGAATGCATAAAAAGAAAAAATATGAGTTAAAATTCATGAAAAAATTAAGTGGGTACCCACCTAGCTACATGCTTTAGAAGATTACATCATCGGCTTGTGAAAGAAAATATCCAATTAAGTACCTACTTAAAACATTTTGTTTATTCAGAATTTAGATACTATTCGGGAGAATTTTGTGTTTCTATGGCAACACACTGGTATGTGTTACTTAGATTCTACAATAAAAAACAAATGAATCAACCATTGCTATTTTTACTCAATCACTTTTATCTTAGATAAACATGGTCAGGTATTGAGTAATCTGCCAAGGTGTGGAGTGTACATAAACGGTATGAGTAACTATGCAATGTTTTTATTTAAAAAGATAAGTCAATCAAATAGATAATTCTTATAATATAAAATTCCTTAAAAGTATTTTTATTTCAATTATTTCGTTCGATTGTTCGATTTGTCGTGTCCCCAACTTATAATTACGATTATTTTTTAATTTATTGCACAATATACACATAGCTTATAGCTTAAGTTAGCTAATTCTAATGAATACATGACCCTGCTCTAGTCTGTTGCAAGAGAAAAGAGAGGGCAACATCTTATATTTCGGACATTAAGGATTTATCTAAACGCAATATAATTAATTATGTTCTGTGAAAATAAGTTTAGAAGTTGTAATTTTTTTTGTCTTAAAATCTCTACCTAACCTACTTCTCTAGATTGAAAGTTATTGAACTAAATCGAATCAAACAACTTCTTTGATTTAATTAAGTGACAAAAAATGGTAATTTTTTGGACCACCATAAATGGACCACCCTGTATGTAGATTGTAGACGATTAATACCGTATATTTCAGTGGCTGCCCTTTACAATATTCGCAAAGATACGCTATGAGTACTAGGTACCCCAAAAACACGGGGCTACTTGTGATCTCAAGATAGTCAGAGCTAGCTAGCCAGATAGGTCCAAATTAAGTCTCAAGTTAAACATTTTGCAATTAAAATTTTACAGACATTGCATTGCATTTTAAGTTTTAACAATACCCATACATTCATAAACTAAAAAGTAACACTTTCCATTCAAATACTAATATGATGGTAATTAATCGCCCATTCTTAACAAAATCAAACTAAAAACTTACTATCAATATAATACAGTTCTAATGTACAATAAACATTTTTTATTTTATTATATTAATTTATGAGATTTCAAAAACAACTGACAGAGGCGGGGTTTGAACCAGCGACCACTGCCGCACCGTTGCATCGCTCTAACTGAGCTACTGCATCCCGCCTGAATCAGTTGAAATTTGAAACCTCTTTTATTATCTTATGAGCGTTTGTTCGCCTTCTATATTTTTGCAGATAATATCATCGAAAATAATTAGTTAAAAAAAATTGGCACTACTTACAGCACATAATTATATTTTTTAGCTTAGTGGTTTTTGATAGCTTCTGTGTATATTTTAATGATTTTGCATGTTTTGTTGTTGTGTGCGTTTTGTGAAGTCATCGTGTTATTGGGAGCATAGTTTTTAAATGTTTTGTTTTTGTGGGAGTTGTAGTAGACAATACTTAAATTATTATAAAAAAAAAATCTAAAATCTTTCATACGGATGTTGCTGGCCTATTTGATAAGTTTGCTGCGTTTAAGAACTTTTTTCTATTTACATTATTGAGTGGCAAACAACTAGGTGGCCCACCTGATGGTAAGTAGAGATCGTTCCCACTCGTTAATACCCCGTCGTTAACATAATTAACGACTGGGAATGTTTTGTCCCACTCGTTAACAGTTTTGAAGAACGCGACATGTTTTTCCCAAACGTCTAGTTTAGGAGTCAGGGTAAAGAAAAGTGAAATGAAACAAAAGATTGACTGGTAGAGATGCCTTATGGCAATCTTGAACAAAGAACTTTCAATAACCGTTGGTTATTGAAAGTACTTTGTTCAAGATTTTTGAGGCACCAAATTAATAACGATTTCCTTTAATGTTCAATGTTTACATTTGAAATGCCTAAAACTTTTATTTATTTATTTATTTAATACTTCAATGCACAATGGTGGTACAGGCGGACTTAATGCCATAAAGCATTCTCTACCAGTCAACCTTTGGGTCAAAGAGAAAAGAGGTACAAAATATAAACTAAGGATATTAACAACTTAATTAAGCATAAGTTTGTAATGTTTGGAAATCGTTATTGACAAACGTTACCAACAAATTCACCATCACTTGAAAACGTTATGACGTATTAAAAAGCCTCTCGTTCCAGTCATATACACCACGTTCCATCCAATTCATCGTAACCACATGATTCCAGGTGCCAAGTACATTGCTAATACTAGTGCTGGGCGGGTACTTACTGCTGGGATACTTGGCGCAACTCGTTGAAGACGACATGCCTTCTGTCGTGCCGGAAGCCGACGTGGCTAGAGATGTGAGTATATTATGTAATTATGGTGGATCCGTCAATTTGCGCGCGAAATTCAAAATATCTTGGGTTTTTTTGCAAATTGCAGCGCAGTTTTACATTATATGTTGATCCAAATTCGATTTGCGACAATATTGATAGTAAAGCTACTAAATAATAATCATCAAAATCATCAATATAGCCCTCAGAAAATATATTTGAGGAAATTACGATTATTTCCTGAAAACATTACGATTTTCATACCTATGTATTTGGTATTTTGACACTACAAACAGACACTTCAATTTAATTTATTTGTATAGATAAACTTACTTTTGTAACTCCTCAACGACCAAATACCTTCCAGAATTCAGACACATTCAGTGAGGAGGTAGCTCGCCGCTACCTGGACCGGATCATCGGCACTGAACCGCGAGTATCCGGCACGAAGTACCATCTGCACCAGACCGAAGACCTAAAGGCCATGATTGACGAAATAGCGGCACAGGCCAACCAGGCTGTCAAGACTGATTGGCAGTTTGCTTCTGGTGAGTTTGCAGTACCGTCAGGTCATAGAAACAAGGGAAATGTGCCAAGGCGCTATTGAGCTTGACGCTTTCATATGGCCACATTGACCGTATATAAAACGAACACGCTGGTGAGAGCAACACAAAACATAGTATATGGTGGATCAACAATTGATTAATGAATTATGTGAACTGTCATTTTGAGAACTGTTATTATATCAAGACGTCACGTTACGAAACAAAGCTGTCAAACTGATGTCCGATTGTCAAAAACAACTGTCATGGCCGCCCTAAAAATAGGGATAAATAATAATTTTATTACGACTGTACTCTCTTTTAATTTAATTTAATCACATTTGTATGAAAATCCCCTATTTTTTTCCTATTTTTCTATGTGGTGTACATAGACTAGGGCCCCAAGTCTGCTAATGCAATTGTTATAATCGTGTCAGAATTGTGTCTCAATGGCATCGTTTTGACCAATGACGAAAGAGTTAGTCTTGCTCTAAGCCAATGACCGCTTAGGTTTTGATAGTAATGGTGTCATTATGACACCGTTCATACACTATTCAAATAGCAGAATTGGGGCCCAGACCTAAAATAAAACATCTCCTTTGAATAGATTTTATATCACAGGTGACTACTCTTCGGCGTCGTTTTTCAATATTTACCAGAACGCGTCGAACATTGTCGCCTTGCTAGAGGGAGAGAGCGGATTCCACGCAAACGGCACTATAGGCAGCTCCATACTCGTCAACTGCCACTACGATTCTGTGCCTTTTGCTTTAGGTAAGAAGGTCCATTTTAATTTTCAATACGTATGAGATCTAATAAGTTTTATGTTGAAAAACATTTTTCAAAACACTCTTTCATAATGATCACTTCCCAACTCCATCATGAAACCCTGGGCATTAAATAGGTCTGTAGTACTTGTCAAGACAAATCCAAGGAGCCCAAACACGGCGGAGTTACATTGAGGAGTTGGTTGGGGGGACGGGAACTGGTTTAAAATTCTGTTGCAAGATTGGCCCCCTACTAACAGCCGGCCTAGCATGACCACGATAGAAACGGGTTTTGTCTACATAGAAATAGACAAAGTGACAGATTGTAGAAACATTTCTACGTTTTATGAATGAAACGGTAGTACAATCTGTCACTTTGTCTATTTCTATGTAGACAAAACCCGTTTCTATCGTGGTCATGCTAGGCCGGCTGGACATGTTAAATAAAAACTTGTAATAAAAACATACACTAAGTTTCGCATATCGTCGCTGCGCCTGCAAAATCCGCTATGTATTTTTTTTTTTTAAATCGGTTAAATTTTTTTTAATGCTTATTTATAGTATTATACTATAAATAAGCATCAAAAACCGATTTAAAAAAAAAAATACATAGCGGATTTTGCAGGCGCAGCGACGATATAATATTAGTGTGATTTTAATTGGTTTTTAGGGTTCCAAAATGGTAAAAAAGGAACCCTTATGGTGAGACTTCGTCTGTCTATCTATCTGTCACACCTGCTTATTTCAGCAACTACTAATGCTGTCGACTTGTTTGGAACAGTTATAAAAAATGCTTGCCCAACTTTATTGCAAATGAAAATGTAAAAAAATATTTTTATTATCATTGCAAAAGGGGCCGGAGTGGGGGTCCGAAATTTTAAAGTGGGGTTACTAGGTCAAGTGACATATCATATGAAAGGGCTTGATCTGTACATTTCAAAATATATTTTTATTTAATTTTATGTTTCACAGTTTTCGACATATGACGAACGGTTTTTTTTGTTTTATGTCCCGGAATTCACGCCAGCAAATCTGGGAACCCGCGTCTCATGGATCATATTTATATGTCTCGAATAAATAAACACCTATACACAAAAGAACTTCCCATACCTAAATATAATTCCACAGGAGCTTCAGACAACGCAGTGTTCTGCGCAGTAATGGCAGAAGCGTTAACAAAACTGTCGCGAAGCAAGCAGAAGTTGAAACGAAACATCGTGTTCCTATTCAATGGCGCCGAGGAGAACGGATTACAGGTAACTTTTATCTATTTATTTAATTATACAGGGTGGCAGGTTAGACAGTGGAAATATTTTAAGGGGTCATTGTACTCATCATTATGAACAACTTTTACTATGGGACCAACCGTGAAATCGCGAAAAAAATCAGCTGTTCCATACATTTTGTTGAGTTACGTGAACATAAATGTATGGAACAGCTGATTTTTTTTTCGCGATTTCAGGGTTTGTCCCCCAATAAAAGTTGTTCATAATGATGAGTACAATGACCCCTTACAATATTTCCACTGTCTAACCTGCCACCCTGTATACTCTTTATTGTACACCACAACTATCACACAAGTATCATATATTATATACAGAACAAGCTTAATAATTTATTTAAAATGGTACAATAGGCGGTCTTATCGCACGAGGCGATATCTTCCAGACAACCTTTATCTATCAATAGATGCTGTTCCCCGCGGTTTCACCTCCGTCGCTCGGCTCCTAAGGGTCGTAGCGTGATGTTAAATAGCCTATACTATTACTCATGAATCTGGCTATCATGTACAAAAATATTTTTTCGAATCCGACTGTCAGTTCCAGAGATTAGCGCGTTCAAAGTAACAAACTTCAGCTTTGTAATATTAGTATAGATACTCGTAGTAAAGCTGAAAAGTTTGTTTGTTTGAACGCGTTAATCTCTAAAACTAACAGTCGGATCCGAAAAAAAATTTGTTTATATGATAGCCAGATTCATGAGGAATAGTATAGGCTATTTAACGTCACGCTTCGACCCTTAGGAGCTGAGCAACGGGGGTGAAACCGCGGGGAACAGCTTGTTAATTATATAAGAGATGTCAAATACAACTAACACAGGCTGGATTTGAACCCGTGACCTCTGCCACACCGTGGCGTTGCTCTAACCAACTGAGCTACTGCGTTCTGCCTGAATCAGTTCAAATTTTAAATCTCTTATGAGCGTTGGTGACATCTATCGGAGACTAAATTACAAACTCCAAAGTTTAAAACTCTCAAAAATATACAGGGTAAAATTAAAACCAGTGCGGATATTTTAGGAGGTGAAAGTACTCATGAATATGATCAACTTTTATTATGGGACCGACACTGAAATATGAAAAACAAATCAGCTGTTCCTACCAAAATGCACTACAACACGATCAAAATGTATGGAACAGCTGTTTTTTTTCATATTTCAGTGTCGGTCCCATAATAAAAGTTGATCATATTCATGAGTACTTTCACCTCCTAAAATATCCGCACTGGTTTTAATTTTACCCTGTATAGGGGGTGAATTATTAAGGCATCCTATAAGCCGGATATCAACAATTTATCTTAGCTATTATTTATCATATGTAATGTGTAATTTATTGCATCAACAATTTATAATAATAGGTAGTAATAAACATTTTATCTGGTAAAATAAAAACATAAATGCTATTTTTATAACCATCCTACTAATATTATAAATGCGAAAGTTTGAGAGTATGGATGTATGTATGGATGTATGGATGTTTGTTACTCTTTCACGCAAAACTACTGAACGGATTTTTATGAAACTTTACAGTAATATAGCTTGTCGTGGAGTGCCTCCCTCCTCTGTCCTCTCAGCCTCGGCTAGCTATGAGAGGGAGCCTCCACAGACACAAATCTTGATAGGAATAAAACACGATGGATGGATGGAGACTATGGAGAGGTATATTGCGAGACGTAGTTTTGCACCTTACAACTGTTCACATCTGGTATATAAAAACTGTTACAACAGACGTTTTACTTATGGCTTTGCACACATTTCATTTGTAGGTAACAAAATATAACAGAACAGCGGTTCAGCGGTCCACGACCGATGTCTTCGGAGACCAGACAAAGAATGACGAAACAATGAAATAAATGCATAAAAATATGAGATGTTCTAATTTTGAAAGGACGTTGGCAGTTTTAGGCTTGATATGGTACAGTAATAAAAGCTTAACCAAAAATAAAAATATATTTTAATTGTTCTTTGCCTAATTTATCTTAGAGATTATGAATTGAAATAAATAAGAAATAAAATGATTATGCCGTTGACATTTTGAAAAAACCAATAAAACAAAAACGGGTGCATGCTGGTTGGCGCGGGCCTCCACAGAATATCATGTCGACAGCAACTAAAACCTTTGAATTGAGAACTCATTAGTCAGGCTGTACTTCATTGGATCATTCACAGCATACTTAACCTCACTGTCACAAATACGAAGATTTCTCTTTAACCCAAATACGTACAAAAACAAATAAAAAATGAATTTAAATACTCTTGAAATACTCGATCACACCAAACTAATTTCATATCTATACTGACATACACAATCTGAAGCCCAGCGTTCTATGGGCGTCTGCCACTGTCCTTTGAAGTTCAAATCTCGAAGAATGGAGTGGATGAAGTGGCCAGTAATGGAAGATTGCCAGCACTAAATGATGAATGAAGGATGACTCCGTCACAAGCTCAAGCACAATCAGAATAACACATAGGCTATTTTTTATCCCAAAAACGCGGGCGAAGCCGTGGGCAGAAGCTAGTTTATAATATGTATGTGATTATTTGTAGGCAAGTCACGCGTTCTTGCAACATCCTTGGGCGAAGGGAGTGACAGCTGTCATCAACTTAGACGCCGCCGGGATGAACGGGAAACCTACTGTATTCCAGGTGATTATAAGAAAGAAAGAAGAAATATTTTTTTTTTATTCGGAGCATTTTGAAACACGTACAGAAAAGGAACAATAATCTCCCGTATTACCATTACAAATATAATACAAAAAAATATTGCTAGCCTCTAAGTACATTATTACTTAAATTAAATATTACGAAGAAAAGATAATCTATAAACAAGATTGAGCTAGATTTGGCTAAGCTATGTTCCCGTCTCTGTCTTGCTTATAATGTAGTGATTTTCGTTTTCAGGTGACAGACCCAAGAATTTTGAATGCGTACCAACGGTCGGCCGTGCGGCCCAACGCACAGGGCGTAGGAGAGTTCCTGTTCTCCTCGGGACTCATACCTTCCGATACCGACTTCAGGATATTTAGGGACTTCGGGGATATACACGGTGAGATATTGGTGCCGATTCTGTTGTTGACGAACTAAACTAATTTAGTCTAGTTACGCTTCTTTCTAATAAAAAACCGGCCAAGTGTCGTACTCGCGCACCGAGGGTTCCGTATCATTTTTGGGCGTATAAAGTGAAAAAAACCGGACCGCATAACTGTTTGTTTGTGAAGGAATGTTGATGATTTTGAAAAAACTGTACTAGTTAGGAACATCGTTTTATTTTTGGTGCCATATTTGGGTCAATTCCTATCAACTCTAATTATTTCAGATTTTTCGCTCCGCAAACTTTGGAGATAAAGGGGGGGGGAATGGTATTTTTTCAGTCATTTTTCATCATATGTCGAAAACGGTGAGACATAAAATAAAATGAAAATATATTTTAAAATGTGCAGATCAAGCCTTTTCATATGATATGTCACTTGACCTAGTAACCCCACTCCGGACACTCCTCTCTTATACCTAATATCTTGTTTCGACAGGCGTGGACATAGCGTTCACGAAGTGGGCACACGTGTACCACACTCGCAACGACAGACCGGAACTGCTGCAGCCCGGAGTCATACAGGGGGCGGGCGATATGATGCTGGCTCTGTTAGCTGACGTCGCTTCCGCTGACGGGCTGGATACTAAGGTATTCATAAACATTTATTTGCAATGCATTTATTTCATATCAATGAGGGGCTCGTGGCTAAATGATAGCCGCGCTGATCGATCGCTCTGCGAGGTTAAGCTGCGCTAGCCGCGGTCAGTCCTTGGATGGGTGACCGTTCTTAACACAACGAGACCCCTCCGTGCCTCGGAGAGCACTTTAAGCAGTCGGTCCCGGTTATCATAGGAATATCTTTGACAGTCGTTATGGGTAGTCAGGAGCCCAAAAGTCTGACAGCTGGTCTAACATTCGAATACCGGTATTCCCCAATAATTGGGTTGTGGAGGTCAGATGCCAGTCGTTTTCTTGTACCCCTAATTATTTTATTTTTCGTAATTTCACTACAGGCCTTTATGGCGACTCATACAAGACATAACAACACTTGCGAAGTTTCATACAAATTGGTTATGAACTGTAGATTCGACGAGAGTGTGACAGACGGACAGACGGACATGACTGACGTGACATGGTTCCGTAGTAAAACTAGGAACCCTTATAGTTTCGTCATGTCCGTCTGTCCGTCTGTCACACTCTCGTCGAATCTACAGTTCATAACCAATTTGTATGAAACTTCGTAGGTAGATGTCTTTTATAAGCCGCCATAAAGGCCTGTAGTAAAATTATAAAAAATAAAATAATTAGGGGGGCTCCCATACATGAAACTAAAGGATGAAAAAATAATATTTTCCTGCACCCCATCATGTGGGGTATCATTGGATAGGTCTTTTAAAATAACATAGAGGTTTCTAAATAACTTTTTTATTTAAGTGCATATTGAGTGAACTAGGAGCTCCGAAAGTCGTTAGCAATGTGTCCCCCCCCCCTGTAATTTTCCAACCGCGCTACCGAAAAATCTGGAAAAATCAAGCTAATGGCATCTAATAAATACTCTCGATTAAAATTGGTTTGAACAAGATACGTCAATAACTTTTTGAAATATTCACTTTTTTCAGTTTTGAGTTCGACAACCGCAAAAATAACTTTGTATTTCATAACAACATAAACTTATATTTGCGGTCGGAAGACTGAAATGCTTCTTGCTACGGAACCCTACACTGTGCGTGGTCCGACACGCTCTTGCCCGGTTTTTCATTTATCATCAGAAATTATTTTGTAGGTACTTTTTAGTCCGTTTTAAAGAAGTGGTTTTAAAAAAAACTTTTTTAACAAAAAATAACCGACTTCAAAAAGCCACTACAAAGAAAATAATAATTTTGGTTTCGGAAGTCGGTGGCTTTGGTTTTTGTTTGCTTTTCTTGCCACCGACTTCCGAAACCAAAATTATTATTTTCTTTGTAGTGGCTTTTTGAAGTCGGTTATTTTTTGTTAAAAAAGTTTTTATTTTTCCCTTTTTAGTTCTTTATCTCGCGTTAGATTACTTTGACGACTTCGTTCAACAGTAAATCTTCTACGTAGTGTGTATATTTATGCATATAACTTTGTACATAGGAATGATTACCTAATGTATTATATACTAAAACCTTCCTCAAAGTATGTAGATTACGTTAGTGACCCCCAAAAACCCCATCCAAATCGAATCAGTAGTTTTTGAGAAAATCGCGCTCATACAAACATACATACATACACGCAAACATACATACATACATACATACATACATACGAGACGAATACAGAACCTCCTTTTTTGAAGTCGGTTAATAAAAAAAAAATGTTTTTCAAATCATTATTGTTTTACTTTTTAGTCCATATTATTACATTGTCATCTAAATTACATAGTTATACCAAAAACGGGTGCATGCTGGTTGGCGCGCGCCTCCACAGAATATCATGTCGACAGCAACTAAAACCTTTGAATTGAGAACTCATTAGTCGGGCTGTACCTACTTCATTGGATCATTCACACCATACTTAACCTCAATGTCACAAATACGAAGATTTCTCTTTAATCCAATTACGTACAAAAATAAATAAAAAATGAATTTAAATACTCTTGAAATACTCGATCACACCAAACTAATTTCATATCTGTACCGACATACACAATCTGAAGCCCAGCGTTCTATGGGCGTTCGCCGTGTCCTTTCAGCTCAGTCCGATGCCAGCAAGTGCTTGAAAAATGAATTGCAAAATTCGTACCGAACAGAAAGACAAAAAATCGAATGAATAAAAACTTGGTAAAAAAAAACCTGGCAAGAGCGTGTCGGACCACACACAATGTTGCGTTCCGTAACAAGAAGTATCTAATTTTTTCAACCGCAAAAGTAACCTTGTTTTTCATAATATTATTATGAAAAACAAAGTTATTTTTGCGGTTGGCGCAACAAACTCCCCAGTAACACCGAATTAGTTTCACGCGCACGTTACGCTCTACATTCGCTTATTATTCGCAGATCGAGCCGAAAGTGGCAGTATATTACGACTACCTGAATGTGTTTCTGGTAACATACTCGTTCACGGCGTCGTACGTCATAGATGTGTTCATAGCCTTATGTGGGCTGGCCAGCGTCGCGTACTACGTGTGGCTTGTCGGTGCTAGTGAGTATCTATCTATACTAATATAATGAAGCTGAAGAGTTTGTTTGTTTGCACGCGCTAATCTCTGGAACCACCAGTGGGCTACGTAAAAAAAAATTAAAAACCGCCTTCAAAAAAATATCAAAATACTGTTTGAAACAGTTTAGAAAGTCGTTGCCTTTGATTTTTAGGGTTCCGTACCAAAATGGTAAAAAAAGGAACCCTTATGGTGCGACTTCGTCTGTCTGTCTGTCTGTCACACCTGTTTATTTCAGCAACTACTAATGCTATCGACTTGAAATTTGGAACAGTTATAAAAAATGCTTGTCCAACTATATTGCAAATGAAAAAAGTCAAAAAATATTTTTATTTTCATTGCAAAAGGGGCCGGAGTGGGGGTCCAAAATTTCAAAGTGGGGTTACTAGGTCAAGTGACATATCATATGAAAGGGCTTAATCTACACATTTCAAAATATATTTTCATTTTATTTTATGTCTCACAGTTTTCGACATATGATGAAAAATGTCTGAAAAAATACCGTCCCCCCCCCTTATCTCCGAAGTTTGCGGAGTGAAAAATCTGAAATAATTAGGATTGATAGGAATTGACCCAAATATGGCACCAAAAATAAAACGATGTTCCTAAGTAGTACAATTTTTTCAAAATCATCAAAATTCCTTCACAAACAAACTTAGTTATGCGGTCCGGTTTTTTTCACTTTATATGTCAAAAAATGATACGGAACCCTCGGTGCGCGAGTACGACTCGCACTTGGCCGGTTTTTGATTTGGGTTTGGCATCGACTTCCGAAATCAGGGACCGATTTATCGGATTAAAAGGTTACCGGTTAAATCTCGAACACATATTTTTGGTTAATCATAATGCAGGGTAACCGGTTAACCCTTTAATACGGATACCGTTACCGGTTAATATTGCTGATTAACCCGAATGAAATAGAACAAAAATGAAAAAAAAGGAACAAAAATGAACTCTATGCGTGAATCGGTTATAATTAGGCTGATTAACCCAGAATACGGGTTAACCTATGCAAGGTTTTTCACCTAACCCAAAAAACATAACCGAGTTAACCCCTATACGGGTGACCTTTTCGGTCCCTGTCCGAAACTGTTTCATACAACATTGTTTTTAGGGTTCCGTCCTTCAAAAGGAAAAACGGAACCCTCATAGGATCACTTTGTTGTCCGTCCGATGGCGCTGTATCGGAACCCTCGGGGTGCGAGTACTCGCGCTTGTCCGATTTTTTTAATTTGGGCAGAACAACGTTTTAATGAAGATATTTTTTGCGTTTACAGTATGTTATTTAGATGTATAGTTAAGTTAAACTAAACTTTACTCGTGCGTGCGTGGGTCAGCTAGTATTTAACAACAATAATGAATGTTACTTCCAGGATGGTCGACAGTCCACAAGCTGCAGTTCGCGGCGCTGGGTCGCGTGGCCGCGGTGCTGGTCGGAGTACTGGTAGTCGCTATACTAGTGCTTATTATGGTGGCTACCACCGTACAGATGAGGTACGTACTTATTTACCACTAAACTGGGGGTCTACTCTCTAAGCACGAAAACCGTAGTTTCGGCCTTAGTTACGGGCGTTTCTTACTCCGTATACCTACGGACTTAAGATTAGTTCGAGGCCCGAACTAAGAATGAATGATAGCACGATTTGACAGTTGTCCATACTCCCGATGTGTTTTTATCCGTCCGAAAAATTGAATTTGACACTTGTTTTGACGGAATCTTATGTCTATTGTACTTTCGGACGGGCCCGTATCTTCTTTGACGGACTTACAGAGTAGACCCCCTGACCCGCGACTCCGTTTGCGTGGACTACAATAAATCGACCACAATTTTATTGAAACAGCTGAACGGATTTTGATGAAATTTGACAAAGAGGTAGCCTGGGACCTGTCAGCCTATCATGACCACGATAGAAACGGGTTTTGTCTACAGAAAAATAGACATAGTGACAGATTGATTCTTTGGAAGAATAGAGATAGAACGTGGTCATGCTAAGCGGGCAGATGGCCGTCAAACACAAGCCTATTATCAAATAAAAAAAGTATTTAATTTAATTTTAATTAATTTATTGTATTTTATTTCTATACTATTATAAAATTGTAAAAAAGCCGTGTCTGTACATTGAAGATATTCGTCTGATTTTTCGTCTGATTCGTAGATTTTTGTCTGTTTCTCTGTTTATCTGTTTGTGCGCGCTTCACGCAATAAGTGCTGAACGGATTTTGATGTGGTTTTCACAGTTCGATAGCTTGGGGTCCAACTTAAAATCTAAGCCACGTTTTATCTGATTCCGCTGAAAAAACCAGAGATACAGCTTGACCTCTTGGTAGTATTAGCTACCCTACACTACGGAGGTCATTTAAACTGCCATGTTCATTGTAGTCCACGCGGACGGAGTCGCCGGCAAAAGTCTAGTATTATTATAAAATTGTAAAAAAGCCGTGTTTGTATATTGAAGATATTCTAGAAAATGTAGTCGGGATAGGGTACTGGGACGTAACCATACCCAAAAAGGTTTTTTTGGGGTTCCGTAGTAAAACTAGGAACCCTTATAGTTTCGTCCTGTCCGTCTGTCTGTCCGTCTGTCCGACTGTCACACCCTCGTCAAATCCACAGTTCATAACCAATTTGTATGAAACTTCGCAGGTAGATGTCTTCTATGAGCCGCCATAAAGGCCTGTAATAAAATTATGAAAAATAAAATAATTAGGGGGGGGCTCCCATACATGAAACTGGGGGATGAAAATAAATATTTTCGCGCACCCCATCATGTGGGGTGTCGTTGGATAGGTCTTTGAAAATAACATAAAGGTTCCTAAATGATATTTTTGTTTAAGTGCATATTTAGTGAACTAGGAGCTCCCAAAGTCGGTAACAATGTGTCCCTCCCCCCTGTAATTTTCCAACCGCTGTATCAGAAAATCTGAAAAAATTAAAGCTTGTGGCATCCAATAAAAACTCTCGATTAAAATTGGTTTGAACAAGATACGTTAATAACTTTTTGAAATATTCACTATTTTCAGTTTTGAGTTTTGACAACCGCAAAATTAACTTTGTATTTCATAATGATATGAAATACAAACTTATATTTGCGGTCGGAAGACTGAAATACTTCTTGCTACGGTACCCTAGACTGTGCGTGGTCCGACACGCTCTTGCCCGGTTTTTTTTTCGATTTTTTGTCTGTTTATCTGTTTTTGTCGGATTTTGATATGGTTTTCACAGTTCGTTAGCTTGGGGTCCAACTTAAAATCTAAGCCAAGTTCCATCTAATTCCGGTGGGATAAACCAGAGATACAGTCAGATTTATTGTAGTCCACGCGGACGGAGTCGCGGGCAAAAGTCTAGTATAAAATAAGTACAGAGCATAGATAGAGGATGTTGACATGTGTTACTGATGCCATTTTATTTAATTTTCGTATTTTTTTGTAGTTTTCGTAATTTATTAAATAATGTTAATATGATCAATGATATACAGGGTGGCAGGTTAAACAGTGAAAATATTTTAAGTAGTCATTGTACTCATCATTATGAACAACTTTTACTATGGGAACTACCCTGACATCACGGAAAAAAAACAGATGTTCCATACATTTATGTTCTTATAACTCAACAAAATGTACGGAACAGCTGATTTTTTTTTCGCATTTACCAAAAATAGACTTTTAAGTTTTTGTTGTACAACCTATCGGACACGTTTTAGATCTGTATTTTGAAGTAAATAAACACGTATCGGCCCCTGTTCGCTGGTATTCATCATAATAATTTGAATTACCTAGTACCCCTAGTACCAACACTACGAGTTTCCGAGTTTCTACGCAAATGCCAGATAATATTTTTAATTTTGTATGAAAAAAAAAAGATGAATTATCAAAAGTCATAGAACAAAAGTTATTGTTTCTGATGTTAGTAATACATTCCTGCAAGGGTGTTGGTGTTTTACCAATAACCCTGTATAATATGTCATTGAATATGATATTGCAGATATTTGACGGAACCTTGGCTGGTGGTGCCGCTGTTCTGGCTGCCCTACCTGCTGGCGGCCGCGGCCACCGCGCACGCATACGATACCTGGACTCTCGAAAGAGTAAGCTTTTTGTCTGTCTGTTCGATACAAAGGACGTCGGCAGTTTTGGGCTTGATCTGGTACAGTAATAAAAGCTTAACCAAAAATAAAAATATATTTTAATTGTTCTTTGCCTAATCTATCTTAGAGATTAAGAATTGAAATAAAAAATCGAAATAAATAAGAAATAAAATGACTATAATGTTGACATTTTGAAAAAAACCAATAAAACAAAAACGGGTGCATGCTGGCTGGCGCGCGCCTCCACAGAATATCATGTCGACAGCAACTAAAACCTTTGAATTGAGAACTCATTAGTCGGGCTGTACTTCACTGGATCATTCACACCATACTTAACGTCACTGTCACAAATATGAAGATTTCTCTTTAACCCAATTACGTACAAAAACAAATAAAAAATGAATTTAAATACTCTTGAAATACTCGATCGCAACAAACTAATTTCATATCTGTACCGACATACACAATCTGAAGCCCAGCGTTCTATGAGCGTCTGCCAGTGCCCTTTACAATTCATTATTCAAGCCCTTGCTGCACACTTAGCATGACCAATTCTATCTCTATTCTACCAAAGAATAGACAAAGTTCTTTGTTCTTTCTTCGTTATCTCTTCTGCCCGAGCACGCGGAGACCCGTGCTTAGTTTATCAGAATTTTGTCTACTGAAGAATAGAGACATTTCTTCTCTTCATTGTATGCATAAAACGGTAGAAATGTTTCTACAATCTGTCACTTTGTCTATTCTTCTGTAGACAAAACCCGTTTCTATCGTGGTTATGCTAGGCCGGGTGGCATCGGACTAAGCTAAAACTTGGAATACCGGTGATTTGGATGACAATTGACAATGCAATAATATAGACTAAAAAAACCGGCCAAGTGCGAGTCGTACTCGCGCACCGAGGGTTCCGTATCATTTTTGGACGTATAAAGTGAAAAAAACCGGACCGCATAACTAAGTTTGTTTGTGAAGGAATTTTGATGATTTTGAAAAAACTGTACTAGTTAGGAACATCGTTTTATTTTTGGTGCCATATTTGGGTCAATTCCTATCAACCCTAATTATTTCAGATTTTTCGCTCCGCAAACTTCGGAGATAAGGGGGAATGGTATTTTTTCAGACATTTTTCATCATATGTCGAAAACTGTGAGACATAAAATAAAATGAAAATATATTTTGAAATGTACAGATCAAGCCCTTTCATATGATATGTCACTTGACCTAGTAACCCCACTTTGAAATTTTGGACTCCCACTCCGGCCCCTTTTGCAATGAAAATAAAAATATTTTTTGACTTTTTTCATTTGCAATATAATTGGACAAGCATTCTTTATAACTGTTCCAAATTTCAAGTCGATAGCATTAGTAGTTGCTGAAATAAACAGGTGTGACAGACAGACAGACAGACAGACGAAGTCGCACCATAAGGGTTCCTTTTTTACCATTTTGGTACGGAACCCTAAAAATAAAAAAAACATTATTTGAAAAAATTATATTCACGTTTATAATATTATAGTAGGATTCTATTCTATTTAGTCGCTCGTTGTCCACAGAACGGGCTAAGCCGCTCGCTGCGCTGTGTGCAGGCGATGGCAGCGACCAGGCTGCTACTGTCGCTGGTGCTTCTGGTGCTCTGTTGTGTACCGCCGCTCACTTCCTTACGCTACCTGTTCAGTGTGCCGCTGTTCATTATGAGCGTGACATCCGCTGTGTCTCTCACCGTCATCAGATATGTGCCTTTGAAAGGTAAGTCATCATCCGTCCTACCCTACCTACCTACCCTACCTACCTACCCACCCTACCTACCCACCCTACCTATCCACCCTACCTACCCACCCTACCAACCCACCCTACCTACCCTACCTACCTACCCTACCTACCTACCCTACCTACCTACCCTACCTACCTACCCTACCTACCTACCCTACCTACCTACCCTACCTACCTACCCACCCTACCTACCCACCCTACCTATCCACCCTACCTACCCACCCTACCAACCCACCCTACCTACCCTACCTACCTACCCTACCTACCTACCCTACCTACCTACCCTACCTACCTACCCTACCTACCTACCCTACCTACCTACCCTACCTACCTACCCTACCTACCTACCCTACCTACCTACCCTACCTACCTACCCTACCTACCTACCCTACCTACCTACCCTACCTACCTACCCTACCTACCTACCCTACCTACCTACCCTACCTACCTACCCTACCTACCTACCCTACCTACCTACCCTACCTACCTACCCTACCTACCTACCCTACCTACCTACCCTACCTACCTACCCTACCTACCTACCCTACCTACCTACCCTACCTACCTACCCTACCTACCTACCCTACCTACCTACCCTACCTACCTACCCTACCTACCTACCCTACCTACCTACCCTACCTACCTACCCTACCTACCTACCCTACCTACCTACCCTACCTACCTACCCTACCTACCTACCCTACCTACCTACCCTACCTACCTACCCTGCCTACCTACCCTGCCTACCTACCCTGCCTACCTACCCTGCCTACCTACCCTGCCTACCTACCCTGCCTACCTACCCTGCCTACCTACCCTGCCTACCTACCCTGCCTACCTACCCTGCCTACCTACCCTGCCTACCTACCCTGCCTACCTACCCTGCCTACCTACCCTGCCTACCTACCCTGCCTACCTACCCTGCCTACCTACCCTGCCTACCTACCCTGCCTACCTACCCTGCCTACCTACCCTGCCTACCTACCCTGCCTACCTACCCTGCCTACCTACCCTGCCTACCTACCCTGCCTACCTACCCTGCCTACCTACCCTGCCTACCTACCCTGCCTACCTACCCTACCTACCTACCCTACCTACCTACTCTACCTATATCTACCGATGTCTGCTGCTGTTGGTGCTTTGTTTTGTACCTCTGCTCACTTCCTTACCTTGGGGGTCATACCCATTAATGCCGACGTGCTATACGCTGTGTTTGGCGCATTTTCGTACGATTTTTGGGGGGTTATGACCCCCACGATCCCCCTCGGAGCACGCATGGCCCCTAAACACTGTTCTTTCACTAAAATGTAGTGTATTTCTAATTATAGGCTGGGGCCACCTCATCGTAGAGCTGGCCCTCTCCCTGCCATCCGTGATGTTCACGTACAGTGTCGCGCTCCGCATGGACGCGCAGATGTTGCCTGTAACGTCGCGGGCGGGCGGCGACTGGCCCGACTGCACCGTGGCTATGCTCAATGTGGGGCTCGCTGTGATCGTTTCTTCTACTATTGTAAGTATAAAGACTTCCGCCCGCTGCTTCGCCCGTGTTTTCGGGATAAAAGATAGCCTATACAGGATAAAATTAAAACCAGTGCGGATATTTTAGGAGGTGAAAGTACTCATGAATATGATCAACTTTTATTATGGGACCGACACTGAAATATGAAAAAAAAAAAACAGCTGTTCCCTACAAAAATGCACTACAACACGATCACAATGTATGTAACAGCTGATTTTTTCTTTCATATTTCAGTGTCGGTCCCATAATAAAAGTTGATCATATTCATGAGTACTTTCACCTCCTAAAATATCCGCACTGGTTTTAATTTTACCCTGTATAGCGTCATCTCTGTCGCACGAAGCACTAACAGTCCGGTATCTAATAAACAAGTCGGCGACAAAACGTCACATAGGTATGAGTGACGGACACGACGCTCTACAAAGCCGAAGCTAGCCGATTATCTATCTCTTGCTCAAACCCGATGTGTAATATTTACTATCGCATTGTAAAGTGAAATGTGTTTTGTTACAGTCGGGCATCGAACTGCTGTTCTCTCGCAAGCGGCTGTGGATGGTCCTATCCTTCCTGGGAGCCATCTGTATCATACTCATGTTCATACCGTTCAACCCTTATGAAGATGAAGGCGTTTCCCTACAGAGGCATTATTGGTTTGTAAGTACTACATTTTTAGGGTTCCGTGGTAAGAACCTTTATAGTTTCGACATGTCCGTCTGTCACATCTACATTATATTTTCATACAAATTAACCAATTTGTATGAAACTTCGCAATGTGTCTTTTGTGAACCACCACAAAGGCGTGTAGTGAAATTAGGAATCCTATATGAAACTGAGGGATAGAAATAAATATAATAATAGTATTAGCCTTGTTTATAAACTGTCCCACTGCTGGCCGGGCCTCCTCTCAGAATGAGAGGGGATAGGCCATAGTCTACCACGCTGGCCAAGTGCGGGTTGGCAGACTTCACACACCTTCAACAACTTTATGGAGAACTCTCAGGCATGCAGGTTTCCTCACGATGTTTTCCTTCACCGTTAAAGCAAGTGATAATTAATTTCTAATACGCACATGACTTCGAAAAGTTAATTTTCACGCAGACTATACAAGATAAAATTAAAACCAGTGCGGATATTTTAGGAGGTGAAAGTACTCATGAATATGATCAACTTTTGACACTGAAATATGAAAAAAATATATCAGGTGTTCCATACAAAAATGCACTACAACACGATCAAAATGTATGGAACAGCTGATTTTAATTTCATATTTCAGTGTCGGTCCCATAATAAAAGTTGATCATATTCATGAGTACTTTCACCTCCTAAAATATCCGCACTGGTTTTAATTTTATCCTGTATGACTAATCATTTTATTTTCTTTCAGCATTCAGAAATCGTATCATTCGATATCAACAACGCGACAATATCCCGTACATCCGGTATCGTGGTAACTAAACACGACCCGTACTCTACTGAGAGAGTGTTGCCGGCGCTCTCGAGAGCGGGGACTCATGTCAACGCGAGGGCAGTCTCAAGTGACGACTGTGAGAGGCAGGTCTACTGCGGATTGCCGCTGTTCAGGACTGGCTTTGCTAGATATCTGTGAGTATATTCCTACTATTATGGCGTGCTAAAGAAAATATTAGAAAAAAAAATCCTTATCCAAAGTGCAATTATTTTTTTTATAAAAACGCGTCCGCGGTTTGCCCTTCTCATCTGCCGGCCTAGCATGACCACGATAGAAACGGGTTTTGTCTACATAGAAATAGACAAAGTGACAGATTGTAGAAACATTTCTACGTTTTATGAATGAAATCTGTCACTTTGTCTATTTCTATGTAGACAAAACCCGTTTCTATCGTGGTCATGCTAGGCCGGCAGTTGTTATATGCGCCTGCCACAGACTCGACGAGTGGCATGGGAAGTAACGAGGAAAGGAGGCAGAGACATAGTGTGGCAACATTACTCGTCATGCCACACGTCATGCTCCTCGTCCTGCCCACTGCTCCCTATTTTGTCGGTTTTTGCGCGCGAATCAAAGGACCGGCAATACGAGTGCGAGTGGCTGGCCACATAGTCGAGCGCTCGCGCAAGACGCACGCGTATGCAAAATTGGAAATTATGTCGTCGCCAAGCGTGGAATGGTCAAATGAAAAAGTGTTAATGTTTATTGAATAGATGTGGTCCACCATCTCCGTTGGCGAGGACGACGACGACGATGTATATTTCTTTTTACTACATTAATATAATTAGCTATACTAAAAATGCATAGCGCGCACGCTGCCACCGTTTCAACGTCCATTGTCTCACCAAGGCAAATGACAAGTGAGGAGTGTCGCGATTAATTGCGCGAGTAGAGCAGTGTGTGGGCAGAGAGGGCAACATCACGGCAAATCACGGCAGCGCGAGGAGCATAGTCTGGCAGGCGCAATAGAACCACCAAAAACTTACTCGCGACATCGATACGAATCTAAGGCTGTGTCCCCAATAGGCAAACTGTGAGCGGCCGACTGAGTTTGCGGCGTATCGGTTTAGAACGCCCTTCCATATATTCGAAATGGAGTGTCCACAAACTCAGTCGGCCGCTCACAGTTTGCCTACTGGGGACATGAACACAGCCTAAGTGTAAGAACTATACAACATAATTATTATCTTATTCAAACTAATTTTTAATGTTGTCAAATTAGGTTTGAAAATAATAAGGAAAATAAATTTTAGGAAATTGAGGGTATGGAAATCAGGCCTTGAACAATTGAGGGCAAATTCAACTTTTGATGTCGAGGGTAAAATCAACCTTTTCGTAGTCGTAGGTAGTTGTAAATGAACTTTCCAAAAGTCAAGGGTAAATCAACCTTCTTGTGAAGGGTGTAGGGACACAATGTATACGTGTAGAGACAGACTGCTGACGCATTGGTTTTGTATACAGGCGCTCGATTGTATTAGCGCAGCCACCAGTCGTCTCCCCGCAACCGAGTAGTTAGGTCGTATTAATTATGTAGTTTATAATAATTCTGTAATCTAGTACCAGTAAAATATGTATTCCAACATGACCTTCATTTAGTAACTTCCCTCACACGTAAAACCCCTACAAGGGGCTCAAAATCCTCAGATCATAGAAACAACGGAGATGTGCCAAGGCGCTATCGAGCTTGATGCCTGATCTTGAGCAAATTGCTCATATTAAAAACGTGCGCGCTGGCGACGAACCGAACACGATCGATGGTATAAATACAGTGTTTTAGTTTAGTGCTAGTGTTGAGTGACGATTAACAGTGTTAGATTGAGGGTGTGCGGCATGTTTAATGCGTGGGAGATCTTTTTATTCACAAGGAGCGCTTAATCATGCGCGTAATTGTGTCGAAAAATGTACTAAAAGTGGCATCAGTTGTTCCCGTACTAATTTGCTATGATGGCATATCTCCTTGTTTCTTTGATCTGAGGGTAAATCTATCTTCCCAAAGTCAAGAGTAAATCGACCTTCAAAGTTTATAGTAATAACTTAATTGTTTTATAACTATAATGCACCTACCATTTTATCTCTACACCATCTAAGGTTGACTGGTAGAGAATGCCTATGACATTAAGTCCGCCGATGTACATTTGTTGCATGAAGTTTAAATAAATAAATAAACCTTCCCAAAATCGAAGGTTTTGACTTACCCTCGACTTTGAGAGAAAGGTTTTTTAGAAATTATAAGCTTTGACATTAGGTAAATTCAACTTAAGTCATTTCGAAAGTAAATTAACCCTTCAGTTAAAGTTCAAGTTAAAGGCATTCTAGAAACCGAGGGTAACAAATTATCTATTTAATTTTGTTGTTAACAGAAAGCACGCTATGTTCGTGTACACGGGCCCGCCCGCCGCGTTCGACCCGCCCGCGGCACTCAGAGTGAGCGAGCGAGCCTGTGTGACCGATGAGTGCAAATACAGCTTCGTTTTTACTGGTAAGTAGTTATTCTGGCAAACGAAAGCTGATCCTGAAAAAGCGCGGCAAATTTAAAAAAAAAAACACATGGTATCACTAAGAACAGTAGGAATAAATTGTGTTGATACTTGACAACAAATAATATGTTAGGGGCGGATTTTTCAATTGTTTGAAAAATAAATGCGGTGGTTGGTTTGACATATTTTCTACACAAAAGATGCTAAACAACCACATCTATTCCTCAGAAGTTAACTGACGATTGAAAAATCGAACGTAAGTGAAAGATGTACGTAATTATGTTTTAATTGGTTTTTATTTTACGTAGATTAATTTGTTATACAGGGTGGCAGTTTAAACAGTGGAAATATTTTAAGGGGTCATTGTACTCATCATTATGAACAACTTTTACTATGGGACTAACCCTGAAATCGCGAAAAAAAAATCAGCTGTTCCATACATTTTGTCGAGTTAGGTGAACATAAATGTATGGAACAGCTGATTTTTTTTCGCGATTTCAGGGTTCGTGCCATAGTAAAAGTTGTTCATAATGATGAGTACAATGACCCCTTAAAATATTTCCACTGTTTAACCTGCCACCCTGTATACATTATAGCCAAGCTACAATTGCTTACCAGGCCACGAAAAGATACTTTATAAAAGTAGGCAATACTGCCTATGCTATTTTTCAAAGGGAAGCCGATAGGAATCGTATTGTAGGGACCTCAGATCATAGAAATAAGGGAGATGCCAAGGTGCTATCGAGCTTGATGCCTGATTTTGAGCAAATTGCTCATATTAAAAACGTACGCGCTGGCGACGAACCGAACACCATCGATGGTATAAATACAGTGTTTTAGTTTAGTGCTAGTGTTGAGTGACGATTAACAGTGTTAGATTGAGGGTGTGGGGAATGTTTAATGCGATCTTTTTATTCACAAGAAGCGCTTAATTATGCGCGTAATTGTGTCGAAAAATGTACTAAAAGTGGCATCAGTTGTTCCGGTTCTAATTTGCTATGATGGCATATCTCATTGTATCTATGATCTGAGGTAGGAACCCTTCGCTACTGGTACCTTTGCAGCTTGCACTATACTTGTAAACACCTCCACAGGTGCTCACCACAATATGTTCACGCTATGGACGCGACAGAACGTCACAATCAGCAGCTGGTCTCTCACCAGCGCTCCGCGGATCAGCTTCTACCAGCAGGGCAGGCCGGTGTATGCGCTGTACCACTCCGCCGCTACGTATAGCGGGCCCAGGGTGGAGTTTACACTTCATGTTACTTTTAAAGTAAGTTTGTCTTTGGCTATAATGTATACAGGGTGGCAGGTTGGATAGTGGAAATATTTTAAGGGGTCATTGTACTCATCATTATGAACAACTTTTACTATGGGACCAACCCGGAAATCGCAAAAAAATCAGCTGTTCCATACATTTTGTTGAGTTATGTGAACATAAATGTATGGAACAGTTGATTTTTTTTGGCGATTTCAGAGTTGGTCCCATAGTAAAAGTTGTTCATAATGATGAGTACAATGACCCCTTAAAATATTTCCACTGTCTAACCTGCCACCCTGTATACAACAGGCGCGGTCACAGCTGAAGACTTTAGGGAGGGTCATACCGATTAATGCCGACATGCTATACCGTGAATTACAGTGCTTCGCACAATTTTGTAAGATTTTGTGGGGGTCATGACCCCCCCCCCTCGGACCGCGCCTGATATATCACCATAAGCAGCTGGTCGTTATCCAGCTCTCCTCGGATCAGCTTCTACCAGCAGGACAGGCCGGTGTACAGTACCCGGCAATAAATATTGCACATCGAGTTTGAGAAAGAGATAATCGGCTAGCTTCGGCTTTGTACAGCGTCGTATCCGTCACTCATACCTATGTGACGTTTTGTCGCCGACTTGTTTATTAGATACCAGACTGTTAGTGCTTCGTGCGACAGAGATGACGCTCTATAAAGTCGAAGCTAGCAAATATCTCTTTCTGAAGCTCGATGTGCATTATTTACTGCCACGTACTGTATGCGCTGTACCACTCCGCCGCTACGTATAGCGGGCCCAGGGTGGAGTTTACACTGCATGTTACTTTTAAAGTTAGTTGACTTTGGTTATAATCTCATTAGGGTCCATTATGTGAGGTGATTTTGGTGATTTTTCGACCCCCTCTCCCCCCTGGTGAAATCTAATCAATTTCGGAGCAGTTATATAGGATAATAGTTCTGCTTCTAAATTGATTAGATCACACAGTAGACATGTGTTTTTATTATTTACCCGTTAAATTAATATTAGTAACTAAAACATTATGAGATTATATTTTTCAAAAATGCATCTTTCCATTTAACATTCTTAAAAATATAATATAATAACCCAACCCTTGCAGATCGATCGTTCTACTTTAGCTGTCATGAACCCCTTACCTCAATAACACCATACTAGGGCATCACTGTAATCAAAGAAATTGTAACATATTTATTAAAAAAGAGTAACCATGGAGTTTCTTGTCCGTTCTTCTCCATAGGAATCTACGTTTTGGAACGGACAACTAGCTTCAACTAACGGACAAACCGACTGACAACTATTGTAATATTGTTTGACATTTCAAAAGTGCCTGTAAATGGTCTAATTGAAATAAATGTTTTTGACTTTGACTTTGACACCTTATCGTTCCAGGTCCCCCCCTCCCTCCAGTCGCAACCCATCGTGGATGTCTCCCAGCACTCGCACAAGATCCACCACCCTGAGGACTTCACGCCGGAATACCGCTCTATACTGCAAGCGATGCCGCGGTACTTCAATATAGCGAGCTTCCTCAGCTTCAGATATAACTACGTGTTCTAAGGTGCTGTAAAACGGGAAAATTGTTTCAACGACCCCGGTAGTGCCAACCCCGTTTAAGGCGAGGTTGCCTTGGTAAGCCTAAAACGACGGGGTCGGCACTAATGGATGAAAAAAAATCCCAACTGTCCCGTTAACTATCATCCACCCCGGTCGTCCTGCCTCGTTAACGGGACAATTGGGAAATGTTTCATCGACCCCGGTAGTCACGACCCCGTATTGAGGCGAGGTTGCCTTGGTATGGCTTAAACGAGACGGTCGGCACTACAGGGGTCGATATTTTTTTCTAACTGTCCCGTTAACGGGGCGAGGCGACCGGGGCGGGTGGGAGTTACCCCCACGAGCTTTGGTAATACACGAACTCCTTACCTTCAATACAGGTGCTGTTTGACGGGCTAATTTTTTGGCAATTGTCTATACAATTGCAGCAAGAAATTGTCAAAAATCTAAAAAAATAAAATAAAAAAATAATATGAAAATATTTTGTCATAATTATTAGCCCTTTGGAGCGTATCAAATTAGGGCTTGCAAATATTCGAATATACCCTATAAAAAACATCCAATATTCGAATATTTGCAAGCCCTAATCAACATGTATGTAATTTGCAATACTTTGTAAGGCTATACTGTTGTTGAACAATGGTGACTGAAGGTTGTGATATTTATTGCTCAACGACGTGTGACACGTATGGTGTAGTTTTTAGTATTACTAATTTATTTTAAGTTTTATTTAAGTAATTTATACCTAAGAATGACCAGTGAATAAAAAATCATATTTTTGTAAAAACGATTTTTATTTCAAATTAAGATTGCAATATGCTTACTTTCAAGGAATTGATAAGCAGGTAAATCCCTATTTAACATCACGCTATGACCCTTAGTAGCCGAGCAAAAAGAAAAAAGCGAAAACAGTGGAATGCGCTGCCCGAGTGGGTGTTCCCCGATAGTTACAATCTGGGTGTCTTCAAGTCGCGAGTGAATCGGTTTCTTCTAGGCAAGCGTGCTCCATCGTAGACCGCGTCATCGCTTAACATCAGGCGAGATGGCGGTCGAACGCAAGCCTATTTACAAATAATAAAAAAAAAAACGATAAATTATCCGATTTCTTTTAAATTAAACGGTGGGTGAATCCGCGGGGCACAGCTAGTTATAAATAATTAATTGACTCTCACAACAGTTCTAAACATTCAAAGACACCAATTTCATTTCGTTAGTGCACGGATGAAAAGGTACTAGGCAATCAGAAGTAGAAGGTGGTTTACCAAGGTTTGTTTTGCATCTACAAACCCACAACTCAAGAGAAAAATATTACGTAAAAAATCAAAACAGAAAGCGAAAATATGAGGAAGGTACTAGGCGATCAGAAATAGGAGGAAGATTTACTATAAAAGCATCTACAAACTAACAAAATATGAAAAAGATACTAGGCAATCAGAAACAGGAGGAAGTATTTTTTTGCATATTATGTTCTTGCAAATTGATAAAATATGAGAAGGATACTAGGCGATCAGAAATAGGAGGAAGATTTACTTAACTAAGCACCTACAAACTAACAAAATATGGTAAAGGTACTAGGCGATCAGAAATAGGAGGAAGATTTGACGCTTGTCGCATAGTTTAGTTTCTTGTAACTTACATAACAAAAAATGAGAAGTACCAGGGGATCAGAAATAGGAGGAAGGTTTGACGTGTGACGCATAGTTAGTTTCTTGTAACTTACCTACATAACAAAATATGAGAAGTACCAGGCGCTCAGAAATATGAGGGAGGTTTGACGTTTGACGCATAGTTTCTTGTAACTTACCTACATAACAAAATATGAGAAGTACCAGGCGATCAGAAATATGAGGGAGGTTTGAAGATTGACACATAGTTTCGTGTAACTTACCTACATAACAAAATATGAGAAGTACCAGGCGATCAGAAATATGAGGGAGGTTTGACGTTTGACGCATAGTTTCTTGTAACTTACACTGCAGTAATTTCCTTGGTTTTACTTCACAGATTGTTCGGTTAAGATTAGTGTCCCCGTGATGATTTCCCCTCCCCCAACACGTATACGAGCCTGCAAGTCTGCAGTCTGCAGGCTATTGTGTTTAATCCGGTAATTTTTTTTCCTGACAGGTAACATAGGGGTTAGTGTAACATAGTGGTTAGTTTCAAATGAAATACGAAAATAGAAAATAAAGTCATTTATTTTTTTTAAATCAGTCTTTGGACGCTCAAAACATATTTCAGAAAATACATTTTAAGCATATGTAGGTTCGCATCACAAAATAAATTCAAAAAATCTCGTTTTCTTATAAAATTGTACAAATGTAGCAATTTAGGCAAGATATATATAAAAAAAACAACTATTCATCCTAAATAAATGTATTTTCAATTCGATCATTCATATTTGGCTAGATTTTATTTACAAAAGTGCTGTGCGCACATAACTATTATAATTTTAATTAAATCATAGCGAGTGAATTATTTGACTGATTCTATAACACTTACTTTCAAGATATCTAATTATTGTCATAAACAATTTTTCAGATTACTCTATTAAAAAAAAACAAGTATGAAAAGTTAATATTACAAAACCAGCAGAGATTATCTTAAATCTAATAATGTACAAACAGGGTTAAACAATTGTTCATAAGAAATTAAAACACTTTCAAATATTCTCCTGCATATGTATTTATTTCCTGAGATCGGTATAAAAATTATCACATTATTTAAAAAAATGGTATTTTGTACAAAAAAATAAACAACATTCCACATCTAGCGTATTTTTATTTGCATTATAATAACAATAAGTGTCGCAAGTCGCAATGCGAAAAAATTGCTTTCGACGAGGCTGCCTCGAAATAAGTAATCGACGTGAGGCATTCAATAGAGCCATTTTCTATAACAAGGCATTAGTAAAATGTGAGCAAATAATTTTGGGATTGTTTTATTAAATTCCATCATTAGGATTCACCAAAATAATATTTTAAATAACGTTATGCCATTGTAAAAGTATGTAAATAAAATTAATAAACGGATCATTAAGGTGCCAGGCGACTCAAAATTAGTTTTGACGTATAAAAATTGCTTACTACGAGGCAGCCTTGCAAATAGCAATATGTAACTCTAGAAATCACTAAAAATGTATGTAGTCACATCTAAAGTTCTAAACACTATTATGACAAAACTAAAGTTACTCTTTTTAATAGAGACGACAATGATAAGAACAAAGTTGATAAAAATTACAATAGGGTAATACAGTTTTTTTTTTTAATTTTCTTTTATTTAAATGTAGTTTAAACATTTATTAGTTTTTCAATATGTTAGAAAACTGCTATGTAATATTTTTTTTTATATTGTAAAGTGTTTGGATACATAGACACAATAAAACAACTTTTAAAATATTTTCAAGACACGATGCCTTTCTATACGTATTTGAAAAATAAATGCAATAATGAAAAGAAAATACTTTCAAGCACCTATACCCGTTACTAAAACCCTATTTTAGTAAGAAAAAAAAATAGAAAGAAAACTTCTAACAGGTATCTTTACGCTTACAATAGTGAATCTGAATAAATTAAAACGTGCTATATAGAATTTTAATTTTGACATAAATTGTAACACTCGTAGACAACCGCTTTTGTTATACATTGCGTTGATCTAGTTGCCAGACAGACGAACTTTTAAAACATAAGCAGCAATGTGTCACGTTGTGATGTCAAAATGAAATCGTCAGTGTAAAAGGCAAAAGTGTTAATCTGCCAAAATGGTAGGTACTTTACGAAAATAAGTTTTCAACTGTTGAAAAAAAAAAACCGGACAAGTGCAAGTACGACTAGCGCCCAGAGGGTTTCGAAATATTCTATAGCGCCATCTATGAGCAAGTATCTACAATTAAATACTTTTAGTGGCGCCATCTATGAGCAGATGCCACCCGATAAGGGTCTTGACATACGGACAGACGGACAACAAAGTGATCCTATAAGAGTTCCGTTTTTCCTTTTGAGGTACGGAACCCTAAAAAACTTTTAAAAGGTATATTTAGATACCATGGCAATAATCTAGTCATAGAACAGCGACTAACATTTTAGAAATCAAGTAGACACGAATTTTATTACTGATTAGGTTTTATTTAAACTACAGTTTTGCAGAAACGTAAACTAGGTATCTTACTAACCCTTTGTTTAAAAGCTGAATTAAATCTTTAGGAACACATATTTTTTTCTTTTTTTTTTTAAACTTTGCCCCACACTAAGAATCTCCTGTGTCGTGGGTGCGTTTACAAACACAATTTCACATACACAAACAGCCAAACCAGTGCGGGAATCGAACCCGCGACACGTCGCGCAGCAGCCGATCTCTCAACAACTGCGACAACCGTGCTTCTTTATAACTCTTTCTCTCTCTGGTACAAAGATGACAATAATACGTTTATAATAGACCCAGACTTAAGCAAGCTTTTAGAAACAGGATGTAAACTTTTTGAGTAAAATCCTACAACACATAATATTACTAATTTAGATACGGCTGTGAACACAGCAGTTGAATTCAAACGAGCAATCTGTCAAATATACAGGGTGGCAGGTTAGACAGTGGAAATATTTAAAGGGGTCTTGTACTCATCATTATGAACAACTTTTACTATGGGACCAACCCTGAAATCGCGAAAAAAAAATCAGCTGTTCCATACATTTATGTTCGCATAACTCAACAAAATGTATGGAACAGCTGATTTTTTTTCTCGATTTCAGGATTGGTCCCATAGTAAAAGTTGTTCATAATGATGAGTACAATGACCCCTTTAAATATTTCCACTGTCTAACCTGCCATCCTGTATATTAGTAACATATTTACTATAATATTTAACTGAACTGAACTAGAAATATTAATAGTGCATTACATTTTAGTGTTACAAGTAGACAAAAATCAGAACAAACTTATTGTCCAAAAGTATTTTTCTCACAAAATGATTTGTTTGGTTTTTAATATATATATTATGTAGATACAGTAGACAGGTAGGTTTTAATGTATCAACACATTTTTGATAAAGAAAATGTTATAATTGTTACCAAAATAGTATATTATGGCAAAATGACAGAATAAAATCGAGTCCAATCTTATACGACCTATTGTTACAAGTGAAATAGTTTAAAAAACAACATAATCTTACATGTTCGCGGTAGTTTTATAATGGCATAATAATTCTATACAAAAATATCCGAGTAATTTCCACCACACATCGTATACGAAAATCAGTTTTGGAAGTAATGTGAATATAATGTATTTATAAAAAAAACATTCAGGTACACAAAACATTTAAATATTATACATATTATGTAGGTACATGATAGGTATAAAGTAGCATAATAGTTACAGTAACTATATTTTACTAACCATTTTACCACTAAAAGCAATAAACATCAATATGTTTCAAATGCCAAAATGTAATTTGTTTTTGGAAAACGTCTTCGAACTCAGCGCAAATAGAATAAGATCGTTCGATTTTTTTGGAATAGGGAATGTGTCAACACAAAAATGTTTTTAAGAAACAAACGAGAATATGACAATTAAACTATATCGTCGCTTTCAATTGATTATTATTATGGAAACGAATATGGAAAAGTTAAGGGAAAACAAAAATAAAATTTATGTACTTTTTCGTTTTATCATGTCATTGTTGCGTCATTTGACTTTGACGTCCATATACGGCGGTGGCGGTAGAAGGGTCAAAATATAACATAAATGTATTTATTATATTCTAATAAATTGATAGTATATTAACTATTTACGTAATGTAGGATAGAGGATGACAGTAAATATAATATGAAGTTGTAACACATACGTTTATTGTAACTTTGTTATTGTAACAGAATATTTGCAAAACTACTAAACTAAGAACTAGATAATAATTTTAAAATGTGGTAAGATCATGCGGACAAAGTTTCAATGTATGATGTTGATAAACAATAAGGTTTACTAATAAAAGTGTTTTAAAACGCAAAAACATCATAAACTTTTTTTTTTTAATATTTGTACAAGGTTTTTTTTTAATAATATGTTTTTATTTATTACATAATCCGGTCATATTTTTAAAGTAGATATATAATATGTTTATGAATAAGGGGTAAAGATATAGAAGCTCCTGTAAATTACAAACTAAAACTAAGTTTCCTAACAAAACCATCTACTTTAATATGTAGTATTTTTTCTATGACAACAACATATCGTTATCATTATAATTTCCCCATTCTTGGACCATCTGTTATGGGTAATTACAATCTAGAACTTTCGGAACAAATGCTTTCCTAATGCTAACAGCATATAACTTTAAAAGAAACTAATTTCGACCTAAACCTTTTAACTACCACGGTAAAACAAATAAACTTCAGAACGTCAAGGTATAAAATTGACATAAGTACTTAAATAATATTTTTAATAAGCTATGATCTAAATAGCATATTATTAATTTCGACGTGTATGCACGTCATTAGCAGAACAGGATTGCGAATGACGTCTATGGACGCCAGTGGCAGTGAAAAGGTTAATGCAACTTCTACTTACAATCAGCAAGAGCAATTTTAGCTTTTGAGGCATATTTTTTTTCTACACAAAATGTGTAATAGAACATTGAAACTAACACTAATGTACAATTTGTAAACATTTAAGGGCTAACCGACTGAAGACTCAATCAAAATAGATTTACAGAATATGTATGAAGTCGGTTAAAATACAGCATGTAACAAAAACCCTGTTCGATCCCAAAGGGGGCCAATTATGCTCATCATTATGAATAATTTTTACTATGGGACCAACCCTGAAACAGCGAAAAAATAATTGCTGTTCCATACATTTGTGTTCACATTAATCGACAAAATGTATGGAACAGGATGTTTTTTTTGCGATTTTGGGGTTGTCATACAAAAATATTGTTCATAATTATGAGTAAAATGGGTTTTTGTTACATGTTACATGTATAATAATGGTTAAACAGTTACATAATAAGATAATAACATAATGAAATGGTTGTAACATAGTCAAATTTTAACATGACTGTTTTATTTGTAACTTAATAGTTAAATTACAGAAACAAGTGTTTGTGTGTTACAATTGTCTATAACCGCAGTTTCTGATAGCTTAATTAATTTTAATTTGTTGTTAGCTTCATGTTAATTGGCTGTTAGTTAGCCAATCACATGACGTTAACTGCAGATTAAAAAAAATACTATGCGATCGCGATAAGAATAGGAACGTCAATGACCTCAAACTGTCAACTATCACTTGAAAAGTAAGTCGAACGTCAATGACCTCAAACTGTCAACTATCACTTGAAAAGTAAGTCTTACAAAGAAAATTAATTTGCGAATCAATAACGTTATTTTTTCTGAGTCTTTGATTTACCAAATCTATTTTAATATTTTTTTTAATACAAAACAGCTCAATTTTCAATACAAAACTTCACAATATGGCGCAAGGTCAGTCCTATTCTTATTTTGATCGTATAACTGAAGTTAAAGTAACATTTTTAATTTTGTGGTTAAATCATAACCGACGTAATTGTACCGGTTATTCAGTAGATAGTATTACTCGTTAAACTTTGTATTCATCGCAACGTGACGGATAATCGGCTAGCGGCGACCATCTTGTTATTAAATTTCTTTTTGAAGCTTTCAGCGGCAACCGTCGTTTTGAATGTAATCTTCGCAGAGCGTTCTTCCTTATCCAGTAATAAATTCTGGAACATGAATCCGTGGATGTTTTTGGTTTCAAATTCGTTTCTTTACATTACCTAAGGCTTAGGATCTAATATAAAAGCTGAAGAGTTTTTTTGTTCATTTAAACGTGCTAATCTCTGGAACTACCAGTTGGATTTGAAAAATTCTTTGTGCATTTGATAACCTAATTCTTGAGGAATATTATAGGCTATTTAACATCACGCTACGACCCTTAGGAGCCGAGCAATGGCGGGTAAAAACGGGGCTAGTTGATGTTATAAATTGAATTACAAAGCTGTTGGAAATAAGAAAAATGTTAAGTAATTTATACATGGCAACACACAACAGACATATACAGGGTGGCAGGTTAAACAGTGGAAATATTTAAAGGGGTCATTGTACTCATCATTATGAACAACTTTTGCTTTTGGACCAACCCTAAAATCGCGAAAAAAAATCAGCTGTTCCATACATTTATGTTCACATGACTCAACAAAATGTATGGAACAGCTGATTTTTTTTTCGCGATTTCAGGGTTGGTCCAAAAGTAAAAGTTATTCATAGTGATGAGTACAATGACCCCTTTAAATATTTCTACTGTCTAACCTGCCACCCTGTAAAATGAGGTTACATGATACATAAAAGTATTGGTGTATAAATAAATAATGTAGTTAGCTTATTGACTAGAACAGCATCAGTCTTATACAATCTAAAATTAGCACAATCACTTAACACTTTTCCTATTTTAATTATAATACAATTTTAACATGTTTAACATTAAATTAAACCTTTTTATAAGGTAAGACTAAAATAGTGTTTGTTCCCTTTGTAGGTTTAAACAGCAAAATTAACAAAACAATTTTGTTAAAAAAATATACAACGTTATTTTAAGTTTATGTAAAAGCCGAAAAGGGGTCATTGTACTCATCATAATGAACATCTTTTACTATGGGACCAACCCTGAAATTGAGAAAAAAACAGCTGTTCCATACATTTTGTCCAGTGATATGGACATTTTTGGATGGAACAGTTGATTTTTTTTTTCGTGATGTTAAAGCTGGTCCCGTAGTTAAATTGAACTAGTATCGAATACTGAATAACCCCCCTTTGATAGATTCTTCGTTTAAACGTTCACACACCCTGCATATACACTGATCCATCTCTAAATTCAGATAATTATACCATATTAAAATTGTATTATAAATATACTCAGAGGCACAATTAACCGGCCACCTATGTTTAGTGTCACCACGTTTGCTTTCGAAATCGTAAAAATGCTTCGGGAACACATCAGAAAAGCAGTGAGAGTAATAAGTGTTTAATTTATTGCTATAGTAGCTACTTATGAAGTAACATTCATCATGATATGCTTTATTTAACTTAAACAAACGTGGTGACAATAAACATAGGTGGCCGGTTAATTGTGCCTCTGAGTATATAAAATATTACATGATTATCATAGAACATGCATCATAATCAAATCATGTTAAAATAATAAAAAAAAAATTAAATATTCCTTAAAAAGAATGATCTTTTGTAACATATATTTTTGATCATAAAATAATTACTCTTGTAAACAATGACCTATCATTTACCAAACTTCACCATCTATTAGGGAAACATTTTTGTCACTGTATTGATACATAAAACAGTAATAAGTATTATAATATCACTAGTATTCCTGTCGACCCCTACATTTAAGCTAGCTATATGTTTGTGGGTTTAAGACTAAATTCATAGAGAAGATTAGCTTAAACCGGTCATTGAATACAGGAGGCATTTCAATAATTAACAATTTCTATATTATTATATTATTCAATAGAATAGATTGTGTGTACGCCAATAATTAAATGGTTGGCTGTATAATTGCCGTACAATATGTTTAAAAAAAATAGACATCCTATCGAAGACATAATTATGTGTAACGATAAATATCATTGTTTTAAAACTATTATAGCGAAGCTAATACTGTATTTGTCCCAGCTGTAAACATTTACGGCCTTACCACAAAAAAGATAGACACACGTTAAACGCGAATGCTACCAAAAATAATACACACTTGTTTTAGACAAGTTAGTGCTAAAACAATTGCCTATTATTTTTGGTAGCATTCGTGTTGAACGTGCGTTGAACAGATGTTTATTCTTTGTAAAACTGTGTTTTTTTAAAAAACTAACACCCTTACCACAAAAAAAATAAACACGTGTTGAACGCGAATGCTACCAAAAATAATAGGAATTGTTTTAGCACTAACTTGTCTAAAACAAGTGTGTATTATTTTTGGTAGCATTCGCGTTTAACGCGTGTTTATCTTTTTTGTGGTAAGGGTGTTAGTTTTTTATTACCCGACTGCAAAGGTCGATAGGAGAGTAATGTTTTAACTTTTTTGGCGATAAACTCAGACAAATGGAGTATTAGCTAAGAAAAATATGATTAATATGCAGGTTTATAATTTTTTTTAAGCCAATAAATTAGGCAGTAATTTAAGAAACATTCCTACAGATAATTTTAATGTCACATTAATAATAAAGACTCACCCTCGCAACATTTACAAATCCAATTAAATTAAAGAACTTCCCAATATAAACAGTAAGTTAATTTAACTGCATTAATGGGTTAACCTCTTCATAAGACAATCTCATAAAAAAATTTATTTGATACAAAGTTCTAAAAACTGAAAATCATACTTCGGCGAAAGAATGAGTTTTAATTTCCATAAAAAAAATGAAAAAATGCTTATTTAAAAACATAGAATACTTTGTCCTTTCCAAAAAAGTCTTTCAGAATACGGAATTTATTATTTAATTCCCTTTATGTCACACAAATAAAATGTAAGTATGTAATTAATAAACCTGCATATCAAATATTGAATAATATGCTAAAATATGTGTACTACAGTGTATAATATCTAAGCAATATATGTACATATAAATATATATCACACGTTTATATCACAGTAAGTTTGAAATCAATATCACAGGTTGGTGGTTCGAATGTTTTACATAAAACAATTAATAATAGGGATGTGTTAACTACTTTTTTTTTATTGTGAATCTGTAAACTATTAACACCATTTGCTAGACACGGACGGCTCTACCTACTAGTGACGTAACACCACCTACGTCCGCTTCGCGCGACAAAGACGGAGCGATACTCCCTCCAAAAACTTTAAAAGCGTCTATGTTTTCCATTTTGTGATAAATTATTATTTTTGCTTTTACTTTTTTGTTGTGCCTGTTCCTTCTTTGAAATAAAATAATTTATTTGTACTTTTTAGGGTTCCGTACCAAAATGGTAAAAAAGGAACCCTTATGGTGCGACTTCATCTGTCTGTCTGTCTGTCTGTCACACCTGCTTATTTCAGCAACTACTTATGCTATCGACTTGAAATTTGAAACAGTTATAAAGAATGCTTGTTCAACTTTATTGCAAATGAAAAAAGTCAAAAAATATTTTTATTTTCATTGCAAAAGGGGCCGGAGTGAGGGTCCGAAATTTCAAAGTGGGGTTACTAGGTCAAGTGACATATCATATGAAAGGGCTTGATCTGCACATTCCAAAATATGTTTTTATTTTATTTCATGTCTCACAGTTTTCGACATATGATGAAAAATGTCCAAAAAAATACCATTCCCCCCTCCTTATCTCCGAAGTTTGCGGGACGAAAAATCTGAAATAATTAGAGTTGATAGGTATTGACCCAAATATGGCACCAAAAATAAAACGATGTTCCTAACTAGTACAGTTTTTTCAAAATCATCAAAATTGCTTCACAAACAAACTTAGTTATGCGGTTCGGATTTTTTCACTTTATACGTCCAAAAATGATACGGAACCCTCGGTGCGCGAGTACGACTCGCATTTGGCCGGTTTTTTAATAGTAGGCCACTACCGTATTATTGTCTTATTCAACTATACTCGTCATGAATTCATTATGTAAAATTTAACTTTTAGTTAAGAATCCTACTTATATTATAAATGTGAAAGTTTGTGAAGATGTATGTATAGATGTTTGTTACTCTTTCACGCAAAAACTACTGCACAGATTTTGATGAAACTTTACAGTAATATAGCTCATACATCAGAATAACAGATAGGCTATTTATTATCCCAAAGCGAGCAGAAGCTAGTCATAAGTATTATTATAAATACGAAAGTTGTTTGTTGACCTTTTGACGCCTAAACCACACAATCAATCATCATGAAATTTCGCATATACGTTGTCAGGGGTACAGAAAGAGACATAGGGTAACTTTCATCCAGAAAAAAGTACTGTTCCCGAGGGAAAGAACAATAACTTTCGACGGTCACAATTGCTTTAGGACGCTAGATGGCGCTACGTGTATGTCACGCGGACGAAGTCGCAAGTCAAGGGCAAAGTGCTAACAATGACAAAATAACAATGACAATTACACAAATATGACTGTAAATAGTCTGATAGGAATAAATGCTTTTTGACCTGCTTTTGACTTCGAGATGCTTTATTTTACGTGTCTCCATAATACATAAAGTATAGGTCGCGGCGTGAATTATGATAAAAAACGTCACCTGCGCATTAGCTGGTTTTTCGGTCTCTTTGACGGAATGGAGAAGACGGGGGGCGCCGAGGCTGCACGCGATTGGTTCGTCAGTCGATGCTCGTCGTCTATTGGACTATCCTCTATTACGTATTGTCAACTGTCTATTGTTTATTGGGTCAAAACTGTACATGCGCGATTGTGATCAAGATCCCTGCCGATACTTATACCATACTACTTCTCATACCTGAAAGGATTCGCCAAACAGAACGCACTATGACGGTATTATACTATCAAACAGCGCCGAGTTGCCAGTACAAAACGCCGAAAATCTATACTAATATTATAAAGAGGAAAGATTTTTTTGTTTGTTTGTTTGTACCGAATAGGCTCCGAAACTCCTGGACCGATTTTAAAAATTCTCTCACTAATAGAAAGCTACATTATCACTGAGTAACATAGGCTACTTTTTATCCCGAAAAAATGCACAGTTCCTGTGGGACACGCGGACGAAGTCGCGGGCGAAGTGCTAGTGTTACATAAAATTTGGAAACAGCCATTCGAACCACCAACCGACAAAAACAATCCAAAAAAAACCCTAAAATTCCAATTACCTGTACTTCACTGCCAGCCAAAGTCTTCAGTCGTGTGTCGGTCATACCGTGCGGCAAGTTGACCACAGTGGCGGTGTTCCCCGAGTCTTCCAACAACGTATCCTCGTCTATGTCCGAATCACTCTCGAATTGTATCTGTGGTTCCTCTTTTTTAATAACAATTCTTGTATTTTCCGTACCAATAGCTGTTCGGACAGCGCGGCTGAATATGCCCGGGTTAGGCTTCGTGGGGTCAGTTTTGACCTCGATCCTTGAAAACACAGACTTGTCTTTGGGAGCTTTTCGCTGTAGGATCACTCGTCTGTTCGAGAATGCGGCTTTTTTCTCGTCTTCTTTCTCTCTTTCGGCTTGCTGGAGACGAAATAGAGGTTGAATAGCAATAAAATAAGATTCACATGGTTTTGACATGTTAAAAAAACCGGCCAAGTGCGAGTCGGACTCGCGCACGAAGGGTTCCGTACCATTATCTATAAAAACGGCAAAAACATCATGTCTGTGGTATTCTCAATCAATTAATTAAAACTAATATTTAAGGGGGGCTTCTATCTTAAATATTAGTTTTAATTAATTGATTTATTTTTAAATTGAATATACAGGGTGGCAGGTTAGACACTGGAAATATTTTAAGGGGTCATTGTACTCATCATTATGAACAACTTTTACTCTGGGACCAACCCTGAAATCGCGAAAAAAGAATCAGCTGTTCCATAAATTTTGATGAGTTATGTGAACATAAATGTATGGAACAGCTGATTTTTTTTTCGCGATTTCAGGGTTGGTCCCATAGTAAAAGTGGTTCATAATGATGAGTACAATGACCCCTTTAAATAGTTCCACTGTCTAACCTGCCACCCTGTATAATTAAATATTCTGTGAATATTTCAAGCGTCTACCTGTTGCCGTTATCAATATCGAGCAAAAACGAGCAAAAACATCACGTTTGTTGTATGGGAGCCCTCTTTAAATATTTATTTTGTTTTTAGTATTTGTTGTTATAGCGGCAACATAAATACATCATCTGTGAAAATTTCAACTGTCTAGCTATCACGGTTCATGAGATACAGCCTGGAGACACACACACAGACAGACGGACGGACGGACAGCGAAGTCTCAGTAATAGGGTTCCGTTTTTACCCTTTGGGTATGGAACCCTAATTAAGTGACAAGCGCAAGTAAATTAAATAACATACCTCTTTTTCATATGTTATTCTTTGTCTGGATTTGGCAGACATGTCCAGTTTTGATTTTACCTGAAAATAACATGAGACTGTTTATACAAGTTTTTTAAGCAATTTAAAATATTCAAAATCCCAAATGTATCGATTTCAGTTTTTTTAATTGTATGCTTAATTTTTTGTCACTAATAGGAAGTTACACTGTCCCTGTGTGTTATAGGCTACTTTTAGGGTTCCGTAGTAAAACTAGGAACCCTTATAGTTTCGTCATGTCTGTCTGTCCGTCCGTATGTCACAGCCATTTTTTTCCGAAACTATAAGTATACTATAACTATACTGTTGAAACTTGGTAAGTAGAAATATTCTGTGAACCGCATTAAGATTTTCACACAAAAAAAAAAAACTATAAATTTTTGGGGTTCCCCATACTTAGCACTGAAACTCGATTTTTTTTTTTTCATCTAACCCGTACGTGTGGGGTATCTATGGATAGGTCTTCAAAAATGATATTGAGGTTTCTAATATCATTTTTTTCTAAACTGAATAGTTTGCGCGAGAGACACTTCCAAAGTGGTAAAATGTGTGTGTCCCCCCTGTAACTTCTAAAATAAGAGAATGATAAAACAAAAAAAATATATGATGTACATTACCATGTAGACTTCCACCGAAAATTGGTTTGAACGAGATCTAGTAAGTAGTTTTTCAAAATATCAAAATTCCTTCAAAAAAAAAATTTGTTATGCGGTCCAGTTTTTTTCATTTTATACGTCCAAAACTGATACGGAACCCTCGGTGCGCGAGTACGCCTCGCACTTGGCCGGTTTTTTATTTATACTACAGCTGTGAGTCACGCGGACGAAATCACTGGCAAAAGTTAGTTGTTTAATGATACATAATTCAGGTCAGGGACCGATTGAGTTAAAAGTTTACCGGTTGAATCTCTAACCCATATGTTTGGTTAATCTTAACACAGGGTAACCGGTTAACCGGTTAAAATATTTCTGATCAACCCAAATGAAATGGAACAAAAATTAAACTAACTAAATTAAACTAACTAACCAAAAATGAACTCTATGCGTGAACCCGGTTATTAGGCTGATTAACCCAGAATACGGGTTAACCTTTACGCAAGGTTTTTCACCTAACCCAAAAAAACAACCCGGGTAAACTCCTATACGGGTGATCTTTTCGGTCCCCGTACATATTATCTGTATTTAATTGTTACCTTTATCTTTTTAACTTCCCCGGCGGGCTCGGTGTCGTCCGTCGCGGTGGAACTGGTGACGATCGCTCGGCGCGTAGGGGACTTTTCTGTTAACAAAATTATTGTTAACAGAAACATTACATTTAATTTAATCCTATAATATTTATAGGATTAAATTAAATGTTATATGTATATTCTGTAATTTAGCATATTCCAGTCTTTTTATTATATACAGGGTAAAATTAAAACCAGTGCGGATATTTTAGGAGGTGAAAGTACTCATGAATATGATCAACTTTTATTATGGGAACGACACTGAAATATGAAAAAAAAAAATCTGCTGTTCCATACATTTTTATCGTGTTGTAGTGCATTTTTTAAAGCTACATAGAAATCATGTATGACGGAAATGTTCTACATAAAATTATCTGAAAAATATCCCACAACAGCATATGTCTATCTTTTATGGTTGACTCACAATGACACGTGTAACTCCCGATAGCTTAGCAGTTCGGAGCTTTCTGATTGTATTACACACAAGGAGTTACACGCTGATGGAGTCGCGGGCACAGCTATTAATAATAATATTCTGCAGTTCCTTTAACGACGGAAACGCGGACGAAATCGCGGGCAAAAGCTAGTATGTAGATATTTTTACAAGTACCAACCTCTCTTCTTAACCCTCCCCTCTTCTCTGTCGTCGGTGAACACGATCTTCTGTCGCTGCTGCTTCTTGTGTTCAGAAGACTTGGGGGGCAGCTTGGAACGTAGGTCCACTGGAGGCTTGGACTTGGGGGGGTCTGCTCTGCAATAGGATGGAACGGGTTAGTGTGTGCTTACTGTGGTCGTTGGATGGTTGATCGTTTGCATATTGAAACCCTTCCGTGCCTTGGAGAGCACGTTAAACTGTCGATCTCAGTTAACATTATGAAATTAACAGTCAGTACGATGTGGGTTTCTATGTCACATAATATAGGTATAGATCTCAAGTTCAGTCTGACAGTTTGAGTACTTTATGCGACCTACCCAAATGTCCTTTCTGATAGTAATGTTCGCTGGGTCGTTGAGCTCCCTAAGTCAGGGTTGAGCTACCACGATACTCAGCACATGCGTGCACAGTCAGGATAGGTCCACTCAAATCTGTATGGCTCTTTCCTATAAAGGCCATTCCAGACTAACCTGCATGGTCCTTGCATAGTTTCATTTTAATTTGTCTGGACTTTAAAAGAGACTGACCTTTGAGTTTGTTTCGGTGTTTCTTCTCAAAGGTAGTCAGATAGGAAACACCGACCTCATCTAGCTTAAAAATCAAAACAATTTTTGACGTGTAAAAGTGTTACCTGTAACCTTTTTACAGAATAAAAAAAAAATATCATTTCATTTCATTTCAGTTTTAGAAAAGGTCATTAAGTTTTTCATTCCTTTAAAACTTAATGACCTTTTCTTCAACTGACTGTAAAACCGTTAAATTATACTGGAAATATGTCCTTGTACGAAAATGAGATTTTTGGCTGTAAGTGTCCTTAGGAAAATATGTACCTAGTTTTTGTATTGGATTTTACAAATGATAAAACAAAATGACAGCTGTCGCTAAATGGCCAAATCCGTTATATGGCCAGTGATTTTTGGTAAAGGAGTTCGCCCGGTTTTGGCAACTCCATATAAAAATACAGGGTGGCAGGTTAAACAGTGAAAATATTTTAAGGGGTCATTGTACTGATCATTATGAACAACTTTTACTATGGGGCCAACCCTGAAATAGCGAAAAAAAATCAGCTGTTCCATACATTTATGTTCACATAACTCAACAAAATGTATGGAACAGCTGATTTTTTTTTCGCGATTTCAGGGTTTGTCCCATAGTAAAAGTTGTTCATAATGATGAGTACAATGACCCCTTAGAATATTTCCACTGTCTAACCTGCCATCCTGTATATGATCGAGTTTGTGTTAGATAAAAAATAGTACAATGAATGTCCTTACTTCTTAGCCTTCTCCTTGAACCGGCCGCTATCCTCATCATCGGACAGTATGCCGTCGATATCGCCCAGGATGAGATCCAGGGCCCCAATTCTGCTATTGCAAATTTGCAATTGTGTAAGAATGATGTCATAATGACACCATAACGGTCAAAACCTAAGCGGTCATTGGTTTAGAGTAAGACTATCTCTTTCGTCATTGGTCAAAACGATGTCATTGAGAGACCATTCTGACACGATTATGACAATTGCATTAGCAGACTTGGGGCCTCAGATCATAGAAACAAGGAGATGTGCCAAGGCGCTATCGAGCTTGATGCCTGATCTTGAGCAAATTGCTCATATTAAAAACGTACGCGCTGGCGACGAACCGAACACGATCGATGGTATAAATACAGTGTTTTAGTTTAGTGCTAGTGTTGAGTGACGATTAACAGTGTTAGATTGAGGGTGTGCGGAATGTTTAATGCGTGGACCACAAGGAGCGCTTAATTATGCGCGTAATTGTGTCGAAAAATGTACTAAAAGTGGCATCAGTTGTTCCGGTACTAATTTGCTATGATGGCATATCTCCTTGTTTCTATGATCTGAGGTCTTACCGATCCGGCGCGTTTCTAAATTATGTAGCTACTAGCTACATAGAAAATAGTAGAAAAGTTGTCCTTACTTCTTACTTCTACTTATTGGCGGCACTGCTCGCGTCGCTGCTATAGCATCCTAATGAGATATGGCCCTTACTCCTGGGTATTGTATGTACACTCGACAACATTGACGGTCGACCACTTTTCACCCTTATTACTAAGAAAATAAGGGTGAAAAGTGGTCGACCGTCAATGTTGTCGAGTGTACCTAACCATACAAAAAATAGTACAATTAACGTTCTTACTTCTTAGCCTTCTCTTTAAACCGGCCGCTGTCCTCGTCGTCGGACAGGATGCCGTCGATATCGCCCAGGATGAGGTCCAGGTCGTCGTCGCTGTCGGTCCTCTTGTCCGGCAGGGGGGGAGTCAGCGCTCGGTCGGACGACTCGCGCTTGACCGGTAGCTTGTGCGGCGGGGTTAGGTTTTCTGGTGAAGAATGTTGTTAGTTAGAAATTAAAACGGCGCTTTTTTTAGCCTGATTTTTAGGGTTCCGTACCTCAAAAGGAAAAACAGAACTCTTATAGGATCACTTTGTTGTCATGTTGTCATGATCATGAGTGGAGAGATGGCTCTACTCATGGTCATGACAGACGAACAACAAATCATAGGTGGCTCATAGATGGCGTCACTAGAAGTATGCAGTAGCGCCATCTATGATCAAGATATGATATATCTACTATGATGTAATAGCGGTATAGATGGCGCTATTGCATATTTTGGAATATTTCGGAATTTTGCATATGAGGGGCTCGTGGCTAAATGACGGCCGCGCTGATCGATCGATCTGCGAGGTTAAGCTGCGTTTGCCGCGGTCAGTCCTTGGATGGGTGACCGTTCTTTACACATCGAGACCCCTCCGTGCCTCGGAGAGCACGTTAAGCAGTCGGTCCCGGTTGTCATAGGAATATCTTTGACAATCGTTACGGGTAGTCAGAAGCCCTAAAGTCTGACAGCTGGTCTAACATTCGAATACCGGTATTACCCATTAATTGGGTTGTGGAGGTCAGATGGCAGTCGCTCCACGTAAAATATTGATATTCAGCCAAAACTAGTTGGACTGGATGCCGACCCCAATATAATTTGGGAAAAGGCTAGGCAGATGATGATTGCATATTTCGGAACCCTTAGCGCGGTTACGCACTACGTCCGATCCGAATACGAGAAAATTCGGTCCGAAAAAAAGGGTGAAAACAACTCGAAATCGGATCGGACGCAGTGCACAACCAATACGCATCTTTAGAATTGAAGTGGCATAACTAAAAATTTTAAGGAAATGACATAAAGACTTATCAAGATGTATTTTTTGGCGTTTACCAAAAAACAAGAATTTTGGATTAGGCCACTTCAATTCTAAAGGAGCGAATAGCACGGAATAAAGAACAAGATGGAAGTAGTAAGTGGGCGTGGTCCCTATCACCACTGATGAGTACTGAGAAACATATGTACCGTTTGAGTGAGCGCAGTCGCGATGACAGATATTTATCGTGAACATATGCGTCACTACCGTTAAAAAATCATAAAAAAATACTAAAATGCCCTAATGTTCCATATTAGAGTGTAAAAATCATAGCCACGGTAAAAATCTAACTCATGGAGGAATTTCGTACCATCGTTATGTTATATTTTCAGTTTTAATTCATAAAATACATTTTATTTTCTTTCTGTCAAATATAGTACAAGAATGACAATAAAGAGTGATCCTTATTTTCATCTAAAATACGGATAATTTTCCTTTACTGGTTATCAATTGTTCTAGAATGTTTGATTACGAAATCAGAATTTTCCTGCTATTCAATTAGTGCATCCAATAGGTATCGATAAAAATGTATCGACCATTTTTTATAAAATATTTTTTCGGTAGGTAAACTACGAAATGAGCTCCGATGCTAATCGAAGTTAGTAATCTTCTATGTGCCTATAACAGTATCTATAAAATGAAGTTTCTCGCTGCGTCTATCTGTGCACATTCATTTACTGCAGGAATTTTCATTCTGTTCTCATCAATGGAATCCCATCTTATCAATTTCTTGAGAAAGGTTTGGTGTGAGATACGTTATTCATATCACCCCGTGTGAAGCTGCACCCTAATTGCGTAACTCAATTGCTATCACCATGGCATTGTTTTTGACATTCATTACGCCGTATGTTTGTTAATCCGTGCTCCCGTAACTAGCTCAATGCCGTAATGGATGTTGTTGAACTGTCAATATGAAAGCCATGGCGAAAAAAATTGAGTTACACAATTAGGCCGCTGGTTGCGAGTATGTTTTTAGATGAGATACCATAGTCTAATTTAAATCAATATCACAGCAACAATAGAAAACTTGACAGTTTCCGTTTTCCAAAATATCCATCTAATGAAAGAAAAGTGGATCAACGCATCCAGAAAATTCAATTGGTTCCCCGCTAATACAAGAGGTACGATCTGCATGCTACATTTTATGGCAGATGATTTTATTATAAAAAAAGTAATAGGTAATAAATATATTATAGCTACAACTGCCGTGCTTACAATAATCGCAGTAAGTCAAATTATTTTTATACAGAAATGAAGATGTTCTCAACATTTCAATTATGTATTTAATTCTGCGATTATCTTATGCACGACAGACAAGTTGTCTGGTAATTCCTCAGATCATAAAAACAAGGGAGATGTGCCAAAACACTATTGAGCCAAGATCCTTGATCAATTTGATCAATGATATAAATACAGTGTTTTAGTTTAGTGTGAGTGATGGAGGCTAATGACAGTGTTACATTGAGGGTATGCGGAATTTTTAATGTGTGGGAGATCTCTATATATATTCACAAAAGAGCGTTTGTAATACTTATGCTAGTTGTAGTACATTTCATTGAAAAAATAGGTACCTTATTTTTTTGTTTTTTTTTTTTTATTTTATTAAAAAAACGTTGCCCCACACTAGGATTTCTCCTGTGTCGTGGGTGCGTTTACAAACACAAATTTCACATACACAAACAGCCAGACCTTGTGCAATGCGGGAATCGAACCCGCGACACGTCGCGCAGCAGCCAATCTCTCAGCCACTGCGACAACCGTGCGGTCAAATTTATTTATTTATTGTTATAGTTTTTGCTCTATTCTAGCAATATATTTCAGAATTTATTCATAAAACAACACGAATATTTTAGAAATTAATCCAATATCGCGAAAACACTAGTCGCCATGTTATTTAGGCCGCGGCCGCACTGGTACGGCGACAGCGACGCGACGGCGATTTCGTGAACAAATAAATGTCGCTTGTCGTTTCTGCAGTGCGGCCACCGACATAATGTTTAATACTTATGAGTTTGTTTTCACAAAATCGCTGTCCCGTCGCTGTCACCGTACCAGTGCTGAGTGCAGCCGCGACCTTAGAACCTGTGTCACTACACTCTCTACTATAGTAAACAGTCAGTTTTTCTCGGTTTTTCTTATAGAGAATCCGCGAGCTAATGAATATGGTGACGTCACTTACGTCACATAAACAGACAACATGGCGGTACAGCGTTCTCGTGCGTTCCTAAATAACCAATTTTTAGAGTATTATTTTATAGCTTTTTACGACTTTGTAAAATAAATCAACAATTGTTATGAATAGTTCATTAAACAATTTTATATCTATTAATGTAAGTACCTTTAATCATTTCTTTTAGTTTTCGGTCACAGCGTAACATCTACTCCCTTTTTCTAAAAGCGCGGCAACTGCCTGTTCTGTCACTGTCAAATGTCAAGTCACTTGACATTTGTAAAATCCTTTGAAAAACCATCCGGCCCAAAAATGCCCATAACATTAGAAAGAAAGCTTTCTAAATATAATGTTATGAACATTTCTAAAAAATATCACTTTTCAAGCGTTCTTCACATCATTTAATTAATCACAACAATATAACGACCTTTTTTTGGATTAAAACATACTCCAAAACAATCAAGTACCTACCTCTACTCGACACTAGACGGCATTTATTATCGATAAGTATAGTAGGTATGATATACCCCATCACTATTACCCGCATGCGTCACTATAAACTATAAAGTACAGTAATTGTTCATTCAAAAAAGTTGTAAATTATTACGAAACTTTATGAGCGGACTTAAACGTCAAGTCGACGTTTCAGTCGACTGTACTTTATAGTTTACAGTGACGCGCTACTATTGACAATAAAGTGCAGCAATTGTTCTTTCAAAAGTAGTTGTCAATTTTTACAAAACTTTATGAGCGGACAAACTTCAAACCGGCCATCATAGCTTGCCGCTGGTTTAGGCCATTCAAATTCTACTCATATTAAAACAACTACAGAGTTCTAATTTGAAAATAAGAATAATAAACGCCATCTGGCGTCCAATAGCGGTACATAATCGTGTTGGAATATATTTTAATCCAAAACGAAAAAGGTCGTTAATCTGTCATTATTAATTTTTGAATTTGAAATTAATGGAATGCTATTAAGGTTTAATTTGATGCAAATAATGTTGTGTATAAGTCTTGTCGTAATTGTTGTTTTTAGCCAATCATAATACATAAATTATAGTGTGTGTCAACTGTGAATATGTGAGTTTGGCGACACTGGTATTCATAGAAAATTGGCCTCATACTCCTTCTACTGTTTTTACTGTTCTGTGGCGAATAGTCAATAGTCATTTATTGGTAATGTTGATTACATGTCATTAGTCATTACATTTAAATTATGTTATGAAACAAACAATATAATAGTTCAGTACATATTCGATTAGTAATATAGGCATTAAATACAATGATAATAATAATTCAAATTCCACAATTAGTTCATAATGAAACAATGTCAATTAAAATTAAATAAAAATAATTAATGTCAATAATTAAATGTCAGTTGTAATAGGGATGTTAACTACTTTTTTTTATTTTGAATCTGTAAACTATTTGAAAAAAGACATTTAAAACCAAAAAAACCGATGAAACATCTACAAAATTGGCAAAGTTATAAGCGTTTTAAAATGATTTGCTAGACACGGACGGCACTACCTACTAGTGACGTAACACTACTACGTCCGCTTCGCGCGACAAAGACGGAGCGACACTTCCTCCAAAAACTTTAAAAGCGTCTATGTTTTCCATTTTGTGATAAATTATTATTTTTGCTTTTACTTTTTTGTTGGGCCTATTCCTTCTTTGAAATAAAATATTTTTTTTGTACTTTTTTAATAGTAGGCCACTACCGTATTAAATACAATGATAATAATCATTCAGTACTTTAAACACTTATATAAATAGTACTGCGGCTACTTGGGACCGTCTTTTCACGGATTCGGATCGGACGTGTTGCGAAACCACCCTTAGGGCGCAAGTCGTTATACGACTTGTCCGACGTACGCACTTGTCCGATTTTAAGGGTTCCGTACCAAAATGGTAAAAAAGGAACCCTTATGGTGCGACTTCGTCTGTCTGTCTGTCTGTCTGTCACACTTGCTTATTTCAGCAACTACTAATGCTATCGACTTGGAATTTGGAACAGTTATAAAGAATGCTTGCTCAATTTTATTGCAAATGAAAAAAGTCCAAAAATATTTTTATTTTCATTGCAAAAGGCGCCGGAGTGGGGTCCGAAATTTCAAAGTGGGGTTACTAGGTCAAGTGACATATCATGAAAGGGCTTGATCTGCACATTTCAAAATATATTTTCATTTTATTTTATGTCCCACAGTTTTCGACATATGATGAAAAATGTCCAAAAAAATACCATTCCCCCCCCTTATCTCCGAAGTTTGCGGGACGAAAAATCTGAATAAATTAGAGTTGATAGGAATTGACCCAAATATGGCACCAAAAATAAAACGATGTTCCTAACTAGTATAGTTTTTTCAAAATCATCAAAATTCGTTCACAAACAAACTTAGTTATGCAGTCCGGTTTTTTTCACTTTATACATCCAAAAATGATACGGAACCCTCGGTGCGCGAGTACGACTCGCACTTGGCCGGTTTTTTCTTTACGGGACGATTTATACCAGTCAATTCCTACTGCAAGCCGCGGTAAGGAACTTCGTTCCAAAGAAACAAACTCACCACAAGTAGAATTAACTTCCACCCTGTCCTCTTTGACCGGCGACCTTCTCACTTCTTTAACTTCTGCCCTATGCTTCTCCAACTTGTCCAGTTTGTCCTTCTCCGCCTCGTCCGGCGAGCTGCGCGTGGTGTCGGGGTGGCTGAGCTGCAGCTCGGTGGGCGGCGGGTGGTGGGCGGGTGGTGGGTGGTGGGGCGAGGGGATGGTAGGTTCTGGCTTCGATTGGGCTTCTTTTTCCTTTTCGTGGGTCTCACGTTCCCTGGGAAAGATTGATTGAATCCAATGACAGTCCGCATAATATTTTAAACGAACATTTTTGTTATTATTCACTATTACAAAGTATCGACTTCTAAACAACTATTAATTGTTGTTTTTAAAATTAGGGTTACAAAAAAAACTGTGTTTTAAAAGTGTTTTGTGTAACTTTTATCATGGATTGTGAACCTGGGGGTATGTATCTGTATACAGGGTGGATTTTTCAAATGCAGATGGCCAAATCAGAAACCATAAGAAATAGCGAAAAACATTCAAAGGAGTCTCGGGGCCGATTTTGATAAAAACTAAAACTGCATCATTAGATTTTTGAAAAAAATTTTGTCCTTGCTTGGTACAAGGTTCTGGTGTTTGAACAAAAAGTGAACATGCATCCCAGAATATCAAAATTAATAATTAAATATTTCCCTGCTACTTAAAGTGAGTTATCCTTTAACGTACTTGTCTTGTAACTGCTTGTGTAGTGCGACCGCGTTCTTCCTGCGCCGCACCTCCTTGGCCCGCAGCACTCGCTCGCGAAGGCTCTCCTGTTCACGGAGCCTTCTCTTGTATTCACTGTCCTGTAACGGATAGTTATTATGGTCAGTTCAGGCACAGATAATACAATACTACGCGTACAGATGCCTCATCTCATACAAAAAACGTGACCGCCGCCGTAACGCGGGCTATCGGGCTATACGTTTTTAGGGTTCCGTAGTAAAACTAGGAACCCTTATAGTTTCGTCATGTCCGTCTGTCTGTCTGTCTGTCACACCCTCGTCAAATCTACAATTCATAACCAATTGGTATGAAACTCCGCAAGTAGATGTCTTGTATGTGCCGCCATAAAGACCTGTAGTGAAATCACAAAAAAATAAATAATTAGGGGTGGCCCCCATACATGAAACGGAGGGATGAAAAAAAAAATACGCGCACCCCTTGGTGTGGGGTATCGTTGGATAGATCTTTGAAAATAACATATAGGTTTCTAAATGACTTTTTTGTTTAAGCGCATATTTAGTGAACTACAAGCTCCGAAACTCGTTAAAAATGTGTCCCCCCCCCCCCCGTAATTTTCCAACCACGTTATCTAAAAATGTTAAAAAAATCAAGCTTATAGCATCTAATAAATACACTCGATTAAAATTGGTTTGAACAAGATACGTCAATAACTTTTTGAAATATTCACTATTTTCAGTTTTGAGTTTGAGGACCGCAAAAATAACAAAATAAAAATGTTATGAAGTACAAATATACATATATTTGCGGTCGGAAGACTGAAATACTTCTTGCTACGGAACCCTAGACTGAGCGTGGTCCGACACGCTCTTGCCCGGTTTTTCGTAACTAAACGATTTTTTAAAATTTGAACAAATATTTATATTTGTCTATTTATTCATGTTCTACATTTTACACAAACTTCAATAACAAATCGATACGTATAACGCCATCTATTATGAGTTATTTGACCGCACGCAAAATACGCGCTTTGACGTGGAGTTGCGGACACCAGCCCGTTATACAATGAGTTATTTGAACAAATGCTCCTTTGTTCCTGATGAGACCCCGTGGTTCAGGGGTTTGTTCGCTCGCTTTGCTCGCTTACTGAAGCCCCCGTCAACCCCTTCGAACCTAATCTGTCCATCGGGGTGCCCCAAGTTCCCGAGCACTCTTTGCTCGCTCTCTAACGCATTTGTGTTAGGAAAAATTTATTAACATTTTATTGCTAAACTAGATTTTGCCCGCGACTCCGTCCGCGTGGACTACAGTGAAGTGACCAGTTTAAATGACCTCCGCTGTGTAGAGTGGCTAGTACTACCTAGAGGTCAAGCTGTATCTCTCTGGTTCCTCCCATCAGAATTAGATGAAACGTGGCTTAGATTTTAAGTTGGACCTCAAGCTATCGAACTGTGAAAACCACATCAAAATCCGTCCAGTACTTTTTGCGTGATGCGCGCACAAACAGACAAACAGACAAAAATTTTTGGGAACTTTTTGGGATATAGTTACGTCCCAGTACCCTATCCCGACTGTTTTTTCTGGAATATCTTCAATGTACAGACACAGCTTGTTTACAATTTTATAATAGTATAGATGATGATGAAAGAATTACTTTATGAAATTTAAAGTTTGTGGAACACTTTTATATGGATTGTTGATTTGCGAAATGATAATTTTGCGTTTTGTTGCTTGTTGAGTCAACATTTGTTTAACATTCATTGATGTGTCACCAATAATGTAAATGAACCATTGGCTGGGTCACACCATAGATATTATGTTCGCAAGAGGACATAAATAACAATAGAACAGCTTCCTACCTCGTCAGTGTGTCGGGGAGCTTCGGGCCGCGCGCGCCGCTCGGGACTGCGGCGCGGCGACGCCGAGCGACGCGACGGCGACGGGGAACGCATTCTGGACATGCAAAACACTATTCATTTCATACACTAATTAAAATGTAGTGTAGTAGTGCATTCGAGACCTCAAAAATATCAAATCAAACGAGGCAGCGTCGCACAGTTTTTGACGAAAACCGCCATTTTTAGGATTACGTACCAGGGACCGATTAATCGGGTTAAAAGGTTAAATCTCTAACCCATATTTTTGGTTAATCTTAATGCAGGGTAACCGGTTAACCCTTTAATACGGATACCGTTACCGGTTAATATTGCTGATTAACCCGAATGAAATAGAACAAAATTGAAAAAAAAGGAACAAAAATGAACTCTATGCGTGAACCGGTTATTATTAGGCTGATTAATCCAGAATACGGGTTAACCTTTATGTAAGGTTTTTCACCTAACCCAAAAAAAAAAACCCGGGTTAATCCCTATACGGGTGACCTTTTCGGTCCCTGTTACTTACTCAGATCATAGAAACAAGGAGATATTATGCCATCATAGCAAATTAGTACAGAAACGCTATTACATATTTCGGAACCCTAAGGCTGCGTTTCCACCAGAGATGTGCGAGGATGCGTAGCGAGGGATGTGTTTGTAGAACCAATAGAATCGCTTCATTTACCTCGCTGCGGTCAGCACAGCTCTGGTGGAAACGGATCAGCGGAGTTAGATTTTTGCGCATACAAAACAAGCGAGGGATGTGTGCGAGGGATGTGTACGAGGGATGTGTGCGAGGGATGTGTTGCGAGGGATGTGTACGAGGGATGTGTGCGAGGGATGTGTTGCGAGGGATATGTACGAGGGATGTGTTGCGAGGGATGTGTACGAGGGATGTGTGCGAGGGATGTGTTGCGAGGGATGTGTACGAGGGATGTGTGCGAGGGATGTGTTGCGAGGGATGTGTACAAGGGATGTGTGCGAGGGATGTGTTGCGAGGAATCTCCCACTATACCGCACCCCCGTCGACACATTTCACAGCTTCGCAACGCATCCTCGCACCACACATTAATGCGCATTTTCACAGCTCCGCTACACATCCTCGTGGGCACATTTTCATCGCACAGCTTTGGTGGAAACCTCCACACATTTTCACAGCACAGCTAGACATCCTCGCACGACACATTTCCATCGCACATCTCTGGTGGAAACGCAGCCTTAGGGTGCGAGTCGTACTCGCACTTGTTCAGTTTTTTAGGGTTCCGTACCAAAATGGTAAAAAAAGAACCCTTATGGTGCGACTTCGTCTGTTTGTCTGTCTGTCTGTCACACCTGCTTATTTCAGCAACTACTTATGCTATCGACTTGAAATTTGGAACAGTTATAAAGAATAATTGTTTAACTGTATTGCAAATGAAAAAAATCCAAAAATATTTTTTATTTTCATTGCAAAAGGGGCCGGAGTGGGGGTCTGAAATTTCAAAGTGGGGTTACTAGGTCATTTGACATATCATATGAAAGGGCTTGATTTGCACATTTCAAAATATATTTTCATTTTATTTTATGTCTCACAGTTTTCGACATAATATGTTTATATACATATTTTTTTCATCATATTATGATGAAAAATGTCCAAAAAAATACCATTCCCCCCCTTATCTCCGAAGTTTGCGGAGCGAAAAATCTGAAATAATTAGGGTTGATAGGAATTGACCCAAATATGGCACCAAAAATAAAACGATGTTCCTAACTAGTACAGTTTTTTTTGAAATCATCAAAATTCCTTCACAAACGTAGTTATGCGATCCGGATTTTTTCACTTTATACGTCCAAATATGATACGGAACCCTCGGTGCGCGAGTACGACTCGCACTTGGCCGGTTTTTTAAATGAAATACCTATATATATATACCTACAGTGAAGTGCAACTAGCCTATTAAAAGAATTATCCCTGTGATTAAATTGAAAAGGCTTTCAGAATCCGTAGGCTAGGCTCCAAACCTCAGATCATAGAAACAAGGGAGATGTGCTAAGGCGCTATTGAGCTTGAGAATTTAATTTGATCACATCGATCGTAATAAAAATGTACACGCTGGCGACGAACCGAACACGAGAACACGATCGATGATATAAATACAGTGTTTTAGTTTAGTGCTAGTGTTGAGTGACGATTAACAGTGTTAGATTGAGGGTGTACGGAATTTTGAATATGTGGGAGATCTTTATATTCACAAGGAGCGCTTATAATTGTGTCGAAAAATGTTCTAAAAGTGGCGACAGTTGTTTCCGTACTAATTTGCTATGATGGCATATCTCCTTCTATGATCTGTACCCCTATCATGAGTTTTTTTGACGTATAGTTTCGTTAACGTAACCATATTTTGAATTTAAAATACAGCAGTCCTCGAACATTTTGATAAAATTTTATACAATTTGCACATTTAAAAAAAAATAGCAAATTAAAAATTAAAAAAACCCGACTGCCAAAAAACAACTAAAAAGTTCAAAACAAGTGCACTTTTCAAGCAGTCTGATGCAGTTGGTGGCAATTATTACCCGACTGCGAGACGCAAAGGAGGGTAATGTGTTTATCAGTCTATTTTGTGTTAAATCTTAGATTTTATGCCACCAACTGCATCAGACTGCTTGAAAAGTGCACTTGTTTTGAACTTTTTAGTTGTTTTTTGGCAGTCGGGTTTTTTAAATTTTTAATTTGCTATTTTTATTTTTCACTTTTTAGTTTTTAGGGTTGCGTACCAAAATGGTAAAAAACCATTATTTAAAATGAAAAATGATAAAAGGAACCTAAAGATGATTTTAAAATACCTATTCAACGACACCCCACTTGATATAGTTCATCAACTTTTTTTTTTTTCATTTTGACAATAAGGCGTCTGGTTGTCGCTGTGGTGAATTTTGATTACTGTTATGTCTTTAGTGACACTCACAAGGTTAAGACGAATCGATTGACGTAAGAATTATCAAAATCGGCCTACGCATTTGGTCTCTAGAACGCCACATAGAAACAAACATACATACATACATACATAGACTGATAAACACATTACCCTCCTTTGTGTCTCGCAGTCGGGTAAAAATACAGATAAATTAATTATGTATTTAATTTATATAAATATTGTGTAACAAACGTGTATTTTCAATTCAAAATATGCTTACGTTAACGAAACTATACGTCAAAAAAACTCATGATAAGGGTACTGAGCGTAGGACTAATCATGATCGGATTGTTTTTTTATTATTTTTTTATTTATATCCTGTATCTGTCACTCACCTCCTCCTAAGCCCCGCTCTGTTAGCGTTGATGAACTCCTCCTGTCTCCTCAACAAGTCGTCGTCATCGTTACTCCTCCTGGGGTGAGTCCCGTGGGCCAAGTCATTCTCTATCTCTATCGTCGTGTTCTCTATGTACCTGGAACAACACAAACAAATATCGCATGCTCAATCAAACACTGACCTAGTTCAAAATTGCTAACTGTTGGATATTGACGTTTGAAGTATTTTGTTGTAGGTGCGCGTGGAACATAAAATATAGACTGATCTAATTTTTTAACTTATTTTGCAAAGAATAGGGTTGTTTTTTTTTGGCTAGGTTGTAGAGCATGCTCTTTTAGGTCGGTATTTCACTGTAAGTCATTTTGTCCAAATTTTGAGTTCGGTCAGTGTTTTACTAAGCATGCGATATATTTACGAACTAGCGTTGAAAATTCCGAAAAAGAACAAGATTTTGTCACGAAAAAAAAAACAAATTGTGTTATTTTTCGCATGTTACATAAAAAAATTAACAGAATCTTTTTTTTTATTTATTAATAGGCTTGCGTTTGACCGCCACCTTGCCTGATGTTAAGCGATGATGAGACTACGATGGAGCACGCTTGCCTAGAAGAAATTGATTCGCTCGTGACTTGAATCTTTCGGAGAGAAAATGATTTTTTCGAATTTTTCGCTTGATGTGATTTGAAAAATTGAAATAGAAACTAGTCGAATTCAAAAAATACTTTTTGTATATGATAGCCAGATTCATGAGGAATAGTATAGGCTATTTAACATCACGATACGACCCTTAGGAGCCGAGCAACGGGGGTGAAACCGCGGGGCGCAGCTAGTGGATAGAATATGTATAACCTGCGCCAATAAAGAAACGAATTAAACAATGGCGGCACTAATAATTCCCTCTCACTCGCACGTTATTGCTGTCTTTACCTACACGTCGGGTGTGAGTAGACAGCAATAGCGTGCGAGTGAGAGGGAATGCTTAGTGCCGCCATTTTTAATTCGTTTCTTTATTGGCGCGGGTTGTACCATAAACAATGTCAAAGTCAAAGCGTTTATTGCGAACTAAGGCCATGTCGTTTCAACATACAGTTACGTATCTGTAACCGTCAAATATGGCGGCTTGTACGACAATTTCATACTGACTTAACGATTACGTAGTGACTACGAATACAGATGGTTTGAAGCAACCCGCCCTAAGTGTACAATATTGGTGTTATGATAGTACTTATGACTTAGCAGCCTTTTCCAAGCACTGCTTGTTGCTTACCTCTGTGGAGATCGTCTAGCGTACTTTCTGACAGCAGCCCTGGCGAGAGCATTCCTCTGTTCAGCTATGAACCGTTCCGCCGCGTCGTCTATGTCTTTGACGGGGCCTGTGCGAATATACAGTGAGGTTATAACTGAAAACTCTATGATGGCTTTGGTAACCGTTACAGCACGTTTAGCATGACCACGATAGAAACGGGGTTTGTCTACAAAAGAATAGACAAAGTGACAGTTTGTAGAATGATTTCTATGGTTTTATGCATTGGAAGGTAAATGCGTTTCTATTATTCAGTAGACAAAAGTCTGGTACGCCAAACACGGGTCGCCGCGTGCTCAGGCAGTAGAGATAACGAGTTGGATAGAAAGAACTTTGTCTATTCTTTGGTAGAATAGATATAGAATTGGTCCTGCTAAGCCGGGAGATAGAAAATAAATAAAGATCTGGAATTTTTCTACTTCAAAATATTTTGGTTAGTTTTCTGAATTAAAATCAATGTAATGTGGAAATGGACACAATAATTATGTTATGTAAAAGAGCCGTTTGATGATAATACGGGATCGAATGAAGGGTTTAACCTGTATTTCAGAACTTTTGAACTTGTCAAATAGCACTAATTTACTATAGTAAACAACACACTTTTTTATAAATTGAACTACATAAATATTTTAGGAAATATAGTCATCAAAATTAAGGGTTTCGCATTCGCAACCTTGTAATTACATATACAGCATAAAATTAAAACCAGTGCGGATATTTTAGTAGGTGAAAGTACTCATGAATATGATCAACTTTTATTATGGGACCAACACGGAAATATGAAAAAAAAAATTAGCTGTTCCATACATTTTGATCGTGTTGTAGTGCATTTTTGTATGGAACAGCTGATTTTTTTTTTCATATTTCAGTGTCGGTCCCATAATAAAAGTTGATCATATTCATGAGTACTTTCACCTCCTAAAATATCCGCACTGGTTTTAATTTTACCCTGTATATTAAAATCCACATTCATACATTGATAAGTAGTGCAACAAAAATGTGCCGTGCCGTGTAAATCAAGCTGTGCAAACTAAAGTAGGTCATAATTAATATTAAAACTACACGGTGAATTTTCGTTGGCTTTGGAGCCAAAAGGGGGAATAGAATTGCAAGTTTGGTTTAATAGAATTTGTTAATTATGATCAGTACTAGCTTCCGCCCGCGGCTTCGCCCGCATTTTTGGAATAAAAAGTAGCCTATGTATTATTCTGATGTATAAGCTATATTACTGTAAAGTTTCATCAAAATCCGTTTAGTAGTTTTTGCGTGAAAGAGTAACAAACATCCATACATCCATCCATACATACATACATACATCCATCCTCACAAACTTTCGCATTTATAATATTTAGTAGGAAGTAGGATAGTAGACTGATAATAATTAACTAATTCTATTAAACCAAACTTGAAATTCTATAGAAATCATAATATACCGTACTGGGTGTAAGTTTAATCAGTCGAAATACGAAAAGGGGTCATTGTACTCATCATTATAAACAACTTTTACTATGGGACCCACCCTGAAATCATAGTTGAGTTATGTGAACATAAATGTGTGGAACAGCCGATTTTTTTTCGCGATTTCAGGGTTGGTCCCATAGTAAAAGTTGTTCATAATGATGAGTTCAATTACCTCTTTTCGTATTGTGACTGATTAAAATTACAGCTTGAATACTGCCCCGTACTGTAGCGATTATTCGTATCTCAAAACATTCCGGCCAAGTGCGTGCTTGGACTACGTAGTGAAGGTATCCGGAATACAGATTTCTATAAGCAATTTTTCGGTTTCTTTTGAGTTACAAATGTCATCATGATATTCGGCAAGTACGAATATTCGGAAATTAGCTTGTTATTCGCTAAATACGAATATTTCGATACCTTTGGGTTCAAAGGGCGTAAAGACCATTTTGACCAAAATGAGATTTGAGGCGTATAATCGATACCTTTAGGCCCAAATTTCATTGTTGCCAAAATGGTCTTTACGCCCTTTGAACACAAAGGTATCGATTTAGTATTCGTTGCATCACTGAACGATAAGCAGGGTGGATAAATATTGTGCAATAAGTAATTACTATAGCGCCGATACCGTTCTTTTCAATACGGTTCAATGTCAGATCATAGAAACAAGAGATGTGCCAAGGCGCTATCGAGTTTGATGCCTGAACTTGAGCAAATTGCTCATAATAAAAACGTACGCGCTGGCGACGAACCGAACACGATCGATGGTATAAATACAGTGTTTTAGTTTAGTGCTAGTGTTGAGTGACGATTAACAGTGTTAGATTGAGGGTGTGCGGAATGTTTAATGCGTGGGAGATCTTTTTATTCAAAAGGAGTGCTTAATTATGCGCGTAATTGTGTCGAAAAATGTACTCAAAGTGGCATCAGTTGTTCCCGCACTAATTTGCTATGATGGCATATCTCCTTGTTTCTATGATCTGAGGGTTCAATCAAAACCTAAACAACACTTTTGATTGAATTTCTTTAAAATATTTACCTGAAAATGTAAATTTCAGTCAATTTAAAATCGATTAATACATTTTTTATTATTCTCAAAATTATTAAAAATAGAATAATTTACAATATCTTCAACTGTCTAGGATTTTAGGCAAATACACATATCAGCACTAAATCTAGGGTTGCTACATGCAGTACACAACAAATATGCTAAAATTACCGAATTTGTTCTCAATGGTAGGACTGAGTGGCGGCGACTTTTGTATCCGCGTCGGTATGTAGGCTGGCAACCCTATCGACATTTTACTTTATTACAGTCACCATTTAATATATTATTTAGAACTAGTTTAATTATTTAGAACTAGTTTCAGAGAAAAACACTTGTGACAGACAGGTTAATAGTTTCTGAGGAAATCGATTTTGACAGACAAACGGACATACAACAACGTAATTTATCAGTTTTCTATTTTTGGTACACAAAGTCAAATGTTATGAATAAAGTTTAATTATGAATTAAACTTCATTTAAAATTACAGCTTAGAAACTATTAAGTCAAAGTAATATAAATTTACCTTCAACAGGCGGCTGGAAATTCCCTTTAAAATGCGGATTGATCAGCACTTTCTTGCCGGCCAAGCCTCCGGGCGGCAAGTTGGCCGGTAAAGGGACCGGCAACATCCTAACTTCGGGCTCTCTCGGCGCTTCCTGAGGCTTCTCTACGGCCGGCGGCAAAGCTTGCCGAATCGTCACTTGCGGCATATGGCTGGAATTAGGCACTATTTCCCGCATCGGGGGCGCGAACTGCCTCGGTTGAAAGTTAGGCCGGAAATACACCGGCCTCGGCTCGTAATTGGGCCTGACTTGACCGAATTGGGGACGCTCTTCCATATTAGGCCGGTATTGGAAACGGGGCATGAATTGTGGCCGCTCCATGGGCGGGCGGAACATCGGCATGTCCTGTGGTAGTATGGGCCGCTCGGGGGAGATTTCGGGCCCCATTTGGGGTAGATTCGGAGGTTCGAGACGCATGTCCGGCCGGATTTCGGGACGCATCTCGGGCCGCATTTCCGGCCGGTTTTGTGGGAGGCTGGGCCGGAGCTGTGGAGGGGGGAATGACGCACGATGGTTGAAGTTGCCCTGTGAACGTATAATAAAAATACACAAACTTAAAAACAAGGTTTTATTTATTATAATAAAACAAGTTTAAACGGATTAAATTGCGTATATTACTGATTTATCCTCAGGTTTTATTAATTTTTATTAATATCACTGAATCTGTCGTGCATATATTCAGCCATGGATATTTTTCGACTGATTGTTAAATAAAAAAAATCTATTTGACAAATTAATTTGACGGCAAGGTTGGCGCAGTGGCTGAGAAATTGACTGCTGCGCGTCGTGTCGCGAGTTCTATTCCCGCACGGAACAAATATGTATCGGGTTTGTGCATGTGAGATTTGTGTTTGTAAATGCACCCACAATACAGAACAAATCAAGTAAGGGCCAAAGTTACAAAAATAATCGTTGATAAAAAGTTATCAGATGATTTAAAATACAGTCTTATAAACAACAAAAAAGTTTAAAATTTCAAAACCACGCGAAATATTATTACGATTCCAATTATTACAGCATATTTTCAATTAGGCTTTTTAAATCATAGCCAAAAGACGTCTACTGCCGGATATAGGCTTTCCCCAAACATCGTCACAATACATCAAGTGTAACTCACTCGATGCACGTTATTCCGTCTATAAGCACGCGAGCAGGCCACTGCCGGATATAGGCTTTCCCCAAATATCGTCACAACAAGTCCAACTCACCCGGTGCACGTTGTTCCGTCTGTAAGGATGCGAGTATCTCTGCATGAACTGCGGACTACGCCACGACGTACGACCGCGACCGAACCCGCCGCGGGGAATCACCACTTTATCTACAAAAACAAAAAAAAAATACAAAATCGATTCCCAATTGACGGAGTAGGTAATCGCTGAAAATACTTAAAAAAATATATTTCGACGAATTGAGAATCCCGAGGCACGCACCGCTGACTTTTCGAAATCATGTGCGTATTAGAAATTAATTATCACTAGCTTTAACGGTGAAGGAAAACATCGTGAGGAAACCGGCATGTCCTAGAACCAAAAAATTCGAAGACATGTGACGTCCACCAACCCGCACTGGGTCCGCGTGGTGGACTACGGCCCACTCCCTCTCACAAGAGAGGAGGCCTGTGTTAGCAGTGGGAACATTATTATGCTATGCTATGCTTATGCTAGCCAGATTCATGAGAAATAGTAGAGGCTATTTAACACCAAGGTACCAAGCAACGACCCTTAGGAGCCCTTAGGATGAAACCGCGGTAAACAGGTATTCTAAATAATATTTACCTAAACTGTCCGGTATATCTCTGATTTGTGGCAACCTCTGTGCCCCCGGAGGCCTCTCAGACACGAACCGCTCCCGTGGTCCTCCCAAATCGCCATCTGTTAGCAAAATGCATTATTATATACTTACCCTTTACTTATAGATGATGATTAAATTAAACAGCTCATAAGTCAATTGTCATCTCTATTCATTGTCATACAAATGACAAGGATAGTTGTATATTTAATTAGTGGTTAAAGTTGTGAGGCATCTATTCATATATAATGGGGAAAGATGCACTTCATTAAATTGATCAAATATTTGCATTATTTTGCTAATATTACATACAATTTATTTATACAGGGTTATTGCTAAAACACTAACAACAAAAGTTGTTGTTTATGATGTTAGTAATACAGTCCGTATTACTAACATTATAAACAACTTTTGTTCTATGACTTTTTACAAAACTTAATACATTTACCAAAATTAGACTTGTTGTACTACCCATCCGGCAAATTTAGTTTTTTTTTTTTTATATTATAGGAGGCAAACGAGCAGACGGATCACGTGATGGTAAGTGATTACCGCCGCCCATGGACACTCGCAACACGACAAGTGCGTTGCCGGCCTTTAAAAAACTGCTCTTGCCTTGGCCATTGTTGAGCGCAGTTTCCCCCCCCCCCCCCCCCACAACAATGGATTTATCAACTGCGCCATCAGGGGGGGGGGGGAGGCCTCCGGTACCCTCACTCACTCGGCGAAACACGACGCAAGCGTCGTTTCACACGCCGGCGTTCAGTGAGGCCGTGGTATTACTCCGGTTGAGCCGGCCCATTCGTGCCGAAGCATGGCTCTCCCACGGTGAAAAATTATTTATTTATTATTATTTATTTATTTATTAATTTAGATCTGTATTTTGTAGTAAATAACTACGTAACTTCTCCCGTGCGCTGTCATTCATAATAATAATTCGAAGTACCTACACTACGAGTTTTCGCGCTTTCTACGCAAAAGCCAGATAATATTTTTAATTTTGTATGAAATTTAAATCTGATGAAATATAAGTCATAGAACGAAAGTTGTTGCTTATGATGTTAGTAATATGTATAGTCTTGAAAGGTTGTTAGTGTTTCACTAATAACCCTGTATAGAAATAGGGTATATTCTGTTTTAGCCAAATAACGCGAATATTTGGGCAAATAGGTCAAGTGCCAGCACTGCCAGCATAAGAAGTTTAAACTTACTCTGTATTTGTGCACTTATGTCAGATGGGACGATCTGCGGTGATTCTATGGGGGCTGCGGGCTGCAAAAAGTACATAAGAATTATGTTTCCTCAATATAATCAAGAAAACTTTTAATTATGTTACAAGAAGCATAGTTATATTGTTGCGAAGAGCCATCTGATGGCAACACAAATATGTGTATGTTTGACCCACCCTTTGCGATGACGTTATAGACCGCGGGAGTAAGCGCTAAGGGCTATATATCTCATTAGGATTCCATGGTAGCGACGCCAGCTTCCGTGGCTACCCTTGGGGTCCGTGAGACGCCAAAACTGGCCGCCAAAGCGGATGCCAGACGAGATTAGTATCGCTTGTTCACGCCAACAAAATGGTCATCGAAGAGATGTGTTCTTATCAAGTGTCGCCAAACCGTCGCCAAGTGACATTGTAAAACAATTTGACATGTTTTGATTGGCGGCGCAGTTGGCGTCGCTGCCATGACATCCTAATGAGATATGACCCCAAAAATGAGATGTTTCTTCATTGAATTCACGAAAAGAAACTTGCAGTAGTAGCCAGACATCTACCTAACCTTAGATCATAGAAACATGGAGATCATCATAGCAAATTAGTATGGGAACAACTGATGCCACTTTTAGTACATTTTTCGACACAATTACAAGCGCTCCTTGTGAATAAAAAGATCTCCCACACATTAAAAATTCTGCACACCCTCAATCAAACACTGTTAATCGTCACTCAACACTAGCACTAAACTAAAACACTGTATTTAGGTATATCATTGGTCATGTTCGGTTCGACGCCAGAGTGTACGTTTTTATTACAACCAATGTGGTCAAACTAAAGCATCAAGGTCATAGCGCCTTGGCACATCTCCCTTGTTTCTATGATCTGGGATCCAACCAATTTTTATGGAAATTAGACTTACGATTGCAGGTGGGACTGCATGCTCTTCGTAAACGGGTGGCTCGTACGGTGCATATGTAGGTAGTTCAGGTAGTGGAGCGATCGGTACTTCTACTGTTATGTTGGGCACCACACACTCGGTGTCAGCCATCGCTTGATACTGCATCGGCTGGAACAGAGCTTGTTACTGTAGCAAGGTGCGTATGTGTCAGGGATGAAAGTATTGTAGCGACATCTGCCGACAACAGCGTAGACTACCTACACCTACACAGCTGACAGTGACAACTTGTCATGACGGCTAACGTCAAATTCCTACATCGCGCAAGCAGAGTTTGCAGCGCAATTAGCATATATACAGAAACCCAGCATCAAATGTTGGGGCAGTGGCCCACCAGACCAATATCACCTGGTCTGGTAGGAGGATCCTCCCTTTTCAATGGAGGGACATTCCGCCGCGTTCCTACATCCCCCAAAGTATAATAGTTATAATCTAATCTCCGATTGGTTGACTGATTGACTCTTTCCCCTACCAGACAATGTCTACCTAGAAGGCAAGCCCAACATACTTTTTTTTGGCTTTAGAGGGTATTTATGTGCATTTTCCATAAATTTTTGTGAGTTGATGTCTTTTTAAAGCAATAATACATTTAAAAAAAACCGGCCAAGTGCGAGTCGTACTCGCGCACCGAGGGTTCCGTATCATTTTTGGACTTATAAAGTGAAAAAATCCAGACCGCATAACTAAGTTTGTTTGTGAAGGAATTTTGATGATTTTGAAAAAACTGTACTAGTTAGGAACTTCGTTTTATTTTTGGTGCCATATTTGGGTCAATTCCTATCAACTCAAATTATTTCAAATTTTTTGCCGTGCAAACTTCGGAGATAAGGGGGGGGAATGGTATTTTTTTGGTCATTTTTCATTATATGTCGAAAACTGTGAGACATAAAATAAAATAAAAATATTTTTTGAAATGTGCAGATCAAGCCCTTTCATATGATATGTCACTTGACGTAGTAACCCCACTTTGAAATTTCGGACCCCCACTCCGGCCCCTTTTGCAATGAAAATAAAAATATTTTTGGACTTTTTTCATTTGCAATAAAGTTGAACAAGAATTCTTTATAACTGTTCCAAATTTAAAGTCGATAGCATAAGTAGTTGCTGAAATAAGCAGGTGTGACTGACAGACAGACAGACGAAGTCGCACCATAAGGGTTCCTTTTTTACCATTTTGGTATGCAACCCTAAAAAACTCTCTATAACGAAAAAAATGTGTCGGGCTAGCCCTCTAGGCACACCACTGCCTACCAGAGATTGCTTTTTGACATAAGTTCTATTTGAGTAATGTCAAACATCTATCTCTAGCAGGGGAAAGCGGATCTTGAAAGAGATTATTGGAAAGGCCATTCGTTGACTGGACCGAGTAACTAAACAACCATACAGTACTCAGCAATATTACACATTGAGCTTTAGAAAGAGATAATCGCAGAAATTACCACAAGAAAATAAAAGAGAAGAAGCTTGATAAACGGGATAGGTACACAAAAATGTTACACAATATTATTGAACTAATTGTAACTTTAAAGTTGAAGCCACATTCAAAATACCTAATACACAAGATTAGCACAACTAACCTGATTACTGTACTCCATAACATGACTGGAGTACTCCGGTGGCACCATATCGATGGTGTCTCGGTAACCTGAACCGATAGATGTTGGGACATTTTGAGGTGCAGCATTCTCATAGTCGTCAGCCAAGAGCTGCTCCTCTTCCTCATTGCCAAGGTTATAGTCCGCGAGACTCTGGTCTCCTAAATCGTCACCTAACAAGTCTTCACTGCAATAAAAATAGCTTTATTGATCACGATGAAAGTGGAACACATGTCAAGAATTTACGACGCAAAATATACTGCAAAAATACACGGGTTAGAAGCTTTCTTGTAAGGGAAATATGTAGATTGTCGATTATTTATAATAGAACAAGATAAAGTAGGTGAAACTACAAAAAATTAAACTTAAAAATTACAATTTGCTAAAAATACTAACTTGTCCGACATGTTGACAATAATAAATTTACGTTTATATTGTCTATGCCTGGCACAGCAAGCTACAAAAGATTCGTTCAGAAACCATATCACTATGTATCTATAGTCTATGAAGTTTATGAAGGAGGGTGACCACATTTTTAACCCGCAAACAAACATTCGTTTTTTGCAAATTGCAGCTGTATTTTACGTTGTATGACTGTTGTTGTGTGATAACTGTGTTGAACCAAGTACAATTTGCGACTGTAAGGATGTATTTAATTACTAGCTGTTCCCCACGGTTTCGCCCCCGTTCCTCGGCTCCTAATGGTCGTAACGTGACGTTAAATAGCTTATGTATTCCTAAAGATTTCTCATGAATCTGGCTATCATATACAAAAATAAATCAAATCCCGCTGGTAGATCCAGAGATTAGCGCGTTCAAACAAACAGACACTTCAGCTTTATAAGTAGGTATAGATTGGATGATAATAATCTAATAAGTAATTCTGATAGTGAGTAGTAGATGATTTTAATGAATAATATAATTATATTATAGGTATTTATAAATACAATGGGTATATTTTGGTCAACATACAGCCTGATGCTGAGCTGCAAATCACAAAAAAACCAGCCAAGTGCGAGTTGAAAAATCCGAAAATTATTTGTATTATAGTAAACAACAAAAATATTTTTTCTACATAGATACATACATAAGTAGGTACATAGATACTTTAAAAAATTATTAAGTTTGTACGGAACTGTCAGGGCGCGAGTTCTATTTGCACATGTCCGGTTTTTCAGTTATTTCTTGATTTAATTATTAAGGCATAATAAATTATTAACAATTTAAACCAGCAGAGCCACTTGTGACCACTTACTTTTGCCCGGCCAAGTAAGATAGCGCGGACTGTACTCTTTGGAAAATAAGTAGGTAAGTGATAATAAAACAAAAACACAATTAAATATATAATTGGTACGAGTTTTTATTTATTTTTAAAGTTTCAGTATATTTATTCAGATAACCACTAATTAATAATACTTATCATCTGCGTATTTAAGTTCCATCGTTTTGATAATATAAATTGAAAAGGTCATGGCCACCAACTGAAAACAAATAGATAACATTATTCGTTAAGTACGTTATATTACTTACAATAATTAGTGGAGATAAAATAGTCCGGGAGCCTATGGTAATATTACAAGCCTCACGGTACATCCATAAAATTAAATTATGAAAACATAATTATGCAGCAGATAATCACAATCTATTCGGTCACCTATAACAAATAATGTGCATGTTATTGAAATCAAAAATTAAAAAAAATCGTAATCTTTTTTCTCTGCAGTCGGTTAGCTGTGATAATATTTTTTTATTTGATAGTAGGCTTGCGTTTGGCCGCCATCTCGACTGATGATAAGCGATGCGGTCTACGATGGAGCACGCTTGTCGCTAATCGCACATTCGAGACAAATAGGTCAAGGACAATAGCATGTTGGTAATAATCATAGATCGCACAAAATTTAATATTTCTGGACTATAGGTATTAGGTATGCTAGCTGCTATGTTAAAATCGTTGAGGATGAGTAATACAGAAGTTGTTTCAATGTAGTGAATTTTTCTGATAAAATATTATGCTTGATGATTCGAACTTGCATCGTCGCATTGAATTAAAAAGAGTAAGTTAACAAAAACATTAACCTGAAAACCGAAAATGATTATTAATCCATAGCCGAATGAGTTCCCGAATGATGTGACGTAGTCTCCTATCACTGTTGTACATCCAGTTTGGAAAGCTTCCTCCTTGGTGCATATTGTATCGTTTGTGGGATTCTCGCAACATGTAGGTGCCGTCAGATTGTACTCGGTTACATAAGAATCTGGTCCGTATGTGCCACAACATTGTAACTGTAGAAAATAATAATATTATTGCTAAAAAAAAAGGAAAAACCACCTTCAAAATGATCACAATATTGTGTAAAATAGTTTCGGAGATAAATGCCTTTGATTTTTGATTTGGTTTGAATCGGCACCGATTTCCGAAAGTGTTTCATACAACACGTAACATACAATTGAATGCAGATAGTCGCCAAAACGCGACACAGCATTAAAGTTATCGCTAAAACGCCCGATTTTGTTACAGCAATCAAACGCTAAAATCGCCAAAACTTGATGAAGCATTGATTCATTCGATCGCCGCTAAAAGTACCTAGCTATTATAGTCCGATTTGGCTTTAAGTAATAACCATCAGTGATGAAAATATTAGAAAAAAAAATGTAAAGATCATAAATTTTTTATTGTTATAGTTATTTGATTTTTTCTTACCAATGTTTCAATGGCATGGAAGGTGAAGTTCTGATTGGTGTCAGCATCTTCAAAGGTACTGTTTACAACGGCTTGTACAGTACTTTTGTAATTCTCTAAATTCAGGAACAAAATTATTGTTATAACAATTTTTGCGGCTGCTAAAACAGCCATACAGACGGCATACTGAAAAAAAAATGTATTTTAGAAAAGAAAAATAAAATTAAACATTCGGCACAAGGCACAACACAGGAAGCCACACATACCAAATATTTTTTTAGTAGGTATCGTAGGAGGTCGCCATTTGCTTACTGTTTTAAACAAACAGAGAATACTTACTGTTATAAGCAAGCATTTTGTTTCCGTAACCGCTCCGCAACATCCAGAGAACGCAATCAAAAACACAATTACACCTAAACTAATGGCAGCGTATGGCAAGAAATCGAGATCGATTGGTATGTTTTCTGTTACTACTTCCAATTCGTAGACCGCAGCAATCCCAGCACCTATTAACGCAAGGCCGATGATCTGAAAAACAATACACAAACTATCATAAATCGCATCAAACCGATAGTCAAAGAGCTTGTGGGTTGAACACAGTTACGATTTTTGGTGCAGCTAGAACAGACTTCATAAAATTCTAAGGGCTACCCCTTAGAATTTTATGAAGTCTGTTCTAGCTTTCTAGTTCTTTTTAATAAACAAGCTGTTGCCCGCGACTTCGTCTGCGTGAACATGGATGTAAACTATGAACTTCTCCAGGTCCCAGGCTACCTCATTGTCGAATTTCATCCAAATAAAAAAAAATGCTTGAAGGAGCAACAAACACACGCACACACACAAACTTTTGCATTTATTTTTGTGCATTTATTGTTCTAGTGTGTTAACTACAGATACAGATCATTGTTTATCTAATGAAGGATGATGAGATGAGATGCTAAGATTAAGGAGATACTGATTGATGGATTAATTGTTACTAAATGAGATTTAGGGCGGGACTTGAACCCGTGACCTCTGCCGTATGTTTATGTTTTTTTGCTCTAACCACTGAGCTACCGTGTCACAACTCACACCCGACGACCCGTCCGGTACGATACGAGCATCTTCGGCTTCACTCGAAGTGCCGAAGTCTTCGTCAGACCATCAGTGAAATAATTTTCAGAATCAGATCAGTAGGTACTTAATTTCGGAGATTACCTCAGATATACAAACAAACTTTACCTCTTTATAATATTAGTATAGATTAATGTAACTGGAAATCGTATAATGCTTTCAAAAAAAAACTAAATCAAAATTGGTTCATCCGTTTGGAAGTTACGATGGCGCAGACAGATAAACACGTTAAAATTATTATAAGTCACTCTTCTGTTTGCATCGGGTCGGGGGATAATAAATAGAAAATGATAAAAGATTATAGGTAATTAAAAAATACTGACCGAAAATAATAAATTAACAATAAATAAAATAAACTTCACAAGGCTCCGACACATGTTTACAAAGTTGTTTGATTCACTTTGCTTGCACTATAATTACTGACTAGAGCACTAGAACTGTTTCATTACTACGTATCATCGTGTTCGTTGCTAAGCTTTTAATTTTTCATAAATGTATCAAGTGTTTCTCTATCTAAGAGTGCACTGATAAGGTAGGAGTGGTGGGAATATCCAGTATAGTTTTATTAGCACTTAAATCAGTCATTCGGGCAGATAAAAAAATATTGTAGGTTTCAGTCAAAAATATGGTACCTATTTATAAAAAAATCCGTCAAGTGCAAGTTGTACCAGCGTACCGAGGGTTCAGTGCCGTGCTACGGTGCATAAAAGTAAAAAAAACAGACCGCAACACTATGTTTGTGACGGAATTTCGATGATTTCTAAAAAACTATGCTACTTAGGAACTTTTTTTTTCATTTTTCATTTGCAACAAAGGTGGGCTAGCTTTTTTTATAACTCTATGTTATTTGTAAGAAGGAGATAGGTATACTGTGATTAAATTTATTTTATTGCGATGTACAACAGAATCAGCACCAATAACTACAAAAACTACTAGGCTTGTCGTGTACTACGCGTCTCCATTCACGTGGACTTACATAAAATTACCATTTTAAATGACCTCCTTAGTTTAGTGTGGCTAGTACTACGAAGAGGTCAAACTATCTTTAGTTCATCCCACAGGAATTAGATAAAATGTGGCTTAGATTTTAATTTGGACTCCAAGCTGTATTTTTTGCGTGACGTGCGCACAAACAGACAAAAATTAAAAAAAAGTTATTTTCGTTAATGGTTACGTCCCAGTATAAATGGTCTATGGTCCCAGTATCTACCTTATCCCGGTAGTTTTTTCTGGAATATTTTTAATGTACAGACACGACTTTCTTATAATTTTAAAATAGTAAGTAGGTACGCACAGCTACAGATCAAGCTATACATTTCCAGTATAAGCTGATCTCGCATTCTATAGGATTTCCTTCAGTGAGAGGTCAGTGTAAACTGGGAATGTATAGCTTGATGTGTAGCCGTGTGTACCTATAGATTAATTAGTCATAAAGTTGAAAATAATATTGATATACCTAGACAAGTGACTAACAAAGCTCTTGAATTTGTTATTATTGATAAAATAGAGCGATAAGTGATTCATATCATATATCTCTAGTATAATCGTTATCGCCATATTGTAGCACAAAGATTTTTTTTTTTTTCATCCTCTAGTTTCATTTATGGGGGACCCCTAATTATTTTATTTTTCGTAATTTCACTACAGGCTTTTAGGGCGGCTCACAGAAGACATCTACTTGCAAAGTTTCATACAAAATGGTTATGAACTGTAGATTTGACGAGGGTGTGACAGACGGACAGACAGACGGACGAAACTATAAGGGTTCCTAGTTTTACTACGGAACCCTAAAAACCAAGTCATACATTACATAACTTCTAAAGTATTAAAGATTTTCGTACCCCTCGCATCTCCCGCGTCGGCCGTTTGCGCCACTCGGCTCTGGGTCATTTTCGGTCTGCATCAGAATGGCTGGTTGTCTGTGGCGTTGGTCAATGAGAGTTGATTCGAAAATTGCTACATAATTGCTTATATTTGCTACATTATAATAAATAATTGCTACATAGCATGTACATTTAGAAATAAAATATTTTTTTTGACCAGCCATCCTGACGTTTGCTTGGCTGGTCACCTTCTAGTTTAAAGTCAAGCATGCAGAGTTTCCCGAAATGTATTGCGTCAATATTTACTTCATTTATCTAATTTAGTTGTAACTTCAAACATATGTTAAATAAAGGATGTAGCAATTATTTAAATTATCCCAAGGAAAAGTGCCTGATAAAATAATAAAGGCAAATACTTAGCAACACCTACATAACTAAGTATTTGCCTTTATTATTTTATCAGGCACTTTTCAACACTTTTCTATTCAGGTCAAAAAAATATTTTATTTCTAAATATACATGCTATGTAGCAATTATTTATTATATGTAGCAAATATAAGCAATGTTCGAATCAACTTTCATTGACCAACGCCGCAGACAACCAGCCATTCTGACGCAGACCATTTTCGTAAACGGGAAAAATATGGGGCATATACGGGAACCGATGGTCAAATTATACAGTGACAGTCCCATAAATACGGGACGTATACCAACCCTAAGGGTGTTTGTGCACTACAGACGTTTTCAATTCGTATTCGCTTTTTTACGGATTTTTAGCCAATAGGTCTGTAGAGCGATCCCCACCACTTTTGAAACTGTATAGCTGCTTGTGCACTACAGACGTTTTCAATTCGTATTCGGTTTTTTACGGATTTTTAGCCAATAGGCGTGCAGAACGATCCCCACCACTTTTTAAAATGTATGAAAAAGAAAACGGTCCGTGAAAAAACGTGCTGTAAACGTGTAGTGCACAAGCAGCCTATGAAAAAAAAAACCGGCCAAGTGCGAGTCGTACTCGCGCACCGAGGGTTCCGTATAATTTTTGGACATATAAAGTGAAAAAAACCGGACCGCATAACTAAGTTTGTTTGTGAAGGAATTTTGATGATTTTGAATAAAACTGTACTAGTTAGAAACATCGTTTTATTTTTGGTGGCATATTTGGGTCAATTCCTATCAACCCTAATTATTTCAGATTTTTCGCTCCGCAAACTTTGGAGATAAGGGGGGGGGGGAATGGTATTTTTTCAGACATTTTTCATCTTATGTCGAAAACTGTGAGACATCAAATAAAATGAAAATATATTTTGAAATGTGCAGATCAAGCCCTTTCATATGATATGTCACTTGACCTAGTAACCCCACTTTGAAATTTTGGACCCTTTTGCAATGAAAATAAAAATATTTTTTGCCTTTTTTCATTTGCAATATAGTTGGACAAGCATTCTTTATAACTGTTCCAAATTTCAAGTCGATAGAATAAAGTTGCTGAAATAAACAGGTGTGACAGACAGACAGACAGACAGACGAAGTCACACCATAAGGGTTCCTTTTTTACCATTTTGTTACGGAACCCTAAAAACGGTCCGTGAATTATAAACGTGCTGTAAACGTGTAGTGCACAAATGCCCTAATCCACGTTGAGTCAACAACAAACCTTACATGACAAAATTGTCACTAACGTCACTGTGACCTCTGTCACTCAATCTATGTGTCATGTGTCAAATGTCAATGTCATTGTGTCAAATTGGTTGAACAAATTGAGCGTGGCTTGTATTTTTTTTTGAGTTTGTTTATTTAATGTAAAAAGAATTATGGCTGAATCAGATGGCGATATAGAGTATTTGGATGAAGATGCTGATATTGTCCAACAATGCGTGCAAACAGTCCCAGTTCCAGTCCCACATTTATTACCCATGGCCATACCCCGAGTGGAAGAGAAGCCATTGTTGATCGAGCGCCAACCGGCTGAAAGAAAACGGAAAAGGAGAAAAGACGAAGAAGACGATTCAGACTACGATCCTAATGATGACTTCGTGCCCCCGAGCCCACCAAGTTCGAAAGGCAAAAAAAAGAGGCAGCAAGTCGTCAAGAAAGTTAAAGCTTACCATAAAGAAGCTGTTCCAAATTTGGGTCAGAGAGTCGCCTTAGGGGCGGATTTGAAAGTTGGTCTGCCCAAAAAACTTAAGCATTTTCCCGCCAAAGAGGATTTGAGTTTGGATCGCAAACAGTGTAAAATAAAGATTCCTGACTACGATGACCCATTGTGTTTGCCAGTAAAGGCAATAAAACATGAAGATACTGATGTAAAAAGGTTGAACAACTGGAATAATGTGTGTTTGGAGCATTTTAAGCATTGTGATAGCTTACTGAAACCAGAGCGGGGGGACGCTCATAGCTCCACACGCACTGTGGTGTTCCGGAATGTTGCCAATAAACTATCAGGTTTGTAGACTATACCAATTGACTACTGGTAAAACTGTGCAAACAAATAATTTCCTTTCAAAGACAGAATAGGTTAGTTAGTTATACCATCTGTTTTCTGCACTTAGCCTCTTGATTGGCCCATTGTGTGTGTGTGTGACCACAGGAACGAGATCATGGTCACGCATACCAACTCAGCTCCTGCCAGAATAAGGAATAGGAACTAAACAATAGTAATAACCCTCCTTTTTGCTTTACCATAGTCAGGTAAAAGATAATCATTAAACGATACCCTCCTTTTGAGCTTTGACACACTTGGGTAAAGGAAAGGTATTAGCTTTATAACTGGTCTCTGTCACATACATTGGTGTAGAGTTTACGATGACATGCTGTCACTGCGTTGCTGTAACTGTCTAGCAAATCATTTTAATCACTTAAACTTTTACTTTCAATATTACAGGTTTAACAGAAACCACAATTTGGAGCAAGACAAGCGTAGAAAACGATGACGGTGACAAAAAGTCTGAAATCTTCCAATGTGTGCTCCCTCGGTACAAAGAGAAGAAAGTACTGACAACATTCAATCTCGCTACGAGGAAGTCCAAACCGTACCATATATTGGATGAGGTGATATTGAGCAAAGAGGATAGTAAGGACGGAGAGGTGTTGGTGGCATACAAGCCAAAGGAGGCTTCGTCAGCTGTGTATAAATTGGTTGCGGCTTATGATCGGTATATATTCTTGTTATCTTCAGTTTCTGAAAGCCTGTTCAATTCAATCTGTTGTCAAATCTCATGTTAAGTGATGTGATGGTAATTTTTAGAAAAATGACAGATGGCCAATACTGTACCCATTGCCTTGTTCAATTTGATATTTTTTCTTCTTTTGATTTACTCTTCTGTTTTCACTTCTGTGTTCTCAGTGCAACTTTTCTTTGCCGATTCATATTCTTCTGAAGTTCTGTAGTTAGTTTTTTAAGTAACCTCTTTTATCCCTTTCCGTTTTTTAGGGTTCCGTACCTCAAAAGGAAAAACGGAACCCTTATAGTATCACTTTGTTGTCCGCCGTCAGTCACCGGACCATAAGTGGAGCCATGTGCTCATAGATGACGCCACTGGACGTATGCAGTAGCGCCATCTATGATCATATATCGGAACCCTTAGGGCGCGAGGCATACTCGCACTTGTCCGGATTTTTTTAGTCTACTGCCAGCAATGAGATCAACAAAAACACCCTGTAGCCAGGGATTGCAGAGAGATTGGCATATTTTGAGAAGATATGCTTTTCTTTCGTATAATGCAACTTGGTAGCTACCGAACCGGGACAACTGACTTACTGACCGGGACACAGGGACACAACGCTTCAAACCGGGACATGTCCCGGTGTACCGGGACGTATGGCAACCTTACTTTAAAGCCGAAACTCAAATCCGTGGTGGACGCCACACCGCTAAAATCTACGAAATTTTAGTGTCGACTAAGTTTGACTAAAAAGCTAACCCCGAATTGGTGAAAGACTTTAATCCTTATGTCTATTATAGGAAAACCTCAGAACCAAAAGAAGAAGATGCAGAAGATAAAGAAGATGAGGACGACGTGAAGATGTACATGAAGGAGCTGGTGTACTGCAAGATGTGCGCGCCGTGCTACCAGACGTCGTGGAGAGGCGTCAAGAAGAATACTAGGAGTGAGCCTAGTTTATTAAAACAAGTTTAAGCGGATTAAATCGCGTTTATTACTGATTTTTCTTGACGTTTCGAACACTGCAGCGTTCGTGGTCGCAGGACGACTGAGCTATGGTCCATTTCAATAGAACTTGTAAACTTTGTAAACAAACTTTCTATACAAATTCATCAAATTTTGACAGTTTGCAAAGTTGACAGCCACAGCCATACTGGCATTGTTCACAAAGTTAACAAATTCAATTGAAATGGACCCTAGTAGCGTCATGACAGCTAATTTATACAGAAATTATTTTGTAATAAGTGTTCGAAACGTCAGGAAAAATCAGTGTAGTAATCGCGAAAACCTAAGACATTATTATTAATTACTTTATTTATTTAATACTAGCTTCCGCCCGCGCCCTTGCCCGCGTTTTTAGGGTTTCATGTCATGCTCACTTTCTTGTCCGTCTGTCACTGGACCATAAGTGGAGCCATCTGCTCATAGATGGCACCACTAGAATTATGTTGTAGCGCCATCTATGATCAGGATATGATATATCTACTATGATGTAATAGCGGCATAGATGGCGCTATTGCATATTTCGAAACCCTTAGGGTGCGAGTTGTACTTGTACTTGTCCGGTTTTTGGGATAAAAAGTAGTCTATGTGTTATTCAGATGTATAAGCTATATTACTGTAAAGTTAATCAAAATCCGTTCAGTAGTTTTTGTGTGAAAGAGTAACAAACATCCATACATCCATCCTCACAAATATTTGCATTTATAACATTAGTAGAAAGTAGGATTATCAAAGAAAATCGTTCTTATTTTATATAATTTCGAATTTAACAAATATTTCTTTATTCACAGAGAGTATAGCTTGCCCAATCTGCAATCGCTCTTACGTCACCGTGTACAATCTTCTGGCGCATTTCAAGATACACTCGTCAGAAGATATGCAGAAGTATAAGAAGGTCATATCTGCTATCTTAGCTGAGGTGAGTTTCATTATAGTTATGTTTGTTAAACTCTCAGATCATAGAAACAAGGGAGATGTGCCAAGGTGCCATTGAGCTTGACCCTTTAGTTTGGTCACATTGACCATAATTAAAACGTACTATACCATCAAAATAAGAATAGGACTGACCTTGTGATGTTTTGTATTATAAAATTAAAGATTTTATTATGAAAAATCGATTATAAAATAATTGATCCAAATCGAATTTGGATCAATATACACCGTAAAACAGCGCTGCAATTTGTAAAAACCCAGCATATTTTGGATTTCGCGCGCAACCTTGACGGATCCACCTTAATATACTTTTTAGGGTTCCGTACCTCAAAAGGAAAAACGGAACCCTTATAGGATCACTTTGTTGTCCGCCGTCAGTCACCGGACCATAAGTGGAGCCATCTGCTCATAGATGGCGCCATTGGAAGTATGCAGTAGCGCCATCTATGATCATATTTCGGAACCCTTAGGGCGCGAGGCATACTCGCACTTGTCCGGTTTTTTTTTATGATTACAGATAGTGGACTACCATTACAAGTGTCGTGTGTGTCGAGAGCAATTTATAAGCATAAAGAAGTTGAGACAACACATTTCTACCCATCAAGGTAAGAAATTAATTGAAATTAGCGACCTGCCAGCTTCGCACGGGTAGCAGAAAGGACATATCACTCTACTAGCTGTTCCTCGCGGTTCCACCCCGGTTGCTCGGCTCCTAAAGGTCGTAGCGTGATGTTAAATAGCCTATACTATTCCTCATTAATCTGGCTATTATACAGGGTGGCAGGACAGTGGCGCCGACATAATTTGATGTATAAGCTATATTACTGTAAAGTTTCATCAAAATCCGTTCAGTAGTTTTTGCGTGAAAGAGTAACAAACATCCATACATCTTTACATCCTCACAAACTTTCACGTTTGTAATATTAGTAGGATAGGATGTAGTGATTCAATAACTTTTATCTAACGATTGATCGACTCTACGTGACCAGAGGCGTTTCCATCGCTGTATTCCTAATTAGAAAATAATTATGTGAAATGCACTAATTAAAATGCATTTTTTTTTTCAGGTAACGAGGTGTTTACTTGTGAAGTTGGCAACCACATGGCGAGATAGGAAAAAAACAAAAGAATATAGAAATAAATAAATAGAATAAAATAAAACTTTCTTACGTAAAATAAAAATACAGTTTTATTTTACAGAGTGAATTCCCTTCGACGCTATGTTGGTTCCCCTGAATGTCATTATGTTGCAACGTTTTTAACGGTGTTGGAAGTTTTCTTTCAGTGCCAATTCTCGTTCATCACTTTTTAGTGTCCCAGGCATTACTTTTAAAAAGTCAAAAGTCAAAGCATTTATTTCAATTAGACCAGTTACAGGTACTTTTGAATTGTCAAGGAGTCTGTCAGTTAGTCATAATGATGAAGCTAGATGCCCGTTCCACAGATAATATAATACTATACGTACAGATGCCTCATCTCATACAAAGAAATGTGACCGATTTAGCGCGGGCTATCTTCGGGCTATACATTTTTCCGTGCTTAAAGCATTTTTCAAAATTTGAACAAATATTTTTCATGATGTATTTTTTCATGTTCTCAATTTTACACAAACTTCAATAACAAATCGATACGTATAACGCCATCTATTATAAGTTATGTAAACAAATGTTACTTTGTTCCTGATGAGACCCCATGCCCGTTCCAAAGCGTAGATTCCTATTGAGAAGAACGGGCAAGAAACTCTATGGTTACTCTTTTAAATCAAATCATTACAAATAATCATGGTTACATTGTTTTCGTCGGAAATAACACAAATATGAGAGAACAATGTATAAGTCTAGAATAATAGTAAAAACAGCTCCAAATATTAGCCATAGCAGTCCAGAGATGACCAGTCCCAACAGACGGCGCCCGTTCACGAACATGACACATAAATCTACAAAAAACATTAAACATTGGGACCTACCAGGAGTGCCAACATAGCGTTGAATAATTCTTATGTGAAACGCTCAGTAGAGCGGCCCCCTCAAACGTTGCAAGGCGTGATACAGAATACCTTTTCTCTGTGGCAATAGGTGTAATACGGTACCGGACTATTTTTTTTTTATTGTGAATCTGTAAACTATTTGAAAGAAGTCGGTTAAAAAGGTAATTATAATTAACACCAAAAAACCGATAAAACATCTACAAAATTGGCAAAGTTATAAGCGTTTTAAAATGATTTGCTAGACTCGGACGGCATGCATGCTAAGTGACGTAACACCACCTACGTCCGCTTCGCGCGACAAAGACGGAGCGATACTTCCTCCAAAAACTTTAAAAGCGTCTATGTTTTCCATTTTGTGATAAAATATTATTTTTTTTTTCTACTTTTTTAGGGTTCTGTACCTCAAAAGGAAAAACGGAACCCTTATAGGATCACTTTGTTGTCCGCCGTCAGTCACCGGACCATAAGTGGAGCCATCTGCTCATAGATGGCGCCATTAGAAGTATCCAGTAGCGCCATCTATGATCATATTTCGGAACTCTTAGGGCGCGAGGCATATTCGCACTTGTCCGGTTTTTGTTATTCCTATTTCTTCTTTGGAATAAAATAATTTATTTGTACTTTTTTAATAGTAGTCCAGTACCGTATTGCCCCTCCCTGACTCACGAGTCACGACCACGACGACCGAAGCACTAAGTAAAATCACATAAAAATAATTGCTCTTTACCCTTTATCGAAACGAAATGCTGTAATGCCCCTCTCAATCGATATTTTTGCTATCGGTTAGCTATCGATAGTCGACTATCGAGCGGCAACACTAATCGGCACAATGATTGCTGAGTATAGATGGGCAATCCACCGGGTTTCTTTGGTAAACACCCGATAAATGTTTATGGGTGTTTATCGGATGTTTAAAGAAATCCGGTGGATTGCCCATCTATATTGTTGAGTCCTCGAAGGGGGCAGATGGGAATACCCCCACTAGATAGTAACGCCATCTAGACTATTAATTACTAAACTTCGAGTTGCATGGTAGTTACCGTTGCTAAGTCAATTCGCTAGATGGCGCTAACAGTTGACTTAGGACGTAATTTTTTTCCTCTGTGCTTAGGACATTATTTTATTACCCGACTTCGGCACAGCCAAAAGGAAGGGTTATGGAATGATACTCCAATGCAGAGCTCCCCTTGTGCGTTTTAATCAATCAAATTAGTCAGCAGCGTATCAGAAGTTAATTGCCTTAAAAACCCCTTCATCCCAGTTTAATGTAATTTTGTTGACCAGGCAATGCCTCTATAGGAATACCTACCAATGGGATAGTTGGGTCACGGGGTCTCATCAGGAACAAAGTAACATTTGTTGAAATAACTCATAATAGGTGGCGTTATATGTATCGTTTTGTTATTGAAGTTTGTGTAAAATTGAGAACATGAAAAAATACATCATGAAAAATATTTGTTCAAACTTTGAAAAATGCTTTAAGCACGGAAAAATGTATAGCCCGAAGATAGCCCGGGCTAAATCGGTCACATTTCTTTGTATGAGATGAGGCATCTGTACGTATAGTATTATATTATCTGTGGTTGGGTATAGGTACTTACCTGATAGTCAATATAAGATGCAGTATATTATTATCTTCCTGTCTGATAGTTATAATAAATTGGAGTCACAAAATAATCTGGTTATCTATTTAGGCTGTGAGTTGATCCATCAGTCAGTCAGTCAGGAAAAAGCATTTTTAAATATACTTACCTACTCATAGAGATGAAGATGACATGCTATCTACAAGGTGGAGAGTTCGGATTCGGACACGCCCTGCCGGGCTAACATGCGCGCCGTGACAAATTTTGTCGCGGCGCGCATGTTAGCCCGGCTGGACAATGATAATGATAAATGATATTTATTTTGTAAATAGGTTAAAAATAACACTTTTACACGTCAAAACATTTTTTTAAGCTAGATGAGTTCGGTGTTTCCTATATTCTAGACTACCTTTGAGAAGAAACACCGAAACAAACTCAAAGGTCGACGTCTCTTTTAAAGTCCAGACAATTAAGATAAATTGTGTAAGAACCATGCAGGTTAGTCTGACAGAAAGTAGGAATAAAGTTTTAAAATTAAGTAAAGCTGCATTTATCTATATTTTTTAAGGGTTCTGTAGCCAAATAGCAAAAACGTAACCCTTATAATTGGCTGTGATGGAGTTCAAGCTGGAGACGTCTCAAAACACCATCAGTGATTTACGTGCCGACATAGTGGACTTACGCAACACTAGCGGTAAGTAGGTCACCTATGAGTTCACGTCAACAGTGAACACACGTCGTGGAGCAAACAACGCATCGCTGTCGAGTTTCGAGTCAGCGAAATTGGACTCGCCACCGGCCGCTGTCACTGCAAGCGATGCATTACCGCGCCCCGCCTGTCCCGCCTCTTGCGTCATAGAGACGACGTCACAAGTAAGTATGTCAACACCACGCCGTGCTTACTCAGCAGCCGCTGCACAACCTCCCATCCAAAAGGAGCAGCAACAACAGCACATTTTTGCCAAAAGCGCAAAAATAATCGAGGGGCCAAAGAGTCGTGATGTACCGGCGCGCGGGATTGTGCCTCCAGCCCCTAAGAAAGGGCAGGCAGACAAGGATGGCTTCGTAACAGTGGAGACGAAGCGAAAGAAACCTTGCCGCAATCGATGTGGTACTGCACTGGCGGGACGCACGTAATACGCACATGACTTCGAAAAGTCAGCGGTGCGTGCCTCGGGATCGAACTCGAACCATTCGCCGTGGGAGGCACATGGTCAAACCACTAGGCTATCACTGCATTCGGATAAGTAGAAAACCAAAAAAAGTCGGAGATCATGTCTTCTACAATATCAATCGGCAGGTCTTATTTAATATCAATTGTATCGTTGAAATAGGTAGGTACTTATTGCCGGTCAAGTCAGCACCAATTGGCAAAAAAATCTGCCTCCTTCCGCACATTAGGTAGGTAGCTAGGTAGGTATAACAGATTGCCAGCCCATTTTGTGTTAACAAGAAAAAAAAACCCCATTCCATCCCTTCATTGATTTACACTTTTACAACTTGCTCGGTCCCTGAGTATAATGACTGGTGCATTTTTCTCCCGTCACACAAAGGGTCGTGACGTCACACTGTCAAAATTTCTAACAAAATATCTAACCCTCGTTGCAAGGTCATTGACTCTTGTTTACGCCAGAGGGATGAAAGTTCGATGAACCCATGTTTACGTCACACCTAATATTTTTTTGGGGTTCTAAATTGAGGGTCGAATTGTATTAGAAATGTTAGGTACTCGTTTTTGTGGGGTGCAGATATTTTGTTAAAATTGAGGATTTCCTTTAGCCGGCCTATAGGTAACTGAGATAGGCTAGGGCAGGGACGACGAAACTTTTGGCACCTGTGCGAGTAGGACTCGCGTCCTGGAGGGTTCCGTAAATAGGTACCTACTTAATTATGTATGTCTGCAGATAGTATTGTTAATAATCAACTAGTAATCTAGTAAATCAACTGTTTCATTAGATAGTTTATCCATCCTGGGAATTGAGTCTCCACGATTTTTGCCTGTTTTTTCGATACCAATACTGGCAAGATATCGGTCCCGGTAATTAAGAGAATGTTTTAAGTTTAGGTTTGTAGGTACTAAGTTAGCCCGCGATATCCAATTTTCCTACTTTTTTGGAATTTGCGGTTCAACATCAGGTTGTAATTTATGTTGATCAACATTTTTGCATAAAGTTGAACAGGCATATGAGACACTAGCTGTTCCCCGCTTTCACCCCCGTTGCTCGGCTCCTAAGGGTCGTAGCGTGACGTTAAATAGCCTATACTATTCCTCATGAATCTGGCTATCATATACAAAAATCTTTTTTTCGAATCCGACTGGTAATTCCAGAGATTAACCCGTTCATACAAACAAGCTCTTCAGCTTTTTAATATTAGTATAGATTTCAACTTAGCCGCTAGAGTGGACATTAATGCACCACCAATCTTCTATTATGCAGATGTCCATAGGTGAATAAATACATAAAAAAAACCTGAGAGACAAACATAGCTTTTTTATACTCAGAGATATCCCACCCCCAAAATGCTTTGAATAGGTACACACTGCATTTCATTTAGATCACCATTTCGATATCTACATGATCTACAATGAAAGCGACCCGACAAAGCCAATATCTCCACTCACCCCGCTCAAACAATACGTTGAATAGAGGGAATTCGCTACAAAGGGGACGCATCACATTTATGTGACACTGAGTTTCGAATCGCGATTATTGATCCTTATATTTCGATGTGTCATCTGATGAGGGGTTTAGATCGATCGATCTGCTCCTTTGAGCTGCACTTGCCGCGATTTGACCGCAGATTGTAGACCATTCTTTATGCCGTGGTCACACAAAGCGAAAATACTTACTTTCAATCTCTTCTTTTTAGGGTTCCGTTCCTCAAAGTCTGTCAAGACCTTTTTCTCAGGAACGCGTGGAGATTGAAATTAATATCGAATACCTACTTAAGTCTATGTTCCCTTGTAACTGTAAGAAAATCAAGCTTACATCTACGCCAATGCAATTAATAAGGTCTCACTCACGCACAAGTACTGAAAATCGTTAGTTTGTAGCTTAGAGCATTTACCCCTGGAGATGCTAAAGTCAGAACTAAGTAGGTATATCTGTAGTTAGCAAAATTTGTCGACGCTTTTATCGTGCATTTGTCTCAAATTCGCACGAGTAAGAGCGAGACAAAACAGTCGACAAAATTAGTCGCGGCGCGCATGTTAGCCCTGCAGAGCGCCTAACATGTGCGCCGCGACAAAATTTTGTCGACGCTTTTATCGTGCATTTGTCTCATATTCGCACGAGTAAGAGCGAGACAAAACAGTCGACAAAAGTCGCGGCGCGCATGTTAGCCCTACAGGTCGCCGCGTGAGAAGAAGAGATAACGAGTTGGATAGAAAGAACCGTGTCTATTATTTAGGAACAGATAATATAGAATTGCTCATGCTAAGTGTGCAGTGTGACCCAGCCTTAATAGGGAGAGATAAATGATAAATGATATTTATTTTGTAAATAGGTTAAAAATAACACTTTTACACGTCAAAACATTTTTTTAAGCTAGATGAGTTCGGTGTTTCGTATATGACTACCTTTGAGAAGAAACACCGAAACAAACTCAAAGGTTGATGTCTCTTTTAAAGTCCAGACAATTAAGATAAATTGTGTAAGAACCATGCAGGTTAGTCTGAAATGGCCTTTAGAGGAAAGAGCCATACAGATTTGAGTGGACCTGACCTGACTGTGCACGCATGTGCCGGGTATCGTGGTAGCTCAACCCAGACTTAGGGAGCTCAACGACCCAACGAACATTACCATCAGAGAGGACAAGAGAGGGAGGGGGTAGGGTGGCGGAGACACAAACATAGAAGAGAATTTAATTATGTTTACTATTGAATGTTGTTTATCGAAGCATATTTATTATAATTAATTGGTAGGTACTTTATCTTACAAATTGTCTATTTCTCGGTTCGTATGATAACAATGACCCCGGATTTTCGGATAAATTGCATAAACTAAGATATAATAAAATAATAAGTATTACGGTCGAATTTCGACCACTGGGCGTCCAAAAGTAGGTAAGATTAAAAACGTGACATGTCTCACGGGGTATATGCTCTAAGGGCGCGATTCCATTATGCAAGTCTTGCATGCAAGTATGACGTCACCTCAGATCATAGAAACAAGGAGATATGCCATCATAGCAAATTAGTACGGGAACAACTGATGCCACTTTTAGTACATTTTTCGACACAATTACGCGCATAATTAAGCGCTCCTTGTGAATAAAAAGATCTCCCACCGCACACAATCAATCTAAGACTGTTAATCGTCACTCAACACTAGCACTAAACTAAAACACTGTATTTATACCATCGATCGTGTTCGGTTCGTCGCCAGCGCGTACGTTTTTAATATGAGCAATTTGCTCAAAATCAGGCATCAAGCTCGATAGCGCCTTGGCACAACTCCCTTGTTTCTATGATCTAAGGACGTCACACTTGTGTGCAAGTGATTTGAATCGAACATTTGCAAGCTGTGGTTTCCACTATACAAAATGCAAATGCGACGTCACACTTAAATGCAAGACTTGTCTTATCGAATCGCGCCTGCCAATTTGTTTGCGAACGTTGAATGTCACGGGGACATTCTCCCTCTAACGTTCGCAAACAAATTGGCAGTTCTTGCTGTATATTACGCAGCGTGTCGGTACAAACGGGACAGGCAGAAAGAGAAACACGTTAAGTAGGTAGTTTAAGTTATAATATCTTAGTTCTGCTTATATTCTTCATAGATACAATTAGGACGGCAATTAGCTGTTGTGTAAGTAAATATACCAGTCGCCTAGCCGGTGACCTGAAAGAAATAAAAAACTGTTAAAAACTTATAGGTACCGGCACCAGTCATGAGCACAAACGTCACCTGCGCATTAGCTGATTTTTCGGACTCTTTGGTGACGTGGGGCGCCGAGATTGCATGCGATTGGTTCATCAGTCGATGCTCGTCGTCTATTGGACTATACTCTACTACGTATTGTCAACTGTCTATTGTCTATTGGGCCGAAAATGTACATGCGCGATCTGTGATCATAACTCACGCCTGTACCTAATCAATCAACTTAGCCTGTAGTGATTGGCTAAGTTGATTGATTAACCAGCAGTGGCTGGATATAGGCATCTTCCAAGTTGCGGTACTTGACTCCGCCTTCCGTATTCAGGGTCACAATCTGCTAGCTGTTCCCCATGGCTTCATCCCCGTTGCTCGGCTCCTAAGGGTCGTAGCGTGATGTTAGTCATAGCTTATACTATTCCTCATGAATCTGGCTACCATATACAAAAAGTTTTTTCGAATCCGACTGGTAGTTCCTGAGTTTAGCGCGTTCAAACAAACAAACTCTCCAGCTTTATTATATTACTATAGATACGTAGATTAAAAACAATAAATAATTACTTCTACATCAAGACGTTAACTTTAAGTCTTAAATACTTGACCACTAAGTTTGTGTTACCTCTTTTTTTTTTTGTGGATGGGAAATCATCAAATGACTCCCCTCCCGCTCTGGGCGGAGCGGAAGGGAGTGTCAGACTCTTACTGACTAAAACCCACCCGTGTTCCTTCCTTTGCCCTTTATGTTCCGGGTCAGCGGTATCCCTTTCGGACAATCCCGCTTTCCCGGCAGGCTTGGGCCCTAGTGGGCCCCCTCTTCGATGCTGACATCTCTTTGAGGCGCGCGTGGAACACGTACGCGCCGTTCGGCATACAGATGGTTTGAAGCAACCCGCCCTTAATCGTCACTCAACACTAGCACTAAACTAAAACACTGTATTTATATCATCGATCGTGTTTGGTTCGTCGCCAGCGTGTACTTTTGTACTACGCCCAATGTGGAAGCTCAATAGCGCCTTGGCACATCTCCCTTGTTCCTATGATCTGAGCTTTAAACAAATGACCACGCCACAAATAACGACCAAACTATAATCCCTCATACACGTATTTCAATTAGGGCAGCCTCTAATTGAAATCGGCGGACGGCCGGCAGGTAAAGGCGGATTAACGTCATACAAATACGCCCCCCACAGCCCTATCACCCCTTAAAGGTGGGGGTAGAGTTGGTCTGTCTGTCTGTGCCCATGGCAACTCCCCTGGCCAGCTATTATTAATTTTGACAAGACTACTTTGATTGATCGGAACATCAAATGCAAGAGCGACGTTGTAATTTGCGTAGGGGAATTTGTGAAGGAAATATGGACAGTTTATTAGTAAGCGCTTTGATCAGTATTTTAAAATGGAATTGAGTGTGATTGGTTCGTACTTATTTGATGGGACAATGTACCGTAACGTGGGGCTATTTGGAATTTTTTAAATGAGGGACTTGATTACATGCATTTCCTTCCGTTTTTAGGGTTCCGTACCAAAATGATAAAAAAGGAAACCTTATGGTGCGACTAGTGATGGGTTTCTGCCCGGGCAAAAACCCCGAAACAATTTATTGGCCGGGCAGAAACCCAACTATATAGATGGGTTTATGCCCGGGCATAAACTCGAAACAGGGTTTTTTCCCGGGCAGAAACCCATCACTAGGTGCGACTCGTCTCTCTGTCTGTCACACCTGCTTATTTCAGCAACTACTAATGCTATCGACTTGAAATTTGGAACAGTTATAAAGAATGCTTGCCCAACTTTATTCAAAATGAAAAAAGTCAAAAAATATTTTTATTTTCTTTGCTGAAGGGGCCAGAGTGGGGGTCCGAAATTTTAAAGTGGGGTTACTAGGTCAAGTGGCATATCATATGAAAGGGCTTGATCTGCACATTTCAAAATATATTTTTATTTTATTTTATGTCTCACAGTTTTTGACATATGATGAAAACTGTCTGAAAAAATACCATTCCCCCCACTTATCTCCGAAGATTGCGGAGAAAAAAATCTGAAATAATTAGAGCTGATAGGAATTGACCCAAATATTGCACCAAAAATAAAACGATGTTCCTAACTAACTAGTACAGTTTTTTCAAAATCATCAAAATTCCTTCACAAACAAACTTACTTGTACGGTCCGAGTACGACTCGCACTTGGTCGGTTTTTTTTTATGAAATGTTGGTTAAAAACTGCAATTAATAGTACCATACTATAAGTTCATACTTAATACCTATAAAACAAAATCGCTTTTCATGTCTGTCTGTTTGTCAAAATTAGTTTAGGTATTTAATTTTAAACTTTTCCCCGCCTAAAAATACGTATTCTACCTCATTACTCGGTCTACCTTCATAGGTACCTACTCTGGCTGAGGTGGGAGATTATAAGGGGGAAACTTTATTAAATTCCACTCGCCAAAGGGATTTTTGTCGGCCATTGCACCCCTCGTCCAGTGCAGCCAGCGAGGAAGGCAACGTTTTGACATCGTTGTATGGATGTTTGTTACTCACATAACTCAACAAATTGTATGGAACAGCTGATTTTTTTCTGCAATTTTAGGGTTGGTCCCATAGTAAAAGCTGTAATAATATAGCTTATGCATCAAATTATCATATAGGCTATAAAAAACCTTGAAGTATCACCAAAATTGAAAGGACACGGCGGACGCCCATAGAACGCTGGACTTCAGATTGTGTATGTCGGTACAGATATGAAATTAGTTTGGTGTCATCGAGTATTTCAAGAGTATTTAAATTCATTTTTTATTTGTTTTTGTACGTAATTGGATTAAAGAGAAATCTTTGTATTTGTGACAGTGAGGTTAAGTATGGTGTGAATGATCCAATGAAGTACAGCCCGACTAATGAGTTCTCAATTCAAAGGTTTTAGTTGCTGTCGACATGATATTCTGTGGAGGCACGCGCCAGCCAGCATGCACCCATTTTTGTTTTATTGGTTTTTTCAAAATGTCAACGGCATAATCATTTTATTTCTTATTTATTTCGACTTTTGATTCCAATTCTTAAGATAAATTAGGCAAAGAACAATTAAAATATATTTTTATTTTTGGTTAAGCTTTTATTACTGTACCATATCAAGCCCAAAACTACCAACGTCCTTTACGCGGGTGAAGCTACGGATAGAAGCTATATTAAAGCTATAAAGTTATACCTACTGATAATAAATTATTAATGTTCTGTGGTCGTTTTGTGTCCGCAACTTTAGATTTTTCGATCCTTTCCTTGTACTTCAGTGAATAAAGTATAAGCTATCCCTGGCTACTCTTGGGTGTCGTTAAACGCGAGATAAGGAAGTGACCTTTTGAACGTCAAGGTAGTTAAATTGCGGTTAAACTTTCAACAGCCTTTCAGATGGCAGTTTTGGGTAGTTTGGGATTAAATCCTGCGGTAATACAGTGGAATACTGCTGTTGGATAACAATTTTTATTAAATAAATAATAAAACAAAAGACAATGAACCGCATATGAAACAAATGGCAATCAACAATTCATCAACCAAAGTATTTTCTTTTTTGAGATAATCAAGAAAGATTCAAGGAGCATTAGTATAAACCATTGTCTTAATAGTCTGTCTTATAAGAGAGCCTGTCAGTCTTATAAGAGAAGCTGCTTAACTGATGGGAATTGGTCACCACCGCCTATGGACATCGGCAATATCAGAGGCTCTAGAAACAAAGTACAAATAAACAAATACCAAAAACGAAGATTCCACTTTGTGAAAACAGCCAAATAATAGAATGAGCTGCCGGAGTGGGTGTTCCCCGATCTACAATCTGAGTGTCTTCAAGTCGCGAGTGAATCGATTTCTTCTAGGCGCTGCATCGTAACCCGCATCAGGTGAGATGGCGATCAAACAAAAGCCTATCATTAAATTTTAATGATAGGCTTTTGTTTGATCGCCATCTCACCTGATGCGGGTTACGATGTCCTGAGCCTGTAAATTAACCATCCCCCACAGCAACACTGCTTAGCGGCAAATAGTTATAGTGGTAGTACTTCCCTGGTCAAGTTATTTCACAAAGAGCTCCACTTTAATTTGACTTAGACTAGATTGAATGCTTATGTAATCACCAATACGTAGCCATAGCTTCCCCTCAGGCTTAAAATCAGCTGTGCTTAGTTTGTAAGTGATTTAAATGCACCTCGTATGGTCACGCCTCGTTTCCTGCACGCGCCGAGGGTTGAAAGCGTGAAACATGAAATCACCATATGTTGTTACACTAAGTGACCGCGACTGACTGACGGGACTTTCTGATGAAAGTTGTTGTTTTTTGTGTATTTGGACGAGTTTCTTATTTGGGAGAAAAAAATCTTGCTGGTCTCAAACATCTCGATCTTCTTTTGCTTTCGAAGGCTGGACCCGAATCACAAAAGATGGCAGTACCTATTGTATACCTACATCTGATGATGGCAAGAGATTTTTGTCCTATTGTGTGAAACAATTGCTGCTATTATCTTTCATTTTATCACAGCATCCGATCGAAGATTTCAAACTGGAGTGGGTGTTCCCCGAAAGTTAGAATCTGGGTGCCTGGGTGTCTCTTCAAGTTGCAAGTGAATCGGTTTCTTCTAGGCAAGCGTGCTCCATCGTAGACCGCAGCATCGCTTAACATCAGGTGACGTGGCGGTCAAACGCAAGCCTATTCTTAAATAAAAATAAAACCTGAATCCAAATTATATTCGAAGAAAAACAAAACATTTACCAGCTCTAAAACATCAATTATTATGCCTCACTGACCAACCCGATTACGAAGCACTAGGTACAGTGTTTTCACCCATCAAAGGGTTTTAATAACTCCGTTTCACCCCAATGCCGTGGGGGTCAGTTTTAAGCCGAACCAGAGATTGAATCAATATTGGCCCCCACCCCCTCGCAGCCTTTGATTGGGCTGCCCAGTTAATTAGTGACGTAGCCACACGAAGCGTACCTTTAAAAGGAATTTGAGAACGTATGTAATAGGGATTATTGAGGCTATGCTGCTGAATACATAGGGTTGAAATTATGTGTATATTTGGATGTGTACGGGGTGATTCGTAGTTTAATTAAGTCTTTTTAATTATGACATAACATGATGAAGGGTTGGGTAGAGGTTTATAGTATAGTATAGGTACCCACATTTAGCCAATTATGTTAAACTTAATATTTTAAAATTCCGTATTGTAAAAGGAAAAAGCGGAACCCATAAAGGATCACTTTGTCGTCCGTCTGTCCGAGGTCCTTAACGGGTGGAGGCAACTGAATTTAATAACGAACCTAAAAAAAACTTAAGTATTTTCATTATTTTTTTAAAGTGTCTCATTGATTTTGAGCTGAAACTTTGCCGTGCATAAAATTAAATATTCTTAGATACAATTTTCACAACTTTCTTATGTTTAGACTTACCTACCCTTTTTATTAGACTAAACTAGGATCAGCCTAACTATAATCATTTCGGCTAAAACGTGGACAAGCTGTTTAGTTAAAAGTATTTTTACCTAAAAATATAATTAATTCTTAAAATAATATTGATGTAACCCTCGTTGCAGAAAATTCTATGTAAAAAAAGTCGTATTAATAAGTATTTAAACCATTTACATCCCACAAAGCGCGCCATTGATTGGTTACAGACTCGTGTCATTTATGACCAAAGATTATTTATTCAACAATGAGGTTTTAGTTTTTATAATTTTATTATAAAAACTAATGAATAAAATTGTTTTGTTTTAAAAAACGTAATTAATTGACCTTATATTATACCTTTATTTATTTTATTAGATTTAAAACCAACAAAAACTTTTCTACACTAACTTATTGATTATTTCATTATAATTACTATAGACAAAAACCTCATTAGTGATTATGAATCATAAGGAACACGGTCTGTAACTCAAAAATGGCGCTGCTTTGTGGGATGTAAACGCTTTAAATACTTATTATTCAGATAATTTTTACATAGAATTTCCTGCAACGAGGGTTGGAAAAATATTGTTTTCAGAATTAATTATATTTTTCGGTAAAAACACTTTTAACTGAACAAGATGTTCACGTTTTAGCCTGAGCTCCGAACAAAGTGATCAATACCCTTTTAGTAACAAACCGCCCTGTATCCTACACAGCCACTACTCAAACATACAGGCGAAAGGGATTGGAAGTCGAAACAATTTGTAACAAAATGCTATTTGAAACCTATTGGTACACTAATTAATACCTTCAGACAATAGGATTTAAACACGTAGTATGATCCCTAATACGACTAAGGAAGGGCTATTAGCCGTATTGGGATTATACCAATGACGTATTATACAGGGTGGCAGGTTAAACAGTGGAAATATTTTAAGGGGTCATTGTACTCATCATTATGAACAACTTTTACTATGGGACCAAACCTGAAATCGCGAAAAAAAAATCAGCTGTTCCATACATTTATGTTCACATAACTCAACAAAATGTATGGAACAGCTGATTTTTTTCGCGATTTCAGAGTTGATCCCATAGACAAAGTTGTTCATAATGATGAGTACAATGACCCCTTAAAATATTTCCACTGTTTAACCTGCCACCCTGTATATATAAGACGCGTCATACACCAACATCACTGTACTAAAAAACCGGTCAAGTGCGAGTCGTACTCGTGCACCGAGGGTTCCGTATTATTTTTGTACGTATAAAGTGCAAAAAACCGGACCGCATAACTAAGTTTGTTTGTAAAGGAATTTTGATGATTTTGAAAAAACTGTAGTAGTTAGGAACATCGTTTTATTTTTGGTGCCATATTTGGGTCAATTTCTATCAACTTTAATTATTTCAGAGTTTTCGCCCCGCAAACTTCGGAAATAAGGGGGGGGGGGAATGGTATTTTTTCAGACATTTTTCATCAATGACGTTCAGCCAAGAAACTGGTTGGTGCATGACTAAATGAATGGTGGGCAATTACCTTACTTTTTTGGTGCCATTTTAGATCGCGGGTAACGTATCTAGGATACTGTGTGTTTTTATACCGACTTTGAGATTTCAAAAAGAGAGGATGACTTTCGAAACGGTTTTTGACAAATTAAATATTAGAAAAAAAAACAAATAGAAAATTTAAACTACCTTCAAAAAGATCAGCATAATGTGTGAAACAGTTTTGGAAGTCGATGCCTTTGCGTTCCGAAATGGTTAAACACAATTTTATTTTATTTCAAAATCTATATGGGATCACCGGATACGAATTGTATAACTCCTTCCTTTTGAAGTCGGTTAAAATAAGATTGTCACAAGTCGAAAAGTGGATGTCTTTCGGAGTTTCGGCTGATATGATGACGTCACAGAAGGAAAAACGAAATGATAAAAAAAGAGGTGATGTGATCAAAATCGGTGTAGCAATTTTCGAGAAAATGACGATCGCACCCATACATACATTCATACGGGGAAACTAGAGAAATATTTTTTGTACTTAAGAACTCAGCTTACCCTTCACCGTAGTTTCCTGCTGCTATTTAAAATAAATCGAGCAGATCCCTATCTATTCTGTAGGTACCGACTCGCCGCTGCGAACGTTCAAGGGAGAATCTCACTGTGACATTCTTCATCGGAAGTTCGCCAACAAATTGGCAGTTGTCGCGGCGAGTCGGTACAGTATAGGCAGGAGATGAGTTATCCTGGAGATCTTGAATCAATTTTCGCCGTAGGCATCGTAGAACTGAAGAAGGCAGCTATAGTAAACCAGATGTGATATTAAGGCGTACCCTAAAAAAGATAAATTCCGTCGCCGTTGTGGTCCTACTACTCTTAAACTCACTAACATAAAAATCTAGAAAAACTATATAATAAACATTGATATGTTACCTTTATTTCGAACTAATAATAATATTGTAGCATAAAAATTACTGTATGAAAATAGTTATTGAAATGAGGTCGTTTTTAGAACTAAATTCGCTACTGCTTCTAAACTAAAGGTGATAATTTTTCGGTTTTTGCTGGAGAATATAGGCAATCCATTTATCTTGAATCGGAACTTGTCTCATATGAAAATACGTTTTGTAGTATAAGCAGGAAATAATTTTGCTAATTTTCGCGTGCGTCTTTGCGTCTCCGCGCAGATCAGCCACTATAGAAAAGGTCTTTAGCGTTACCACGCGCCTTAAGTAAGGTGGAGACCAGCAGCCTAATTACGTAACTCAATTTCTTTCGCCATGGCTTTCATTTTGACAGTTCAACAACATCCATTGCGGCGTTGAGCTAGTTACGGCACGGATAGCAATCACACGGCGTAATGAATGTCAAAAACAATGCCATGGTGATAGCAATTGAGTTACGCAATTAGGGTGCTGGTGTCATGAAAGAACTCCGAATTTGGCAGTTTGCTTGCACTAATTTACAGCATTTGTTTTTTCAAATTAAGGAACTTTAAATTGCTTTCTGGTAAAGATAGGGAATTATGTATATTTCAACCTAATCTATTTATATTTTTATAGTCGTTCGATCTATTTCTAATACATCGCTTTTAAACACAACGTAAAAGGGCAAGTGTCAGCAAAACATAAAAGTACAATGAGCGTCAAAAGTGTTTGCTATTGTTTTTGTTGAAGCAACTTTCTGAAATAATTATTTTAATGCGATCGCAGGAGCAGTATTACTTTTAGTATTAATTCGAATTAATCATTGAAAACACCAAATTATAAGTTAAATTTTGAAAACATCGGTCTGGCTGTCACAGTGAGACTTTTATTTGTATATAAAGTAATAACTTTTATTTTTTATAAACTAATAGTCTTTGATTGGTTGGTGTAAGCAGCCTAAAGCCGCATTTCATTAGGTTAACTGCAGACTGCAAGTAGCTTGCGTGAAAAAGTGTATAACGCCTAAACTGCCTGCAAGATACTTGCAGGATTCATGCATCAGGATGAAAAAAAAACTCAGTTCGGGTTTTTTATATATTTAGAACAAGAAATGTATAGTTACAACCATTGAGGATATTAAATATCATATTGTAAAAACTATTGTATAAAGTGAAGAGAATGTGACATTTTTTCCATATTTTTTTTATAATTAATTCCAATAAATTAATTAATTTATAGACACATAAATTACGTGAAAATATTAATTAATAATTACGTAAAACAGCCAAGTATCTACTGATGTAAATATATTGGTTATTAATGCTTACTTTTAGGAATGAGTATTCTTTTTTATTCAAAATCTTTCTAATCCGTTATCGAAAGAAAGATGGCGTGCAGAATTTTTCAAACGTTCGCTTTTCCCGCTCGCTTAGGTTATGGAAAAAGTTCGCTAGTTTGGAGAACTCTACACAAAATCCTTAAAACGATCTTATAAATTATCGGAAACAACATTTATGAATAAAGACGACACTAAAACTGTAATGGACATTAAAAATATACTAACTGTCAAATTTGACATTTATGTAATTTTTTTTAGATACTTTTTGAACTTTCAAAGACGCGGTGGTGCGGCTATGCGTAGTGCTGTCGCACATTTTAGTCGCAACACAGAATCTCTGGAAAGTCGTTCTACTTTCCAACTAAACGCAAACGTAGTTGGAATTTAGACAAGTAGCAGATTTAGTGGTTCGTCTTTACCGTCACTACTATTTTTTCTTGTGCAACTTAAAGTTTCTCACAAAAGCTTTAATGTAGAGGTATTTATTTAACGACACAATAATTATTATAGAAATACCTAACTTTTAGGTACAATATCAACTAAATCGGTTATTACCACCAACACATACAGACAACTACCTCTTAATTTTATAATAATTCATAAAAAGACGAAAATGAAATTTTTAACATTGATTCTTTTAAATGTTTAATACCGGAAGATCTTAAGTGTTTTTTTAAACTTTTTTTTGCATTTTATTAATTTTATAAAATACGTATTTGTATCAAAGTGACGTCAGCAAGTACGAACAAGGAAAATGGCTGACCGAATTACTCATAATCTCATTTTTTAATTATAAATATCATTGCTTTCATTGTCTAGTACACCTTAACTTTGAAGTTGGTAAAATACTTATTCAATACTTTATTTTGAGATTCTTATCTTACGATGCATTTTTTCTAAATTATTTCCTAGCCTTATCGAGTCTGTGGGAAGTCGGATTGATTTTACACATTAGAAAATTCACACGAAGAGACCATGATAAGTGTTAGCACTTTTGTGATCTATGGTTATGGGTTTATGAGTATTGACTATCAGTAATGCACTAGGAGTATCACAATCTACTCTGCATGGCGAGTTCGTTCCCATCGCGTCCAAACTATAGCAAATCATAGTGATGCACTATTACGAATCGGAATAGAATTAGTCGATTGTGATCAAGATAAAATAAAACCAGATATACGGAAATGTGAAATATAACAATTTATTTAAAACTACAGCAAATTCTAGTGATGAATACGATATGGGAACAAACTGTGACCATGCAGCTTAAGAGGAATCAACACCGAAAACGAATACTAATAAATAGACAGTGAAATTGATATTACATGATATTACTTTTTATTTTAAATTCGAAACTATTGGTTATTAATTTTTTTTTATTAATAATTCGCTTACCCGAAGCAGGACCGATCCTTTGATGTTTATTTACATATTTATTGCAATCTGTTTTTTACCCGACGGCGTATTGTCAAGCTAATTTCATTCTAATAGGTTTGTAAATAAAGCTTTTTATCTTACGTCCGGTCGATATTATTTTACCTCTCGCTCCGGTTTTCACTGTCTATAACGATTATTCAGGGATAAAAACACATAGGGCTATTATAATCAGAATCGTTAATGAGATTAGTCAAAAGGAATTTTATTCGAAACAATTCGTACAACACTATGTGTTTGGAACATTTGTGACGATGACCATGCGTTATAAGGAAGCAATAGGCTGCTCAAATGTAGCTGTATTTATAAAATTATCAATAGACATTAAACTATTAAGCTATACTACTAGAGAAACGGATCCAAAATACAAGGAAGTACAAGGTGAGCAAATGTAGTATTAAATTTTTATTAATAATTTTATAACAGTACAGCTGCAGCATACAAGAATTGGTTCTAGTGTTGTGCATTGCGTTCTGTTTATTCTCACTAGTAATTTTGACATTTATGAAGTAATAGTAACACATTTAGTCGATGTCTCGAGTTTTCTACGACGTGAAAAATATTTCAATCGTTATGCTGAGTTAGTCGATTGGGAAGCTGTGTCACAACACTAGACGCGGCGTCCATTATTAAATTGAGCATATCGTTTTGGCGCGTGCAGTATCGAGACACAGTTTGGTGTTATACTGAAATATTTTTACGTGAAGAAATATAAAACTTACGTATTTATTTACTATGGAAGATCATTTCTTCATTTGTGACCTAACTATCGGAATCGCGTACATCTCGGCCGCAGTGATAATTCTTTGTGCTTGCGTCCGAGTTTAAGGCCATTCCATTCTACACGATAAGCTGTATAGAAAAACTCTATATGCTTTTATTCCCATCCCCGTCGCACCTATTTCTCTATCATTATTTCACACTGGACAGTCAAACAGTTCACGCAGTTTGGAGTATTTAATTTCAATTGATTTACTTATTAAATATGGGCATTAACCGTTTTGTACGCGTGATTGCATGATTCTAATCACAGAACAGAGAGGCATTCAGGCTATGGGCTAGCAACCTATATCTTATGTACTATCGCAATCTTTATATTTAACACTTTATTGCTGTATGTAGCTTCAAGCGATGCCAGCACTGTCACTCGCGCCGCTCGAAGCTCTAATCCCTTAAGGGAAAATATCATAAAGATACATACATTCCTTACATTATAAAAGTGGTGTTCAATGGTTCACAGGTAAGAATTTGGTAACAAGTTATTAGGCACGTTGAATTCCATCCATGCTAGGCAAAGCTCATGCTCTCGATTGGGAAAATATGAATATCGACACATTGGGAAACGATTGGGAAACGATGTGTATCGACGAGTTTGTGGCGCGTGACATAAATTTCCCATTGATTCTCTGTTCTGTGATTTAACTTACGTTAATATTTTATTTATTAAATTACGATCAATCGTCACGTGTCTTTTTAACTTTATTTTTGCTAATTTCACAGCCTCATTGTCAATTAGCCTATGCGTATTAGAGTATTGTTTCTGTGTTGCCAATTAATTACGATTTTTTAATAATATTATTTTTAATTTCATAAAAATGCATCAAAACACCTTTCAAAAAGTAGCCGTTATGCTATTGATCAGGTTATCCCTTGTCACTTAGTGGGGTTAGTTACTTAGCATCGACGTTTTTATCCACAACCTATTTACCATAGCTTTGTAGATAACTTCGATGGTCAAAGTTTTAATTACTATGTATACGTTTTGAAGAAAATTATGGTCACATTTCTGATTCAGTCGACTTTATTATATTTTTATTGTACATTTCTCGTGGCCCGTGACAATTTTTCTTAAAATAGGTTTTTTGGATTGCACTAGCGGTACCTAGCCAGGTTTTATTTTTTTTATATTTATACCACAGGCCTGTGACCAAAATTTTATTTTGTTTTTTTAATAGTAATTAAAACGTTGACCATACTGAATTAGTAGAACGTTTTGCGAGTCTGCCGCTTACATCTATGAAGATATGAATTACAGTATATTTTAAAATACATATAAAAATATTAAGTTAATTATGGTGTAGTTATTACCCGTGTGTTCTGTTTATAAAATTCACAAATATTTTTATTGCTTTTCGCGTTACGTACTACGGGCGTCGCCCTCTAAGCTATTGAGCACTATTATTAATTATTATTATTTTTTATAATTATTACCGAAAGAAGAGGGGCGCACAAAACATTCTACTAACTAGTGGCGTAACACCTAACCAAACTTCTAACGAACAATTTCACTCCAAAATATCTTTTTTGCATATTTTATCATTTGCAATCTCATTATTTCTTATTTATTATCTAAAAAGTCGATGAAATTTCAGTAAAATACTTTGGTGTTTTATGTTTCGATTCAAAACGACATATTAAGCTTTATTTTACGCAAATATTTGAGAAAAAAACTTTAAGAAGGATTTGTAAAATTGTGTAATTTAACCAAAATGTTATTATGATTTTTTTTTTCAAATAAACTTAGCACATCCAAGCTCCCGACCTAGATTAATTGCCCGATATATTTCCCTAATAAATAAATCAATTTAGGTTTACCTTATCGAGTTTTCGACAAAACATCATTTTTTATCGACACTAATAAATAGGCATATAACACTTTTGTGTTCACCTGTACCATTCATGACTAGAAATGAGATTCATATATCGACATCGATAAAAACTAATGTTTAGGAATATAATCATTATAAATTAAATAAGTTAAATGCACACTAAGTTTTACACATAAAATACAATCAATTGCACATACACTAAATTAATGACAGTAAATCTAAGATGAAAAAATTTATGACAAAATTATCGTTAAGATTATTATTATCAACATTGATCATTAACTTCAACTATTCAAAATATCAAATATTTTCTTTATTATAATTTAATAATGATTCCTTTCGGAATATTATATGACTAGAATAGTTGAAATTTTCATGCTGAATGAAAACAACACAAAACACAACAACTATTATTAACCTAAGAGACAACTACATAGTATAGATAATAAGTAGGTTAGCAAAACTTGTGCTTCACACGTCGACCATACAAGTACTAATTTATTAGCCAATCGAACGTTTTTGTTAAAATTAAATCAAACGTAATCAGCATTTGAAAATGTCACTTCATATTGACAGCTGTCAGTCAAGATGACAGCTGAAGTGACGTTCAGAAATGCATAGGTAACTCGCGAAATTTCTCTAAATTAATAGGAGTACTCCTAATAAAAGTATTAAGACTAAAAATAGAATGTCAAAGCATTTATCAAGCTGTATCGAAATTAAGCATTTTTTTTGTCGTTTTTATATTATTAAATTAATGGAGAAATTAGTGTTAATCAATTCGCGCGTACTGAGAGCGGATAAACAAATAGTTTACAATAAATAGTACACAAATGTGGTGAACTCCACACATTGACACTATGTCAACCTACGCCTCTTCGAGTCATTTTGACTTTTTTAATAATATATTTTTTTTATTAAATTACTGGCTATTAGTTATTGCACGTTTTACATTTATAATAAATATATAAATACTTGTAAATTTTTATCTCCATCTTTTGGTATGTAATGAGTAGATACCTATTTATTTAATATTTGAAATGTTACAAAACTGTTTTTTACATAATATTAAGTATATATTTTTTTTACAAAAATCGTAGGGTCGTTAGGACGGCACGATATTTAAAATATCTATTCAAGTTCGATGTTTCATAGTAGGTCTTTGTCGGGTAAAAGTTTATGATATAGATACTAGTGTGACGTGTTGAGACGCGGCGTTACAGATAAGTTATTAATTTATTTAAATTAAACAACTTTTTTTTTCTATTTACAAATTTCCATTTAGACTAAGACAATTAAAGCCTAGTTCGAATAGACGCAGGGCCGCATCCATACATTTATTATTATAGCAGGTACCGATCATATGTTTAGACATCGATTTAATTATATTTTTGGAACGATATCGTTAGACTAGAGTATGCACCATTGTTCCGCGAACGGACTCGTCCTCATCAGCGAGGGGAGGGCGTAGGGGGGGAGGGATGTCGCACAGAGCCCACCCCTCCCGCCCTAGCTCCCCCTCTCCGTGTGCGCGCTGCCCAGAACTGGCTCGATCGATTTTCCCCTAGCTCCGCGGCTCGGAACATCCGTCAACTCCGTACGACTTGGCATCGCCCGTCGTGCTAAGCGTAATACCACAATCGAAAATGTATCTCAAAAATTTTTCTAATACTAACTACTGACAGGCCCCCGGGCCTCGTACAGTCGCCTCCACAATCGCATGATCTTTAAAATTTTATCAAAACCTATCACAGTTTTTGATTTAGTTTTTTTTTCATCCTTAATTTTAATATATGATTAAAATATACGTATAGATAATATATATTTTCTTTCCAATCTTTAACAATATAACACTATTTTACTTCGATTAGTCGGCCTGTCGGGCGGCCGTCTGTCCCAGTGCTGCGTGTGTGACGCTGTCGTGTTCGATTGTCTTACCGGCCTTACCTCGCATTAATACGTACGTTAATGTTATTATTACGATATGATCGCATAAAAAATTGGAGCATAGCATTTAGGCTATTATTGCTAATATTATTTTATATTCGAAAACTATTTTCTCGATAACCACAACCGTTCATAAGCGAAGTTTAATATCATTATTTTGTTATTGACTATTACCAATATGTATGTTTCAGTGTTCTGGCCAGATGTCCCACATCTCATGTGGAGCGTGCTTATTATATTATTGCGTGGTCGGTGGCGACCCTTCATTCACGCGCCATCTTATCCGGACCTGCGCAGAGCGCGCCCCGCCTCGGCGCCATTTTGATTTCCTCAACACTTAACCCAATTTTGCGGCCGACTGTACCGAGCGCGAACAAAGGGTAACCACACGTTACAGTCAAAAACATTTCTCTAGTTTTATAATTAAAAAAACGCCCGCCCGGCAACCCTGACATTGGGCGGGCCGTCTCGGGAAGACAGTCTACAGAGTCAGCTCCATCGGGAATGTCACCTACGTCTATATAACATTTAGACTCATGCTTATCAAGTATTTGGCATTTTGTATCGTCACCGTAAAAGTTCGAAGTCCATCACTTTCGCATAACACGGTGAAAACGTAATATTTTTACATATAAGTACATAACACGACAAAATACTATATTTTCACTGAAAGGTGACAAGCCTGGGTCCACGTCGCGATGTGTCCGCACCAGCTCGGTGCGGACGGCCGCAGCGGCTCGTGGAGGCCGCGTGCGAGTGTATGTATGTGTATGTATGGGTGCGCGCCTGCTGTGCCGTCCTAGCGTCCGGCTAGGCCGAATCTGGGGCGATCCCCTTAGATGGTCTTGATCTTATTGGTCTTGAAGCTGACCTGCAGCACTCGGTTGCCGAGCGTGTACCCGTTGAGCGACTGGATTGCGACCACGGCTTCGTCGTAGTTGGTCATGGTGATGAAGCCGTAGCCCTTGCACTTGTTGGTCTGCAGGTCGCGGATGACCTTCACGCTCTGCACGGCGCCGAAGGGGCCGAACAGCTGCCATAGTACGTTCTCCTCGGTCTCGGGCGCCAGGTTGTACACGAAGATGCACCACTCGGAGCCCACCGCGCCGGGCAGCACGCCGCCCAGCAGCTCGCCCGCCAGCGGGCTGTAGCGCTGCAGGCCTTTGTTGATCGCTAGGAGGGACTTGCCTGAGCTGAATCTGCCGAGCGGCGCGGGGAAGCGCAGCGCGGCCGGCAGGTACGCCGCCAGCGGCGCCAGCGCCTTGCCGTTGTTGCTCGGGTTGTTCGCGAACTTCACCGTGATAGGCTCTGTGGCCCCCTTCGGCACCGTCCCGTTCAACTCTTGGATCGCGCGCTCCGCCTCGACGCGCTGGTCGAAGCGGATGAAGCCGACGCCCTTGGACAGGCCCTGCTCGCCGCCGGTGAAGGGCCTCCCGCCGGAGTTCTCGCACAAAATCCGCGACGTAATGATCCTGCCGTACGGGCTGAACAGTCGCTCCAGTTCCGCCTGTGTCATAGTCTTGGGTAGTCCGGAGACGTATAGATTCGCGCCTTTGATGGCTTCGCTGCTGGGTCGCGCGTACGACACTTTGATCGTCTTGTTTTGGAGCCGCAGTCCGTTGAGCGTCGCGATGGCCTTCTCCGCGTCTTCGGGCCGGTGGTAGTTGACGAACGCGTAGCCCAGGCTCTGGCCGCCACCGTGCAGCGCGTGGTTGAGCGCGTCGGGGAACGCCGCGCCCTTGTTCCGGATCAGTTTGCACGACTCCACCTCGCCGATGCTCGAGAACAGGCTCCGGATCTCCTCCTGCGTCATCGACTGGGGCAGGTAGTTAATTATCAGGTTAGTCTTGGACTCCTCGCCACCACCGTTTTGCTGTTCGCCATCGCCTTTCGACATGGTGGCGGCTTAAATCATAAACGGAAAGAACGAAAGAGGAACGAAAAAACGCGATAAAAATAAAGTGCACGTCCGTCGGGGTAGCGCGCGCGAACGGTATTGAGGGGTAGTGGCGAGCGCGGCGCGCATGACGCGCGCTATCGACCCGCCTTACATAACTGGGTTCGTTCACCCTCCGTTGGTATAGTGTCCGAAAAAACCAGATCTACCCCGGGCGAATCGATCCACCCGGGAACCTCGGCCCCTACGTAACTGGGTTCCGTGAGGATTGCTTCGGGGACAACGAACGAGTGTATATTCTAGGAAAACGTTGGGGAAAATTAGGTGGAAATTCGCGGGAATTTATGATTGTGTCAACTTCGCATTACAATGTTTTTATTACGTGTTATTACGGTGACAGAGGCATTATAATTTGACAACAATACAGTACAATTGCCAACAATTTTAATAGCGACTATTAAATTTATCGATGAATGATACTTCCGTAATGACGTATTATTTTTGACCGCATCACAACAAAAACGAAAATTCAAACTTTTCCTCAACAAAATAAACTCTAAAACCAACCCCGTAACAGTACAGATCTATTTTTAAACTTCGTAGCAACAATTTCTTTGTTCCTCAAAATGGTTTATTAATAAATGATTCGTTGCGGGAAACGCCGGTAGTAATAATTTTCCTTATGATTTCGAGAAGGGTTGATTCGTGGTAACTGCCAGGTGGAGTGACCTCCTGCGGGGTTATTGCATTGTCGGATGTGTTGTAATCATTGCCGTAATGATTGTGTTGCGACAATGTGGAGACCGGGGGTTATTGTGACGCAAATTGGGATAGGTGCGGATTCATACTGTTGAGAAATTAAACACACAAAGTAACTGACAGACAGAATTGTGTTGCTGCGGAGTTTGTTGCGCCGTTTCTTCTTCGCAGCTACAACACTAGGAAGCGGTGAAGGGTGGGCGTTTTTGGGGGCTGTCTTATGTACATTGACGTTCAAAAAGTGCTAATTTGTTAGCCCACTTTAAATAAATGATTTTTGAATTTTGAATTTTGAATTTAATCGATTGAGTAGTATCTATTCTTTGTTAAGTTTTAAATCTATACTAATATTATAAGGAAAAAATAGGTATGTTTGTATGTATCTGGAGGGTAATCTCCGGGACTATTGATTCGATTTTGTTTTTTTTTCACTAATAGTAAGCTACATTATCGCTTATTGCTATAAGCTACTTTTTATGCCAAAAAAAGACAGTGTCTGTGGATTACGCGGACGAAGCCGTGAGTAGGTAATAGTTTGTAATACATGAGAAAATTTTTGATGGTGATAATTTTATGGAGTTAATAATACTTTATAGTTTCTGTAATTCTAATTCATTTGACATCTCAAATGTTAACTGCGATTCGGAATCAGAAAGTCACATTTGTTATATTCGTAGCTACGGGCTACGCCGCTACGCCGTAGCAATTTCCGGACCTTTCTTGAGCTTATTATCAACACTTTCACAATGTCGTAGAGAATCATTAATTTACGGTTTAGTAAAATTATTGGGATATCATTATTTTGTAATTAATAATTATAACAAAAGAGTAAGGGTAGCTATTTTGGAAGCTGTCTTATTGTTATATAATATTTATAATACAGGGTGGCAGGTTAGACAGTGGAAATATTTAAAGGGGACATTGTACCCATCAAATGTACAAAGTTGTTCATAATGAACAACTTTTACTATGGGACCAACCATGAAATCACGAAAAAAATCAGCTGTTCCATACATTTATGTTCACATAACTCAACAAAATGTATGGGACAGAGCTGATTTTTTTTTCGCGATATCCGGGTTGGTATCATAGTAAAAGTTGTTCATAATTATGAGTACAATGACCCCTTCAAATATTTCCACTGGTTAACCTGCCACCCTGTATATTACGCAGTCGGGTTTGTTTTTTTAATAATTTGGTTTATTCCAAGAAACCTCAAAACTACTTTGATCTCGATAAAAAACCGGACAAGTGCAGAAAATATATTTGTGTGATATAATTACAAATCAACGATTTTTGGATTTTTATCACGCATTCTTGCCTGTCTGTTCGGTACAATTTTTTCAATTTAACATCACGCTACAACACTTAGGAGCCGAGCAACGGGAGTGAAACCGCGGGGAATAGTTAGTAGCTCGTTTAAAAAAATAATATTTGTTGTCTATCCTTCAGTACCCCTATCATGAGTTTTTTTGACGTATAGTTTCGTTAACGTAAGCATATTTTGAAATGAAAATATACGTTTACTACACAATATTTATATAAATTAAATACATAATTAATTTCTCTGTATTTTTTAAAATGTGCAAAATGTATGAAATTTTATCAAAATGTTCTAGGACTGTTGTATTTTCAATGATTGTGTTGCGACAATGTGGAGACCGGGGGTTAATTGTGACGCAAATTGGGATAGGTGCGGATTCATACTGTTGAGAAATTAAACACACAAAGTAAATGACAGACAGAATTATACAGATTATACAGATAACGATTTTATTACACACGACATGACGTTATGAAACAGCGTTGTCCGCGTCGCTTTGTCTGCCTCGGCACAGTTATTGAATGTTACGGTAGACACTGGGCAGACCGGAGAGTATTATATATTATATTTTTCAATATTTCATTTATTCAATAACAATTTACATTGTGCCTGAATGTAAATTAGCATAAAACATAAAAAAATAAAATTAAATTAAAGATATCTAATAAGTAATAATATTAATAAAAATACGGAAAAAATATTATAATTTTGCAAATAGCTATTTGTTAAAAACTTTAAAAAAATATATTAAAAATGTCAAAGATTATTAAAAATGTCAAAAATGATTAAAAATGTCAAAAATTATTAAAAATGTCATTATTAAGAATGTCATAAAGGGTTTTTCCAAAAAGGTTGTCGTTTAATGGGCCAATTACGTACCCTGTATTATTGAAGGAGAGACATTGTACTCTAAAAAAATATTTTTTGTTTAGTATTTGGCTTGCGTTTGACCGCCATATCGTCTGATGTTAAGCGATGATGCGGTCTACGATGGAGCACGCTTGCCTAGATGAAACCGATTCACTCGCGACTTGAAGACACCCAGATTGTAACTGTCGGGGAACGACTCGAGCAGCGCATTCCACTGTTTGGCGGTTTTCACAATGAAAGTGGAATCAAAGCGCTTCGTTCGGGTTTTTGGTACATCAACCATGAACCGATGGCGCAGGTGTGCTCATCAGGCGAAATAGTGGTCAAACATAAGTGTATTATAAAATAAAAAAATCATAACCTTTCCTTATGGCTTTGCCGTAGTCGGGTAAAAAGGCATAACACAACTGACGTAATATACACTTTTGCCTACCCCTTTGTGGCAAAAAAGCGTGATGTGAGCTTCCGTTACATCCTTCTGCCTATACTGCTTAATTTCAGCGTGATAATACATGAAAACACATGTAGAGTCGGTAGAGTTGTTTGAAAATTTCCAGCGCGAACCTAACGAGCAGCTAAAAGATAAAGCGAGGCTTAGTTAGACAGCTCTAGGTAGAGACTTCGGAAACTTTTCAGTGTTTGACTTGTATTCAGCTTCAATTAGACTACAGTATGTCATTTATGAACGGTACCGTACCACAAAAGAAAAAAACTGGCCAAGTGGGTTCCGTATCACCGTCGCACCGAGGGTTCCGTATCAGTTTTGGACGTATAAAGTAAAAAAAACCGGACCCCAAAACTAAGTTTGTTTGTGAAAGAATTTTGATGATTTTGAAAAAAACTGTACTAGTTAGGAACATCGTTTTATTTTTGGTGCCATATTTGGGTCAATTCCTATCAACACTAATTATTTTAGATTTTTCACTTCGCTAACTTCGGAGATAAGGGGGGGGGGATTGGTATTTTTTCAAACATTTTTCATCATATGTCGAAAACTGTGAGACATAAAATTAAATGAAAATATATTTTGAAATGTGCAGATCAAGTTCTTTTATATGATATGTCATTTGACCCAGTAACCCCACTTTGAAATTTTGGACCCCCACTCCGGCCCCTTTTGCAATGAAAATAAAAATATTTTCTTATTTTTTTCATTTGCAATAAAGTTGGACAAGCATTCTTTATAACTGTTCTAAATTTCAAGTCGATAGCATTAGTAGTTGCTGAAATAAGCAGGACAGACAGACAGACAGACAGACAGACAGACGAAGTCACACCATAAGGGTTCCTTTTTTACCATTTTGGTACGGAACCCTAAAAATACGGAACAGACCGACAACAAATCTCTCGAGTCTGTTCGTCTGTCAAGACCCTTTTTCTCAGGAATGGTTAGGAATCGTAGTAGTATTTGTGTGAATAAAATAAGGGTTTATATTCAGTGACTTTTCAAGTTACAATTCCAGTATATCACACTAATCCCACTAATATTATAAATGCGAAAGTTTGTGCGTGTGTGTGTGTGTGTGTGTATGTTTGTTACTTCTTCACGCTGAAACGGCTGGACGGATTTGGATGAAATTTGGCACACAGATAGATTATAGTCTGGATTAACACATAGGCTACCTTTTATCCCGGAAAACGCGGGCGAAGCCGCGGGTGGAAGGTAGCATCGATATACATTATACACGTACATACATAGTGAATAAATTAATGTTGAATAATATCTTATAAACATTTCATGACTACACCAGAGTATTTATTATTTAGGGTAATGTATTTTATACGTAAATGTATAGTGCAAATAAAATAACGTTTTTGGATCAAAATATAGTCATGTTCATTGTTCACAGTAACTGTGGTGGCATTTTACGCTTTTACAAGTAAAATAACCATGCAAAGTTTCCCTGCCTACCCTAGGGCTGGCATGCGATGTGAATACTATGAAAATATACTGTTTTTCCTGAAAACTTTCTGTGCAGTATGAACTTTGTTAAAAACTATAGTTTCAGTTAGTTAATATGAATGGAATGGTAATTTTGTACTAGCGCTTTGCCCGCGACTTCGTCTGCGCGACATACACGTAGCGCCATCTAGCGTCCTAAAGCAATTGTGACTGTCAAAAGTTATTATCCTTTCCCTCGGGAACAGTACTTTATTTCTGGATTGAAAGTACCGTGTCTTTTTAACCGACTTTAAAAAAGGAGGTTCTGTATTCGTCCCGTATGTATGTATGTATGTATGTATGTTTGTATGTGCGCGATTTTATCAAAAACTACTGATTCGATTTGGATGGGGTTTTCACTAACGTAATCTACATACTTTCAGGAAGGTTTTAGTATATAATACATTATGTAATCATTCCTATGTACAAAGTTATATGCATAAATGTACACACTCCCTAGAAGATTTACTGTTGAACGAATTCGTGAAAGTAATCTAACACGGGATAAAGACCTAAAAAGGGAAGAAGTCGGTTAAAAATAAAAAACTTTTTTAACAAAAAATAACCGACATCAAAAATCCATTACAAAAAAATAATAATTTTGGTTTCGGAAGTCGGTAGCAAAAAAAAGCAAACAAAAACCAAAGCCATTATATAATTATAAATATAATTATAAAGTACTGTGGCGTAAGCTACAACAAGAAACTACCCTGCCACATGAAATTATATCTTTATTTGGATTTTGGTATAATAACCAACATAATAGTGTAAAGTGGGAGGGGTCGTTCTCAGATGTGTATCGGTTGGAGTGCGGGGTGAGGCAGGGGGGGTTGAGCTCACCTCGACTTTTTAACCTTTATATGAATCAGCTGATCGTTGAGCTCAGCAACACTAGCATCGGTTGTCATATTGACGGAGTATGTATCAATAACATTAGTTATGCCGACGATATGGTGTTGCTGAGTCCATCGATCAGTGCCATGAGGCAGCTCCTGTCAGTGTGTGAACGGTATGCGGTGGCTCAAGGGCTCACGTACAACGTCAAAAAGAGCGAGCTTATGGTTTTTAAGGCGGGTACTAAGAGTTATCAAAGTGTACCTGAGGTATCGCTTTACGGATCTCCCCTGCGTAGGGTGACCAGTTTTAAGTACTTGGGTCATTGGGTTACCGAGGACTTAAAAGACAATGAGGACATAGAGAGGGAACGTAGGTCGCTGTCTGTACGCTGTAACATGCTGGCCCGCAGGTTTGCACGATGTACAGAAGCAGTAAAAATCACACTGTTCAAAGCATTTTGCCAGTCGTTCTACACGTGCAGCCTGTGGACCAGTTATAGTGGGCGTGCATACAGCGACCTACGCGTCCAGTACAACAACGCGCTCAGGATACTGTTGCGGCTGCCGTGGCGCTGTAGCGCGTCGAAGATGTTCGCGGATAGACGTATTGATGGCTTTGCAGCCATCATACGCAAAAGGTGTGCCTCCTTACTCACACGTGTCCGCGGCAGCGGCAACACTATCTTGAGGGTGTTCGTAGACAGATGGGAGTCTCCGATGCTACGACATTGGATGAAGCTCCACACTGCCTCATAATTTAAATTATAATTTATTTATTCCATTACAATGTATGTTTACTAACACTAGTTTTTAAGATAATTGTTACTAACTATCTATGGGCTTGACCTGAAATAAATGTTTATATATATATATAAAGCCACCGACTTCCGAAACCAAAATTATTATTTTCTTTGTAGTGGATTTTTGAAGTCGGTTATTTTTTGTTAAAAAAGTTTTTTTGTACTAGCACTTTGCCCGCGACTTCGTCTGCGCGACATACAGGTAGCGCCATCTAGCGTCCTAAAGCAATTGTGACGGTCAAAAGTTATTATCCTTTCCCTCGGGAACAGTACTTTATTTCTGGATCGAAAGTACCGTGTCTTTTTCTGTACTCCTATCATGAGTTTTTTTGACGTATAGTTTCGTTAAAGTTAGCATATTTTGAATTTAAAATACAGCAGTCCTGGAACATTTTGATAAAACTTTTACACAATTTGCACATTTTTAAAAATACAGAGAAATTAATTAAGTATTTAATTTATATAAATATTGTGTAACAAACGTGTATTTTCAATTCAAAATATGCTTACGTTAACGATACTACACGTCAAAAAAACTCATGATCGGGGTACTGCACTCCTAACTACGTATATTTCATGATGATCGGTTCAGTGGTTTAGGCGTAAAAAGGTAACAAACAAACTTACTTTCGCATTTATAATATTAGTTAGGATAGTAGAGTGTGGTTTTAGACTTAACGGCAAAGTTGATAAAAATATTAATATCGGTAGGTACCTCAAAAGCAAATGATAGAAAGGACGTCGGCAGTTTTGGGCTTGATCTGGTACAGTAATAAAAGCTTAACCAAAAATAAAAATATATTTTAATTGTTCTTTGCCTAATTTATCTTACAGATTAAGATTTGAAATAAAAAATCGAATTAAATAAGAAATAAAATGATTATGGCGTTGACATTTTGAAAAAAAACAATAAAACAAAAACGGGTGCACGCGCCCTGGTGCGTGCCTCCATAGAGTATCATGTCCACAGCAACTAAAACCTTTGAATTGAGAACTCATTAGTCGGGCTGTACTTCATTGGATCATTCACACCATACTTAACCTCATTGTTACAAATACGAAGATTTCTCTTTAACCCAATTACGTACAAAATCAAATAAAAAATGAATTTAAATACTCTTGAAATACTCGATCACACCAAACTAATTTCATATCTGTATCGACCTACACAATCTGAAGCCCAGCGTTCTATGGGCGTCTGCCAGTGACCTTTCACTTTTTGCCAAATCGAGATATTTATAGCATATTATTGGAATCACAAGAACTAGTGCTATACGATGGTATAAATAAAGCATTAGCGTTCTTCTCCATAGGAATCTACGCTTTGAAAGGAGCAACTAGCTTGCACTTACAGACAAATAGGTAGACTGGCAATTTAAAACTAGCAAATGGTAAATATAAAAATTGAAATACCTAAATGATTTGACTTTGTCAAAAACATGAAATAAACCATTTAAAAACACTCCTTATTTATACCCTGGGAATTACCCGAATTTAAACATGTACATTCTTCATAATCTAAAAAATAAATAAAGTCATTCGTTCCGTACAACCCTATATGCAAACGTTGGTCAATTTAAATGGTAATATTTTGGACCCGGGGCTCTTTGCTATCACAAAGCCTTATTATTCACCTTCACGCCAAAAACGATGGGAGCTGAGCAGAATTATCACGCTTTACGTGGTTTATGGCGGTTCGAGAAATTCTTCGCAAAACGTGAAATAATTATGAAGTTTTTTCAAACTATCAGGGCCCCAAGTCTGTTTTGCAATTGTATAATCGTGTCAGAATGGTCTAATAAGGACATCGTTATTGTTGGTTTTGACCAATAACCAAAGAGATAGTCTTACCAATTAGCCAATGACCGAAGGTTTTGACTAAGATTTTGACAGTTATGATGTCATAAGTCTCGCAATTGTGTAAGAATGGTCCCACCATTCTTACACAATTGCGAAACTTATCAATTTGTTTGCGAACGTTCGAGGGAGAATCTCACCGTGACATTCTCCCTCCAACGTTAGCAAACAAATTGGTAGATCTCGCGGTGATATCACGCGGTGAGTCAGTGCAGAATAGATAGGCTAAGCAGCTAACTGAGATTTTAAACTTTCATCAGAAATGAAAATAACCTGGTTTCAAATGGGTTTCAGTATGTAATTCAGTTTGTGATCATCATCAGCCCATAGTAGTCCACTGCTGGACATAGGCCTCTCCAATTGCACGCCATTTAACTCGATCCTCGGCCACTCTTATCCAGCTGCCACCAGCCACCCTGAGAACATCGTCGCTCCACATAGCCTGAAGGCTTTTTTTTTTTTTTGAGGATGGGAAATCATCAAATGACCCCTCCCGCTCTGGGCGGAGCGAAAGGGAGTGTCAGATTCTTACTGACTAAAACCCACCCGTGTTCCTTCCTTTGCCCTTTATGTTTCGGGTCAGCGGTATCCCTTTCGGACAATTCCGCTTTCCATAGCCTGAAGGCTAGCCTACGTTTGTGATCGCGTGTCTAAAATGGAGATTCAGTTAAAGTTTTAATTATATGTATAATAGGTACTAACCTTTTATAGGACTCCTGACCTTTTGCATGACTTGAAATGTTACTATAGGTACTCTTTGACTTGAGCTTCTGAAAATGGGTCTAGGTTTTATATCAGACACAGAAATGAAGTAACATCATTCGCTATTTCTGAGATTTTAATCGTGCATGGTAGTGGATGGTGCAAATGGCGCAAATGTCAACAGATTCGTGGCAAAAATATAAGTTTGTGTCGTATTTTGGTCTCATGATGGAGCTGGAAAGTGGTCATTGTAAAAGCTTGTTTTGATTTTTAGGGTTCCGTACCAAAATGGTAAAAAAGGAACCCTTATGGTGCGACTTCGTCTGTCTGTCTGTCTGTCACACCTGTTTATTTCAGCAACTACTAATGCTATCGACTTGAAATTTGGAACAGTTATAAAGAATGTTTGTCCAACTATATTGCAAATGAAAAATGTTAAAAAATATTTTTATTTTCATTGCAAAAGGGGCCGGAGTGGGGGTCCAAAATTTCAAAGTGGGGTTACTAGGTCAAGTGACATATCATATGAAAGAGCTTGATGTGCACATTTCAAAATATATTTTCATTTTATTTTATGTCTCGAAGTTTTCGACATATGATGAAAAATTACTGAAAAAATACCATTCCCCCCCCCCCCTTATCTCTGAAGTTTGCACCAAAAATAAAACGATGTTCCTAACTAGTGCAGTTTTTTCAAAATCATCAAAATTCCTTCACAAACAAACTTAGTTATGCGGTCCGGTTTTTTTCACTTTATACGTCCAAAACCGATACGGAACCCTCGGTGCGCGAGTACGACTCGCACTTGGCCGGTTTTTTATATCCAGATGTAGATTGCCATTCATTTGTAGCAACTTTACAAAAAGCGGCTTGACAACTTATTGTGCGATCAAGTGTCGGCAAAATTATAAGTTTAAATGCCTCTTATGTAGTGACCTTTTTAAAAGTCATGAAGTTTCTGAAACTTGATGGACGTAACCTTTTATTAGTTTCAAGTTTTCCGAAAGCGTCAAGCTTGATGCTTTGATTGGATGGCTGTAATGATTTATTCAAGGGTTTCTTATATAACTACTAGAATTCGAAGCCATAAATAGGTATCGGTTCAGTTTGTGAATTACAATTTTATTATATTAAAGTTCGTAGACACTTTCTGAGAGATAAAAATTACTAATATTTTAAACGCAAAAGTTTGCTTTTTGTTCCTCTTTCACGCAAAAACTGAACGGATTTGGATGAAATCTGGAAGGGAGATAGCTTATACTCTAAATATTAGGTAACACCTCAGATCATAGAAACAAAGAGATGTGCCAAGGCGCTATCGAGCTTGATGCCTGATCTTGAGCAAATTGCTCATATTAAAAACGTACGCGCTGGTGACCAACTGAACACGATCGATAGTATAGATACAGTGTTTTAGTTTAGTGCTAGTGTTGAGTGACGATTAACAGTGTTAGATTGAGGGTGTGCGGAATGTTCAATGCGTGGGAGATATTCTTATTCACAAGGAGCGCTTAATTATGCGCGTGATTGTGTCGAAAAATGTACTAAAAGTGGCATCAGTTGTTCCCGTACTAATTTGCTATGATGGCATATCTCCTTGTTTCTATGATCTGAGGGTAACACATAGGCGATAGTCGTATATAAATAAAGTTTTGATTGTAAGTCTTATTTACACCTTTCAAAGTATTTTCCATTGACCACCTGTTTTAGGCTCCAATATATTAAGTATGAAAAATGTTCTTAAATGGGAACATCTTAGGTACATACTCAATGCGTTAGTGCACAAGTGCGCTAGTGAAGTTCTGATTGGAGGTACTTTCCCAGTCAGGCTGTTTCAAAAAGCTTTACCTCTTATAATAAAACAAGTTTAAACGGACTAAATCGCGTATATTACAGATTATTACGTATATTACAGAGTGTTCGAAACGTCAGGAAAACTCTGTAATATACGCGATTTAATCCGTTTAAACTTGTTTTATTATAATGTGTAATAATCGCGAAAACCTAAGACATTAAGCTTTACCTCTCTTAAAATACTATAACATTTTCCCAGATGACAACTAGTGTCAGTAAATACCTACTCAACTCGGTTTACGCTCGCGTGTCTACAAACTAGGTTCTGTTAAAGTTTTCATTATATAATTCTCCTGTTACGTACTGACCTTTTACTTGTAAGAGTTGAAGCTTGTACTTCACTGGGTGAGATCATTTATTTATACATTTTCTAAACTTAGGTGAGTATTCTAAATGTAGGACGGTTTTAATGTTTCTAAGAAATGAGTTAGTGGTCGTTTCTTTGGCTGTACCTACTACTTAGGCTAAGTAATAGGTACCGCCAAAGTAACTAACTTAGCAATACTATTTATGTGATAGCTTTAATATTTATTAACCGACTTCAAAAAAGGAGGTTCTGTTTTAATTGTCAAAGTCAAATCCTACTAATATGTATTATAAATGCAAAAGTTTGTGAGGATGCATGTATGTATGGATGTTTGTTACTCTTTCACGCAAAAACTACTGAACGAATTTTCATGAAACTGTACAGTAATATAGCTTATACATCAGAATAACACATAGGCTAATTTTTATCCCAAAAACGCGGGCGAAGCCGCGGGCGGAAGCTAGTAATTTATATATCAATTAGACTATTTGCGTTAGTAGGTAAGTATTTTTGAAAGTAAAAAAATAACAAGGAACGCGATTTTCCCATTTCAAAATATAGTTTCTTATGGAGAATAATTGGCAAATATTTTCACCATAACATGAGTTATTATTTAATTATTATTGCCTACCTGCTCCTCGCGGTTTCACTCCCGTTGCTCGGCTCCTAAGGGTCATAGCGTGATATTAAATAGCCTATACTGTTCCTCACGAATCTGGCTATAATATACAAAAAGATTTTTTCAAATCCGGCTGGTAGTTCCAGAGATTAGCGCGTTTAAACAAACAAACAAAAAAATCTTCAGCTTTGTTGTAGTATAGATTATTGCAAGAGAAGAAGTAGTTAAGGCGAAGGTAAATGGTAACGGCCAGTTTTAAATCTCTTATTTCGCCGTCAAATAATGCAGGTTAGTTGTGCAATTTTTTTATGTTAAACTAGAACATATATACATCAATCGTACCTGTGAATATTTAACTATTGTTGTAAAATACTTAATGAAATAAATTCATGAATTCGTGTCTACCCAAAACATAAAAACGTAATTACTTTCAAACCGCTTAAGATATTTTTATGATTTGTTTTGTGTGAAAAGACTATGTTACTACCTATAATAATACCTGTTACTTTTTTTTTATTTTATGTTTTAGATACTAAAAAGTAATAATACGTCTAATTCTGCACAGCGCGCTCCTTGATAGGCGAGTCGTATTGCTCGGTGGATGTATGTCGCGTTGCTTGAGCTCAGCGCAGAACACTCAAGCTATACCGCCCAAATCACTCAAGGCCGTTGGCGTATACCGGGGCCTTAAGGTACAATCATCTTCTAGCACATAACCAACAAAGTTATTCACGGCAATATATTAGAAAATAGTCAAAGGGACCGAGAAACTGCTGTACACTATATTATTTATACGGAGACACTCGCAAAAAACGATATCAAATCTCTCACGCCGCGCTGGGATACTGTCCGTATTTGTAATACTAAATGTATTTAACTTTACACAATCCAAAACACTCCCTAACTTATAAGCAACAAGGTTAATTTTTCAATACTCAAGTTGAAGAGGAAATATTAGCTATTACTTTTCCGCATCAAAGCAAAATCAACTTTATATCAAAGAGAGAAAGTTGATTTTCCATTGGGGTAAAGTATCGCTTTATTCAATAAAGTTTTTGTGTGTTGTTAGGCCAAATTGCACTCTATTTTCTTAGTGATATGGTGGTTTTTTCAATGTTTGTAAATGTTAGGGGGTTGCTACCGGTTGTACATTCGCAGTGATGTCTTAAGGGTGGCAATTTGTGTCCACTATACGTTCTATAAATAGAACAGTCGTGTGATATATACTTTATAGGTGTGAAGAATCAATTTACTTGAAAATAGGGAAGCGTAGCAATTGAATCAACTGCTACGACAGCGTAGCCGGCGTAGCTATCGTGTAGCCTTTCCAGTTACGGCGTAGCAACGGCCTTGAATACCTCTTAGGCGAATCACACACCGCCCCGCACTACGCTGCGGGGTGCGTGGCGACGGAACAAAAATCCCGCGCGTGAATGCGTTTTCAGTGTGTTGCACCATGCGTGATTTCTATACAAATACAGGTACTTGCAAACAACGGAACATCACGCAACCCCGCGCTACGCTGCGTGATGCGGGGCAGTGTGCGAATCACCTTAGTAATTGAATACCCCTATGATTGCGCAGGCAGTCGTCAAATTCTTGATGGGTCAAATTCTATACTAGTCAAACTCTTAATTGGTAAAGGACGTTGGCAGTTTTGGGCTTGATATGGTACAGTAATAAAAGCTTAACCAAAAATAAAAATATATTTTAATTGTTCTTTGTCTAATTTATCTTAGAGATTAAGAATTGGAATCAAAAATCGAAATAAATAAGAAATAAAATGATTATGCTGTTGACATTTTGAAAAAACCAATAAAACAAAAACGGGTGCATGCTGGCTGGCGCGTGCCTCCATAGAATATCATGTCGACAGCAACTAAAACCTTTGAATTAAGAACTCATTAGTCGGGCTGTACTTCATTGGATCATTCACACCATACTTAACCTCACTGTTACAAATACGAAGATTTCTCTTTAACCCAATTACGTACAAAAACAAATAAAAAATGAATTTAAATACTCTTGAAATACTCGATCACACCAAACTTATTACATATCTGTACTAACATACACAATCTGAAGCCCAGTGTTCTATGGGCGTCTGCCGTGTCCTTTATGATTTTTGTTGACATCACTTTATGACTTTGAATTATATGATTATTATTGTATTTGTACGCCTTTCTAGGCAAAACATGTTGAAACTTTTTCTTTCTTGTAATCGTTCCATCTGATAGACACGACGTGTTTCTGACAAATAAATATATCTTATCTTATTGTTCGAAATTGTTTCAAAAGTAATTGATCGAAAGTGATTGTTCATCACCCAAAAGCATAAAAAAACGTGTGCGGTCGGGAGAACCCCGTCAGGAACGAAGTTGCAACGTACATATTTTTACACGCTAAAATTACGAGGTTTCCTATCTCCCGCTCTTGACGTGTACTGGTCGGAGACTTCAAGCGCGATTGCCGTGACTTTTAGATCTATAAAGAGGGGGGGGGGGGGGTATAACTCTTTTTTAGGGTTCCCTACCTCAAAAAGAAAAACGGAACCCTTATAGGATCACTTTGTTGCCCGTCTGTCACCGGATGATAAGTGGAGCCATCTGCTCATAGATGGCGCCACTAGAAGTATGTAGTAGCGTCATCTATGATCAAGATATGATATATCTACTATGATGTAATAGCGGCATAGATGGCGCTATTGCATATTTCGGAACCCTCAGGGCGCACTTGTCCGGTTTTTTTCCTTACGCGAAGATTTCTACCAGCCAACTCCGCAACAACTACTGCAAGCCGCGTTAAGGAACTTCTTTTCAACATTCCTAATTTCCCGTATCGTCTAACAATGTGTACTATCTCCCACCCTGCACATCACAACCCTCCCCCGCACGCCTGCCCCCGCACCCATCCTTCTTGTCACGGTATACAGGTCAACGACATCAGCTGAGCTCGCACGGTATCAAACTTAGCCCGTATACAGACACAGATTTGTACGATTGTACTACGTTTTAGGATTATTAATTAGGGATTTTTCAGGTTAGGACAGTTTAGCCTAGTGGTTTATCCATGTCCATGTGCCTCCCACGGTGAAAGGTTTGAGTTCGATCCCGAGGCACGTGCTACTGACTTTTCGAAGTCGTGTACGTGTGTTTTAACGGTGAAGGAAAACATCGTGAGGAGATCTGCCAACCTGAGAGTTCTCCATAAAGTTGTTGAAGATGTGTGTAGTTTGCCCCGCTAGGGTCGTAGATACAGCACTGTATGAGTCGTATCAATGATACGGGGCCGATAGAAAAAAATCGTAAAAAAATGTTATCCACAATCTCAAATTCTATGTTAGAGGCCCAATGAATGAAGAATGAACACTTATCTAAATTAAATTATGAAAATGATAGTTTTTAGTCTATTGCAACTAGAACAAATTAACCATTTGCAAGATGTGACTTTCCCTGGTGGTAAACATTTGAAATGAGCAAAATAATATGTTGGGTAATGCCTTTATTGTTTTCGTTTATGTTTATTTTGTGAAAAACATTTCCCTCCGCGTGGTGAACGGGCCTCCCCTTAGAATGAATGCGGATAGGCCATAGTTCACTATGGCCTATCCGCATTCATTCTGATTCTGAGAGGAGGCCCGTGCCCAGTAGTGGAACAGGGCCCCAATTCTGCTATTTGAATAGTGTAAGAATGGTGTCATAACGACACCATTACTATCAAAACCTAAGCGGTCATTGGCTTAGAGTAAGACTAACTCTTTCGTCATTGGTCAAAACGATGCCATTGAGATGCTATTCTGACACGATTATAACAATTGCATTAGCAGACTTGGGGCCCAGTTTATATACAGGGCTGATATTTAGTTTAGGACAGGAGTTTCCAACCTGTGGGACGCGCCTCCCTACGGGGAATAGAGATCATAAGGCCCCCAATATGTTCGGATATTCAGAAAAATGCATTTGAATTCTTAAATCGTTAATTATGCTTTCACTTTAATTATTCTTAGGAGTGAACACAAAAGTTTTGATTTGCCTAATCCTAACATAATAATTGTGTGCAGTGATAGCCTAGTGGATTAACCATGTGCCTCCCACGGCGAATGGTTCGAGTTCGATCCCGAGGCTCGCATCGCTGACTTTTCGAAGTCATGTGCGTATTAGAAATTAATTATCACTTGCTTTAACGGTGAAGGAAAACATCGTGAGGAAACCGGCATGTCCTAGAACCAAAAAAAAAAATTCGAAGACATGTGACGTCCACCAACCCGCACTGGGCCCGCGTGGTGGACTACGGCCCACTCCCTCTCACAGAGAGGAGGCCTGTGTCCCAGCAGTGGGAACATTATAGGCCGATTATGCTATGATTATGCTAACATAATAATTATAAATGCGAAAGTAAATTTGTTTGTTACCTTTTACGTCACGCCTAAACCACTAAACCGGTCATCATGAAATTTTGCATATACGTATATGCAAAATTTCATGATGACCGATGACCCCTGACAACGTTGTCAGGGGTATAGAACAGGACAAAGGGTTTCATCAGTAAAAAAGTACTGTTACAGTGTAAAAAGTACTGTTCCCGAGGGAAAAAAACCGGCCAAGTGCGAGTCGTACTCGCGCACCGAGGGTTCCGTATCATTTTTGGACGTATAAAGTGAAAAAAACCGGACCGCATAAAAGTTTGTTTGTGAAGGAATTTTGATGATTTTGAAAAACTGTATTAGTTAGGAACATCGTTTTATTTTTGGTGCAATATTTGGGTCAATTCCTATCAGCTCAAATTATTTCAGATCTCTCGCTCCGCCAACTTCGGAGATAAGGGGGGGGGGGGGGAATGGTATTTTTTCAGACATTTTTCATCATATGTCGAAAACTGTGAGACATAAAATAAAATGAAGATATATTTTGAAATGTGCAAATTTATGCCCTTTCATATGATATGCCACTTGACCTAGTAACCCCACTTTAAAATTTCGGATCCCCACTCCGGCCCCTTTTGCAATGAAAATAAATTATTTTTTTTACATTTTTCATTTGCAATAAAGTTGGGCAAGCATTCTTTATAACTGTTCCAAATTTCAAGTCAACAGCCCTAGTAGTTGCTGAAATAAGCTGGTGTGACAGACAGACACACAGACAGACAGACAGACAGACAGACAGACAGACGAAGTCGCACCATAAGGGTTCCTTTTTTACCATTTTGGTACGGAACCCTAAAAACAATACCTAACTTTCGATGGTCACAATTGCTCTAGGACGCTAGATGGCGGTACGTGTATGACACGCGGACGAAGTCGCGGGCAAAGTGATAGTTATGCCTATAATTGAAAAACATAATTGTCGACTAAAGATACTACAAAATTATAGTGGAATACAGATACATAGTGACGTCACAAAACATCTGTAGTTATGTTATGATAGCGCTGCATTCTTTCTCGATTGTTTACAAGTTCATCTAATTTCGTATTCAGCTCAGACGTTCGAATCTATGCAGATTTGAGAGTGAAAACTGTATCTGTACCCCTATCATGAGTTTTTTTGACGTGTAGTATCGTTAACGTAAGCATATTTTGAATTGAAAATACACGTTTGTTACACAATATTTATATAAATTAATTACTTAATTAATTTCTCTGTATTTTTAAAAATGTGCAAATTGTATAAAATGTTATCAAAAAGTTCCAGCCGGCCTAGCATGACCACGATAGAAACGGGTTTTGTCTACATAGAAATAGACAAAGTGACAGATTGTAGAAACATTTCTACGTTTTATGAATGAAATCTGTCACTTTGTCTATTTCTATGTAGACAAAACCCGTTTCTATCGTGGTCATGCTAGGCCGGCAGGACTGCTGTATTTTAAATTCAAAATATGCTTACGTTAACGAAACTATACGTCAAAAAAACTCATGATAGGGGTACTGTACCCCTATCATGAGTTTTTTTGACGTGTAGTATCGTTAACGTAAGCATATTTTGAATTGAAAATACACGTTTGTTACACAATATTTATATAAATTAATTACTTAATTAATTTCTCTGTATTTTTAAAAATGTGCAAATTGTATAAAATGTTATCAAAAAGTTCCAGCCGGCCTAGCATGACCACGATAGAAACGGGTTTTGTCTACATAGAAATAGACAAAGTGACAGATTGTAGAAACATTTCTACGTTTTATGAATGAAATCTGTCACTTTGTCTATTTCTATGTAGACAAAACCCGTTTCTATCGTGGTCATGCTAGGCCGGCAGGACTGCTGTATTTTAAATTCAAAATATGCTTACGTTAACGAAACTATACGTCAAAAAAACTCATGATAGGGGTACTGTACCCCTATCATGAGTTTTTTTGACGTGTAGTATCGTTAACGTAAGCATATTTTGAATTGAAAATACACGTTTGTTACACAATATTTATATAAATTAAATACTTAATTAATTTCTCTGTATTTTTTTTAATGTGCAAATTGTATAAAATTTTATCAAAAAGTTCCAGCCGGCCTAGCATGACCACGATAGAAACGGGTTTTGTCTACATAGAAATAGACAAAGTGACAGATTGTAGAAACATTTCTACGTTTTATGAATGAAATCTGTCACTTTGTCTATTTCTATGTAGACAAAACCCGTTTCTATCGTGGTCATGCTAGGCCGGCAGGACTGCTGTATTTTAAATTCAAAATATGCTTACGTTAACGAAACTATACGTCAAAAAAACTCATGATAGGGGTACTGTACCCCTATCATGAGTTTTTTTGACGTGTAGTATCGTTAACGTAAGCATATTTTGAATTGAAAATACACGTTTGTTACACAATATTTATATACCTAAATTAAATACTTAATTAATTTCTCTGTATTTTTTAAAATGTGCAAATTGAATAAAATTTTATCAAAATGTTCCAGGACTGCTGTATTTTAAATTCAAAATATGATATGAAACTATACGTCAAAAAACAGGTTTTAAAAAAACCGACTTCCAAAAACTACACTAAAAACTATGAAATAAAAAGTTTAAACTTCCATAATTAAAAATCTAAATGTATATTGAAGCCGGCGGGGCCTTTTCAGGTTTTTGCCTCTCAGTCTTTAAACAGAAAGGGTGTGCGCAGTGTGTGCACGTGGAAATTAAGATTTCCTTTTATTCCTTGTTCATATGCATTTTTGCTTATTTTCATGCTAGGCCCCGCCGACTTCAATATACATTTAGATTTTTAATTATGGAAGTTTAAACTTTTTATTTCATAGTTTTTAGTGTAGTTTTTGGAAGTCGGTTTTTTTAAAACCTGTTTTTTATTTTTAACTTTGTAGTGTAACATGTCATGTTTTTTTTTTATTAATACCTTACGTATATAAAAGTACCATAAAATCATGGATAGAGCGACTTTAATAATATACTGCCTTTGACACACATTTTGTATGTACTTTTACCGAGATCGATTGCTTTCACGAATTTAAATAGGTACCTACTTACCTTCTAAGATATGTATGGATAAGTACGTTTCAGTAATCAAAAACAATGTTTTTTCAGCAATAGGCTCTTTCCCTAACTTTCTATCAAATAAGACTTGAACATAAAAAAACTGTGTGTACTATACACCTCTGCCTAACCTTGCGGAAAATACTAGCGTGATGTTATGCATGTATAATATCGAGATCGATTGCGTCCAGGAATTCGTGTACCTCCATAATATGACTTTTTTATTATCGTCATGATGTCATCGATATACACGAAAAATTCTGTTTATTGAAGCTGGTTACAAAACTATTCAACCTAAGTTAATACAATTTATATGGGACCACCTCGCGAGCTTCTTCTACCATATGAAAAAAAAATCACGTAAATCGGCTCACAGATCACAGAGTAATCGGTGTACATACATTAAAAAAAAAAAAAAAAAAAAAAAACCAACCGAATGCAGAACCTCCTCCTTTTTGGAAGTCGGTTAAAAAAACTCATGATAGGGGTACCGTACCCATAAACAACGAACGGTTATAGGCGATAGTTATAATGCCGACACAAGACGGATCGCCGTTTGTTGTTATCATAGACAACAAGACGCCGCCGCCCGTCATCTCGACGTAATTACCTACTTTATAACCGACTTGAAAAAGGAGGTTATCGATTTCCGTTTACACCTAATTTATAAGTGCAATGTTACTTATAACACGATTTTCTTTTAATCCACACGCGAAACACGCGCTCATATATCTTCCTAAACCCTTTAAGGGTTGGACCTCATCTGGCAGCACGGAATCACCTTTTTCCGTCACCCTTTCTCTTTCTGTCGCTTAGAACTGCCATTTGCTAGACCGAGACAGAAAGCGTAATGCGATAGCACGCGGCGGAATCCTCGAGGCGATCGGCATCACGGACAATATGCAATGGTCGGCAGGGAGACTCGGGAACGCTGAAGCGCGCGATAGCATGCTAACGCATCCTTTCACCGCCGACTTCTGCAGCATGCTGACGCCTTTTTTGTCTGCGGAATGCGACAGCGCGCGTTCGAATGCGGCAGCATACTGGTAGCACAGGCGGAACAAATGCGATTCCGTGCTGCCAGATGAGGTCCAACCCTTAAACACAGCATCAAACAAATAACAAAAGCGTGTTAATTTACAAAATCCGTCGCACGGGAATCGAACCTAAGCCGACCATTAAGGGAGCGGCACGCAATCTGTATTGTGGACTTAATGTACACGATTTTTATGACACAAAACAGAATAATTTAGTTAGACATGAAATGGGCTCTCCACCTTATTTGCATAAAGCTGTACAGAGTAGTTTTTGGTTTCAGAGATTAACAAATTGATTGGTTAATTTTCTTTATTACTTTTTTTGGAACGAAGTTCCTTCACACGCTTACGTTTTATTCCGTTAATCATTCTTGCTATGCATCATGAGGCAAATGGATGTGTGTCTACATCATAAATCATTATACCAAACATGTAACATAAAAATACAAAAAAAACTTTACACAAACAAAAAATAATACAAGCGTAAAGTGCAACGCGTGTCACTACTCTGTGCTCAGTTGAGAACGCACGCGACTGACGCGGATTTGATCCAGACATCATAGTATGGAGAAGACGTTTATTTTATGTGTGTATTTTATGTATGTATTATCAATTATTATGGTAAATTTGAGATGATTGCCAATACGGTGGTGGACTACTATTAAAAAAGTACAAATAAATTATTTTATTCCAAAGAAGGAATAGGAATAACAAAAAAGTAAAAAAAAAAATAATAATTTATCACAAAATGGAAAACATAGACGCTTTTAAAGTTTTTGGAGGAAGTATCGCTCCGTCTTTGTCGCGCGAAGCGGACATAGGTGGTGTTACGTCACTTATCATGCATGCTGTCCGTGTCTAGCAAATCATTTTAAAACGCTTATAATATTGCCAATTTTGTGGATGTTTCATCAGTTTTTTTGGTGTTAATTATCTTTTTAGGGTTCCGTACCAAAATGGTAAAAAAGGCACCCTTATGGTGTGACTTCGTCTGTCTGTCTGTCTGTCTGTCACACCTGCTTATTTCAGCAACTACTAATGCTATTGACTTGAAATTTTGAACAGTTATAAAGAATGCTTGTTCAACTTTATTGCAAATAAAAAAAATATAAAAATATTTTTGTTTTCATTGCAAAAGGGGCCGGAGTGGGGGTCCAAAATTTCAAAGTGGGGTTACTAGATCAAATGACATATCATATGAAAGGACTTGATCTGCACATTTCAAAATATATTTTCATTTAATTTTATGTCTCACAGTTTTCGACATATGATGAAAAATGTCTGAAAAAATACCAGTCCCCCCCCATATCGCCGAAGTTTGCGGAGTGAAAAATCTGAAATAATTAAAGTTGATAGGAATTGACCCAAATATTGCACCAAAAATAAAACGATGTTCCTAACTAGTACAGTTTTTTCAAAATCATCAAAATTCCTTCACAAACAAACTTAGTTATGCGGTTCGGTTTTTTTCACTTTATACGTCCAAAAATGATACGGAACCCTCGGTGCGCGAGTACGACTCGCACTTGGCCGGTTTTTTTCAAATAGTTTACAGATTCATAATAAAAAAAATATATTCAACATCCCTATTCCCAGAAGCTTTGCTTAACTGTTACATCATCCCTGAAGTGCTTGGCTCATTATTTATATATCCATTCTTATTGAAAAAAAAAAAAAACAGAACACTCCCACAGTTACTATGTAAAAAAATATGGACGTGGGGCCTCACAGGCCCCGAGCAAACTTTGATATCCAGTACTCGCTTGTTTTGAACCCGACGACATAATCACATCTTTCTACGTTCGTTTTGCCACCAAAATAGAAGGTATTAAGCAGCTCAGTGGCGTAAGGCGTAGGGAAGTGGCTCAGTGGTCAAATTCTCAGAGGTCGCGGGGCCTCTGAGACCCCACGTCCACAGTTAAAGGTATAATCGAAAAAAAAAATAGTTGATTTTAGAACAAAAGAAGTCTTGAGGACGTGTTTGAGTGTTCATTAAACATCGAACATGTTTTCCGTCACGTGGTCGAGTGTTTTTGCCAAACAAAACGCGTAGGCCACGCACCTTTTTAGGGTTCCGTACCAAAATGGTAAAAAAGGAACCCTTATGGTGCGAGTTCGTCTGTCTGTCTGTCTGTCTGTCACACCTGCTTATTTCAGCAACTACTAATGCTATCGACTATAAAAAATGCTTGTCCAACTTTATTTCAAATGAAAAAAAGTAAAAAATATTTTTATATTTATTGCAAAAGGGGCCGGAGCGGGGGTCCGAAATGTTTAAGTGGAGTTACTAGGTCAAGTGATAACCTATATGAAAGGGCTTGATTTTCACATTTCAAAATATATTTTTATTGTGTTTTATGTCTCACAGTTTTCGACGTTTGATGAAAAATGTCTGAAAAAATAACATTCCCTCCCCTTATCTCCGAAGTTTGCGGAGCCAAAAAACTGAAATAATTATAGTTGATAGGAATGGACCCAAATAGTGCACCAAAAATAAAACGGTGTTGCTAACTGGTACAGTTTTTTCAAAATCATCAAAACTCCTTCACAAACAAACTTAGTTATGCGGTCCGGTTTTTTTCACTTTATAGTACTAATTAATTAATACACTTTATAGTAATTTTATACAAATACAATTTGTTGTTAGTTGCATTTATGAATTTAACAGGTAGATAGTGATCATTCAATATAATCCATAGACAATCTGTTCAGTGCGAGGATCAAACCCGCGACCCATAGTTGAATCAACTAATCGCACAACCACTACCGCAGAAGAGCTTTTCGCATCCAATCACAACCAATCCGAAAGAAAACAATAATAATTTCTATTCACCCTTTTCGCAAAAACCGTGAAGAAACACATCACAAATCAAAAATATTAAAACACAAAAAAATCGCAACAGCTGTGATTTGGAACAATAAATCGCACTCCATACTAATCGCTTGGTCATGCATGCAACATAATTAGTTTCGTTGTAATTCCCTCTCTCTCCCACTCAAAGTTGGTTGTCTGCTGTCTCGCTCGCACGCCGTGTTATAATTAGTTTGTTATCTCCTCTCCCTGTCGCGCCGGTCGGATGTAGGCCAGGAGTAGGGATTGCGAAATTTATTGCAAGAATACCTTTGTTACGTTGAAGCTAGTTTGGTCTAGTTTAGTTAGGTTAGGTTAGGAATTGTTTATCAATGACGTTTTCGCAGCTTAAGAAAGGTTTATTCTACTATTTGCCTTGCCCTTGGGGCTACTACTACTAACTACTACTAACTATACTAACATACTTAATAACGCTGAAGAGCTTTTTTGTTTGTTTGTTCGTTTAAACGCGCTAATCTCTGACACTACCGGTCGGATTCCAAGAACTCTTTTTGTATTTGATAGTCAGATTCATGAGGAATAGTATAGGCTATTTAACATCACGCTATGACCCTTAGGAGCTGAGCAAAGAGAAAAAAAATCAGAAAGAACGCTAAACGAATAAGAAGCCAAATAATCGGATTTCTTTTAAATTAAACGACGGGTGAAACCGCGGTCCAGAATTTGTTTTAGATAAGGCGATTAAGCTGTCTTCAGACTACGCTATACTACATGTATAAGGTCCTAACCTTCATACTCGAAATATTTTAAGAGGTACATCTGTAGGTGGTAAAGATGCCATACAAACGAAAAAAAAAAATTATCGGAGTATTTTTTTTATTTTAACAAATTAATTTAAAATTATTTGACACACATTAAAAATATTATCTTCAACATCCATTACGCTAGTTTTTACGTACCTTACTATTAATATTAGAAACAAGTGTAATGGATGTCGAAAATAGTATTTTTATGTGTCAAATAATTTATTTCAAATAATTTTATTTATTTATAAAAAAAAAAAAATACTCAGATTAATTTTTTTTCGTTTGTATGGCATCTTTACCACCTATAGATGTGCCCCCTAAAATATTTCGAGTATGAAGGGTAGGACCCTATAAAGTATAGCGCATGCTTATATAGTACTATAGCGTGCCATACAAATCCATACTATAATATACATAGGTAGTATAGCACAGTGTGAACGTGTCCATAACAATGTATGGTGCGCGATATATTGTCGTGCTATAAGCTATATGCTATAATGCTATACAACATGAAATTTTAGTTGTTGTTTTCCCGCAGCAGAACGATTTGCCCTCAGTAGTACTATCGAAACAGAGTTAAATTTTAATAATTACCAGAAAAAAAACTTTTTTTCAATATCCACGTTTTTAAAACGGTCTAAAAAGTATAAAACAATTTCTAATGAAATAAAAAACGTGGGGCGCATCTTACAATTATGCGTCCTTCATTTTTCATTTCATTAGAAGTTATTTTACACTTTTTAGACCGTTTTAAAAATGTGATTATTGAAAAAAAAAAAATTTTTTCTAATAATTATTAAAATTTAACCCTATGTTTCGATAGTACTACTTAGGGCAAATCGTTGTGCCGCGGGAAAACAACCACTAAAATTTCACGTTGTATAGTGTAGCGTAGTCTAAAATGAACTGCCAGCTACCGTAGCAGATAATTTTTGGCGATCGAAAATAATTGTTTGCTTGCATAAGGCCTAACAGTCTTTTAAAAAGCTTTCTTTCGTAACAACGAAGGAACATAGTAGCACTTGGAGTCATTCATATGCATCACTTTCATTTCATGTGGCACATTGAATTATTCATGAAGCGGCGATGTGATATGTAAATGATGTGTGATAATTTGATAAAATGACTACATTGTGACGTGTGGCACGCTCTCTGTGATATTCGACTATTATATCTTTATGTTGCGTACTTTTTAGTAGTAGGTCATTATGCTGCGTACTTTGTAGTAGTAGTTCATTATGCTGCGTACTTTGTAGTAGTAGTTCATTATGCTGCGTACTTTGTAGTAGTAGTTCATTATGCTGCGTACTTTGTAGTAGTAGTTCATTATGCTGCGTACTTTGTAGTAGTAGTTCATTATGCTGCGTACTTTGTAGTAGTAGTTCATTATGCTGCGTACTTTGTAGTAGTAGTTCATTATGTTGCGTACTTTGTAGTAGTAGTTCATTATGCTGCGTACTTTTTAGTAGTAGGTCATTATGCTGCGTACTTTGTAGTAGTAGTCAAACACTTCCCCAAAATGTTGTTCGTCTGCCTAGCCTTTTCCCAAACTAGATTGAGGTCGGCCGCCAGTCTAAGTAGTTGCGGCTGAATATCAATATTTTATATGGAACGACTGCCATCTGACCTCCACAACCCAATTATTGGGTAATACCGGTATTCGAATGTTAGAGCAGTTGTTAGACTTTCGGGCTCCTGACTATCCGTAACGACTGTCAAAGATATTCCTATGACAATCGGGACCGACTGTTAAACGTGCTTTCCGAGGCACGGAGAGGTCTCGATGTGTGAAGAACTGTCGCCCATCCAAAGACAGACCGTGGCAAGCGCAGCTTAACCTCGCAGATCGATCGATCAGCGCGGCTATCATTTAGCCACGAGCCCCCAAAATGTTGTTGTGGTATATAAAACAAATGGTGCTTTCTAGACCTCAAAATGAAAAACGGAACCCTTATAGGATCACTTTGTTGTCCGTCTGTCATGATCACGAGTGTACCCATCTGCTAATAGATAGCGCTACTATAATTATGCAACAGCACCATCTGTGATCAAGATATGATACATAATTATATCTAATATGATGTAATAGCGGCATAGATAGCACCATTGCATATTTCGGAACCCTTAGGGAGCGAGTCGTACTAGCACTTGTCCGGATCTTTTTCATCAGCCTATACTGAGAAAACTAAACGTCCATTGGTGAGAGCTTTTGGGCAGCAACTATATTTGGCAAGTAGTAGGATTGTAAAGAGTTTTGCATTATGTTGCCAACTGCCTGTCTGTTGTACACGCCCAAAATCAATAAATTATACTAAACTATCATAATCTACTGCTAAAAACTTGAAATATGCTATGATATCGCCAAACATTGCAACGCGCTGCCAGAGTGGGTGTTCCCCGACAGCTACAATCTGGGTGTCTTCTGGGTGGAGTGAATCGGTTTCTTCTAGGCAAGCGTGCTCCATCGTAGACCGCATCATCGCTTATCAGGCGAGATGGTGGTCAAACAAAGCCTATCCTACTAATAGTATTATAAACGTGAAAGTTTGTGAGGATGTATAGATGTATGGATGTATGGATATTTGTTACTTATTCACGCAAAAACTACTGAACGGATTTTGATGAAACTTTACAGTAATATAGCTTATATATAAGAATACCACATAAGCTACTTTTTATCCCAAAAACGCGGGCGAAGCCGCGGGCGGAAGCTAGTTATTAAACAAAACAATATTATAATTCAGGTCGAAGCTCTTCACTTTCCGAATTTTGGATAAGTCGAGTTGTCTTTTGAGAGTTTGCGCTATGACGTGTAATTTTGGATAAGTCGAGTTGTCTTTTGAGAGTTTGCGCTATGACGTGTAATTTTGGATAAGTCGAGTTGTCTTTGGAGAGTTTGCGCTATGACGTGTAATTGCTATAGCTGCGAGAGTCTGTACAGGACGATCATCATTTTTAGGGTTCCGTACCAAAATGGTAAAAAAGGAACCCTTATGGTGCGACTTGGTCTGTCTGTGTGTCTGTCACACCTGCTTATTTCAGCAACTACTAATGCCATCGAGATGAAATTTGGAACAATTATAAAGAATGCTTGTTCAACTTTATTGCAAATGAAAAAAGTCAAAAAATATTTTTTATTCATTGCAAAAGGGGCCGTGGGGGACCGAAATTTTAAAATGGGGCTACTAGGTCAAGTGGCATATCATATGAAAGGGCTTGATCTGCACATTTCAAAATATATTTTCATTTTATTTTTTGTTACACAGTTTTCGACATATGATGAAAAATGTCTGAAAAAATACCATTCCCCCCCCCTTATCTCCGAAGTTTGCGGAGCGAAAAATCTGAAATAATTAGAGCTGATAGGAATTGACCCAAATATTGCACCAAAAATAAAACGATGTTCCTAACTAGTACAGTTTTTTCAAAATCATCAAAATTCCTTCACAAACAAACTTAGTTATGCGGTCCGGTTTTTTTCACTTTATACGTCTAAAAATGATACGAAATAACGGAACCCTTGGTGCGCGAGTACGACTCGCACTTTGCCGGTTTTTATTTTTTGTTTTTTTTACGATGGTGGCAAATGGCAAACCGTAGCCTATGAAACCCTTGCAACACCAAGTACCAATGCGCGTTACCGACCCTTTGAAATGAGGATTCGCTGTGCTGACAGCTTAGAGGACAAGCAGGTCCCCCGCTGTCAACACAGCGCATCCTCAAGAGCTCTGGCGACCTTACTCACCACAGGAACACAACACTACCGAAGTAGCGTTATTTTAACAGTGGTATTCTTTATGGTAGAGATACTCCCCAGTCGGGCTGCTCTAGATTTGAGCAGCCCGACTGACGACTGATGACTATCTCTAGATAGATGGGTTATAGGTAGGGCTGCCATCCGTCCGGGGTTCCCCGGATTTGTTCTAGTTTAGAGGGCGTCCGGGGAGCGTCTGGTAGGGGTTTCAAAAAGAGTCCGGGGGAACCCGGACACTTTGTGTCAGTGGAATCCTGATTATTGAAAATTTTTTTTCGGGAGCGTCCGGGAAAGATACTGAATTTCACCCAAATGTCCGTGGTTTTTAAAGTTTTTGTCCGGCGTCAGCAATTTAGGTGATGACAGCCCTAGTTATAGGGAACGGCCAATAGTGTAAATGTATGCATAAGTCAACTTCATTACTGTTTTATTAAATGCTGACAAATGAATGTAAACCCGCGCTTAAAAGTTTCAACAAAAAGAACGGAAAAAAGTACAGCTCCCGAACTTTTTACTTAGGGCTTCCTGCCTTAAATTAACATTTAAAATAAGGGGTTGCCTAACAATTTTATACTAGCACACACAAATTGAGATCCATAACTCTTATTTCCTTTTTCAATAAAGATTATATTTGCTTGAGATCCATTTTAGCAACTGCACTTAATTTTGTTTTTTTGAACTTCCCTGAAACTCGCGCTTGCTCTTATGTCTGTTGACTTAAGGTACAATATTGTTTGAATATTACATTACTGTCGGCAAATATAATATGTTTAGGGTCCCCTGAAATATGACAGTTGTTTTCAAGTGACCAGGGGCCCATAAAAGATTAATGTAGGTCAGCGCAATGGATTGATTGTGACAAGATACTCTCAATAAAGTTTTTGACTCTATTTTTGAGACAGATTTTTTTAAAGTACAATGCGTGTCAGCTTTTGTCGTATTATATGATGTTAAGTATGTGTTTTACTTATAAAATGCTAAAATAAACAGATGGGTAGTAAAGGACAGTGCATAATATTATTATGAAACTAATGTACCTATATGATTTTTTTTAGTTATGGTTATCTATTTTGCGTAAGCGCTATGGTTCAAGGCTTTGAATAAGTCACATAATTTTATCTCATAGTTTTTAAAAGGAGCAATTTCCTATCTAGTTTGTATAAGGACTTACAATACGAAATCTAAATTATGATTGGTTAAATTACGATATCTGCAGTATTTACTCTCTGAAGGAAGATCAGTCATATACTGATATTCAATTGTTTTTGTTTACTGGATCATACTAAGCTGCTAAACATTGTTAGTGGTTTCATGCATCAACATGATTAATTAATCGTTTTAATTTTACATTGTTGACTTCAAACGTATTATGTCAAATTGTCATCCGGTTGAAGTATTGAAAATCGATTCGAATACAATATGTATTAATAGAACAACTCTATGTAACAGATATATGCACACTTGGCACCGGTCTCTTCCTTATGACTGAGAGCATGCACAAATTATGCACCAACACAGTCAAAAATAGACTCTGTAATAAACAAGATAGAGTTGTAATTTACGTGGTAAGCGCCCTGTGACATTTAGTAATTTCACGTGGACATTTCTGACTAGAAATGCGGCCTAACATATCGGTCAGACAAAATCTGTATTTAGAAGCTCAGTCACTCCGATTTCCCTGTAAACGTTGGTCGTGAATATATCCGAGTTGTAAAAATGAATAAAAAGGGAAAGAATAAAAAAGGGAAAATACCAAATCCTATTCCATCGCAGGAAGAGAAAAGTGGTGATAAAGTTGAAGATTTAGGGAAAAGTAGTGATAAAATTGAAGATGTTGGAGTGACTGTCGGTGATAAAAAGGAAGAAGTAGGGATAATTAGTGATATTATTCCAAACTTGGCAGAGATAATTGAAAGTGTTAAAGAAGAACGTGTGCCTGAGATTGTGAGTGAAATCATAACACCTGCCGCTGATGTAAAGGATGAAGAAACTCCCAAAAAACCTAAAAGAAATAGAGGAAAGAAGAAAAAAGATAAAGACGATGATTTTGATGATAATCTAGAGGAAAAAATAAAGGAATCGGATAGTCAGCCACTCATTGAAGAAATAATTGATATTCCAGAAGTTAAGACTAAAATAGAGGAATTGCCTCTAATAACTCCGACAGCTCGTAAAAAGAAAAACAAAAAGAAGAATACGGACCAAAAGTCTGACGAACTAATATCAGCCGAACCTGATCCGGGACTATCAAATATTCCGTTAGAAATAGAAATAAAGGAACCTGAGTCAAAAGAGTCTGTACCAGATATCAAACAAGACTTCTTGAAAACTGAGACCTTGGATCAAGAAGTAAAACCATCCAAAAAGAAAAATAAGAAGAAGAAACGAAATGATTCGGAGAAATCAGATAAAGAAGAATTTTCTTGTACTGCTGCTTTCCAAAAAATACTTGATGACAAGGATGAACCCGAAATAAAAATAGAGGAGAAAGTTGAAGATTCCGTTGTTCCCTTAGAACCTGTCAAAGCCGAAATTGAAAATGTTGAAATTAAAATAGAAAAGACTGAAGAGACTGCCCCAATACAACCTGTGATTGAAAAAGCACCAACTTCAACAAAAGAAATAGAAGAAAACAAAGAAACACCAATAGCCGAAAGTAAAGGTAAAAAGAAAAATAAGAAAGATAAAAAACAAACCCCAAAACTTGAAGAGATTATTAAGCTAGATGAATCACAGTCTGATCAAACTTCGTCTCCGATAGTCTTTGAGACACCTGCTCAAATGGTAGTTCCAGAACAGACAAAGGAAGTTCCAATAAGTAGCCAAGAAGACAAACCTAACGAGATTGAAGTAACCAAATCACCTGAACCTCTAATTGAAGATTTGAGTCCAAAACCAAAAGCTAAAATCGCAAAACCCGTAGAAAAAAAACGTAAAGGAAAGCAAGACGCTCAAACAGCTGAGACCTTGCCACAAGATACTTGTATTCCAGAATCTGTTAAAACTGAAGAAGATCCTTTTCAGGTTAAACTTGAAATCTGTGAAACAGCAGTTTCAGAAAAAGCTAGTGACGCTGAGTCTCAGTCTACTCAGCTTGGAATCACTAGTGATATTAATATTATGACACCTGATGAAGACGAAAAACTAATAGCCCAAGAGTTTGAGCTTCTTGCTGAAAAAGCCATGGGTAAGAAACGGAAAAAGGGATCAAAAATGCCTAAAACGCTTGACATTAGTAGTGGGATGCAGGACCTAAAAATAGAAGCCGATATCAAACAAACTGAGACTGAGACTAACAAAGAACAATTGGCAGTTATAACTGAAATTTTAACCCCACAAACTGACCAACAAGAGTTTATAATTATGAGTGAAAAATCTGATATGCCAATTACAGTTGATACTGTTAAAGAAATAACAGAAGAAGCTACTAATCTATTAGGGCAACCTGAGTTCCAAGGAAAGGTACTATTAACGCCTGAAGATATAAGCGAAGAAATAGAATTTACTAAAATTGAAGAAACCACACAACCGACTGAAGATAAACAAAAGACTGAAACTAAACCTAGTAAGAAACGAAAGAAATCTCCTAAACCCTCAAAAAAGGCCGAAGAAGCAACAAAAACTAAAGAGCGAGCAATAACACCAAAACCCGCTGAAGTAGCTACAGAAACATTAAAATCAGAGGAATTGACCCAACAGAGCTTGGCTGAGAAAATTGATGCTTCTAATATAACAAGAATGTATGATATTGAAATAAGTAGTATTAAAGCTGATGAATCTGAAGGCTCTGCTAGTGACGTCGTACCTGATATCACATATCCACGCGCTTCAAGTCAGCAGTGCCGTGATGATAACAATAACACTGTTATTAGCGAAATATTTTCCCCGGAAGAGCCTATACCAGATGTTTCTTTAGTACAAGAATGTGTGCAAGCTCCTACAAAACAGGAAGAAATAAAAACTTCCCCCAAAGAAGAAAAGACGGATATAAAATCGAAAATGATGGAAGTAAACCAAGATATGGAAGAATTAAGGCGGTCTATTGAAAGGTCTTTAGCAGAACTAACTTCTATGGAAAAAAGTGAAGAGGCTATTGAGAAAGAGTTTGAAGCGACCAGAACGAAAGCTAAAAATGTATCCAGCCTTTTGTTTGATACTGATGAAAGTGCTACAAAACAAATTCCAAGTGTCGGAGAAAAACGACTTGAGAAGATTTCCACAGATGAAGCTGTTGGTCAGCCTTTAGACCAAATCAAAATAGCAATTGTTGCTGAAGATATTAATAAACAGAAAATCGAAGAAAGACATCTAATTGAGACTGAAAAAAATAAACCAATAGGTGATGAAATCAATATCACTCCTGGCGAAGAAAAAAATATTGCAATGCCTTATGTTGAAAGTAAAATAGTAGAAGCTTCATTTGTAATTGATAGCAAAACTACTGAACCGCTTCCTAAGGCAGAAGAGAAAGATAAAAGTCTCACACTTACTGAAACGCCTCCTAAAGCAGAAGAAAAACCTGAAGGTCTCACACTTACTGAACCGTCTCCTAAAGCAGAAGAAAAACCTACAGGTCTCATACCTACTGAGATTATATCAGATGTTGGCAAGCCTTTAATTGAGGATAAAGTAATAGAAAGTTTGATACCACCAATACCACTGCCACCAGTAGAAGAAAAGAAGACTGACATTATTGACACTGAAAAGAAAGATACAGAAAAACCCAAAGAACAAATTACAGAAACACCTGTAGATGTACCACCAGTATGCCCTGCAAGAAAAGATAATAAAGGTAAACACAAGAAAAAGAAAGGTAAGCAAGATACTCAAATGACCTGCACTACACAAAGTACTTCAACTACTACACAATCTCAAACCACGCAGGAAACAAAGAAAGAGGCAAAAACAGAGTCTAAAACTGAAAGTAAATCTGAATCAAAAGGTAAAAGTCAAAGTACAGAAAAGGGTAAACAACAAGCAAGCAATATCGATTCTGCAACTCAAGACGAGGCATTTCCCGACATGGATTACGAACCTATAGAAAATTTTGAAGACGCACTCACATCTAGCATTGACGACGTAAACAAGACTTTTGAAATGATAGTAAAAGAATCACAAGAACAAAACAACCCAAAAATCAACATAATAGCACCCGATGAAGAAAAAACACCAGTTTCGCAGCCAAAAAACTTGCTAGGCCATCCCGATATTCCTGTACGATCGAATAGAAGGGACTTTAAAAAGGAAAAGGATAAAATTCCAAACGAAATCACAGCTAGAGTTAAAATAAAAGACTCTGTTGAAATTGAAAGGAAACAGTCCAAAAATACACAGACGAACATTAAGATAAAGGAGTTAAATAAAGAGTATGATGACAATGAAGATTTTGTGTACAAATATAGTTTTAGAAAAGTGTTTCTTCAGAGTTCTTGTCATGTTTGTAAGAAGAATTTGAGTGGTTCTCGTGTGCCGTGCAGTTATTGTAATTTGTTGCTGTACTGTAGCAATAAGCACAAGGATGAAGACTGGCCTCAGCATCAGGCGCTGTGTTTTGCCGTATCTACCATCGTACATCTGAAAGGTAAGGAAAATCTACTTGTGTCTTAGAAATTTTTGTGTTGTATAGATTTTTCCCAGACCTCTTAGTTTTTAGTCTAAGCAAATTGTGGCTGTAGATCAGAATTTTATAAGGAACGACTAGCATATAACCTTTATAACTCTCGTTTTAGTAATGTTAATCTTAAATGGTCGTAGAACAAAATACACATTATACAGATTATCGTTCGAATTCTCAAACGCCAGTTAAATCCTAATCAAATTGAAGGTCTATTAAATTAGCGTATGTGATTAGTTGACAAGAAGACAAGACTAATTAGATTGGGTGATTTGAAACTTAAGTACCTAAGGCAAGCTTTCAGTACAATAGAGTATGTCAACCTCAGATCATAGAAACAAGGAGATTTATTATTATCATAGCATTAGCTCTCTGTACTTACAAAAACCGGCCAAGTGCCAGTCGTACTTGCGCACCGAGGATTCCGTATCATTTTTGGACGTATAAAGTAAAAAAAACCGGACCGCATAAGTAAGTTTGTTTGTGAAGGAATTTTGATGATTTTGAAAAAACCGTACTAGTTAGGAACATCGTTTTATTTTTGATGCAATATTTGGGTCAATTCCTATCAGCTCTAATTATTTCAGATTTTTCGCTCCGTAAACCTCGGAGATAAGGGGGGGGGAATGGTATTTTTTCAGACATTTTTATCATATGTCGAAAACTGTGAGACATAAAATAAAATGAAAATACATTTTGAAATGTGCAAATCAAGCCCTTTCATTTATTTATTTATTTATAATTTATGTACACACAACATACAGAGGACAACAAATACAAACGAAATATAAAGTACAAAGGTACTGCTTATTTCTAAAGAAATTTCTGCCAGCAGACCTGCGACAGGATAGGTTTATAGTATAAATGAAGACACAGTGTGTAAATTAATATAAATAACATGAATTGTAACGAAAACATATTACAAAATAAAATATACTTAATATAATATGATAAAATACTAATACATACACATATAATATATATTATATAAAATATAAAATTTATATGGAGAGATAGTGTTCTTTAACTCGTCTCTTAAATATGGAAATTGATCGAGAATCACGTATGTTAGGCGGAAGCGAATTCCACAATCTTACTGCATGAACTGAGAAAGAGAAAGAATAGAAATCGGTTTTGTGCTGTTGAAATTTAAGAAGAGATTTAATGTGGGATCTACAGGGGTCATCAGGAGAACGAGCATATGAGAAACGCTCACGCAAATAAGAGGGATAGGCTGGGTTATGCAAAACATTAAAAAGAAGACACAATATCCGAGTGTTCCTGCGAAGGCGGATTGGGAGCCACTTGAGTTCCTTGCGAAAATGAGAAACATGATCAAATTTCTTGAGGCCGAAAACAAACCGAATACATATATTTTGCAAACGCTCAAGCTTATTTAACAGCTCCTCAGTGGCATCCAAGTAGCAGACATCAGCGTAATCTATAATCGGCTGAATAAGAGTCTGAGCGAGATAGATCTTAGTTTTCAAGGGCAGGAAGCTCTGGAGGCACTTGAGCGAGTGAAAGGAGAAGTGCACCTTTCGACTAACTTCGTTGACTTGAACACGCCATGATAAATTTGAGTCAATCAAAACACCTAAATTCTTAGCGGTGTCAGTATACGCAATTACTGTGTTATCCAGACTTAACGGCGAAAAGGATGAAAAATCAAGTGCGCTGCGCATATGTCTGCTTCCTATTATCATAGCTTGTGATTTAGAAGGGTTGATTTGCAGGCCATAAGACCTAGCCCACTCACTAATCCTAGCTAAGTCATGATTCATGGCGTCGATGGCAGCGCCAGCCTCAGACAAAGTAAAATGTCGGTAAACCTGCAAATCATCTGCGTAAAGATGGAAGTTAGAGGAAATAACCTTCGTAACGGAGTTAATGAAGATTGAGAAAAGTAGAGGAGAAAGAACGCCACCCTGGGGGACACCCGCAGTGAGATCGCACCAATCAGAGAACTTCTCATCAAGGCGGACACACTGGGAGCGGCCCCGAAGGTATGAATCAAACCAAGCAACAGTGGAAGGGGAAAAGTTATTTGATTGTAAGATTCCTAAAAGGACGTCAAAATCCACCGAATTAAAGGCACTACTAAAGTCAAGCAACACAAGCACTGTAAGAGATTTCCTTTCCATAGCCCAGCGTACATCGTCAGTAACTTTGAGGAGAGCCGTAACAGTGCTGTGTCCTGGTCGGAACCCAGACTGAAAGGGAGAAATAAGGCTATTGGACGTTAAGAAGTAGGAAACTTGTTTGTGAACAATGTGTTCAAGAACTTTAGAGAGAAAGGGAAGAATAGAAATAGGTCTATAGTGAGAAAACGAAGAAGGATTAGTAGTTTTAGGCAAAGGAATAACGTGAGCCTGTTTCCAGGATGAGGGAAAGGTGCAGGCAGATAAAGAGAAATTGAAAATATGACATAGGATGGGGAGCACAAGAGAAAGAATAGGAAAAATCATACGTGAACATAAATTGTCGTTACCAACAGCGGAAGATGAGATAGACAAGATAGATTTTTTGACGTCCTCCTCGGAGACACAACTGAGATTGAAATGGGCGCAAGATGGTACCGGTAAGCAGGAAAGTTTAAGCAATGTTGAAGTTTTTGTACAGGGGTCAAGAGAAACAGGCGGGAGAGAGAAGTGATTATTTAAAGCAGTAAGATCGACATCCTTACAAGCGTTGATAGGAGATTTACCGATACCAACTGACCTAAGGAATCTCCAAACATCAGAGGAGCTACGGTCCACAAGAGAGTCATGGAAGTAGCGCCTCCTCGCATCCCTACACAGATGATTGCCATATGATATGCCATTTGACTTAGTAACCCCACTTTAAAATTTCGGACCCCCACTCCGGCCCCTTTTGCAATGAAAATTAAAATATATTTTGACTTTTTTCATTTGAAATAAAGTTGAACAAGCAGTTTTTATAACTGTTCCAAATTTCAAGTCGATAGCATTAGTAGTTGTTGAAATAAGCAGGTGTGACAGACAGACAGACAGACAGACAGACAGACGAAGTCGCACCATAAGGGTTCCTTTTTTACCATTTTGGTACGGAACCCTAAAAAGCGCTTGTAGTTGTAACACATACTGCTTTAAAACTGGTGACAGCAGTTCCCATACTAATTATAGTAGTGTAGTGTGGTTATAAGATTCTTGGTAAGTAGTGTACGTTACAACTACAAAGGCTCCTTTGTAAATACAGAGATCTCCCATACATAAAAAAATGCCGCACACCCTCAATCTAGCACTGTTACTCGTCACTCGCTACTCACACTAAACTAAAACACTATATCGATCGATTGCGTCCGAGTCTTCTATTGCAATTGTCATAATCGTGTCTGAGATAGTCTTACTCTAAGCCAAGGACCGCTTATATTTTTACAGGTATGATGTCATTATGACATCATTCTTACACAATATTGCAATAGCAGACTTGGGGCCCAGTTCGTCGGCAACATGAACGATGATCATCGATGATGAACATGATCACAAAGAATCAAGCTCGATAGCGCCTTGGCATTGGCACATCCCTTGTTTATTTGATCCAAAATGTCAACCAAATATTTTTTCACAGATCAGAAACACATTTATGGAGACGCAAAGAACTTGACAGGACATGACTACCGGCTGATCAGGATGCAGATGATAGTGTCCTGTGAGAAGGTGCTGAAGAGACGGCTGGTACCCTGGGAGCAGGAGGCTCTCCTGTATCCCAGGATCTGTGCTCATGTGCCTTGTAGGGAGTGGCGGCAGAGCAAGCTGAGTGACTGTCAGGGTTGTGGTCAGGTTAGTACAGTATAGATCACCAAAATTTTCTGGCCTGCCCTGAAGTTAGTGCCATAAGTCAAAGTCAAAGCATTTATTTCATTAGACCAATTACAGGTACTTTTGAATTCTCAAGCAGTCTGTCAGTTAGTCAGAATGATGAAGCTAGGTGCCCGTTCCAAAGCGTAGATTCCTATGGAGAAGAACGGGCAAGAAACTCCATGGTTACTCTTTTAAATAAAATCATTACAATATCATGGTTACATTGTTTTTGTTGGATAGACAGTTTATACCCTGAACAATCCATTGCGAATTTAAACGGCAGCTTCAGAGAGTGCCAGAATAGTTTGTTGATCTGTACGCGGCAGTAAATACTACACGTCGAACTTTAGAAAGAGATATCGGCTAGCTTCGGCTAAGCGTCATCTCTGTCGCACGAAACATTAAGGATTGTATTACAGAACCTAACTTAAAACTAGTTTCAACCAATCAAATGGCTTTAAATCTATGCTCAAGGCAAGATCCGTGCTTGAGTATCGTTCTATAAATGATTATAGAACGATACTCAAGCACAGATCTTGCCTTGCCTAATACGAGCCTAAGGCTATTAAGCCTTAGGCTCGTATTACAGAACGATACTCAAACTCGATGTGTAGTAGGTATTTACTGCCGGGTGCTGTAGAATACAATTTTATTTACTGTTATGTTTTTAGGGTTCCGTACCAAAATGGTAAAAAAGGAACCCTTATGGTGCGACTTCGTCTGTCTGTCTGTCTGTCTGTCACACCTGCTTATTTCAGCAACTACTAATGCTATCGACTTGAAATTTGGAACAGTTATAAAAAATGCTTGTCCAACTTTATTGCAAATGAAAAAATTAAAAAAATATTTTTATTTTCATTGCAAAAGGGGCCGGAGTGGGAGTCCAAAATTTCAAAGTGGGGTTTAGGTCAAGTGACATATCCAATGAAAGGGCTTGATTTGCACATTTCAAAATATATTTTTATTTAATTTTATGTCTCACAGTTTTCGACATAATTGATGAATAATTTCTGAAAAAATACCATTCCCCCCCCTTATCTCCGAAGTTTGCGAAGTGAAAAATCTGAAATAATTAGAGTTGATAGGAATTGACTCAAATATGGCACCAAAAATAAAACAATGTTCCTAACTGGTACAGTTTTTTCAAAATCATCAAAATTCTTTCACAAACAAACTTAGTTTTGCGGTCCGGTTTTTTCACTTTGTACGTCCAAAACTGATACGGAACCCTCGGTGCGCGAGTACGACTCGCACTTGGCCGGTTTTTTTAAGAATTAGAAAGTACCTATTAGAATAAGATCAGTCTTTTGTGGTGGACCATGTTAACCGGAAAATTGGCAGCACTGTCTATACACCAATGATACTTCAGATCATAGAAACAAGGAGATATGCCATCATAGCAAATTAGTACGGGAACAACTGATGCCACTTTTAGTACATTTTTCGACACAATTACGCGCATAATTAAGCGCTCCTTGTGAATAAAAAGATCTCCCACGCATTGAACATTCCGCACATCCTCAATCCAACACCGTTAATCGTCACTCAACACTAGCACTAAACTAAAACACTGTATTTATACCATCGATCGTGTTCGGTTCATCGCCAGCGCGTACGTTTTTAATATGAGCAATTTGCTCAAGATCAGGCATCAAGCTCGATAGCGCCTTGGCACATCTCCTTGTTTCTATGATCTGAGAATGATACCATTGTTATCATCTCTTCGCAGATATCCTTCTGCACTGACAATGCCGATCACTTCCCCAAGTCTCACTCCCGCTGGTGCAAGTCCTACTCCTTGTATGAGAAGCTGGTCAGCTACCAGCAGATTCAAGGAAGGCTGGAGCCGAAGATGCCGACTAAGGTGCTTCGGGAACTGCAGCAGATACCGGAGAAGATCAACGAAGTGCTCGCCTCTATGTATGAAGAAAAGATCGGTGAGTTTGAGATTTAAGAAGCGTAATTTGTATCAAAGTTTTTAGAACGAAGTTCCTTAACGCGGCTCGCGGGAGGAGTTGACGGGGAAAAATCGTCACGCCCCCTTTCCATGAATCTAAAACTCGACAATCGGCCTCGCGGTCTCCGACCAGTACCCGTCAAGACATCAGAGCTGGTCGCGTCACCGGATTGAGAAATAATACGCGTAATTAGGGTTCCGTACCAAAATGGTAAAAAAGGAACCCTTTTGGTGCAACTTCGTCTGTCTGCCTGTCTGTCTGTCTGTCACACCTGCTTATTTCAGCAACTACTTATGCTATCGAATTGAAATTTGGAACAGTTATAAAGAATGCTTGTTCAACTTTATTGCAAATGAAAAAAGTCCAAAAATATTTTAATTTTCATTACAAAAGGAGCCGGAGTGGGGGTCCGAAATTTTAAAGTGGGGTTACTAGGTCAAGTGACATATCATATGAAAGGGCTTGATCTGCACACTTCAAAATATATTTTCATTGTATTTTATGTCTTACAGTTTTTGACTTATGATGAAAAATGTTTGAAAAAATACCATTCCCCCCCTTATCTCCGAAGTTTGCGGGGCGAAAAATCTGAAATAATTAGAGTTGATAGGAATTGACCCAAATATGGCACCAAAAATAAAACGATGTTCTAGTACAGTTTTTTAAAAATCATCAAAATTCCTTCACAAACAAACTTAGTTATGCGGTCCGGATTTTTTCACTTTATACGTCCAAAACTGATACGGAACCCTCGGTGCGCGAGTACGACTCGCACTTGGCCGGTTTTTTTTTACCTGTCCATCATCTTTGAAATAAGATAAAATTGAATGGCCTATTTATTTGGGACAAAACACTCAAATAACAGTTGTTGTACAAAACAGGGAAAGCAAAAGGGGCTTTCATAAAAAAGTAAAAAGGACATAATGAAGTTATTCATTGTCATATTATAATAACTGGGGGACAGACCCTCAGGCCGTTTGACCTAGATTTTAATATAACAGTTTGTCCGTCTGTTGGGGGCCGTATAATTCGAAATATTGCAAATAACTAACCCAGCATTGGTGAGATTGTTGATTAGGGCTTGTGCACACCACGTTTTTTAAGGGCGCCGTCGACGCGCGTTTCCAAATGGCGCGCTTTTATCTTCAGAGGTCTACAGGCCGCGTCAGTCTGCGTGCGTATCGCGTCTGTATCGCTACAAACGCGCGTCGACGGCGCGTTTAAGAAACGTGGTGTGCACAGGCCCTAAACGGGCTAGTTTTTGACAATTTCCTGCTGAAATTGTATAACCGTGAGTTGAGATCTATCGTGCAACTCAGTAGAACAATTGCCGCAGTCTTGCAGTATTGCCCGGCGAAATTGCAATGAAATTAAATGATGGTACATCACTATAACTGCTGTACGATATAGATCTCAACTCACGGCTATACAATTGCAGCAACAAATTGTCAAAATACTAGCCCATAGCGCCTTTACACCGCATACATACATTACTGATTTTTCTTGACGTTTCGAACACACTCCAAAGTATTTGAAAGAGAATTAAGAATTTTTGGAATCCGACTGGTAGTTCCAGAGATTAGCGCGTTCAAATAAAATCTTCAGCTTTATTATATTAATATAGGTAGGTAGAGTAAGTATTTCTAAAATTATAAGCAAAACTAGAATTACATGCACACGTAAGTAATTGTAAACAGTGGATAAACCTATAAAGATGATTTACTACTGAAATATTTGTTACTAGCACTTCGCTCGCGACTTCGTCCGCGTGTCCCACAGGAACTGTGCATTTTTTCGGAATAAAAAGTAGCCTATATTACTCAGTGATAATGTAGCTTTCTATTAGTGAAAGAATTCTTAAAATCGGTCCAGAATTTCGGAGCCTATTCGGTACAAACAAACAAACAAAAAAATCTTTCCTCTTTATAATATTAGTATAGATAGACTACATATTTGTGTGTCACGCTCGGTTGCAGAAAGCTTTCAGTTATCTCCCGTTTGCTTAAAGCGTTATTAGAGCTAATTATATGATTATTTTAATTGAGGTTGCAGAAAAGCATTTAAGCTTTTAATATTGGTTCGTTAACTAAAATTGAAATTAAAAATGTTGTCATCATAAAATAAACATCGAATGAACAAAGAATGAATGATTGCGTTTTGTTTTCTGTGCTTTTACATTTATTATGACAAAACGCAGGCGAACTAAACGCGTACCTACGCAATTAAAAAAAAAAACAAATCGTCAAACCTCAAACGTCAAACTGTCAACTGCAGTGATGCCACCTTAGGGTATTTTTCCCCTAGATTTAGGGAAAAATACCTAAGGTGAATACTCGTAGGGAAATTTTTATGGCATGAAATTATTTAGGATATTTTTTTATATTGTTTAGGGTATTTTGTCATAACACTACGTAAGAAAATTTCATGCTATAAAATAAATAAAAACGCATTAGAGTCCGCGCCACCACAGAAGTCTATCACGGCGCTGATATCGCTGAAAACCAACAAACAAAAGGCAAAAGCGGAACTTACAAGCTTAGTACCTACCAGTTTTTGTCCGTAGGACTTTATTGGTGGCACGGACTTTAAGAATAGGTTCAGCCGTTTTTGAAGAGGTAGAATACTGAGTAGGTACAATAACTGATAGATTTCTTTATTATTTGAGTAACAATATGAGCATGCCGTTTGCCGAATGGTGAGCATCAAACCGTGCAATGCAAATGTCTTTATTTCATTTTAAAACATTAATATTTGTGTATTTTTACCCGACTGCGAGACGCAAAGGAGGGTAATGTGTTTATCAGTCTATGTATGTATGTATGTATGTTTGTTTCTATGTGGCGTTCTAGAGACCAAATGCGTAGGCCGATTTTGATAATTCTTACGTCAATCGATTCGTCTTAACCTTGCGAGTGTCACTAAAGACATAACAGTAATCAAAATTCACCACAGCGACAACCAGACGCCATATTGTCAAAATGAAAAAAAAAAAAGTTGATGAACTATGTCAAGTGGGGTGTCGATGAATAGGTATTTTAAAATCATCTTTAGGTTCCTTTTATCATTTTTCATTTTAAATAATAGTTTAGGATATATAACGATTTAAAGTTGTTTAACAAAGCAATCATTCTCGCTAATTCTTACTTATTGATTTAAGTTTTTATTTCAAGTATTAACGATATACAAACAAAAAAGAAGATTACGAAAACATACATTAAAAACTAAAAAGTGAAAAATAAAAATAGTAAATTAAAAATTAAAAAAAGCCCGACTGCCAAAAAACAACTAAAAAGTTCAAAACAAGAGCACTTTTCAAGCAGTCTGATGCAGTTGGTGGCATAAAATCTAAGATTTAACACAAATAATTGCCACCAACTGCATCAGACTGCTTGAAAAGTGCTCTTGTTTTGAACTTTTTAGTTGTTTTTTGGCAGTCGGGTTTTTTTAATTTTTAATTTACTATTTTTTTCCAATGTCATTGCAAATCTAGGGTAAAAGTTAACGGAGCTTAGGGTAAATTGAAAAATAGACCTGGCAGCACTACAAAATTGTCAAATCAAACTGACATTTTAATTTTATTAAAATATCACAAGAAAAATTTAATAAATAAGTGTAATTCCGTATAATGGAGGAATCAAATAAAAAAAGCGACGAGCACGTGGTGCTAATTACACGTCGTAAGAAAAGGCGCTATTAGCTGACCTTGTGTCCGAGTGAGTATTTTCCACGTACCTACCTTGTTACTTTGTATGATGCCTGAGATGGTATGTGCCTAGCATAGGCTCATTGTAACGCCGCCAGGACGCCCTTTTGCAGTGCAACACTGGACTTAGGGGTCGTTGCAAGATGCATAAAAATTATAATAAATGAGTGAACAAGAGACAACAACTGGTATTGAATATAGATTGCCAGAGCAGATGTTTTCTCCCACAAACCCTTTTAGTCTAACCCTGTATTCCTTCACAAACTCTTTTATTATATATGTATACGTATACAATACAACACTAATGATACATCTCCTGAATAAAATAAAAATAATAGCTCTACCTATAATGTAAAAGTATAAGATATTTTTTTTTATCATCTGTGTGACTTTGGGCAAGCTTTCTTTTCTAGTGCCACTTCTGTCCAGCCGGCCTAGCATGACCACGATAGAAACGGGTTTTGTCTTCATAGAAATAGACAAAGTGACAGATTGTAGAAACATTTCTACGTTTTATGAATGAAACGGTAGAAATGTTTCTAAAATCTGTCACTTTGTCTATTTCTATGTAGAAAAAACCCGTTTCTATCGTGGTCATGCTAGGCCGGCTGGACAGAAGTGAGTGTTTTGATTAAAGTGGTACAATTTAGTTGCCTATAATTATTTCAGATTCAAGTCCATAAAACAGGAGGAGGATCCTACCAGCTACAAACAACAAATGATGATGCCAAAATTTTGAGCATTATAAAGGAGCAGACTGAACCCTTGCCCAAACAACCAATAGCGTTGCGTTTTGATTGATAATGATTGTTGGGATTGTTTTGATCGATATTGATTGAATTTTAATATTATAACGCTTTTAATTAGAAAAATAAATATAAAGGTGTTAGTAATTCTATAGTAATAAAGATTACAAATAAAAATACTTGATGTATATTTGAATCACATGAATGTACCCTATTAAAATATAATATTTAATAAGTAATAATAAGTCAATTCACACATTCTGCTGTTTTATTTATTTTATTATTAATAATGATAAATTGCAGTTAACTGCAATTGTTAATGCAGTATTTTCTTAGAAGCAACTAAGAAAATACTGCATTTACAATTGCAGTTCTTACGAAAGAATCATGTTGTGATCCATCATGCAGAAGTGGAAGAACTTCCTCATCTTTCAAGTCGATATCATTCGGAGATTCTACCTCATCCACAGTGCCGGTCCTATCAAAATTTTTAGGTGGTGCGAGATCTAAAAGTGGCGCTCCTCTAATTAGTGGCGTATTTTGAAAAAAAAAACCAGCACATTCACCCCTTTCTGGCATATTTATATATCTAGGCGCTTTGACTCCTCTTTCATTGTGAAAACCGCCAAACAGTGGAATGCGCTGCCCGAGTGGGTGTTCCTCGACAGTTACAATCTGGGTGTGTTCAAGTCGCGAGTGAATCGGTTTCTTCTAGGCAAGCGTGCTCCATCATAGACCGCATCATCGCTTAACATCAAGCGAGATAGCCGTCAAACTCAAGCCTATTTTCAAATAAAATATAAATAAAAAAGTTTCATCCAAGTCCGTTCAGTCGTTTCAGCGTGAAGAAGTAACAAACCTAACACACAAACTTTCGCATTTATAATAATTATAAGAATAATAGCACAATTTATTGCAAAACCAAAGATAACTGTATGTTTAATAGATGCTTGGTGACCTATTAAATTTTGACATTCGTTAAGTTATATTTAAATTCTGTTTGGCCTTAACTACGTTTTGGGCAACCTAAATTGTGTCTAATGTAACTTTTTGACGTTTGAATAGTTAAATATTAATAACCAGTTAAAGAGGTAGCTAACTTTCTTTTCTGGAACAACTTAACAGAAATGTTAAAGTTAAAGACTCCTTTAAAATTTAATGACCTTTTCTGCAACTGACTGATAATGTATTTAAATGTTTTGTTTTGAGCTACACGATTATTGATGCACGCAAACCGTTTGTTGAGACAGGTCATAAGGCCTCATTGATTATGTGGCCAACTGGCCAGTGTTTTTGGGTAGAGGGGTTTGCCCGGCTAAGCCGAATCCATAGTAAATGGTCTAGGCTGTCGGATGACGAGTCTGCTAGTAATAACAATAAAACATTGTTTTGACGCAGATATAACCGACATACAATACGCAGCGCTAACGCAGCTGGCGACGGCTCCGCTCACTGCCGCCTACTGCCACCAGCTCTGCAGGGACAAAGCCGGCGCCCCTGCCAATGGCGTCAATAAGGTAACAAATAAACAAAAGCGATACACAAATGTCAATTTTAAAAGTACGATGGTAAGGTTAATTTTGGAATGATAAAAACTGTTCAAAATTTAATAAGTAATTTTAGTGCAATGGAACCTGAACCATATATGGCGGAATCAAGGTTCTTAGTCCTCCGTCCATCAGCAGGGAGTCAGCCGCCGAAAACAATGGACTACAGAAATGTTGGCCTGATAGCCATAAAATGACAAAAACAATTAGGTAATATTTAACTGGGTTATTTATCAATAAAATATTAATCCTTATCAAAATAAGTAGTTTCATGGTCACAAGTATAAACTGCAAAACTGTAAACTGCAAAAATCATCTTAATTAAATAATATTTAATGAAGATGATTTTTGCAGTTTACAGTTTGCTATTTGGAGGTATAGTTTATGAGATAACACGAGATTATCAACGCGCGACGGAGTGGTTCAACAATTTGTGAGATTGTTTCATTTTGCGTGGCTTGATTCTTAAGGATAAACTAAACTTAACCCGTGCGAAGCAAGGGCGGGTCAGCTAGTTCTACATAATTATGAATTATCAAAATTCTTCTATTTCAGAAGGCTTCATTCACAATTCACGTGGTAGGAGCTGAGTTGCAGTTCGAAGCTGATGCCCTCAACAAATGGGAGGTGTTCTTCCTCCACCTGAGACCTGACCTTCAAGAGTTGAGGGTGGTGCTCATCAACTATAACTTGAACCCTTCGCACTTGCCATTGGAACTGCTCGGGAAGGTCAAGTGAGTTGGTTTTGAAATAAATATAATTTAAAAGGTAACGTAAAAGAGATCAAAGAAGTCTTAGAGGCTCTTATTATAAAGGCTTGGATGGTGCTACAATAGCGTAGATTTTAAGTAAAAAAAATAATAGTTTAAAAGCAAAAGGTAATGAGATAGGAAAACTAATAATATTGCTCTCTAATCTGTATGGCTCTTTCCTCTAAAGACTATTTCAGACTAACGTGCATGGTTCTCCATAATAAAAAGTAGGACCGATTCTTCAATCGCCAGATAAAAAATATTCCTAAGAATTAACTATATTTGCCACAGGCCTGTGTTCCAGCAGTGGGAACAGAGAGGGCTGATTTATGCATTATGCATTGTATGTATATCTGTCCAGGTTATGTGAAAACTGCCGTGAAAATAAACGTCGAGTGGTTTTCAACTTCCAAGATAAGAGGACTTATGCTGATTACAAGTCCAGTGAAGATTTTGTAGTTCCTGATATTGGTGAGATATACATTTTGTTTTTGCTTAAAATAATAATGTCAATACTCAATGTGTTGTATTATAATTTCTCTAGCGAGATTATCAAACTAACAGCCGATTTTGCTACCTCTATAAATTCAGTTATCTAAACAATTTTGACAGATAATTTCAGACAAATTCTGTTACATTTTCGAATTTTTTTATTGGATAGTGACAATCTGGACACTCTAAAATAGACCCTAAGAAACTTTTAATAATTCCCTCTGATACAGCTACAAAGACAAAATTATAAAAAGAGGGAACTATTATTTATTAATTCTAAAACGCAAAAAATCTTAATTTACCGCTATTAGGTACCTACACATTATCTTCTATAGGCCGGTCATTAGATTATTCTAAGCTTAATCCCTTTTATTTCCAGTTTGTGCCTTCAATCCCAGCATCCAACGAGCCTCAGTATACAACAGCAAAGACCCCTGGCCTTCTACCATCAACGCCATCTTGAAACTCAAGGTTCCCTTCATCATCACAGCCTACACCATCACAGAGCTCCACAAAGACTGCATCAGAATCAAGGAATGCTCTGAATCCGGGTACAATTTCATTGCTGAGCCGAAGTATAATAACTTCGCTAGTGTCAGACCTGATAGGAATTTCATTTCAGATGACGAGATGCCTTTGTTGTTTAAGAATTACTGTTTTGCTATTATTTCTGCTTGATTTTTTGGTATAATTGATGAATTAATAAACTTATCACATCTTACTAATATTATAAATGTAAGTGTGTGTGCGTGTTTGTTACTCCTTCACGCTGAAATGGCTGGACGGATTTGGATGAAATTTGACAAAGGGGTAGCCAGAGATCTGGGAAAGTACATAGAATATTCATCCATTTTCAATAAAATGTATTGTTATGTGTAGTTTGATGTCTTTAAGTTAATTGTGCTCAGTAACGAGTTGCCTATTATAATTGATATGTTACGATGTTAGTGTAGGTAAGTTTATTTGTAATTTTATTTTACTCCTATTCATTATTTCTGTGTTTCTTTAATTTTCTTCTGTTTGTTTCTGTTTTGTCTTAATAAAGTATGTGAAATTAAACGTTGTTCTTTTTTATTCAAATAATGAAATAATTTTATAAAATCCTTTCAGACCGCCCCTAAGGCGACTCTCTGACCCAGATGCTTATCCACTTAGGCACTTATTATACCATTAATATAATTCTTTCCTTGGATTTCTGTTTATTTTTATTTTAAGGTTTTATGGCATTGAATCCACCTGAAAACGATTTATCACCCCATTTGATCTTCATCTGCAAATTCCTCTTTTAGATTTATTTCATCGACAGTGCTAAAATTTTCTATAATCTGGAAATGGTCTTCAAGTCAAATAAGCGTCTATTCTAGTACATAGCGGTACTTACCATTGTCACTTAAGGTATCTGCATCCAGCGCCAGAAACACTTCACGCTGTATTGAGAGTTCAGGATCTTGGGATATTCGGGAAGAAAAACTTCTGAGAATGTCTTATCTCTATTGGACTGGCCAAGAATAGTACCACCTCTTTCGTAGGTGGTATAAACAAGATATTGGCAGGAGCACAAATATTGATAAAATTCTCAAATCCATTAAAGAATCGATTGCCAAGTTGGCGGCGTACGCACAAAGGAGACTTTTTTTAGGAAGGATTTAAAACGAATCTAGGAAAGGCTTTAAATATTCATGAACACTGTTTTAAACTTTCACGGTTTCTAACTACACTTACACATTCACTTACGGGATAACTTCCGTGATTATTGTTTGGTTTGAGTTCCCGATATTTCGACGCTGTTGCAAGCGCCGTGATCGCGGGTAAACTGGAGAATGCGGGTGTATGAACATTTAAAATAAAATAAAAATTAAGAGCAGACAAATCTACCCTCTTTCTTAGTCTTTTGCTACGATCACTAATGGAACTCACACTCGATCGAAAGTCACGGCAAAACACTCACGGTATCAATAAGTTTTTCGGAGTCTTTATTACGAGGTTTTATATTGCGTTTTAGTTGACATAACACTGGGTTCCATACACTAGACAATTTGAAACCACCTTCCCTATTGAAGTTCTTATGTTTGGCGATTTCAATCGCTTCTTTTGTGAGCCTTGGAATGTAATACCGGTCCGTCGATAGAATTTGCGCTTGTGAAGCTCAATCCAGTGATTCAGTCCTGACTCCAGTAGATGTTCAGCTATGGCAGATTTTTGAATGTCATAATTTTTTCACTGCCTTTATGTGTTCCCTGATACGACATGAGACTGTTCGCTCTGTTTGGCCGATATACGATTTTACGCAACACAACAACAACACGATCGATGGTATAAATACAGTGTTTTAGTTTAGTGCTAGTGTTGAGTGACGATTAACAGTGTTAGATTGACGGTGTGCGGAATGTTTAATGCGTGGGAGATCTTTTTATTCACAAGGAGCGCTTAATTATGCGCGTAATTGTGTCGAAAAAGTACTAAAAGTGGCATCAGTTGTTCCGATACTAATTTGCTATGATGGCATATCTCCTTGTTTCTATGAACGGCAGTTTAGGTAATAAAAATAAAACGAAAAAGATACATCAAAAATATAATATTCATATTCTTATCTAACTGACAATCAAATTGGTAATATTCAAAAAATATCCAACAAAATTATACTAAAACATATCACAGATAAAATTAGTCACAAATCTACTCTAGCGCACGGTTTTAATAACTAATCCATCAGTATTTGTTACAAGAGATAGAATTTTGACAAAAGTAACTAAGTTTTATTTTGAAAATCATTTTTTCAAAACAAGCCTTTATAATGATTACTTCCCAGCTCCATCATGAGACCCTGAACATCATCTAGGTCTACAGTACTTGTCAAAACTAATCCAACGAGCCCAAACACGACGGAGTTATGTTGAGAAGTTGAAGAGTTCCCATAGCCACCTCCCGGCTTCATCATGAGACATTTTCAGCTCAGTATTGATTGGGGGGCACTGGTCTAAAATTCTGTTGCAAGATTTGGCCCCCCAGTAGCAGAGCAAGTTAAAGCTTGTAATGAAGTGAGGTCTCGATTCTACATTTAGTAACTCAAGTTACCGATAGATAGGTTATTGAAAACGGTTGTAAGCTAACAGCTAACGACTGGATAGGTTTTGCTCTTCTCGTTTATTAGGGTTCCTTACCTCAAAATGAAAAACGGAACCTTTATAGTATCATTTTGTTGTCCGTCTGTCCGTATGTCAAGACCCTTAACGGATGGAGGCATCTGCTCATAGATGGCGCCACTAGGAGTAATACGAGTACGACTCGCGCCCCGAAATATGCAATAGCGCCATCTATGAGCCCGATGACGCTATTACATATTTCGGAACCCTCAGGGCGCGAGTTATACTCGCACTTGTCCGGTTTATTATTCTTGGTTTACAATATAGTGAACTATCTCTTCGAAATCAAAATATTGAATATCGGATAGATTGATAGAACTACAATGAGATTGAGAAGCTCAGATTTAATTAGCTTGTCAATCTCATTACTAATTATTGATGGCAAGAAAATGATAAAGGTTGCAAGGCCATTGCTGGTTTTAGCAATGGCAAAGCTGTACCTAGACTAAAGCTCGAATACTTGAGGTCAGTGCTAGGCAAATAAGTACGTTTATTCATAAGCCCGGTCTTTTTCCAATATCGTCGGGGTTAAGGCTGAAATAAATGCAACTGAGTATGCTAAATCTACTATATAAAAATAAGTTGGGTTTTCCTTCCTGACGATATAAGTCCAGAACGGACGAACCGATTTCCACGGTTTTGCATTCGTTGGAAAGGTCTCGGGCTCCGTGAGGTTTATAGCAAAGAAAATTCAGGAAAATTTAAAGAGAAAAGCGAGAAATTCTTTTTTCACATACAGCGCCATCTCTGATACATAGCATGTACTACGGTGGCGAAACGGAGTTCGCCGGATTTGCTAGTCTACTACTAAAAATTTTTTTATAAAGATAAAAGAGTTGGTTTCAACTAAGCTCTAACAAAATACTGACGATAATTACGAAAATGAGTATAAAATGGTATTAATCACAGTACACGAAAAATCTCTTCAAGTTAATACAAAAGTTTTAAGATAAAAAATCAATCGTTAGCTGTTTAACCTAACAAGTCCCAAGCAAGAGGCAGATACACTTGATGATAGAGTAGAAATAGAATAGAGAACACGCGAACGGCTTACTGACGATAGCTCTTGACACAGTCCCCAACACCTATAGACAGACATGGATTAACACAAGTTCAGTTACTTACCTAACAGTGGTTTATCTACTAGAAATAGAAATAGATAAATGCCTCATTCTTCTTCTAAATCGGTCCCTCAAGATTGAGGATCTTGACTGAATATACGTATAAGCCTCATAGAAACTCGAAACCACAGATAAAAATAAGTAATTGAAACTTTTGAAAGAAGTGAAAGAAAAAAGTTTATAACAATTATGTAAATTGGTGGAGAAGAAAAACATTTAAATAATAAACACAAAGAAAAATAACTGCAATTGAAAAATTAAGATGCGAAAGACAAAATGCTTAAAATAGAAAATGTTAAAATCATTAGTGATTCTCTGTTACAAATGCACATTAAATTGCTACATCACACATAAAATAAGTACAATACATGTTAGTAAATATTACACGTTAACCTTTAGAAAGAGATATCGGCTAGCTTCGGCTTTACTGTACATCATCTGTGTCGCACGAAGCACTACTAGCTCGGTTATTTATTCATGTGCTACTAGTCCGGTATCTAATAAACAAGTCAGCGACAAAACGTCACAAAGATGATGGATACGATGCTCTACAAAGCCGAAGGTAGCCGATTATCTGTTTCTTAGCTCGATGTGTAATATTTACCGCCGGGTACTGTACTCGTTTGGTTCACTCGTAGTAGTAGAAAGCAAATTTTGCTCAAAATTAGCTTAACTTCGTGCTATTAATGCGTATGTGTCACAGAGGCTTTGAAAGATACCAGATTAAAAGATTCTGATTTCTTTCCATACAGTTAAAATAATTTAGTTGTGCAAATTAGATGTTATTTGATTACAAACATTCAGTTGACTGAGCAAATTATTTGGATTAGCAAAAAGTTGAACAATAAACAACGCATATTCGCGAAATTAAGTACAGCATTGGATGCAAATTAAATTGTAAATTGTAATTAGTACGAACAACTATCTACTACAATAGTTTGTACTCATTATTACTTAGAATGGACTAAATAATCTTTACTTAGTAATCTTTTCGACCACGTATTTAATTTCCAATTATATTTTTGCCAATAATTGCATAAACTTAAGACATTGACAGCTACATCAACACATTACTTAAAACAAGTTTCAGGCCATAAATAAATAAATCAACTTGATAGAAATCACAAATTGTCTGCGGTGGTGCAGTAGGCTGGTGTGTTGTTTCAACCCAGAATAACTATGAAGTTTTGCATAGTAGATAGTTGTTCTAGAAACATAAAATTAAAACAACAGTTAACAACAAACCTTAAACAACTGAAACAACAACCTGTTCTGTCAATACTGGTGCCAACGTTGTACTGCTATCACTTCTAGTACTATCAGTACTAACTGCATTATTTGGATTTATTGTACTAGACTCTTCTGTACTTAAATCAATTTCATATTCTATTGAACTGGCACTACTTTCATCTTTATATACATCATTATTAATTGCATTAGTCTCTTCTAGATGACTAGTTGTACTTTCAGTAGTACTTGTATAATTTATACTAGGTTCTGTACCTGTAGTACTTATATTTATTGTTGTACTTTGCGCAGTACTTGTTTCAATTGAACTGGTTTCTTCTGTATTAGTGACATTCATTTCTTCTGTGCTTAAGCCAGTCTCACCTACTTTGGTTGCACTTATAATCATTGTACTAGTTTCTTCTTTACTTATATAAATTGTACCATTTTCTTCTTTACTTATAACAACTGTACTGATAGCTTCTCCGTTTGTACTTCTTGTACTATTTTTTTCAATACTTTTACTGGTTGTACTAATATCACTGTATTCGTTGATTTCATAAGAATCTCCTACTGTCACGCCTCCTGTACTTAAATCGTAATCATACATGTCGTCTTCTGTAGTTGTTGGTACTGAAACATAATTATAATAAAACAAATTACCTAAAGTATTATTATATACACGAATATCTTTATTATAATGATTTGATGAGTCCTAAAATTTCTTCGAATTTTCTTCAATCAAACTAAATCAAAAGCTGATTATGATGTATTTTTTAAAACACATTGAATTTCAATAAAATCGTCTATGTCCAAAACATTATGGGCCGTACCACAAAAAAGATAGACACGCGTTTAAACGCGAATGCTACCAAAAATAATACGCACTTGTTTTAGCACTAACTTGTCTAAAACAAGTGTGTATTATTTATGGTGGCATTCGCGTTTAACGCGTGTCTATCTTTTTTGTGGTAAGGGTGTATTGGTTTACTGAAATGGTCAAAAAAAATTCATGAAATCAAAATTGATGAATCCGTATTTTAAGATCATCAGCTTAAGCAAACACATATTAGAAACTCACCAGTAACTCCAATCCCACTAGAAGAATTCTTCTTAAAAGGGTCCTCAGTGACTAAAACTACTCGAGATTCGTTTATACTACCGTCTTTTTCTTCCTCATCAGTCCTTCTCACTTTACTCTTATTATCACAGCCTTCAGCGCAATAATTAGCTATCTTATGCAAAATCATATCAACTAGAATACTTTCTTTAATATCTTTGTGTACTGCTGTAGCTTCTTCTTTCAACTCTTTGTCAACCATTTGTTCAATATTTTGTGTATAATTTACAGGTGGAATCCAGGTATATTCTGGGTCATATTTCGATGCATTATTTGGGTTAAAAATAGTGAATGCTTCATCTGGATCATCTATTCTCAAAATTGGTTTAGTGTATTTGGCCACGGCAGGTCCTAATGTATCCGTGACGTATTTCTGCAGGTTCTTACATTTGTCTACTGTGTTGACGTCGTTGGAACTGCCCCAGATGATGAAGCCCGAGGCCTTTGATTTGTAAAACGTGCTGAATGCTATATCCAAGTCACTCTGTAACAGAAAATTTCAATATGTTATTGACTGATGGTACTTCTACAGTCGGGTTGTACTTTGTTTGACTATATGAAAGTTATTATTTTATTATATTTTTTATTCAACCTTTGTGTTTCCACTGCTTGATAAAGGCCTTTCGCATAGATTTCTAAATATTCTATCATCTTTTTAGAAAGTGTGTCGACTTTGAAGCGTTCATGCGACTGGCATAAAAATATACCAGCTGGCTTAGCATGACCAATTTCTATCTCTATTCTACCGATGAATAGACTGCAGTTCTTTCTATTCAACTTGTTATCTCTTCTGCCCGAGCACGCGGCGACCGTGCTTGGCGTACCACACTTTTGTCTACTGAGAATAAAAACATTTCTTCTCTTCATTGTATGCATAAAACAATATAAATCTTTCTTCAGACAAACTTTGTCTATTCTTCTGTAGACAAAATTCGTTTCTATTGTGGTCATGTTAAGCGTGCTAATACACAGGGTGGCAGGTTAGACAGTGGAAATATTTAAAGGGGTCATTGTACTCATCGTTATGAACAACTTTTACTATAGGACCAACCTTGAAATCGCGAAAAAAAAACAGCTGTTCCATACATTTATGTTCACATAACTCAACATAATGTATGGAACAGCTGATTTTTTCTTCGCGATTTCAGGGTTGGTCCCATAGTAAAAGTTGTTCATAATGATGAGTACAATGACCCCCTTAAAATATTTTCACTGTCTAACCTGCCACCCTGTAGAGATAGTAAAAATATTGCTGCTTACCTCATTAAAATAATCCTTGTCCCTATACCGGTACCAGAAGTACGGCAATATAGGCGCCCCCCTGGCGGCCACCCGGGCGGCCTCGGCCACCCGCCCTCGGATGAGGCCGGCCAGCTGCCCCGACGTGATGTCGTCCAGGCTGTACACTGAGGGGTAGAGCGCCGTGCTTTCTTCCCAGAGCCAATTTATGCTGAAAGTTTAGAAAAATAAAACTTTATTAAAAGGCATTTTACATCTTGTCTCTCGCTCGCACAGGACCATATTTTTAAGAATGTTAATATTAAAAGATGCATTTTTGAAAAATGTATTCTATAGAATGGTGACATATTTATTTAAAAGAGTAACCATGGAGTTTCTTGCTCGTTCTTCTCCATAGGAATCTACGTTTTGGAACATCTAGCTTCATCTTGTTTACTAACTGACAGACTCCTTGACAATTCAAAAGCACCTGTAAGTGGTCTAATTGAAATAATTAATGCTTCGACTTTGACTGACTCATCGACAGTTCCATTTTTACCAGAAGGGCACGGGCCCAGGGCCTCCGGACTGCTGGGGGCCCCGAAATGACGAAACACAGTCATTGGTTTCTTAGTTCCACGCCTCATTAACATAGCACTCGGATAGCCAGCGTTGCTCAGTAAAAGTTTTCCAAACAGAAGTTCCCTTCAATTCAAGACAAAAATCACTGAACTTTTGTTCAGTGATTTTTGTCTAGAGAATACATTCTGACATCAGAATGTATTTTTGTTCAGTGATTTTTGTTCAAAAGCTTAAAAACCGTGAGGAAATACATATTTCCTCACGGTTTTTAAGCTTTTTATAAGGGTTTCAAACTCTGTCTGTCCAAGGGTTTCTGAATGGCCTAAGACGGCTCTGCTCACCGATCATTCTCCTGGGGGACCTTATCGGCACAAGACTCCTTCCTATTGTTGTATGCCATGTTGAAGCAGTAGGGGTACCCATAGTACCCCCACACGGCGCGGGGTCGCATCTTCTTCGCCAAAGACACGGTGGCCTGCATGAACTCGCGCCCTGCTGATTCGAACCTACGCTTTGCCTGAAACAGAAGAATTATTGTTGTTATCAAATAAATTATTATGACAGATTTTCAAAAACAAGTGACACAGGCAGGGTTTGAACCCGTGACCTCTGCCTTAACCGGGGCAGCGCTCTAACCGACTGAGCTACAGTGTCATGCCGAATCAGTTGAAATTGGAAAGCTATTTTTACGCCGCTTATGAGCGTTGGTGACGTCTATCGGAGACTAATTTACAGACTCCAACTCAATGTCTCTAACTTTGCAGCTAGATGTACATCGATACGATGTCACCATTTGTCCGAAAGGGATACCGCTGACCCGGACAAAAGGGCTAAGGAAGGAACACGGGTGGGTTTTAGTCAGTAAGACTCTGACACTCCCTTCTGCTCCGCCCAGAGCGGGAGGGGTCATTTGATGATTTCCCATCCTCAAAAAAAAAAAAAAACCATCTGTTCATTATAAATGTATAATTTTGCGAATTTTAAACATGTCAAAGCCATGTTATGCTTCTCATAAGTTATTAAATATAAAGGGATTTTCAAAAATCTAATGACCCGTGCGGAATTTGAACCCGCGACCTCTGCTAACCGTGGCTAGTATTCTGCCAACTGAGCTACCAGGTCTCGCTCGTCTCATTGGAAATTTGGCAGGGCACTAGCCACGGTTACTTAACGTGCTCGGAGAGAACGTTAAGCAGTCGGTCCCAGTTGTCATAGGAATATCTTTGACAGTCGTTACGGGTAGTCAGCAGCCCGAAAGTCTGCCAACTGGTCTATCATTCAAATACCGGTATTACTCAATAATTGGATTATGGAGGTCAGATGGCAAAATATTGATATTCAGCCTCAATTAGTAAGACTGGAAGTCGACCCCAATCTAGTGGGGAAAAGGCTAGGCGGATGAATCAATCGACTTAGCCTATCAATTCTCAGGTGGACTGTCTACCTGAGACTTTATAGGCTGAGTCGATTCTGAGTCTGTGTTGTCCACGGTGGACAACACAGAAATATTTCTTGGTATCCTAAATGTTACATGCGATCGTTATTATTAGAACAACACTTCGAGATCTCAATTACCGTTGGTATAATGGTATGATTGTGTAACAGGAATGAGTTGTACAAGTAAGTGTGTCGACACACGAAGGCCCCAAGTCTACTAATGCAATTGTTATAATCGTGTCAGAATAGTGTCTCAATGGCATCGTTTTGACCAATGACGAAAGAGTTAGTCTTGCTCTAAGCCAATGACCGCTAAGATTTTGATAGTAATCGTGTCATTATGACACTATTCTTACACTATTCAAATAGCAGAATTGGGGCCCTGGTTTAACGATTGACGCGTAGGGACGGTGGATTGAGAAATCTATCAGAGACTAATTACAGACTTAGATTGAATTGGAGTTTGTAATTAGTCTCCGATAGATGTCACCAACGCTCTAAAAAGAGGTTTCCAATTTTAACTGATTCAGACAAGACACTGTAGCTCAGTTGGTTTGAGCGCTGCCACGGTTTAGGCAGAGGACGCAGGTTCAAACCCTGCCTTTGTCAGTTGTTTTTTGAAAATCTCTTATATATTTAATAACACAAAATCCATTGTGTATTTCAATTGTGACAATTGAAGGGCTACTACCATTATACAATATTAAAAGTTAATTGATAGATTGACAACCTCAGCATTATACGCCCTAAATATTCAAAGCATTCGTTTGACGAGTGCACCCCGACATCTATTTGATAAATTAATAATAGATTGATAGATTGATGACCGTCTACCATGGCACTAAGTGCCCTAAATAACTAAACCATTAGTTTGACGAGTGCAAGCCGACATGTGATTGATAAATTACAATCTTACAATGTTTGTATGTAGGTATGTATGTAGGTATGCATGAAGCAATTTGTTGTATGTTATAGTCGGGGAGCTGATGGCAATATTGACATACGATCTGATTATGCTCATCATAACCGTTAATAATCGATTTTGGAGAAGCATTTTAATGAAGTATTTTGAAGTGTAAAGAATTGCAGTGGCAGCTTTAGCGACCTTCATCTTCTGGTGTGCGTCATCTTAGCAGATAGTCCTAAGAAAAATGCCACATTTGAGCAACTCTGAAAACAATAATGTGTGTGGTCGGGGGACCCCCGTCATGAACGAAGTTCTAATAATGTAATGTACAACATATTTAAACGGTAAAATTACGCGTATTATTTTCCAATCCGGCGACGCAACTTCCCGCTCTGACGTCTCGACGGGTACTGGTCGGAGACAGCGAGTACGATTGCCGTGTGTTTTAGATGCCGATGAAATGAGAAGAAACCTTCTCCTTTTTTGAAGTCGGTTAAAAATGAAAGCCATGGTGATAGCAATTACGTTACGCAATTAGGCGACTATCCTATGAACAAGTGGCGTTGCCATGACAACAAGCAATTAAGAGCTCTAAAATCGTGCTCACATTCAGTATTCAGATTATCATTTTAGGACACGCATTTGATAGTCTAGATGGAGGTGCGCCTAGGTGTAACTGTATTTTGGCTTACATCAGTATCATCCAATAAAAATAGGAAACAAATTAAAACAAAAAAATCCGACCGCGATTTTCCCTACGTCTTATCCGATGCATGCATGCTGCATGTACACTTTTAGAATTTTTATATTAAGTAATAATGATTATGTGTAATTTTAATTAATTTTAAGTAATGTATCAAACACAATTTATATTGTTCCTGATATATAAATAAAAGAAAAAAAAAAAAAAAAAAAGATGTTAATAAAACCACTAAAAAGAAAAAAAACCGGCCAAGTGCGAGTCGTACTCGCGCACCGAGGGTTCCGTATCAGTTTTGGACGTATAAAGAGAAAAAATCCGGACCGCAACTCTAATTATTTCAGATTTTTCGCTCCGCAAACTTCGGAGATAAGGAGAAGGGGGAATGGTATTTTTGCAGTCATTTTTCATCATATGTTGAAAACTGTGAGTATTAAAATAAAATGAAAATATATTTTGAAATGTGCAAATCAAGCCCTTACATATGATATATCACTTGACCTAGTAACCCCACTTTTAAATTTCGGACCCCCACTCCGGCCCCTTTTGCAATGAAACTAAAAAAAAAATTTTAATTTCAATCACTTGCAATAAAGCTAGGTAAGCACTCTTTATGATTGTTCCAAATTTCAAGTCGATAGCATTAGTAGTTGCTGAAATAAGCAGGTGTGACAGACAGACAGACAGACAGACAGACAGACGAAGTCGCACCATAAGGGTTCCTTTTTTACCATTTTGGTACGGAACCCTAAAAACAAGACTGCCGTCGGGACCTATTATAATATGACTATTACCCGGAAACAGTGGGTCCCTAATGCAATGTCTAAGCGATGATGCGGTCTACGATGGAGCACGCTTGCCTAGAAGAAACCGATTCACTCGCGACTTGAGGATACCCAGATTGTAACTGTCGGGGAACACCCACTCGGGCAGCGCATTCCACTGTTTGACAGTGTTCGAAATGAAAGCGGTATCGTTCGGGTTTATTAACCAGTTGGATTGTGGAGATCAGATGGCAGTCGCTAAAAAAGCCTAGGCTAACTCAAGAATAAGAATTAACCAATAACTGCCCATAAATTATAAGAATCCCACAAAACAAAAGAACACAACTTACAAACAATAAAATAGCAGTACAAATTACTGCACTAATAAAGCAGTACAATCAACCACATGAGGCCCTTCAATTAGCGCGTCCTAATTAGACACGAGATAATACGATTGAGCAATCAGCGGGATGAGCGAGTTGTGTGGAGCGAGAGCGATATGGGACTGGAATTATATTGGTGACGGTAATAATATTAGTATGAATATTTACGACACGATATGGTAAAACCATAATATCTCCGCTGCGCTTGGACTAGATACCGCCGGCGTACTAGACAAATGAGGCAACTAATACTGTGCTATAATGGCATACTCGCGTCAGTCTTCTTAGCAACCGATATCATTAGGGTTCCGTACCAAAATGGTAAAAAAGGAACCCTTATGGTGCGACTTCGTCTGTCTGTCTGTCTGTCTGTCTGTCTGTCACACCTGCTTATTTCAGCAACTACTAATGCTATCGACTTGAAATTTGGAACAGTTATAAAAAATGCTTGTCCAACTTTATTGCAAATTAAAAAAATAAAAAAATATTTTTATTTTCATTGCAAAAGGGGCCGGAGTGGGGGTCCAAAATTTCAAAGTGGGGTTACTAGGTCAAGTGACATATCATATGAAAGGGCTTGATTGGCACATTTCAAAATATATTTTTATTTAATTTTATGTCTCACAGTTTTCGACATATGATAAAAAATGTCTGAAAAAATACCATTCCCCCCCCTTATCTCCGAAGTTTGCGGAGTGAAAAATCTGAAATAATTAGAGTTGATAGGAATTGACCCAAATATGGCACCAAAAATAAAACGATGTTTCTAACTAGTACAGTTTTTTGAAAATCATCAAAATTCTTTCACAAACAAACTTAGTTTTGCGGTCCGGTTTTTTTCACTTTATACGTCCAAAACTGATACGGAGCCCTCGGTGCGCGAGTACGACTCGCACTTGCCGGTTTTTTTTTTAACTGCCGACAAACTGTATTGCAGTTCGGCAGATGAATTGTGTTTAATTAATTTGTATAATTTCTTTGAATAAATAAATAAATAAAAACTACTAGAGTAAAGCTTAAAAGTTGACATCAATTTTTTAGGGTTACGTACCTCAAAAGGAAAAACGGAACCCTTATAGGATCACTTTGTTGTCCGCCGTCAGTCACCGGATCATAAGTGGAGCCATCTGCTCATAGATGGCGCCATTGGAAGTATGCAGTAGCGCCATCTATGATCATTATTTCGGAACCCTTAGGGCGCGAGACATACTCGCACTTGTCCGTTTTTAGGGTTCCGTACCAAAATGGTAAAAAAGGAACCCTTATGGTGCGACTTCGTCTGTCTGTCTGTCTGTCTGTCTGTCTATCTGTCACACCTGCATATTTCAGCAACTATTATAGCAATTTCAGCAACTATACAACTGCTATCGACTTGAAATTTGGAACAGTTATAAAAAATGCTTGCCCAACTTTATTGCAAATGAAAAAGGTAAAAAAATATTTTTATTATCATTGCAAAAGGGGCCGGAGTGGGGGTCCGAAATTTTAAAGTGGGGTTACTAGGTCAAGTGACATATCATATGAAAGGGCTTGACTTGCACATTTCAAAGTATATTTTCATTTTATTTTATGTCTCACAGTTTTCGACATATGATGAAAAATGTCTGAAAAAATACCATTCCCCCCCCTTATCTCCGAAGTTTGCGGAGCGAAAAATCTGAAATAGTGCGGAATCTAGATAATCTAAGATACTAAGTACCTATCGATACGGAGAAAGAATAAGATTGAAAATAACGTCACCTCTATTCACCTCTCGCAAGCGAAAGTTCAATAGAGGCAGATTTTAAATCCCATTCTTTATTTGCGCGATATATGCTATCAAGGATCTTAAAATTACCTCTTCTTCAATCCATTGTTTCTTCCACCACCAATGCCTCTTCTTCTCTATCTCGTAGGAGACGTCCTTGTATGGCGTCAGGATGCCGAAGTTCTGCCGCAGCACCGGCCTCCAAGACTCGAAGTCTATGATACCGACCCCTGGAACACATACAACATGATCTTTACTAAACGTTCTTGAGGAAGGAGGCAAATTGATAAACGTTACTTTGTGACGAAGTTATCCTTCTTTCATCATTCAGTACTGTACCTAATACTATTACTGGCCACTTCATCCATTCCAAATTCAGTTTAGATTTTAACTTTAAATTTCAAAATGAGAACATCTCATATTTTTATGCATTGTTTTGACACTCTTCGTCTGGTCTCTAAAGACATCGGTCGTGACCGCTGAACCGCTGGGGTGTGATTCTCGCGGGTGATATATTGATATCAAATTCGATATATATCGCAACAAATGTCAAAATGGTAGGGATTTTGACAGTTGTTGCAATATATATCGAATTCGATATCAATATCGAACCCACGAGAATCACCCCCTGTACTGTTATATTTTGTTACCTACAAATGAAAATTAGGTACTTATCTATAACAAGTGTGCAAAGTTATAAGTAAACGTCTTTTATAACAGTTATTGTTTATTGAACTACAACTTGTTTTATTTACATCAAGATGTACCCGGAGACTCCTCCAAAGATAGAGGGAGGGAGGCACTCCGGGACACTGGCGCCCAACGTGGGGCGAGCACGTGCTTTGGCTTAGATATGTTCCCATCTCTATCTTGCACTTGTAGTTTGACAGTTGTGCGACAGTGACAGGAATAATGCTAAGTCACAGCATGTGCTAATAACTCTAAGTTTCGAATACCTGTACTCCCCGCAATAATTGGTTTGTGGAGGTCAGATGGCAGTAGCTTCACGTAAAATATTGATGTTCAGCCGAAACCAGTTAGGCTGGAAATTGACCCCAATCTAGTTTGGGAAAAGGTTATGACAAGTCGTACCATTTCGTATTCACGCCAGATGCATCATACTGTTACAAATCAAAATATTCATAGAATCAACACCACGGTTTATCAAAATAAACTGTGCCAATGTTATGGCGGTTATACTGAAAGGTTGTACAAACATTCGGGAATAATAAAGACTTAGACTACTGTTATTAAATATTAAGACATTCCAAAAACAATTGACACAGGCGGGACTTGAACCCGCGACCTCGGTCGAACCGTGGCTAGCACTCTCACCAACTGAGCTACTGTGTCTTCGCCTGTATCAATTGAAATTTGGAATCCCTCCAATACGCCTCTTCCGAGCGTCAGCGACATCTATCGGAGATATAATAATATAGTATGGCCACAGATAATATAATACTATACGTACAGATGCCTCATCTCATACAAAGAAATGTGACCGATTTAGCGCGGACTATCTTCGGGCTATACATATTTCCGTGCTTTAAGCATTTTTCAAAATTTGAACAAATTTTTTTTATGATGTATTTTTTCATGTTCTCAATTTTACACAAACTTCAATAACAAATCGATACAGATAACGCCATCTATTATGAGTTTTTTCAACAAATGTTACTTTGTTCCTGATGAGACCCCGTGGTATGGCTTTGTATGGCGCGCTATACTATACAGGGTGGCAGGTTAAACAGTGGAAATGTTTTAAGGGGTCATTGTACTCATTATTATGAACAACTTTTACTATGGGACCAACCCTGAAATCGCGAACAAAAATCTGCTGTTCCATACATTTTGTTGAATTATGTGAACATAAATGTATGGAACAGCTGATTTTTTTTTCGCGATTTCAGTGTTGGTCCTATAATAAAAGTTGTTCATAATGATGAGTACAATGACCCCTTAAAATATTTCCACTGTCTAACCTGCCACCCTGTATAGCACGCGCTATACTATATAGTATAGCGTAGTCTAATGGAAGAGAGAATGCAATTTGTAATAACATCCACTTTCATTTTTATAATCTTACTAACTTCCGCCCGCGGCTTCGCCCGCGTTTTCGGGATAAAAAGTAGCCTATGTGTTATTCTGATGTATAAGCTATATTACTGTGAAGTTTCATCAAAATCCGTTCAGTAGTTTTTGCGTGAAAGAGTAACAAACATCCATGGATACATCTATACATCCTCACTAACTTTCACGTTTATAATAATTATAATTACTAGCGACCCGCCCCGGCTTCGCACGGATAGCACTAAGTACCTACAGTACGTGCAATCTAAGTGGACCGGCCTGCCAGGCTCCTGAAGTTCGTCCGTCGTCGGCGTGATATTATTTTGTTGCGCGAGTTATTTTAACTCTGTGATATTTCCTAAGATATTCATCCAAATTAAATGGTATAAAGGGCAATTTTGGTCTAAATTAAATACTTGAGATGACTAACATATTTATTTAGATCAGGATTAATGCCATGTTAGTAAAAACACCTTTGCAAATAAAGCATTCTTTTAGACCAACTTTGAAAATCATAATAATGGTTATTGTGAGTCAACCTTAAAATATAGACATATGCTGTCGCGGACTTTTTTGTAGACCTTTTTAAGGTATACAATACTGTAGTACATTATTTTGATCTATTTCGTAGGGTTCAGCCAGCGTTTGCAATGTAAGCGCAAAGAAATGTGTTTATTTACGACATCACATTAGAAACCTCTAAAATTATCAGTGTTTCTCTAGTATATTATGCATGTATTATACATATAAACCTTCCTCTTGAGTCACTCTATCTATTAAAAAAAACCGCATCAAAATCCGTTGCGTAGTTTTAAAGATCTAAGCATACATAGGGACAGACAGACAGACAGACAAACAGACAGCGCGAAGCGACTTTGTTTTATACTATGTAGTGATGATAGTGTTAGTAAGACTAGCTGTACCTACCCCGCGGTTTCACCCGTCGTTTAACCTTTTGAGCGCCATGGTCACATACGTGACAAGCGAAAACTGTCCCTGGACGCCAACGACACAAATACGTGACAGAAAAAGCGGGAAAGGACGTCGGCAGTTTTGGGCTTGATCTGGTACAGTAATAAAAGCTTAACCAAAAATAAAAATATATTTTAATTGTTCTTTGCCTAATTTATCTTAGAGATTAAGAATTGAAATAAAATAAATAAAATCGAAATAAATAAGAAATAAAATGATTATGGCGTTGATATTTTGAAAGAAACAATAAAACAAAAACGGGTGCACGCGCCCTGGCTCGTGCCTCCATAGAGTATCATGTCGACAGCAACCTTTGAATTGAGAACTCATTAGTCGGGCTGTACTTCATTGGATCATTCACACCATACTTAACCTCATTGTCACAAATACGAAGATTTCTCTTTAACCCAATTACGTACAAAAACAAATAAAAAATGAATTTAAATACTCTTGAAATACTCGATCACACCAAACAAATTTCATATCTGTACCTACCGACCTACACAATCTGAAGCCCAGCGTTCTATGGGCGCCTGCCAGTGCCCTTTATAGCTTGGCGTACAGGGCACGGCGATGCGTTTATGCCGTGGCGTTCAAAAGGTTAATTTCAAAGTCATTGGATTATTTACCCGCCCGCGCTATTACTTATTTTTCGCTTAGCGCTCTTTCTGACTTTATTTCTTTTTGCTCGGCTCCTTAGGGTCATAGCGTGAAGTTAAATAGCCAATACTATTTCTAATAAATCTGGCTATCATATACAAAAAGATTTTTTCGAATACGACTGGTAATTCCAGAGATTAGCGCGTTTAAACAAAGAAAATCTACTCTATTTTGCCTGTCTGTTTGTTTTATGCCTAAAAAATGTTTCTTTCTTTCTTATCATGTTTTGGCGTCACAGGAAAAGATTTAATTGACTCAGTGGCTTTTAATGACCACAAAGTTCCATCTATCTACTTACAAGGTTAAGTTGCCTTTGCCAGCAGTCAGCCTCTCTATTCTGTACCAACACGCCGATATCATCGCATCGGCGTGTTATCACTAATCCGAAAACTGCCTCTCGATTCTGTACCGACATATCGCAAAAACTGGCAATTTGTTTGCGAACGTTCGAGGGAGAATGTCACAGTGAGATACTCCCTCGAACGTTTGCAAACAAATTGGCAGTTTTTGCGATATGTCGGTACAGAATAGAGAGGCAGTTTTCGGATTAGTGATAATTTTCTCAGGCATGACACCTATCTAAACTTGGATACTTGGGGCTCCATCGATCATGGTCTTCTTAGATTTAAATATCGGATCCTTTGCAATCAATCATCCTAGGATTTTTGCAAAGATTTGTTTTGGCCAATTATCCTACGACGACATATCTACAAGAATTACTCGCTAATTGTAATAAAATAAAATACCGTGACTTGTAAAACCATAAAACTGTTTACTTACACGTTAATGGTGTTTGAACAATACAAAACAAACAGTGCTCAACAAAATTAATGTTCGATTTGGCAAGTTATTACCTCAAGCAGTGTAGCAAACATTTTTCTTTAATGAGTCACTCTCATCCGCCTAGCCTTTTCCCAAACATGATTGGGGTCGGCTTCCAGTCTAACTGGTTGCGGCTGAATATCAATATTTTACATGGAGCGACTGCCATCTGACCTCCACAACCCAATTATTGGGAAATACTGGTATTCGAATGTTAGACCAGTTGTCAGACTTTTGGGCTCCTGACTACCCATAACGACTGTCAAAGATATTCCTATGACAACCGGGATCGACTGTTTAACGTGCTCTCCGAGGCACGGAGGGGTCTCGATGTGTAAAGAACGGTCACCCATCCAAGGACTGACCGCGGCAAGCGCAGCTTAACCTCGCAGATCGATCGAACAGCGCGGCTGTCATTTAGCCACGAGCCCCTCCTTAATGAGTCACTCTAACAACTAAAAACTTGTGACTTACTAAACCAAACCCCGAAGAATAGCACGCTTAGCATGATCAATTCTATCTCTATTCTACCAAAGAATAGACAAAGTTCTTTCTATTAAATCGTTATCTCTTCCACCCGAGCACGCGGCGACCCGTGTTTGGTTTATCAGAATGTTGTCTACTCAAGAATAAAGATATTTCTTCTCTTCATTGTATGCATAAAACGGTAGAAATCTTTCTACAATCTGTCACTTTGTCTATTCTTCTGTAGACAAAACCCGTTTCTATTGTGGTCATGCTAGGCCAGTGGTGGGCCAGTGTTAGTGGCCTTGAAGTACAAATTGTAGGTTCGAACCCCGACAGTCACACACTTTGTGCAATTTGTTTCATCACCACTGCTTTAAAAACGGTGAAGGAAAAGATCGTGAGGAAACCGGCATGTCCTAGAACCAAAAATTTGAAGACATGTGACGTCCATCAACCCGCACTGGGCCCGCGTGGTGGACTACGGCCCACTTTCACAGAGAGGAGGCCTGTGTCCCAGCAGTGGGAACATTATAGAGGAATCTCGACGTATGTGATGCTGTGTAATGTGTTATTTTGACTCGTTTTCATAGTATGTCGAAATAGTCGCCGGCCATAACACCGTGGAGGTGAAGACGGGCTTACTCGAGCTGATTGGTGTGCCCCTATTGCTTGTTCTAAACCATGAACAAAATTTCGACTACGCGACGATATTCATTAGGCCCAATTATGCCCGCACATGAGTTATACCTAATTATTAAATTCTAGGCGTTTAAATAGAGGACAGGTTCACCCGCATAAATTATTATGTAATGCATAAATATAGGACAATAAAAGCAGTGATAGCCTAGTGGATGTGCCTCCCACGGCGAATGGTTGGAGTTCGATCCCGAGGCACGCACCGCTGACTTTTCGTCATGTGCGTATTAGAAATTAATTATCACTTGCTTTAACGGTGAAGGAAAACATCGTGAGGAAACCGGCATGTCCTAGAACCAAAAAATTCGAAGACATGTGACGTCCACCAACCCGCACTGGGCCCGCGTGGTGGACTACGGCCCACTCCCTCTCACAGAGAGGAGGCCTGTGTCCCAGCAGTGGGAACATTATAGGCCGATTATGATGCTATTATGCTATAGGACAATATATGGCTCGCAGATCCTGAAGGTTTCATACAATGATAGCAGGAAAATTTTAGTTGATCCTCAGTTCATAGAAACAAGGGAGATGTACAAAAGTACAAAGGCGCTATTACGCTGGGGGCTTTGACATGATTAATGTTTGATGACAGTGTTTTAGTTTAGGGCCATATCTCATTAAAATGCCATGGCAGCGACGCCAGCAGCACTTCCGTGGCTATCCTTGGCGTCCGTGAGACGCTAAAACTGGCCGCCAAAGCGGATGCCAGACATCCTAATGAAATATGGTCGCCCTCAGATCATAGAAACAAGGAGATATGCCATCATAGCAAATTAGTACGGGAACAAATTATGCCACTTTTAGTACATTTTTCAACACAATTACGCGCATAATTAAGAGCTCCTTGTGAATAAAAAGATCTCCCACGCATTGAACATTCCGCACACCCTCAATCTAACACTGTTAATCGTAACTCAACACTAGCACTAAACTAAAACACTGTATTTATACCATCGATCGTGTTCGGTTCGTTGCCAGCGCGTACGTTTTTAATATGAGCAATTTGCTCAAGATCAGGCATCAAGCTCGATAGCGCCTTGGCACATCTCTTTGTTTCTATGATCTGAGTGGTCGCCAGTGAGGTATGGTTAGTGGTAGGTGGTTAGGGTTAGTTAATGAGATATAGCCCTTTAGTGTAAGTGACGAGTTACGAAGATTAGTGTTAGAGCCATATCTCGTTAGGATGCCATGGCAGCGACGCCAGCAGCGCCACCAATTAAAACATATCAAATTGCATTACAACGTACCAAACCATACCTCACGTGGCGACGGCTTGGCGTCGACGCCCCGCTCACTCGCTTGATACGCACACATCTCTTCGACGTCCATTTTGGTTGCGTGAACAAGCGATACTAATCTCGACTGGCATCCCTTTGGCGGCCAGTTTCGGCGTCTCACGGACGCCACGGGTAGCCACGGAAGCGCTGCTGGCGTCGTCGCCATGGCATCCTAATAAGATATGTCCCTAAGCTATCTCCATCCTAATTTTCATCTACATCCTTACATACTTTTGCATTTTTAATATTAAAAGTAGGGTCCTTACCTCAGATCATAGAAACAAGGAGATATGCCATCATAGCAAATTAGTACGGGAACAACTGATGCCACTTTTAGTACATTTTTCGACACAATTACACGCATAATTAAGCGCTCCTTGTGAATAAAAAGATCTCCCACGCACTGAACATTCCACACACCCTCAATCTAACACTGTTAATCGTCACTCAACACTAACACTAAACTAAAACACTGTATTTATACCATCAATTGTGTTCGGTTCGTCGCCAGCGCGTACGTTTTTATTATGAGCAATTTGCTCAAGTTCAGGCATCAAGCTCGATAGCGCCTTGGCACATCTCCCTTGTTTCTATGATCTGAGGTCCTTACCATTAAAATTCTTATCCGGCACACTCTGCTCCAAAAACTTCTGGAAGGTATCCAAATGCTCGATCAGATCCCCTTCTTGGGGAACCCCCCCGTTCCTATACTTGATCTCCCCACTGGTACTGTTCCTCAGCAACGCTGGGAAGTCGCCCGGATCATAAAGTATAGAGATTTTGTCCCCTCTAAACGTATCGCCGGTGTTTTGTGTAATGCCATACTTTTCGTGCAGGTCCTCGAAGTATATTCGTTTTGATTTGCACTGCATTGTGGGCACGTTCCAGTACACTTTGAAGTCCTTTGTGGGGACCATGTCGTTGTCTGGCATTTGGACCACGTAGTAACTGGAACAATGAGAGGGAGTTAGCTGGTTAACTCACACAAATATTATTAAGCTAAAGAGTTTGTTTGTTTGAACGCGCTAATCTCTGGAACTTCCAGTCGGATTGGAAAAAATCTTTTTGTATATGATACTCTCAGATCATAGAAACAAGGGGATATGCCATCATAGCAAATTAGTACGGGAACAACTGATGCCACTTTTCGTACATTTTTCGACACAATTACGTGCATAATTAAGCGCTCCTTGTGAATAAAAAGATCTCCCACGCATTGAACATTCCGCACACCCTCAATCTAACACTGTTAATCGTCACTCAACACTAGCACTAAACTAAAACACTGTATTTATACCATCGATCATGTTCGGTTCGTCGTCAGCGCGTACGTTTTTAATATGAGCAATTTGCTCAAGATCAGGCATCAAGCTCGATAGCTCCTTGGCACATCTCCTTGTTTCTATGATCTGAGATGATACCCAAATTCATGAGAATAGTATATGGTATAGACTATTTAACATCACGCTACAACCCTTAGCAGTACAGCAACGGGGGTGAAACCGCGGGGAACAGCTAGTTATGAAATATAACAATATTGCGAACCGTAATTTTGTTCTCGCGGACCTTAATTTAGTTCCCGTGGACCACTGGTTTAGCCCTGGTAGACCACACTGGTGGTCCATGGACCACCGGTAGGGGACCACTGCCCTGCCCTATTACATACATGGGACTTATAACTGTACTTTACTCTTTACTCATCTGTCTAAAGGTGGATCCACACATTGCGAGGCATGCGCTCCGCACGGCGCACAACGCATGCCTCGCCAAGTGTGGACCTGTATATTCGTGGCGAGGCATGCGCTCCGCACGCGCGAGGGCGAGCCAACGTATGTCGGCAAATGCTTCAAGCATGCGTTGTTCGCCGTGCGGAGCACATGCTCGCAATGTGTGGATCCACCTTAACACTTAGCAATGCGGTCGTAAAGTTATGCGTATAAATATATGAAACGAATGAATGCACAATAAATGTATGAAAATGTATGAAATCTGACGCGTTGAGACTTGAGACCTACTTACATAATTACTTTATAATAATTGTATTATTGTTTACAATAAGTAGGTAAAGTCAACGTCGGATTCAATTATGTCATGTATTGACCTTAATTGATTGTTTATCATTCTATAATTAGATATCTTTGGCAATTATTATTATTGTTAATTATTCTTCACAGAGATAGATTATAGTCTAGAATAGCACATTAGGCTACTTTTTACCCCGAAAAACGCGGGCGAAGCCGCGGGCGGAAGCTAGTGCCACATCATTCTTTGTCAATCTCTTTCTAGTAAATCGTTTAACTCATTCTTAGCACTTGTGTTCAGTCTGCCTAATTTCCTGCTCTGATTTAATTTACCCTAATAAAACACATTAAAAATTAAGGTCCCCGCCCACTGCGTGGTAATGCAAATTGCGGGTCATTCACCTTTACGAATTATTCGCATTCGGTTCGCACTTGATATAGCCATTTTTTACTAGTTTTAAATTGTGGTCTTGACCGTGAAGTAGACATTTGTGAATGAAATAATTATGATGTCATTTTTATTGGAGTTGTTCGTATAGTCTAGAGGAGCAGAGCTGATGACTAAGAATTTATTTGATTTATTTGGCTGGAGTTTTTTACATCAATAAACTAATGTATTTAACATGTATTCAAGTGTTTTGATGGTGATGAGTTTGACATTAGACTGACACTTTTCTTGTCTCTGATACTCCATAGGTACCGTGGAATGGGGTTACTTTGACTCCTGGGGTAACTTTGATAAAAACTTCGTTTCGTAATAAAATTCAAATTGTACGAAATCTGATCGCATTCTTTCGATTATTTTTTTACGATTAGCGGCTTTGAACGTCACTGTCAACATATGATTAGTCCCAGTGGGTGGATCCGTGCTGATTGACGAAAAATTATGAAAAATAAGTAAGTAATAGTTTTATGCAATTTTAACAGCCTGAGTAACTTCTAAACTACAACTTTAAGTTTCACAAAGACATAAATTGTATGTAATTCATCAGATCAGAAATTTATTGACCTATAACATCGATGTTTATTGCTAATCATAACTTTGACGACCATTGGTTTTTTGGCGGCATATTCTGCACGGGGTGTCATTGATCACCCATGTGGGGTTACTTTGATCATTGATCAATCATCAATTTTTAGTCTTCTTATTAACCAACATGTTTTTTTTTTGTTTTAGTATCATGTCAAGAATATGTAAAAAGCGGTTAGGCTCCCAAAAATACTGAATCGGTTAGCGCCTGCAGGCGCTAACAGAAGTAGTTGAAAACCGATTGACGTTACGTGGAGCATCTGAACAGTATATATAAATTATATTTTTCGAATATTCCTATTATTAAATACTGCGAAATTATGTCCAAAAATAGAAAAACTTAATTATTACTGTTTTTCCAAGGTCAAAGTAACCCCAAAAACATAAAAAAAACATTGTAAATCCTAAACTTACGGACGAATTTCAATTATATTTTTGTATTTTATTTCTTGTTTGGGTTACTTCCGATTTCCGTAGAAAAAAAGGTAGGTATCAAAGTAACCCCAATCATAGTTTAAGATTGATCACTGACATTTTATTTTTTTTCTCAAAAAATAACAAGAAAAATATAAATTTTATTCAAGAAATAGACAGAGTGAACAAAACCGATATTAGCATTTTTATTTATTTTTTTTGTTCTCGTATTTGAGGAGAAAAATGCTTTTTATTTTTAAAATTGATCAAAGTCACCCCAATCTACGGTACCTACTTATTGTTGGGTGCAAAGGTATTTCATGTATAGATAAGTGTAGATATAAGGATCCTTCTTTTAACAGGGTTCAAGAAATCTTCAAAGCATACATTAAAATTGGCTCAAAGGCGTGTTATGTATTCACAACTACTTGTGCTCTGCGGTCTCAATTGTTATCCAATGCTCATCCGCCTAGCCTTTTCCCAAACATGATTGGGGTCGGCTTCCAGTCTAACTGGTTGCGGCTGAATATCAATATTTTACATGGAGCGACTGCCATCTGACCTCCACAACCCAATTATTGGGGAATACTGGTATTCGAATGTTAGACCAGTTGTCAGACTTTTGGGCTCCTGACTACCCGTAACGACTGTCAAAGATCTTCCTATGACAACCGGGACCGACTGTTTAACGTGCTCTCCGAGGCACGGAGGGGTCTCCATGTGTAAAGAACGGTCACCCATACAAGGACTGACCGCGGCAAGCGTAGCTTAGCACAGATCGATCGATCAGCGCGGCTGTCATTTAGCCACGAGCCCCTCAATTGTTATCCAATGCTATCTATACTAAACTAGCAAACCCGGCGAACTCCGTTTCGCCACCGTAGTACATGCTATGTATCAGAGATGGCGCTGTATGTGAAAAAAGATTTTCCCGCTTTTCTCTTTAAATTTTCCTGAATTTTCTTTGCTATAAACCTCACGGAGCCCGAGACCTTTCCAACGAATGCAAAACCGTGGAAATCGGTTCGTCCGTTCTGGACTTATATCGTCAGGAAGGAAAACCCGACTTATTTTTATATAATAGATTACTAATATCATAAAGCTGAAGAGTTTGTTTGTTAGTTTGAACGGGCTAATCTCTTGAACTACCAGTCGGATTCGAAAAAATCTTTTTGTATATGATAGTCAGATTCATGAGGAATAGTATAGGCTATTTAAGACCACGCTACGACACTTAGGAGCCGAGCAACGGGGGTGAAACCGCGGGGAACAGCTAGTCGTTCAATAAAGACACGTGCGATCGTGCGTTCCATTCATTTAATCGCATATGTAATCAAACAATAAACATTATTATTTACTTTGCTCCCGTTAATTTAATCACAATAAAATCTTGAACACTTTTAATTAGAAGTGACGCAATGTTCTTGGAATAACAACAATAACACTGTTGGATGTAGCTGTTAACGTGATACGAGCAAATCGAGCCTTTACGAGAATCGAGCATTATTCGAGCACTTGCCAATTAATGGATGTTTTGTTAGGTACTGCTTATGTCTATGGGAATAGATATCATTGTTGGAAATATACCGGGAATCCTTGTTTGCATGCTACAAATGTATCAAGGAGTAAGAATTTCAAAACGATGAATGGATATAATCAGGTCGTAGGTCAAAGTTTTCTTTCTGCAAATATATCTCGGCAGTCGGCATCTACATTTGTAGGATTTGAAGACGATGCTTTTCAAATTATCAATAGGCTACAATTGATCACAGATAGCGCATGTACATTTTCGGCCCAATAGACAATAGACAGTTGACAATACGTAACAAACAAAGGTCCAATTAGACGACGAGCATCAACTGACGAACCAATCGCGTGCAGCCTCGGCGCCCCTCGTCTTCTACATTCCAACAAAAAGACCGAAAACCAGGGCCCCAATTCTGCTATTGCAATTGTGTAAGAATGGTGTCGTAATGACACCATAACGGTCAAAACCTAAGCGGTCATTGGCTTAGAGTAAGTCTATCTCTTTCGTCATTGGTCAAAACGATGTCATTGAGAGACCATTCTGACACGATTATGACAATCGCTTTAGCAGACTTGGGGCCCAGGTAATGCGCAGGTGACGTTTGTGATCATAATTGGTGCCGCTAGTTATACAAGTGGTCGTTCCTTCTCTATACTAGAAGAGGCTTTTGCCCAGATGTGAGATTGCTCATATTATTGCAGGCTCTGTTTCACAATGAAGACAAAACCGTTAAGGTTAGCATGTTGGGGCATCGTTACGAAATAAATGATTTAGTTTGGTCGATTTCTTGTCACGCGATGATGTTTCAGTGTAATGTTGTATATTAATTAGTTTTTGCTATGATTGATTTACTTTTTAATTGTTTTTATCCGACTACGGCAATGCTAAAAGGAAAGATTATGAATTTCATAGGCTTTGTTTGTATGTAAGAGAGCTTTGTTCGTATACCTAGTAGATAAATTTTAACATCAACTAATTAGGTGTCATTGGATTTTTTTTTATTAATTTAATGGTAGGGTTGCGTTTGACCGCCATCTCACCTGGCATTACCTAATCAATGAAGCGGTCTACGATGGAGCATGCTTGCCTAGAAATGTTGAAAATTTATAAAAAATATGTTACATATTATAAAAAAAATTTGTTATCTAATTAGCATCTTTGTTACCTATAGATTTACCACCTAAAATAATTGCCATATAAAGACCTTATATTATAAACTAGCTTCTGCCCGCGTTTTTGGGATAAAAAGTAGCCTATGTGTTATTCTGATGTATAAGCTATATTACTGTAAAGTTTCATCAAAATCCGTTCAGCAGTTTTTGCGTGAAAGCGTAACAAACATCCATACATCCATCCATACATCTATCCATACATCTTTAAATCCTCAAAAACTTTCACGTTTATAATATTAGTAGTATGTTTGTAGGTATGTATACAAGGTCAATATATTATGTTTATTGTCTATACGGAACTGAGTTGACATTAATGAGGTGTTCCATATTCGGGTGTTTGATTTGATAAGTGGTAACTGTGTAAATACCTCACTACTAAGGATGGATACGCAAACATTCTTCCTCGATCCTCGTATGGTAGGTACTTCCATAAAAGTAACAATTGTATATGGACATGGAAGTACTATAAGAGTAAGATCCCTATGCTTATCTGGTGGCGGCCACAATCGCTTCCTTTCTAATTTAAAAATAAATAAATACAGGTTGAGTTTTTTTTTCGTCTTTTTTAGGGTTCCGTACCAAAATGGTAAAAAAGGAACCCTTATGGTGCGACTTCGTCTGTCTGTCTGTCTGTCGGTCACACCTACTTATTTCAGCAACTATTAATGCTATCGAACTGAAATTTGGAACAGTTATAAAGAATGTTTGTTCAACTTTATTGCAAATGAAAAAAGTCAAAAAATATTTTTATTCTTATTGCAAAAGGGGCCGGAGTGGGGGTCCAAAATTTCAAAGTGGGGTTACTAGGTCATGTGACATATCATATGAAAGGGCTTGATTTGCATATTTCAAAATATATTTTCATTTAATTTTATGTCTCACAGTTTTCGACATATGATGAAAAACGTCTGAAAAATTGCATTCCCTTATCTCCGAAGTTTGCGGAGCGAAAAATCTGAAATAATTAGAGTTGATAGGAATTGATCCAAATATTGCACCAAAAATAAAACGATGTTCTAACTAGTACACTTTTTCAAAATCATCAAAATTGCTTCACAAACAAACTTAGTTATGCGGTCCGGTTTTTTCACTTTATACGTCCAAAAATGATACGGAACCCTCGGTGCGCGAGTACGACTCGCACTTGGCCGGTTTTTTTTCGTCTCTATCTAGGGTTTTTCAAGCGTTTTAAAACTGAATTTAAGGATATTTGATTTTTCATGATAAAATCATTGCAAGAATTTAAAGAAATCTTCTGGTTATACATAATGGTCAAAAAGTGGTAATTTTTTGTAAAGCTGCTAAAAATTTATGAAAATTACCATATTTCTATATTAGGTACCACTATTAGGGAGGTAAATAACTTTACTTAGGGGTACAAGCCAGACGTTAGCTCTCAAACCTCAACCCTCATGACTCGTTTCAGTTAAATTATAGGTACAAATGAGGCCGTCAACGCAAAACCGGCCTAACCCACACTTTTTTAGTTTCTAGCTTGTTTGTCGCAAATGATTGAAAAATGTAGAACATTTTAAAACAAAAATGGCCTAACATTAGTTTCATAATAGATGGCGTAACAAAATTAGTTTTTACATTATCATTTGTAAATCATTTGCGACTGATAACTATAAGTTAGAAACTAAAAAAGTATGGGTTAGGCCGCTTTTGCGCTGACGACCTCCAATGACAAAGAAACTTGATATCTTGCACTGCCAACACACAGACCAAATATTACACATGTGATGTAAATATTTACTTGGCATAAAGTAAATAATCAATATTGTTTCGGAAGTGACCTTAATAAACCTTGTCAAGTTTTGAACAAACAAATTTTATTTGTTTTGTTGTATTTGGGCTGTAGTGCGTACATTGATTGAAGTTAAGCAATGTACTTATAACCCGCACCAATAAAAAAGCGAACCTAAAATGGCGGCACTAATCATTCTTTCTCACTCGCCCGCTATTGCTGTCTTTACTCACACACGTCAAAGTGATCCTGTAAGGGCGTTTGTGCACTACAGACGTTTTCAATTCGTATTCGGTTTTAAACGGATTTTTAGCCAATAGGCCTGCAGAACGATCCCCACCACTTTTTAAAACGTATGAAAAAAATAAAGGTCCGTGAAAAAACGTGTAGTGCACAATCGCCCTAAGGGTTCCATTTTTCCTTTGAGGTACGGAACCTTAAAAATAAATAATCTTTCAGACTCTCAACTATTTATAGATAGGTATGTAAAACATGGAAAAACTAGGGTACCAAGACATAGTATTTGGACTTTCGTGAAACAATTACGGTCAGTAAAAGAGTGACCTATTCCTATACTCCTTACGGTTAACACAGTTAAATACACCAGTGAACCTAACATCAAAAGGCGCCGCCAACCTGTTAGTTAAGCAAATATTTATGAAACTCGAACGTTCGGTTAAGTTAACTCAGTTATATGCACTCACTATCGATTGATATAAGTGGGGCAGCACTTTGAACTGTCGCGTCAGTTATAACGTGATTATAATGATTTCTTTATGATTTTTTAAATTATTTGTAGCTGTTCGCTGCGGTTTCACCTCCGTTGCTGGGTCGTAGCGTGATCTATAGGTACTATTATAAAATTGTAAAAAAGCTGTGTATGTACATTGAAGATATTCCAGAAAAAAACATGGGATAGGGTAGTGGGACGTAACCATACCCAAAAAGATTTTTTTTTGGAATTTTGGTCTGTTTATCTGTTTGTCTGTTTGTGCGCGCATCACGCGAAAAGTACTGAACGGATTTTGATGTGGTTTTCACAGTTTGATAGCTTGGGGTCCAACTTAAAATCGAAGCCACGTTTTATCTATTTCTGATGGGAGGAACCTGAGATACAGCTTGACCTCTTGGTAGTACTAGCCACCCTACACTACGGAGGTCATTTAAACTGGTCATTTAACTGTAGTCCATGCGGACGGAGTCGCGGGCAAAAGCCTAGTGTTAAATATATTATACTACTCCTCATGAACAGTGTAACGTATTTAAGTATGTAATGTCCCGGAACCCGGGACCTTTGTCGTTCCGGAAAAAATGTTGTTGTAAGGAAGTCTCCAAGATTTCGTCTCTGTTCCTCAAAGTTCAGGTGAATTAGCATTATCTATTTCGACCACTGGATCACAGCAAATTAGTAGAGGAACCGCTGTCGCCACTTTTAAAATTGTGGCTTGGCACTACTGAGTAATAACGATATTGTGTTGTTTTCTGACTTCCATGTACGCACGGCTACAGATCAAGCTATACATTTCCAGTATAAGCTAATCTCGCATTGTATAGGATTTCCTTACAGTGAGAGGTCAGTGTAAACTGGGAATGTACCTATAGCTTGATGTGTGTACCTAGACAGAGTCGCAGGCACAACTAGTTAATGATAAGAATCACTTAGCGGCTGTTACGGCGGCAAATATTAGTTATAGATTAGTCGATAAAATATTATCGGAATGTTTTCCTAAATTGATGGGTGGGTCGCAAGGTGGGTCAGCTTGCTTTGGACAAACAGAAAAACATAGTTAAAAACACCTAAGTACACAATTTATAACTAGTTTTTGTTAGAGGGGACAATTCCCCTCTCTCCAAAGAAAATTTGAATATCGCAGGCTAGCTTAGCCAATGCTAAGCTAGCCTGCGATATTCAAATTTTCTTTAGTTAGTCTTGAAACTACTAGATTAGACCAGGTTTTCCAAACTTTTGACCTCAACTACCCCTGTTAAATTTCCCAGACGACCTCGAACTCTCTCGAATACACATTTTCAGTCGCGTGCATCATACGAGTCGCATGATTGCCAGCCAGCCGCCCGCCATAAGTAAATGTTCTCGCGAACCCCCACCCAACCATCGAATAGCGATCCTTTATGGCGTCTAAGGCCTTTTGCACGTTACAAGAAAATTTCTTGTAGAACATGCAACCGAAAAAATTACTAATATACGCATGTCCGATCCGACATAAGAAAAACTATTTTGTATTATGTAATGGTCTCACATAACAACCAATTAGAATGAATTTCTTATAAGACATTTCTCATAAGACACAAAAAATCTTAAAATGTGCAAAAGGCTTAATTAAGGGTTCGCGTATCCCATTTTGAGAAACCATGGATTAGACCAATCAAGCAGTCACGTTTGATTCCCCTACAAATGACCTAGATCCACGAGATTGCACGACAAAGACATACAAACCTATATAAATATAGATTGGTTTAGTCATGTGTACATAGGTGTGGGCTTTATCTAAAAGCCTTGACCATGGAATGAGCTAGATACGTAACTATGGGGCTCGGAGCGTGGGGTAACAATTTATAGAATTACGTAGATTCTACCTTTAAAGGTTAGTCGTAACTACTCGTAACTCGTACTATAGATAGATTAGATAATATAGAATAGGTACTAGATAGTTCATGGTATTACGGTAAAACGGCAATACCATTAACAAGAGGCGTTAGCCAAAATGACTGTCGAAAAACTATTATTACCAAAAAAGTGGAGTTTCTTTTGTAGTTAATTATTTTTACCACAATTTCTTCACGAGACTATAAACCGACCATGAATTTAGTAGATCTCGCACTTTTGGCAGCCCCGGATCTTGAATTCTTTCGAGGCGGGGCAAAAACTGAAAAATGCCGCCCCCGCCCGGCAATATTTTTACCTTTATTATCATCATCATTTCAGCCATAACACGCCCACTGATGCTGATGGACATGGTAATGGGCATAGTATCGTTGTCAGAATGACAAATCACGTAAAACAGCAGACTTGGGACCCAGACATCGTGACAAAAAGACATATACACGTATAAGTAGGAATACTAAAGCAGTGATCTGTTCTAATATGGGAGTGGACAAGCTTTGTAATGCTCACCTTGACAATCATAAAGGACGGGCAGGGTTGTCAAACATTAGTTCATTGGTAATTTAGTTTAGATTGTATGAAAAATTGCAGCTTTTGTATAGACTAAGCTTATTTTTTGTAGAATATAAGCTCGCGTTTTGCATGTAACATTTTAGGGTTGTAGCGTGCTGCGTATTAAAATTAAAGATACAATAGACTATTTTGCAGTTCTGCTGTACTAATATTATAAAAGGGTAAAGTTTGTTGTTAAGGTTAAAAGTTATATAGGCCGTATATTTGATCAGAGCATAGGTTTTCTTTCTTTTACCACGTAACAAAATATACTTACGAAATTACATAAATAAAATTAACATTTAGGTTTTTATTTCCCAAAAAAAAGTAGGTATGTTGAAATCAATTAATAACTTAATAATTAACTTAAAATATTCATGTCTCGTATGTACAACAAAAATAGATCATTCTTTCGCAATAATTTAAATGAATTTCAGATGAACAGCCGGTCGATTCTGTAAAAATCTCACCGTGAAAACTTAGGTGAAGTGAGTTTGTTTTTGCTAGGAATTGACACTATTGACAGCTCACTCCACGCTCACTTCACCTAAGTTTTCACGGTGAGATGGTTACAGAATCGCACTGCAGTTTATTAATTAAACAAATTACATAAAAAATATGATAATTATATTTATTTATCTACGAACTGACAACCCTACCTGTATCAGACACATAAAAAGACCATTCGTAGTTGGTAGTGATTTATCTGTTTTTTTTCTGACTCCCAGACACGCGAGGTAACAATTGATGACTTATTAGTTCGTTTCATTTCATTCGACATAAACAGGGTGCGTTTAATTCGTAGGGGGATATTACAATGTCATAATAGATCTATACTTATAATAAGAATGTAAATTCCACGTGTCTGTACATTGCATATATTTGCATAAAAATAATATGGGGGACTAAAAATATGTAATAAAGTAAATTTCTATCATTTTTAGAATTAATGTCTGTCTGTTTGTCTGTCGATTTGTCTGTCTGTTTGTCTGTGTGTTTGAACACGCATCAAATCAATACTACTGAATTGATTATGAGGAAGTAGAAAGAAATGTATAGGCAGTATCTTGAGGTAACATTTAGTCTTTATTTCATTAAAATCGGTCCATTCTATCAAAAGTTATTACAAAAAATCTATCAGTGAGGAGTAACTTTGCTAACATGTAATATCGGCGGTCCACTTAATGTATTTGTTCAATCCAATCACCGTATCTGTATCGCCGACGCGTATTATGCGAGTGGTGATACGTAATTATGACACGAGGCGGTCTTGATACATGGTTCGATACCATACGCGATACGGTCCGTTCCATCTCGAGTCGGTTTTTGTCCGATCGGGAAAAATAATGCATATTATTAAGTGGACTCGGCATTACTTGGTCAGTGGCACTAAAGAGTATTGTGTCGTTGTTTGTCAGCAGAGACCTGTCATTAATCTCATAAATGTAATCAATCAAACTTCATATTTATGTCAATGTAATTACAATAATAATATCAGGGCTTTATTTAAAAATAATCAAAGTATCAGCGCTGTTTAAAAACTGTCCCACTGCTGGGCACTGGGCATGGGCCTCCTCTCAGAATGAGAGGGGATAGACCATAGTCCAACACGCTGACCAAGTGCGGGTTGGCAGACTTCACACACCTTCAAGAACTTTATGCACAACTTTCAGGCATGCAGGCTTCCTCACGATGTTTTCTAAAGCAAGTGATAGTTAATTCTAATACGCACATGACTTCGAAACGTCAGCGGTGCGTGCCCCGGGATCGAACGCGCATCTTCGCCGTGGGAGGCGCATGGTTATACCACAAGGCTTTCACTGCATTTTTCATTAAAATCTCTCTTATCTTTAGGAGTGATGGTTTATACACAAGTGATTGATTTCAAATCAAGAAATAGTAACATGTATTAGGGCTTCGTCACATCACCACGTTGCGGCGCCGACACCGTGATTTTCAGTGCGCCACCGCACCGTTTTATGGCGTTATTTTCCGACTTCCACGCGGACGGAGTCGCGGGCACAGCTAGTATATGAATAATTTCGTCCAATTAAATATTTTTAAAAGCTTTTTTATTATAATACAGAATAAAATAGGTATATGATTTGATATATTTTATGTAGTATGGTACGCACGGCTACAGATCAAGCTATACTTTCCAGTATAAGCTGATCTCGCATTGTATAGGATTTCCTTACAGTGAGAGGTGAGTGTAAACTGGGAATGTATAGTTTTATGTGTAGCCGTGTGTACCTTCAAAAAATAAGCATATACTTAGTTTAAATAAATGGGCACAAAGGTATTTGTCCAAAACGATTGTTGTTTCTTAAAGTCGTCTGAAAGCTATTTATTTATTAAAATATAACACCAATAAGTTACAGAAACTTTTGAATTGTCAAAAAATCTGTCAGGCAGAAAGGAACTAGCGTTAGGTACCTATTATTAGTTAGGATAATACCTATTAGGTATTATTTGTACTTCTAGAGTACGACTTGACGTTATGTACTTGAACAAACATAACTTTGGTAAAGTTAAATGTCGAAGATTTCCATTACGCCATATAACCTACCTAAATTTTATTTATTGAGATCTAAGACAATATACAAAACATAAATTGCAAAAGAAAATATTTAATGTTTTATCTTAAACACATCCTGTATTGTACATAACCTGACTTCATTGACTTCCTTCGTCTTTTTTTGGGTTGAATGTAATGACTACAATTTGACGAATTGCCTCATATTACGTAATCGACAACACCGGAATGGCTAGTGACTATTTTTAGGGTTCCGTACCAAAATGGTAAAAAAGGAACCCTTATGGTGCGACTTCGTCTGTCTGTCTGTCACACCTGCTTATTTCAGCAACTACTAATGCTATCGACTTGAAATTTGGAACAGTTATAAAGAATGCTTGTTCAACTTTATTGCAAATGAAAACAGTGCAAAAATATTTTTATTTTCATTGCAAAAGGGGCCGGAGTGGGGGTCCTAAAATTTTAAAGTGGGTTTACTAGGTTAAGTGACATATCATATGAAAGGGCTTGATCCGCACATTTTAAAATATATTTTCATTTTATTTTATGTCTCACAGTTTTCGACATATGATGAAAAATGTCCAAAAAAATACCATTCCCCCCCCTTATCTCCGAAGTTTGCGGGGCGAAAAATCTGAAATAATTAGAGTTGATAGGAATTGACCCAAATATTGAACCAAAAATAAAACGATGTTCCTAACTAGTACAGATTTTTCAAAATCATCAAAATTCCTTCACAAACAAACTTAGTTATGCGGTCCGGATTTTTTCACTTTATACGTCCAAAAATGATACGGAACCCTCGGTGCACGAGTACGACTCGCACTTGGCCGGTTTTTTTATAATTTCGCGTTTACCTGTGAAGTTTCATACATATTGGTTATGAACTGTAGATTTTACGAGAGTGTGACAGACGGACAGACGGACATGACGAAACTATAAGGGTTCCTAGTTTTACTACGGAACCCTAAAAATCAGCTGTTCCATACATTTTGATCGATAAATGAATTTGAATTAAAACCAGTGCGGCTATTTTAGGAGGTGAAAGTACTCATGAATATGATCAACTTTTATTATGGGACCGACACTGAAATATGAAAAAAAAATCAGCTGTTCCCTACAAAATTGCACTACAACACGATCAAAATGTATGGAACAGCTGAGTTTTTTTTCATATTTCTGTGTCGGTCCCATAATAAAAGTTGATCATATTCATGAGTACTTTTACCTCCTAAAATAGGTATCCGCACTGGTTTTAATTTTACCCTGTATAGACAACTTCCTGTCTCATTTAAATAATTATATGGAAAAAATAACATAACAAATCAATGCTTCTCCCGATGAGGCGTAAATAAATAAACACATACCCTTCATCATGTTTGTAAATATATCAAGAGATTTTAAAACAATGCAAAAACATTACATAGGTATAGTTTAGAAATTCAACCTTATCTCTTAAAGATAACGCTGTATTTTCAGTGCGAGATATTTGCTCTGAAATTCCGTCCTTAACAATGGAATTGTAGCTTTATCTTTTGTTAAATAAAGTGGAGTTTACAATAAGACGTGTTGCTGTAAAACTATCAAGTATACAAAAGGAATTCAACCGTATTTCCTGAGAAATAAAGTTAAAATTTAAATGGTACAAGTTTGCTCTAGTTTCATAACTGAATCATCGGTTCTCGCGTTGCTTAGCAACGTTTAAACACACAACTCAAGGGTTTTCTTTGTTTTTGTTTAACTTTCAAATGTCATTTTATTCAAATCAGTTTCTCGCTTCTCTTTGTGTAGTTTCACAAGTAGTTTAGTTATTTTAAACTATTCGAGGTGCAATTCTTGAATTCTAAAAGAGAGAGAGTATTTTAAAAATGTGTCAGACTATCTATATTTCTTTTATTTTAATCTGCATGCGTAGCATGGCCACGATAGAAACGGGTTTTGTCTACAGAGGAATAGACAAAGTGACAGTTTGTAGAAAGATTACTACCGTTTAGTGAATACAAACGAGAGAAGAAATGTTTATATTCTTTAGTAGACAAAAGTCTGGTAGGTACCCATGTATGCCAAGCACGGGTTTCCGAGGGCTCGGGGAGAAGAGTTAACGAGTTGGATAGAAAGAACTTTGTGTATTCTTTCTTTGGAAAAATAGAGATAGCACGGGTTTTGTCTACATAGAAATAGACAAAGTGACAGATTGTAGAAACATTTCTACGTTTTATGAATGAAACGGTAGAAATGTTTCTACAATCTGTCACTTTATCTATTTCTATGTAGACAAAACCCGTTTCTATCGTGGTCATACTAGGCCGGCTGGTCAGGCTACGCGTGCTGTTGTTCTCTAAGGCCCGTATTACAGAACGATACTCGAGTACCTACAGTACCCCGATCATGAGTTTTTTTGACGTGTAGTATCGTTAACGTAAGCATATTTTGAATTGAAAATACACATTTGTTACACAATATTTATATAAATTAAATACTTAATTAATTTCTCTGTATTTTTTAAAATGTGCAAATTGTATAAAATTTTATCAAAATGTTCCAGGACTGCTGTATTTTAAATTCAAAATATGCTTACGTTAACGAACCTATACGTCAAAAAAACTCATGATAGGGGGGTACAGATCTCTGCTTGAGCATAGATTGTTACTAGTTTCAACCTATCAAATGGCTTTAAATCTATGCTCAAGCAGAGATCTGTGCTCGAGCGTCGTTCTATAATACGGGCCCAAGTAATCTGTTACTAGCTGTTCCCCGCGGTTTCACCCCCATTGATCAGCTCCTAAGGGTCATAGCGTGATCTTAAATAGCCTATACTATTCCTCATGAATCTGGCTATCATATAAAAAAAATAAATAAGAGATTAGCGCGGTCAAACAAATCAACTCTTTAAGGTTTTTTTTTTTTTTAAGAAAAACGTAGCCTACACTAAAACACTAGGATTTCTCCTGTATCGTGGGTGCGTTTACAAACACAAATTTCACATACAGAAACAGCCAGACCTATGTGCAATGCGGGAATCGAACCCGCGACACGTTGCGCAGCAGCCAATCTCTCAGCCACTCCGACAACCGTGCGGTCAAAATGCGGTTTAGATGTTACCAATAAAGTGCATCAATAAAATCTTGTAAAATGTCACAAGGGCTGTGCATATGGGAATTAATTGAGCGGCTCAGCTCAGTCCAGCTCAGTGAACGTATTAGTGATCGCTACACGAATTCCTACATCCGTGATCATAATATATTATAACTTCTTATTATACAGGGTAAAATAAAACCAGTGCGGATATTTTAGGAGGTGAAAGTACTCATGAATATGATCACCTTTTATTACGGGACTGACACTGAAATATGAAAAAAAAAATCTGCTGTTTTTTTTTTATTATTTAATTATAGGCTCGCGTTTGACCGCCATCTCGCCTGATGTTAAGTGATGATGCGGTCTATGATGGAGCACGCTTGCCTAGAAGAAACCGATTCACTCTCGACTTGAAGATACAAAAATGTTCCTTACAAAAATGCATTACAATTACAACACGATCAAAATGTATGGAACAGCTGACTTTTTTTTCATATTTCGGTGTCGGTGCCTTAACAAAAGTTGATCAAATTCATGAGTACTTTCACCTCCTAAAATATCCGCACTGGTTTTAATTTTACCCTGTATACTTCTGCCCGCGACTCCGTCCGCGTGGGCGGTTATAATATTGTATAGATAGATGGGTCTCAGTTTCCTAAAATTTATACTAATGCTGAGGAGTATGTTTATTTGAACGCGCTAATCTCTGGAACTAGATAGCCAGATTCATGAGGAATAGTTGTAGGCTGTTTAACATCACGCTACGACCCTTAGGGGGCGAGCAACGGGGGTGAAACCGCGGGGAACAGCTAGTTATAGAATAAATTGGCCTAGTTCCTATGGAATTAAGTACTATTGCCATCATTTTCAAGGTTTTAGCACAAAATAATTAAGATTATCACAACTAGATAATTGATGGACACGTCAACAGCACATTAGTTACAATCGATGCTGCCTACATAGATAAGTAAATGGTTGACTACTCTGGGTAGTTAATCGTCGAAGCCTACTAACTGTTGTTAACAGATAATACTGTGAGGTTAAGGGCACTCAGCAACATACCTACTAAACATCACGGCTGTTTTAATTAAGAGGTAGGCAGAGGTAGTACACCCATATTTTGCTTTGCTATAATGGTCATGAAATACTTAGGACTAAAACTGTTTATAAACTGTCCCACTGCTGGGCACGGGCCTCCTCTGATGACAATGCAATAATATGGACTTCATCATCATCATCAGCCTATAGCAGTCCACTGCTGGACATAGGCCTCTCCAATTGCACGCCACTTAACTCGATCCTCGGCTACTCTCATCCAGCTGCCACCAGCCACCCTGCGAAGATCATCACTCCACCTAGCCTGAGGGCGTCCTACGCTTCGTTTGCCGATTCGCGGTCTCCACTCTAGAACACGTCTACTCCAACGGTCATCGGTTCTACGACTGATATGGCCGGCCCACTGCCACTTTAGCTTGCTTATTCTGTAGGCTATGTCGACTACTTTCGTTCTCTGTCGGATCACCTCGTTCCGAATTCGGTCCCTCAGAGAAACTCCAAGCATAGCCCTTTCCATAGCTCGCTGAGCGACTTTGACTTTATGGACCAGCCGTACCGTAATATGGGTCCTAAAAAGTAAAAAATAAAAAATAAAAAATATATATTAAAAAAACACGTTTTTGAAACTAAAAAGTAGCTATAAAATAATTTGTAATGAAATGAAAAACGTGGGGCGCATGCAATAGGTCGTAGTAAGATGCGGCCCGCGTTTTTTATTTCATTGGAAATTATTTTATACCTTTTAGTCCGTTTCAAAAACGTGTTTTTCTTTTAATTAAAAAAATCGAATAAACTGCCTTTGCAGAGTAATTCTTCTGTATTATCCTGTGATGCAAGGAGCAGTGATAGCCTAGTAGGAGCAGTGATAGCCTAGTGGTTTAACCATGTGCCTCCCACGGCGAATGGTTCGAGTTCGATTCCGAGGCACACACCGCTGACTTTTCGAAGTCATGTGCATATTAGAAATTAATTATCACTTGCTTTAACGGTGAAGGAAAACATCGTGGGGAAACCGGCATGTCCTAGAACCAAAAATTCGAAGACTTGTGACGTCCACCAACCCGCACTGGGCCCGCGTGGTGGACTACGGCCCGCTCCCTCTCACAGAGGAGGCCTGTGTCCCAGCAGTGGGAACATTATAGGCCGATTATGCTATGCTATGCTATTATCCTGTGGCTACTACTACTAGAATACACTTATTTTCCTTAGTTAACTCTCATGTGTGTAATAATTAAGTTCTAACGTTGGATGACGAACGCGTGATAGTACTAAATAATAATTATTAGTTGTTGTCCTTATGTATAACGCTATGTGGCTTCATAAGGATATTAGTTATTATGTTCAACATGTTGATAGGGCAACAATATGTATAGGTATAATTTTTTCCGAAATCCAGATTTTTATACAATTGGAATCGCAAGAACCAGCGCTATACGATTGTTTAAAGCATTAAATTCTAAGGCCATGTTGTTTCTACTTACAGTTACGTATCTGTAACCGTCAAATATGGCGGCTTGTACGACAATTTCATACTGACTTAACGATTACGTAGGTACTGACTTACGTTGAAGCAACCCGCCCTAAGACTAATACTAGGTATCTTTGTCATTTGTATGACAATAAAATAACAATTGACATAAGAGCTGTTTAATTTAATCATCGTCTTTAAGTAAGGGGATAGTGACTAACTTGGTAACTTGCGTTATACGACATTCCACCCCGTTCTTTTTTTGCACGTTTTTGCCCGTCCTGTAAAATTTTGATTTTGGCTCATAATGTCGTTTGACTCAGAATTGGTCACCGATTTCGTTACCTCAACAACCGATTATAGTCGGAGAGAGAGTGCCTATTTTGACTTTTTTATTTATCCCATATAAACAAAACTCGCACTTGACCGCTTTTTTGTGAATGAACACTGTGTGTCATTGACTTACAATAAAAATAAACATTGTTACATTGCCAATAATTGCGGACAAAGAAGTTTTTGTGTCCATTTGTGATATAATTGTAGACTGGCGAAGGGCGACACGGAAGCGAATTATTTGTAAATTACTTCATACATGTAGACAATTTACGTGTTTCTTTAGAAGTAGGTATTTTTAGTATTTTTTTTATAATTATGTAAGAAAAAGAAACCAGTGTAACTTTTGTTTTATTCCATCTGTAACAAAAATGTGTTCCTCTGTAACTCTCGGACCGTGTAAAAATGAAAACAAAAAGTAACCGGCCAAGTGCGAGTCGTACTCGCGCACCGAGGGTTCCGTATCATTTTTGGACGTATAAAGTGAAAAAACCGGACCGCATAACTAAGTTTGTTTGTGAAGCAATTTTGATGATTTTGAAAAAAGTGTACTAGTTAGAACATCGTTTTATTTTTGGTGCAATATTTGGATCAATTCCTATCAACTCTAATTATTTCAGATTTTTCGCTCCGCAAACTTCGGAGATAAGGGAATGCAATTTTTCAGACGTTTTTCATCATATGTCGAAAACTGTGAGACATAAAATTAAATGAAAATATATTTTGAAATATGCAAATCAAGCCCTTTCATATGATATGTCACATGACCTAGTAACCCCACTTTGAAATTTTGGACCCCCACTCCGGCCCCTTTTGCAATAAGAATAAAAATATTTTTTGACTTTTTTCATTTGCAATAAAGTTGAACAAACATTCTTTATAACTGTTCCAAATTTCAAGTCGATAGCATTAGTAGTTGCTGAAATAAGCAGGTGTGACAGACAGACAGACAGACAGACGAAGTCGCACCATAAGGGTTCCTTTTTTACCATTTTGGTATGGAACCCTAAAAACATAGGTATAATGGTTTTTTTTTTTCTAAAAAGAGTATGACATAATTTGACAGTTTTTTTTTTTTTTTTTTTTTTTTTTAATATTAATTTAAGTTAATAAAGTTAAGTAAGTTATTATTTCAGTTAATATGTTCGTATCCACATTTTCATGTGGCAACATTTTAGCTCAAGTCTTAAAAAATGTAAACCTATATTTAGGTATGTATGTACCTAAGTACGTGAGGTTAAGCTGAATCATTTACATCACGTTTCAAACCGCCTACGCTTTTTAAAACCGAAACCGCACTTAGCGTAAATAAATATCCTCTTTCAATACGTCAGACGCGGTTATGATATAAAACTGTTTACAATTGACTGTTTCACAAGAATTTCATCAAAATACAACGTTTATAACGGTTGAAAGTTTTGTTTCAGCACCAATTCTAGTTCACCAGTGTTTAGTATCCTAGGCATAACTTTAACACTTAAATCTAAAAAAAAACATAGAGGGCCGTACCAAAGATAGACACGCGTTAAACGCGAATGCTACTAAATGCTACCAAAAATAATACACACTTGTTTTAGACAAGTTAGTGCTAAAACAAGTGCGTATTATTTGTGGAAGCAGTCTATTTTTTGCGGTACGGCCCAGAACGTTTAAGACCTAGACAAAGTGACAGACAAGGGAGCAAACATAGCGTCAAATAGAATTCATAAGTGACGCACTTTAGTACTGTGGAAAGACACAAGTCACGGTATTTGACGATTTGTCACACAAAATACGATACATGTCACTAGTGTGGTTATGCTGAAACAATTGTAGAGTGCACTCAGCGAGTTTTTTTTCTTTTATTTTTAACTAGAACAGAACAATAGTGAGTAGTTTATACTTTTTTTTAAATTTTTTCGACTTTCTTCTCATGTTTTTTTAGTGATCAGTTGATTTATTTTTTGTTTTATTCTACTTACGGTGGCAATCTAAGAAATCAATTTAATAATACGCGTTAAGCAAGAATAATTATGAAATACTAGCCGTGGTTTAACCACCATTGCTCAGCTCCTAAAGGTCGTAGCGTGATGTTAAATAACCTATAACCTTCCTCGAGAATTGGGCTATCAATGGCAAAAATATTTTTTTAAATCCAACTGGTAGTTCCAGAGATTAGCACGTTTAAACAAACAATCAATCAAACAAAAAAAACTCTTGAGTTTTATTACAAGTATTAGTATGGATATTCACAAGTTTGCATAGGATTATAAGGGCAAAGGGATTTAATATTTAATACATTGTAATAAATTAAATATATTTATATGACATCTTTGGCTGTAAGATGGCTTACCTTGGCATCAGCTGAAAACACCAATTGTTGCCAAAAAATCAACAAAGTTACAGAACCAAAATAGGAATTTCATTTCATTCTATTTTCTTTTGTTTGTCGTGTATTATCTAGTACTTACCTACGCTGAATTTAACAATACATCTAAATTGGCCTATAATGCTGGGAGGACAGGGAGTGGGCTGTCATCCCCCACGTGTGTCCAGTTTTTATTACAATAGTAAGATATTTCTTTTTCAGGATATACATAATAAGTATTAGGATTTGTAAAATTCAGTCATCAGTTTTTATAATAAATTATTTAATTAAAATAAAAATCCTCTTGATATTTTGTTACTTATCTACTTTCGTGTATAATTTGTTGCACTTTAATTATACATTATAAAGATTTTTCACTTAATATATTTTAATATACAGTTTCTTATTAAAATACATTAAGCTTTTTTAATAAATTTAATATCACTTACTTGGAATCATCGCATCTCACAGCACACCCCGCCAAAAATATAAACAGAAAAGTTTTCATCATCACACACTTCTCACAAGAAACTCATTAAATTATTCTCCATTAAAACATATTTATTAAAAAAAAAACAAATTATTGAGATAACATTTGACAAAACTTAAGTTCCGAATTTAAACTGTAAAAAAAAGTTCCGAATAAAAAATAAAAATACGTTTCGCGCCAATTTTTGACGCGAGTAGTGATGTGCCGCCTGAGGCGCGCTCTCGACTCCACGTGCGAGCCGGTTATGACAGCATTAAATACTATAAGTAGTGGTCGATTGTTGGGTTAGTTTAGGAGTCAGGATACCTTTCGCGCATTTTATGTTACTATGTGGTGTCGTATGGAATTGCTTGTGTTATTGATGTTTACTATTTCCTATTATCCCACTATCCCACTAATCCTACTTCTTACTAATATTATAAATGAGAAAGTTTGGATGGATGGAAGGATGGATGAATGTTTGTTACTCTTTCAAGCAAAAACTACTTAACGGATTTTGATGAAACTTTACAGTAATATAGCTTATACATCAGAATAACACATAGGCTACTTTTTATCCCAAAAACACGAGCGAAGCCACGGGCGGAAGCTAGTATAAAAGTAAATCAGAATATTTTTAGGGTTCCGTAGTAAAACTAGGAACCCTTATAGATTCGTCATGTCTGTCTGTCTGTCTGTCCGTCCGTATGTCACAGCCATTTTTTTCCGAAACTATAAGACCTATACTGTTGAAACTTGGTAAGGAGATGTATTCTGTGAACCGCATTAAGATTTTCACACAAAAATAGAAAAAAACAATACATTTTTGGGGTTCCCCATACTTAGAACTGAAACTGAAAAATTTATTTTTCGCGATTATTACACATTATAATAAAACAAGTTTAAACGGATTAAATCGCGTATATTACGGATTTTTACAGAGTTTTCCTTGACGTTTCGAAGTCGTCCTGCGACCACGAACGCTGCAAAGTGTTCGAAACGTCAGGAAAACTCTGTAAAAATCCGTAATATACGCGATTTAATCCGTTTAAACTTGTTTTATTATAATTTGTTTTTCATCAAACCCATCCGTGTGGGGTATCTATGAATAGGTCTTCAAAAATTATATTGAGGTTGTTAATATCATTTTTTTCTAAACTGACTAGTTTGCGCGAGAGACACTTTCAAAGTGGTAAAATGTGTGTCCCCCCCCCTGTAACTCCAAAATAAGAGAATGATAAAATAAAAAAATATTTGATGTACATTACCATGTAAACTTCCACCGAAAATTGGTTTGAACGAGATCTAGTGAGTAGTTTTTTCAAAATCATCAAAATTCCTTCACAAACAAACTTTGTTATGCGGTCCGGTTTTTTTCACTTTATACGTCCAAAACTGATACGGAACCCTCGGTGAGCGAGTTCAACTCGCACTTGGCCGGTTTTTTATTTAGATAAAGAGGTAATTGAAACAGAAATGATAGTAGAAACAATCGAACTGATAATATTGTAGCGTTTCAATGCATGAGAAATAAATCGAAAATGACAATTTGCTTTCTCTACTTATTATTTACTAGCTATGCCCTGCGGTTTCATCCACAGTTTAATTTTAAAGAAATCAGATTACAGTCAAAATCTGTTATAACGACATCGAAGGGACCACTCGTATTTGGTTATAAAAACCGATAGTCGTAACAACCGGCGGTATTTTTGAGGGAACAGTCAGTGAGGACTAATGATTTTGGTTATTATAATCGGTATGTGCAGTGAGAGCCTAGTGGATTAACCATGTGCTTCCCACGGCGAATGTTTCGAGTTCGATCCCGAGGCACGTACCGCTGACTTTTCGAAGTCATGTGCGTATTAGAAATTAATTATCACTTGCTTTAACGGTGAAGGAAAACATCGTGACGAAACCGGCATGTCCTAGAACCAAAAAATCGAAGACATGTGACGTCCACCAACCCGCACTGGGCCCGCGTGGTGGACTACGGCCCACTCCCTCTCACAGAGGAGGCCTGTGTCCCAGCAGTGGGAACATTATAGGCCGATTATGCTTATGCTATATGCTATTACTTCGTTTTCGCTTAGCCTTGTTTTTTAGGCCCAAAGGGTAAAAACTGAACCCTATTACTGAGACTTCGCTGTCCGTCTGTCTGTCTGTCTGTGTGTCTCCAGGCTGTATCTCATGAACCGTGATAGCTAGACAGTTGAAATACTAATAACAGAATAAAATCAATATTTAAAGGGGACTCCCGTACAACAAACGTGATATTGTTGCTGGTTTTTGCTCGATATTGAAATTTAATTATATGTTCACTTTAAAAATAAATAATAAAATTAAAATAAAACAAATGTTTAAGGGGGGCTCCCATACAACAGACATGATTTTTTTGCCGTTTTTATAGATAATGGTACGAAACCCTTCGTGCGCGAGTCCGACTCGCACTTGGCCGGTTATTTTTTCTTTTTGCTCGCCTCCTAAGGTCGTAGCACTCGTAGCGTGATGTTAAATAGTTATTTCTCATGAATCTGGATATGATCATCATCATCATCATCAGCCCATATTAGTCCACTGCTAGATATATTAGGTCTCTCCAATTGCAAGCCATTTAACTCGGTCCTCGGCCATTCTCATCCAGCTGGTATCATAATCATAATCTCGAATCTGCAGCCTGATTGCGTAACTCAATTTCTATCACCATGGCCTTCATTTTTGTTAATATTGTTGTATCAAAATTAAGTTACTAGTAACGCCATCTAGCACGCTGAATGTGTACTGTCTTATTTTGAATAAAGTTTAGTCGTTATCCGAGAGTGCACGTTTTAATAGGTTATGGGCGAACGTCCTTTCTTTTTCTTAAGTAATTCGAGTTACAGTTTAAGAAAAGTGCTGAACTTTCGCGTAAATAATGGCTGTGAACTATATTCAAAGTGTTCCCAAATTAAAAGGAAGGGAAAATTATGATGAGTGGAGTTTCGCGGCAGAAAATCTGTTGGTGCTAGAAGGCATGGTTCAATATATCAAGCCAGTACCCGGCACTGAAACAAAGCCTGCAGAAGATGCGAAGACTAAGGCAAAGCTAATTTTGACTATCGATTCCGGATTGTACGTTCATATTAAAGAAACAAAAACATCTTTGGAGTTGTGGACAAAGCTGAAAAACATGTTTGACGATTCTGGCTTTTCAAGAAAAATATCATTGCTGCGACATCTTATTTCAATAAAGCAAGAAAGTTGTGATTCAATGACAAATTATGTTACGCAAATCGTCGAGACAGCACAGCGACTGAAAGGAACGGGATTTACAATTACGGACGAATGGATAGGATCATTGATGTTAGCCGGTTTGCCAGAAAAGTATTATCCTATGATCATGGCGATAGAACACTCGGGAATACAAATTACCACAGATGCAATAAAATCGAAATTAATCGATATGGAGGTTTCTTCAAGTTACACAAGTATGGACACCAGTGGCGCTGCATTTGCTGCAAATAAAACATATTTGAAGACACGGAACAATACTAAAAAACAAAATGGCAACACTGATACGTTTCACTCACAAACGTCAACAATGCCGCCTAAAAAGGGAATTACGTGTTATAAGTGTAAAGAAACCGGGCATTTCAGAAATCAATGTCCGTTATTGAAGAAAACTAAGCAGTCTAATGCGTTCAGCGTGGTATTTCTAAATGGACAATATAATAAAAGCGAGTGGTACATTGACTCCGGTGCAAGTGCACATATGACGTCGAATGAAGGTTGGATAAACAACGCAAACTTTACGCCAAGTTTATCAGAAATCATGGTAGCCAACAATACAAAAGTGCCTGTGTTGTGTTCCGGAGAAGTACAAATTACTACAGATCGCAATTATGACATCACAGTCAAGAATGTCTTGTGTATCCCGAAGTTGTCAACAAACCTGTTATCGGTAAGCGAACTTATAAAAAACGGAAACAAAGTTGTGTTTGAAACTAATATTTGCTATATTCGAAATGTGAGAAATGAGCTAGTAGCGACGGCACACTTAATCAATGGTGTTTACAAGTTGAGTATAAAAACAACAGATTGTAAGTTAGCAGCACCAGCATTGGCAAGTGCGGAACTGTGGCACAGGCGTCTGGCACACATTAATAGTAGCGATTTGAATAAAATGAGAAATGGCATCGTAGAAGGAGTGACACTTACTGCTCCTAGGGACACAAAGAAAGAGAATTGTGTAATCTGTTGTGAAGGCAAACAAATGAGACTGCCATTTGCACATAGTGAACATAACAGTATGGAGACACTACAAATAGTCCATGCCGATGTATGTGGGCCTATGGAGGTCAAGTCCATTGGAGGTTCACAATTCTTTCTCCTGTTTGTGGACGACTACAGTCGGATGACATTCATTTACTTCCTTAAACACAAAAGTGAAGTTTTCCAGAAATTTAAAGATTTTAAAGTTATGGTTGAGAATCAACAAAATAAGAATATGAAGATTCTACGTACTGATAATGGTGGTGAATTTTGTAATGGTGTGATGGATAACTATTTAACCAAAGAAGGCATTATTCATCAAAAAACAACCCCATACGCACCAGAACAGAATGGTACCTGTGAGAGAGCAAATAGAACAGTAATAGAAAAGGCTAGATGTCTATTGTTTGATGCAAAACTACACAAGAAATTTTGGGCAGAAGCAGCAAACACAGCAGTATACTTAAAAAATAGGTCTGTTACTGCAAGCTTGACAAATAAAACACCGTATGAAATATGGTATCAAAGGAAACCAAACTTGAGCCATTTACGTCTATTTGGCAGCAAAGTCATGGTGCATATCCCTAAACAGAAACGCTTAAAATGGGACAAGAAAGCTACACAACACATCTTAATTGGATATGGAGAGGATGTAAAAGGATATCGTGTCTATAATCCTACCAAGAACACAGTTATGATCAGCAGAGATGTCATAGTGATGGAGGATGAGACAGAGGTCAAGGAAACCTGTGAAGATTCAGCCATCTGGATTTCGAACGAAGAGACACCAACTGACAGTCTTGTGGAGGAGAGTAGTGTTTCAGTGGGGGAATTGTCTCAGAATATTCCAGAAACTGAGAATCCTTTTGATAGCTCTTCAGATTCTTCAGTGTATGCTGATGGCAATGACACATTAACTGAAATTCCAATGCAAGATGTTCCAGAACATGCAGTCCAGTCAACATCAACATCTGAGCAGGTGACAGATGTGCTTAGTAAGCGTCTGAGAAGGAAACCTGAGAGGTATGGTGTTAGCAACATATGTGTTTCTAGTACTGTTCCAGCATCCGAAGAGATTGTATTCTCAGAGGCTCTTGAGGGGCCAGAGAGGGAGCAGTGGAAGCATGCAATGGCTGAGGAATTACAGTCATTTGAGGACAGCGAAGCGTGGGAGCTTGTGGACAATCCAGGTGATGTGACAATAGTAAAGTGCAGGTGGGTGCTTAATAAAAAAATTGATATTGACAATAATGTGCGTTTTAGGGCTCGGCTAGTGGCAAAAGGTTTTTCCCAGAAACCGGGTGTTGACTATACAGATACCTTTTCACCAGTAGTGCGTCATTCCACCCTAAGATTATTGTTTGCCCTTAGTGTAAAAATCGGAATGAGTATTACTCACTTAGATGTAACTACTGCATTTCTGAATGGTTTTTTGAAAGAAAATATATATATGTCATTACCTCAAGGTTTTGTAAACAAAAGTGGGGGAAAAGTATTGAAATTAAAAAAGGCCATTTATGGGTTAAAGCAATCTTCCCTTGCATGGTATGAAAGAGTTAAAGAGGTTTTAAGTAAATTAGATTTTAAAAACAGTCAATATGAACCATGTTTGTTTACAAAAATTTATGGTAAAATTAAAATTGTGGTTGCACTTTATGTAGATGATTTTCTGATATTTTCAAACAGTGACACTGAAACTATTAAATTAAAAAATGTGTTAGGTTCAGAATTTAAGTTAAAAGACTTAGGACCTGTAAGACAATATCTAGGCATGAGAATTAATTTAGATGAAAATAAACAATATATTACTATAGATCAACAACAGTATATTGAACAATTAGTTTCTAAATTTCAGATGTCTGATTGTAAAACTCAAAGTACTCCAATTGAGCCTAAATTAAATTTAGATAAGTCATGTGATAAATGTTTACCTGATGTTCCTTATCACAAATTAATTGGAAGTTTAATGTACTTGGCTGTGTTAACGAGACCAGACATTGCTTACTCTGTGAGTTACCTGAGCCAATTCAATAGTTGTTATAGTCATATACATTGGAACTATGCAAAACGTGTATTAAGATATTTGCAATGTACTAAGAATTATTGTTTAAAATATAGTAATAATCATAGCAATCTACAAGGATTTGTGGATAGTGATTGGGCAAGTGATGCCATAGACAGGAAATCCTATACTGGATTTTGCTTTATGCTGTCAGGGTCAGCTATTTCTTGGCAAAGTAGAAAGCAGAAAACAGTCTCATTGTCCAGTACAGAGGCGGAATACACTGCTTTGTCTGAAGCTTCTAGAGAAGCTGTCTATTTGAGAAATTTAATGAATGAAATAACTGGTACACTTTCTGTAATTGATTTGTATTGTGATAACCAAAGTGCATTGAAGTTAGCGTTAAGTCATCAGAGTCACAATAGATCAAAACATATAGATGTACGATGTCATTATATTAGAGATGTTGTAAAGTACAACTTTGTTAAAATTAAGTATATTCCTAGTGAGGAAATGCCTGCTGACATTTTAACAAAAGGTCTATGTCACATAAAACATTACAAGTTTATGAATTTGCTTGGCATTGTTTCTGTGTAATATTCTGTGTGTATTTAGTTTATTTTGATAAGTGGGGGTGTTAATATTGTTGTATCAAAATTAAGTGACTAGTAACGCCATCTAGCACGCTGAATGTGTACTGTCTTATTTTGAATAAAGTTTAGTCGTTATCCGAGAGTGCACGTTTTAATAATTTTGACAGTTCAACAACATTCATTGCGGCGTTGATCTAGTTACGGGAGCACGTATTATGAAACATACAGCGTAATGAACGTCAAAATCAATGCCATGGTGATAGCAATTGAGTTACCTACGCAATTAGGGTGCTGGTCTGGATATCATTACCTATACAAAAATAATTTTTAAATACATCTCTGCTTATTCTTTCGGAGAATATGTGTTTGTTATGTATGTAAGTAAATAATATTTTTATTTAAATAATAAACGGAAATCCCAAACAAACTTAATTTCGCGAACACTTCTCGAAATTGTTTACGTTAAAAATACGTTACGAATTTACGATAAAACGATTATTCCCGATAAAAGAGCAAAATTTATTTCCGAAGATGATTATGTGTATAAGAAAAATACTGCTCATAGCAAATAATATATGTAATAGGATTTTACGCTTTACAAACTATGACATAATTTAATAAGAATTTTGACAAACAGATGGCCTCAACATTTATAACGACAAAGTTTCAATGGGAGATACAAATTACTTTGTGTATTGTGAATAACTCAGATCATAGAAACAAGGGAGATGTGCCAAGGCGCTATCGAGCTTGATGACTGATCTTGAGCAAATTGTTCATATTAAAAACGTACGCGCTGGCGACGAACCGAACACGATCGATGGTATAAATACAGTGTTTTAGTTTAATGCTAGTGTTGAGTGACGATTAACAGTGTTAGATTGAGGGTGTGCGGAATGTTTAATGCGTGGGAGATCTTTTTATTCACAAGGAGCGCTTACTTATGCTCGTAATTGTGTCGAAAAAAACTTTTTTAACAAAAAATAACCGACTTCAAAAATCCATTACAAAGAAAATAGTAATTTTGGTTTCGGAAGTCGGTGGCTTTGGTTTTTGTTTGCTTTTTTTGCCACCGACTTCCGAAACCAAAATTACTATTTTCTTTGTAATGGATTTTTGAAGTCGGTTATTTTTTGTTAAAAAAGTTTTTTATTTTTCCCTTTTTAGTTCTTTATCCCGTGTTAGATTACTTTCACGAATTCGTTCAACAGTAGGTAAATCTTCTACGGAGTGTGTACATTTATGCATATAACTTTGTACATAGGAATGATTACATAATGTATTATATACTAAAACCTTCCTGAAAGTATGTAGATTACGTTAGTAAAAACCCCATCCAAATCGAATCAGTAGTTCTTGAGAAAATCGCGCACATACAAACATACATACATACATACATACATACTTACATACTTACATACTTACATACATACATACATATATACATACATACATACGGGACGAATACAGAACCTCCTTTTTTTGAAGTCGGTTTTTGAAGTCGGTTAAAAATGTACTAAAAGTGGCATCAGTTGTTCCGGTACTAATTTGCTATGATGGCATATCTCCTTGTTTCTATGATCTGAGGTGAATAATAACACATGTTTATGTAGGTATAATACTCTCTGTTGCCTGCGACTTAGTCTGCGTGCAAATGGATGAAAAGTAGCCTATGGCTACCTCTTTGTCAAATTTTTTCAATAACAAACACACAAACTTTCACATTTATAATACTAGCGTCCACCCGCGGCTTTGCGTATTTTTGTGGATAAAAGATAGCCTATGTGTTATTCTGATATATAAACTATATTACTGTAAAATTGCATCAAATTCCGTTCAGTAGTTTTTGCGTAAAAGAGTAACAAACATCTATACCACCAACAGTGGACCAACAGTGAAATCGCGAAAAAAAAATCAGCTGTTCCATACATTTTGTTGAGTTATGTGAACATAAATGTATGGAACAGCTGATTTTTTTTTCGCGATTTCAGGGTTGGTTCCATAGTAAAAGTTGTTCATAATGTTGAGTACAATGACCCCTTAAAATATTTCCACTGTCTAACCTGCCACCCTGTATAAAATAAGTATGTCATCCAAGTAAACGAAATTGCGTATTTTTTCACAGCAAAAAATTGGTATGAGGGTTGAGTTAGTGGTAATGCTTCACGCTATTGCTGTATTCCGGTGTGTTTATGTCACTCAAAATAGAAAAAAAAACACACATGCCGCATTATGGAACTTCGATCCAATAAATTGTCACACTGAGGAATTTCATGGCACGTAAAAGACATAGACATTGAACAATACGCACTGCTAAAGTAAAAAAAACCGGCCAAGTGCGAGTCGTACTCACGCACCGAGGGTTCCGTATCATTTTTGGACGTATAAAGTGAAAAAATCCGGACCGCATAACTAAGTTTGTTTGTGAAGGAATTTTGATGATTTTGAAAAAACTGTACTAGTTAGAACATCGTTTTATTTTTGGTGCCATATTTGGGTCAATTCCTATCAACCCTAATTATTTCAGATTTTTCGCCCCGCAAACTTCGGAGATAAGGGGGGGGAACTGGTATTTTTTTGGACATTTTCATCATATGTCGAAAACTGTGAGACATAAAATAAAATCAAAATATATTTTGAAATGTGCAGATCAAGCCCTTTCATATGATATATCATTTGACCTAGTAACCCCACTTTAAAATTTTGGACCCCCACTCCGGCCCCTTTAACAATGAAAATAAAAATATTTTTTGACTTTTTTTATTTGCAATAAAGTTGGACAAGCATTCTTTATAACTGTTTCAAATTTCAAGTCGATAGCTTTAGTAGATGCTGAAATAATCAGGTGTGACAGACAGACACAGACAGACAAAGTCGCACCATAAGGGTTCCTTTTTACCCGACTGCGAGACGCAAAGGAGGGTAATGTGTTTATCAGTCTATGTATGTATGTATGTATGTATGTATGTTTGTTTCTATGTGGCGTTCTAGAGACCAAATGCGTAGGCCGATTTTGATAATTCTTACGTCAATCGATTCGTCTTAACCTTGCGAGTGTCACTAAAGACATAACAGTAATCAAAATTCACCACAGCGACAACCAGACGCCATATTGTCAAAAGGAAAAAAAAAAAGTTGATGAACTATGTCAAGTGGGGTGTCGTTGAATAGGTATTTTAAAATCATCTTTAGGTTCCTTTTATCATTTTTCATTTTAAATAATAGTTTTTTACCATTTTGGTACGCAACCCTAAAAACTAAAAAGTGAAAAATAAAAATAGTAAATTAAAAATTAAAAAAACCCGACTGCCAAAAAACAATTAAAAAGTTCAAAACAAGTGCACTTTTCAAGCAGTCTGATGCAGTTGGTGGCATAAAATCTAAGATTTAACACAAATAATTGCCACCAACTGCATCAGACTGCTTGAAAAGTGCACTTGTTTTGAACATTTTAGTTGTTTTTTGGCAGTCGGGTTTTTTTAATTTTTAATTTACTATTTTTTTTATCATTTTGGTACGGAACCCTAAAAAGTCCTCACGACTGCAGTACGACAGGCTCGCTCCTCATTGTATTATTTTCTAGAACCAGACGTGATCTGAATGTGTTTACAAGGAATTCTTAGTAAGACATCAACAGCCGTGTAGACTGATGTACGCATCAAATTGTTGTTTGTCACTTTCTCTACAGCAAATTATACATTTTGATGTGTTTGTTGTCTTGTGTAGGTACCTACCTACTTTGGGTACAATTTAGGTCAACTTCTTACTCGATTTCAGTAAGTCCAACAGAAAGGTAGTTAGTCGCACAGTGTAATGAAATGTTTTCTCGTGACCATGGTCAATGCAACTTGATCGAAACGTCGAGGTTAGTCAAAATTTCAGATCATAGAAAAAAGAGATATGCCATCATAGCAAATTAGTACGGGAACCACTGTCGCCACATAGAACAGTTTGCGACACAATTACAATCGCTACTTGTAAATATAAAGATCTCCCACACATTAAAATTCCGCACACCCTCAATCTAACACTGTTATTCGTCACTCAGCACTAGCACTAAACTTAAACACTGTATTTATATCATCGATTGCGTTCAGTCCGTCGCCAGCGTGTATGTACATTTTAACTATGGCCAATAGCGCCTTGGCAGTATCTCCCTTGTTTCTATGATCTGAAACTGGCCCAACAAAGTGGCATACAACGATGCGACCACAGCTATATCACTTAAACGACTTCTGATATTCTTCGACGAAACGACTTCCACCTGCAAAGATCTTCTGACTTTTGTAGGTGTAATATTTACTGGTATATTCGTAACTCAAATAAAATAATATAGGTGCTTGAATATGGTACAATGTGACGAGCCACTAATAAAAAATACTATTGAATAGACTTTGGAAAGGACAAAATCTAGGCTAATGATTCTTTCTTTCTGTTGACGAAGTTATAAGTTATTCATGAAGACTATTACTAGGCTCCTATGCATAGTTATGGCCTGATTATAGTGCTTTCCTATGGAAAATAACTAACTTATATATTTAGAAAAAACTTATACGGGGCCAACGACTCATTCACACACATTAAAATCAAATAAAATCAGGTGTGACAGACAGACAGACAGACAGACGATGTCGCAGGGTTCCTTTTTACCCGACTGCGAGACGCAAAGGAGGGTAATGTGTTTATCAGTCTATGTATGTATGTATGTATGTATGTATGTATGTATGTATGTATGTATGTATGTATGTATGTATGTATGTATGTATGTATGTATGTTTGTTAGTATGTGGCGTTCTAGAGACCAAATGCGTAGGCCGATTTTGATAATTCTTACGTCAATCGATTCGTCTTAACCTTGCGAGTGTCACTAAAGACATAACAGTAATCAAAATTCACCACAGCGACAACCAGACGCCATATTGTCAAAATGAAAAAAAAAAAGTTGATGAACTATGTCGAGTGGGGTGTCGTTGAATGGGTATTTTAAAATCATCTTTAGGTTCCTTTTATCATTTTTCATTTTAAATAATAGTTTAGGATATATAACGATTTAAAGTTGTTCAACAATGCAATCATTCTCGCTAATTCTTACTTATCCTCAAAACCTATCATGTGGGGTATCAAAATGAAGGGCTCGAAAAGAAGATTACGAAAACATACATTAAAAACTAAAAAGTGAAAAATAAAAATAGTAAATTAAAAATTAAAAAAACCCGACTGCCAAAAATCAACTAAAAAGTTCAAAACAAGAGCACTTTTCAAGCAGTCTGATGCAGTTGGTGGCATAAAATCTAAGATTTAACACAAATAATTGCCACCAACTGCATCAGACTGCTTGAAAAGTGCTCTTGTTTTGAACTTTTTAGTTGTTTTTTGGCAGTCGGGTTTTTTTAATTTTTAATTTACCATTTTGGTACGGAAACCTAAAAATCTATAACTAGATAATGACAAATAAAACAAAACTGTCTCCTAGACTACAACAAGGCTGAATTAATTGCCATACTCAGAAATCACTCCGGAAGCCAGTCTAGGTGCACATGATTACTATCGATTACTCATCCTGTGAGTCATATGATTCAATCGATCGACTGTGTTGCTGCGTTGCACATCCCTACGAGTGAAGATTTATAATTTATAACGGTATTAAATTAGGATTTTATTGAGATATTAATCCTAATTTAATTTAATTTTAAATTATAATTATGATATTACAATTTTATTCTGAATTGATTTTAGTTTCTTTTCTTTGAGGCACTTCTATAGTTGGGTTTATGGGGTTTATTCTGGTGTATAAACCCAACTATAGACACTGTTAATTGTGGTTGTCATACAGAGAAGACATAATATTACTTAAATTATTTAATTTCATTCCTAGATAAATCTAATGTCGTCGTGTAACAACCAATCGAGAGGCAATATCGATACCTTTGGATACAAAAGTCGTAACCAAAATTTTGACAAAAATTAAATTTGATCATTAATATCGATACCTGTAGGCTCAAATCTCATTTTTGTCAAAATGGTGGTTACGCCCTTTGAGCCAAAAGGTATCGAAATGTGACATAACACATTCTTGCAATGTAGGTATACGTGATATTGTCAAAAACAAACAACTGCACAATAAACAATTAACGTATTTCAAACATGTTTAGTAATTAATTTAATAAGCATTTTGTTGATATACTGTGATCTAAAAGTGCTTAGCACGATAATTTTGACATATGGTATCGTAAACATAAGCAAACGAATTGTTAATACACGTTTGCTACATGATATTTATAATATAAATTGCATAGTTTAACCCTCTATGCAAAAAAGTGCGTGAATTGTGTATTACATTATTAAAATAAAATGTAGGATTATTGTATTTTAAATTAAAAAAAAAATCAAATTCGTCAAAATGTGCTAGGACATATGATTTTTTAGTAGTTAGACTAAATAAAAACAATTTAAGATCACGATTGAAATCTAATATGTAAAGAAAACATTTAAGGGGAATGCTTTTAGGTATCCCGTATTTTTTTCCGTTTTTGTTTATTATTTAGTAATAATATGTTAATTAGTGCAAATATGATAATGTTATATTGAAATTCCCTATCTCCTGAACTACATTTAGGAAGCATAAAATTTTCCTAATAACCCTTCTGATAACGTGTGTCGGCATTACGCAACGACCTACATAAATTGATACCTGCGAATCGGTACATTGACGATCTTTTTATCATATTTCCGTACATTAATTTTATTTCAGAGGTCAATTGAAACTGGTTCATTGCACATCTACCAAGCGATAAGTTCTACAAAGTTATTTGTGTATTCGATCACGGGAATTTGAACTTTGTTGTTAAATAATAAAGATTGTTTTGGTAGTAAATGAAAGTTGGTGGTTTCGATTCGTTGTTTTTATTGCAAATAATTGAGTCATTAGCCACAGTTGAAACGAATGCAGTATGCCAAGGTTGTGCAAATATTTATGAAAAGTTTGCTTTCTTAACCTATTAAAGCTGACTGATAAATTGTGCAAATATTTTTGCGATAAACATTACTGAGAATCTTCTTTACTATTATAAAATTGTAAAAAAGCCGTGTCTGTACATTGAAGATATTAAAAAAAAAACAGTTCGGAAACGGCTTTTCTACAGTTTTATAGCATAAGCATAGCATAATCGGCCTATAATGTTCCCACTGCTGGGACACCGGCCTCCTCTGTGAGAGGGAGTGGGCCGTAGTCCACCACGCGGGCCCAGTGCGGGTTGGTGGACGTCACATGTCTTCGAATTTTTTGGTTCTAGGACATGCCAGTTTCCTCACGATGTTTTCCTTCACCGTTAAAGCAAGTGATAATTAATTTATAATACGCACAAGTTAAAATTTAAGTTTATGATACGCAACGTCAAAATTATTCATGCTAGGCCTTTAGCTTATGACTCAGTGCTTCGGTTATAAAGTAAATAATATCTGAGGAAAAAGTCTTACAAAATTAACCTACTGCGTTTTTCTATGCTGTAACAATTACAGTAGTACGGTACGTATGTGTAACGTTGTAACAATTATAAAATGCTTAATCAATTACGATAGAGCTATTATGAAATGACAGGACATGTGAAGGAAATATTCATTAGTAACTCATTTAGTGTTAATTGATTGTTGATTCTGTATTACGTATAATAGTGTCATACACTCAGATCATAGAAACAAGGAGATATGCCATCATAGCAAATTAGTACCGGAACAACTGATGCCACTTTTAGTACATTTTTAGACACAATTACGCGGATAATTAAGCGCTCCTTGTGAATAAAAAGATCTACGCATTAAACATTCCGCACACCCTCAATCTAACACTGTTAATCGTCACTCAACACTAGCACTAAACTAAAACACTGTATTTATACCATCGATCGTGTTCGGTTCGTCGCCAGCGCGTACGTTTTTAATATGAGCAATTTGCTCAAGATCAGGCATCAAGCTCGATAGCGCCTTGGCACATTTCCCTTGTTTCTATGATCTGAGGTCATACATAACATCATGCTTCTAATTCCCGATGGGATAGTCAGAGGTATACAGTCATATTACAAACTAGCTGGTCCCCGCGGTTTCATCCCCGTTGTTCGGTTCCTAAGGGTCCTAGCGTGATGTTATATGGAAAAAGTGTACAAAATGATCCCCCGAGGTAAAATGATTCCCCATGGTTCTCAATAAACTACGAGCACCATCTATTAAATTTACTGATCAACATCCCTCCCGCCACCCGATCAGTCATCTATTGAAGTTTCATGGCGGTGTGAGTACTGTGCGTTATTTTATAACAAAAAAATAAAAATTGGTGCTTTTGACCTAAGATAAGTCAATTTTCAGTGTCAGATTATTTCCTTTGTACTAAATAACTTTAAATGACCGTTTTACTCTTCTATGTACGTTTGACATCGTTTTATGTATATTATGTTATTGTAAAGTATTTGAGTAAAGTATTTTAGTACTTATTAAAGTAATCCTTCTCATCCCTGGGGATCATTTTGAACCTAGGTGTACAAAATGATCCTTTAGTAAACATTCAAGAAACGTTTAATTACTTAGAATAGACATATAATGTTTAAAAAAATACCGGCCAAGTGCGAGTCGTACTCGCGCACCGAGCGTTCCGTATCATTTTTGGACGTATAAAGTGAAAAAAACCGGACCGCATAACTAAGTTTGTTTGTGAAGGAATTTTGATGATTTTGAAAAAACTGTACTAGTTATATTAGTAATCGTTTTATTTTTGGTGCCATATTTGGGTCAATTCCTATCAACCCTAATTATTTCAGATTTTTCGCTCCGCAAACTTCGGAGATAAGGGGAGGGGGGGATTAGTATTTTTTCAGACATTTTTCATCATATGTCGAAAACTGTGTGACATAAAATTAAATAAAAATATATTTTGAAATGTGCAGATCAAGTCCTTTCATATGATATGTCACTTGACCTAGTAAGGGTTACTTTGAAATTTTGGACCCCCACTCCGGCCCCTTTTGCAATGAAAATAAAAATATTTTTTGATTTTTTTCATTTGCAATATAGTTCGACAAGCATTCTTTATAACTGTTCCAAATTTCAAGTCGATAGCATTAGTAGTTACTGAAATAAACAGGTGTGACAGACAGACAGACAGACGAAGTCGCACCATAAGGGTTCCTTTTTTACCATTTTGGTACGGAACCCTAAAAAGGGTACGCCAATATGACATCACTTAAATAAATGAGCCAAAACTACTTTAAAATTAGAGATAACTTTAATATTTTGGCTAGAGCATACATTTTCCCTCAGAGGGATCATTTTGTACACCTTTCCCCTAATATAGCCTATACTATTCCTCATAAATCTGGTAATCATATACAAAAAGAATTTTTCGAATCCGACTGGTAATTCCAGAGATTAGCGCTTTCAAACAAACAAACTCTTAAACTCTGAAACAGTGTGTAATTTCATACGCATAATCAGCCTGTAATGTTCCCACTGCTGGGACACAGGCCTCCTCTCTGTGAAAGTGGGCCGTAGTCCACCACGCGGGCCCAGTGCGGGTTGGTGGACGTCACATGTCTTCGAATTTTTTTTTTTGGTTCTGGCAAGTACTAAAGAAATATTTGTTTCATGTGGTAATCGAACCCGTATTAAGTCGCGGAGTAGCTAACCACACAGCCATAGCGCCAACTGTGCTAAGTGCTACTTTTTGCTAAGTTGTTGTTTGCGTTGTTGATATGCATGAAATACATTACCCTCCTTTTAGCTTGTTGGATAAAAATAGCAAATGGTTTATAATCTACATCTTCCACGGACTTTCTTCCCATAAAATCACCATATGGTAATATTAGATACAATCCACGCATAAATATTGACATAAAAAAACAATATGTTAAAAAAAAAACCGGTCAAGTGCGAGTCGTACTCGCGCACCGAGGGTTCCGTATCATTTTTGGACGTATAAAGTGAAAAAATCCGGACCGCATAACTAAGTTTGTTTGTGAAGGAATTTTGATGATTTTGAAAAAACTGTACTAGTTAGGAACATTGTTTTATTTTTGGTGCCATATTTGGGTCAATTCCTATCAACTATAATTATTTCAGAATTTTCGCCCCGCAAACTTCGGAGATAATGGTATTTTTTTGGACATTTTTCATCATATGTCGAAAACTGTGAGACATAAAATAAAATAAAATATATTTTGAAATGTGCAGATCAAGCCCTTTCATATGATATGTCACTTGACCTAGTAACCCCACTTTGAAATTTCGGACCCCCACTCCCGGCCTCTTTTGCAATAAAAATAAAAATATTTTTGGGCTTTTTTCATTTGCAATAAAGTTGAACAAGCATTCTTTATAACTGTTCCAAATTTCAAGTCTATAGCATAAGTAGTTACTGAAATAAGCAGGTGTGACAGACAGACAGACAGACGAAGTCGCACCATAAGGGTTCCTTTTTTACCATTTTGGTACGGAACCCTAAAAATCAACTCAGGCGCCGGGTGAATGACCTTTGGTGATACAGATGTTGTTTTTATATAAATATATTATTAAAATAAGCTTGTAACGGTGGTTTGGTTTGTTTGTTTATGTTACAGGGTGTTTTTAATTGAATTGAGAGAAAAAATAATGGTAGGACAAACGGACTTCCTTTGTCTGTAAATTATGTATTTTTACTTGGTCCGAACTCTTTGTTTTTGTGTTTGAGAACTTTACGTAAACATAATAACATACGCAATACGCACGATGTTGTGTTTTTGTTCCAAATAAGTAAAATCACAATAATAATGTTGTCGAAAATTTGTGTTTGTTACTCCTTCACGGAACAGTGGCTTCCTGAAACGGCTTGACGGAGTTGGATGTTTGACAAAGAGGTAGTAGAAATCGGTTGCCTAGCATAACAATAAAACCAATCCTTCTACGAGTATGTATATTTTGCTGATAACATCATTCATCATTAATCCACTTAACAATTATGGCAATCATGACAATACATCCCCTTCCTCTCTTTGAACTACATATTATTTTGAACACATAAATACAGATGCAGTCAGTGCAGTCACACAAAATAAAGAAACACAAAATTATGTAGATAATATTTATTTAACAAATAAAAAAGTCGTTAAATTAGGAATAATTATTATTTATTTAGAAACATTAAGATATTTTGACCGCAGTTTTAGTCGCGGATATAAGATTAAGCAGTAATTAATTTTAGAGGTTATAGTAGTTAATAATTTTACCTAGTAAACTCAAAACTAAATAGGTAAGCTATAATAGGACTGACTGAGAACTGAGCAGTGATAGCCTTGAGCAGTGATAGCCTAGTGGTTTAACCATGTGCCTCCCACGGCGAATGGTTCGAGTTCGATTCCGAGGCACGCACCGCTGACTTTGCGAAGTCATGTGCGTATTAGAAATTAATTATCACTTTCTTTAACGGTGAAGGAAAACATCGTGAGGAAACCGGCATGTCCTAGAACCAAAAATTCGAAGACATGTGACGTCCACCAACCCGCACTGGGCCCGCGTGGTGGACTACGGCCCGCTCCCTCTCACAGAGGAGGCCTGTGTCCCAGCAGTGGGAACATTATAGGCCGATTATGCTATGCTTATGCTATAATAGGACTAGATTTAACACAGAGTTATTTATCGGTTTACTTCACACATACGTGTGTCCAAAATACCTAGTATTTATTAAATTGAGCAATAGTTTGTCTACTATAAAACTAAATAATGGTGTTAGTGCTGTTGTAGATACATCATACTAAACTAAAATTAACACTGATCACAAATAGACAGAAAATATTATGAACTGTGAAATTAGTGTATATCCATTTCATTTACGGAAAACAGTTGATAATAAGCAAGTGGACTAAACATGTTCACCCTTACCACAAAAAAGATAGACACGCGTTAAACTCGAATGCTAGAGTCGTCATTATAAAATTTAAATTTGTTATAAAAATGTGTCTGAATAAAGGCTTAAAAAAAAAAAAACGCGAATGCTACCAAAACTAATACACACTTGTTTTAGACAAGTTAGTGCTAAAACAATTGCCTATTATTTTTGGTAGCATTCGTGTTGACCGTGTGTTGAACAGATGTTTATCTTTTTGTGGTACGGTTGTGTCCTCTCAAGTTTTAGAGACAGTGACATAGACACAGACAACAGAATCGACACCGAATATGATACCTATTATGTTTTTATTTACTAAAAGTATATAGTATATACGTATTTACATAAATAAAATTAAAATATATATACAGGGTATAATTAAAACCAGTGTGGATATTTTAGGAGGTGAAAGTACTCATGAATATGATCAACTTTTATTATGGGACCGACACTGAAATATGAAAAAAAAAATCAGCTGTTCCATACATTTTGATCGTGTTGTAGTGCATTTTTGTGGGGAACAGCTGATTTTTTTTTTTCAACCTACAGATATGAACATAAAATTATGTTCTTATCTGTATCGGTTGTTGTCTCCGCAGTTGTAAAAGTGCGGATTTTAACGGTCAACAACGGGATTTTAACCGATGTGAGCAGAAAAAGGAGGTTGTTTTTTTTTATTTTAAGCTTAATAACCCTCCATCTGTCGCATTTGAAAAATCCGCCTCATTCAGGTCGAAATCTGGTGTCTGTCAAGTGCGGCAGACGAACTAATAATATATTATTAATAGCTTATAATCTTATCATTATGTACAGTCGAACCATCAGATCCGTAACCCACTTAGCCGATAATTCGTTTGAAATCGTCAAAACAGCAAAGTTTTCTACATATTACCGTCCTACTGCACTTAGGACTTTTTGAATATTACGAAAACTGTGTCAAGACGGATCAGAGGTCTGTGCAGTTTTGACCTTTATTATAAATGCAGTAGATTCATAATTTCAAAGAAAATTATGTTTTTCATAAAGCTGCTTTTGAAATAAAAGCTATTTTTGAATTTCGAATTAACTGTCATTGCACATGGTTTGCCTTAAGTATTTTTTTCAAAAACCTATACTAACTCTTTCGAAGAAGAATATTATTAAAATTAAAAGAAAAATGCCAAATTAAAAAAAACGTCAGAAAATCACTTCACATGTCAAGGTGTCAAATGTGTCTAACAAACACAAAAGGAGGTGACATAGAATATCTAAATGTCACTGTAAAAAAATTTATAGGTAGCAAGTTTGTTGCCAGGGAAACTGTTTAAATGTTTTGTCAGTTTTAATATTTAAACGAAACTAAACTAATTACTATTAGAATGTTGGTAAAAAAATCAGCTTATTGCGGGTCATGAATCAAATTGGTTGACTGTACATAAACCGACTGTATACTTAAAATAAAATACCACTTTATTCCTACTCCCTCTTCTCAAAAGCCCTCACATACTTCTCCGGTTTAAACCTCTTAAAGTTCCACCCGAAGCTCCTCTGCGTTCCTGTTCTATTCAACGATGGAGAAGAAGGGATGGAATCTGCTCTAGAAAGAGTAGAAGAATCTTCTGGGATGGAGAGGTCGGTAGGAGAGACGGACATATTAGGGGTAGAGAGGACGTTGGTGGAAGCCTTCAAGTCTTCTTCGAAGTCCTTGAGGTAGCTGGCGCTGCAGAGCGGAGTTTCTACTTGTTCTACGGTGTTGAGATGGTCTATGTCGATCTTGTAGGATTCTTCTTTCTTGCTGTAGCTGAGAAAGAAGAATTTGATGAAACATAAACTTGACTGCATAATATTTCAATATTGCAATTTGCTCGCGACTTTGTCTGCCTGACATACACGTAGCGCCATCTAGCGTCCTAAAACAATTGTCACCGTCAAAAGTTATTGTTCTTTCCCTCGAGAACCGTACTTTTTTCTGGATGAAAGGTATCCTATATTCTTTTCTGTACCTCTGACAACGTATAATGCAAAATTTTATGATGATCAGTACCTCTATCATGAGTTTTTTTGACGTATAGTTTCGTTAACGTAAGCATATTTTGAATTTAAAATACAGCAGCCCTGGAACATTTTGATAAAATTTTATATAATTTGCACATTTTTAAAAATACAGAGAAATTACTTAAGTATTTAATTTATATAAATATTGTGTAACAAACGTGTAGGTATTTTCAATTCAAAATATGCTTACGTTAACGATACTACACGTCAAAAAAACTCATGATAGGGGTACGGTTCCGTGGTTTAAGCGTAAAAAGGTAACAAACAAACAAACTTACTTTCGCATTTATAATATTAGTTAGGATATCTTACTAGACTTTTGCCCGCGATTCCGTCCGTGTAGACTATAATAAATTGACCATCTTAAATGACCTCCTTAGTGAAAGGTGGCTAGTACAACCAAGAGGTCAGACTGTATCTCTGGTTCATCCGGAATCAGATAAAACGTGGCTGACTCCCAAGCTACTAAATGTTCAGCATTTATGAATCTAGTCAGCTAGTTCAGTGAATCCACGTTATCATCATCCTCAGATCAAAGAAACAAGGGAGATGTGCCAAGGCGCTATTGAGCTTGACGCTTTAGTTTGGTCACATTGATCGTTATTAAAACGTACACGCTGGCGACAAACCGAACGCGATCGATGATATAAATATAGTGTTTTAGTTTTGTACTAGTGTTGAGTGACGATTAACAGTGTTAGATTGAAGGTGTGCGGAATTTTCAATGTGTGGGAGATCTTTTTAGCAGGGACCGAAAAGGTCACCCGTATAGGGGTTAACCCGGGTATTTTTTTTTGGGTTAGGTGAAAAACTTTGCATAAAGGTTAACCCGTATTCTGGTATAATCAGCCTAATAATAACCGGCTCACGCATAGAGTTAATTTTTGTTCCTTTTTTTTTCATTTTTGTTCTATTTCATTCGGGTAATCAGCAATATTAACCGGTAACGGTATCCGTATTAAAGGGTTAACCGGTTATCCTGCATTAGGATGAACCAAAAATATGGGTTAGAGATTTAACCGGTAACCTTTTAACCCGATTAATTTGTCCCTGCTTTTTAGTCACAAGGAGCGCTTGTAATTGTGTCGCAAACTGTTCTAAAAGTAGCGACAGTTGTTCCCGTACTAATTTGCTATGATGGCATATCTCCTTGTTTCTAGAATTTGAATCAACATCTAATTTTTCAACCATCTGTAGAACATAAGCCTCCTTCGTGAGATGGAAACGAATATGATCAAACACTTACTGTACAACATTCTTAAATCTATATCCCCACATGATTTCTTTTGATAAGTACGAGGTCCGACTCTGCGTGGTGGTACCCATGTTCTTGGAGGCACCAGTTAGGCACACCACGATCTCGAACCTAAAACATTATTATTATACTTATATTAGAACGAAGTTTGCAGTAGGAGATACTGACACGTGCTGAAAATTAAACAATCAAAGTTACATTAGCCCCAACGGTTAAGGTGAGTACAGCCGGCTTAGCATGTCCAATTCTATCTCTATTCTACCAAAGAATAGACAAAGTTCTTTCTATCCAACTCGTTATCTCTACTACCCGAGCACGCGGCGACCCGTACTTGGCGTACCAGGGGGTCTACTCTCTAAGCACGAAATCCGTAGTTTCGACCTTAGTTATGGGCGTTTCTTACTCCGTATCACCTACGGACTTCAGATTAGTTCGGGGCCCGAACTAAGAATGAATGATAGCACGATTTGACAGTTGTCCTTACTCCCGATGTGTTTTTATCCGTCCGAAAAATTTAATTTGACACTTGTTTTGACGAAATCTTATGTCTATTGTACTTTCGGACGGGCCCGTATCTTCGTTGACGGACTTACAGAGTAGACCCCCAGACTTTTGTCTTCTGAAGAATAGAAACATTTATTCTCTTCATTGTACGCATAAAACGGTAGAAATCATTTTACAAACTGTCACTTTGCATATTCTTTTGTTGACAAATCTTATTTCTATCGTGGTCATGCTAAGCGTGCTGGCGAGTGAGAGTTCGTTACTTTAAAAGCCGCTAGTTGCACGATTGCCAGCAACTTGTAATAGGAATAATTAAGAGAATCAATGTACCTGTAGTCCATCATATCCTGCGCAGAGAAGTCATAGAGCGGGCTCTCGGCGTTGATGACGTGGACCACGGTGATGGGCCACAGCAGTAACGCGCGGGACTCCTTCAGCTCCAGCTGGTGCATGTAGTTGTGGACCAGCTCGCCTTCCAGGGTCCTTGGAAGGATAGATCAGAGTGAGGAGTAGTTTAAGAAAGAAAAAAAGTTTTTTGTTAAAATAAAGTATGTAGAAGAAATGAATAGAAATAAGTTTTATGTTGAAAACCATTTTTTCAAGACAAGCTTTTATAATAACCACTGCCCCGCTTCATCATGAGACCCAGGACATCATCTAGGTCCACAGTACTTGTCAAGATAAATCCAATGAGCCCAAACACGACGGAGTTATGTTGAGAAGTTGAAGAGTTCCCATGGCCACCTCCCGGCCTCATCATGAGACCACCTCCATGGTACCATATTATTGCATTGTCACCGAGGTTACATATGTTTTTCAAATTTCAGCTTAATCGGTTTGAAGGAACTGGTCTAAAATTCTATTGCAAGATTTTGCCCCCCACTAACAAAGCAAGTTAAATAAAAGCTTCTAAAAACATACCTAATAGGCTTGAGCATATAAGCAGTGATGCTACTGCCAATGAGGTGTACATTCATCAGATCCCATACTCTGAATTGGAGACAAAGAACACCATCACGACGACAAACCTGAAAGGAGACATATATTTTTTTAAAACACTGTATATCAGGGGTGGCCAACTTGATTTGACCTAAGATCTACTGTTTGCTTACTAGACTCTGTGCGATCTAATAATTAATCAGTATCTCTTCATTCAACTTAAACATCGAATCGTATTTTAACTTATAATTTTCTGTGCCTTGCCACGATTGACTGGATTCACAGCCGCGATTAACCGGTTGGACATTCCTGCTGTATATAAATTCGATAGTATTTGGTCCGCCAGCATCATGATCAAATTGTCAAGGCTTAATAGTGCATTGGCATATCACCCTTGTTTCTATGACCTAAGGTTTACAGTTCAGGATCTGCGTGTTCGTGCATATGAAATGCATGTTTGTACAATAATCATTTCAAAGCGTCAAGCGTTTCTTCATAGAAACAATACACATGCAGCAACAAACCTGCAGATCCTGAACAACTATCTGTAGACCTCAGCTCATTCTGAGGTCTACAGATAGTTATTCAGGATCTGCATGTTTGTGCATAGGTATATGAAATATATTTATGTTTGAAAACCTACTCACAATACAAGAGAAATTCCTAGAAACTGTTTAGTTCATACTTACTGCCGCCTTCTTACTGAATCCAACAGAGTTGACATGTCGGTTTGGTCTGATCAGCTTCGTGAACAACAAACTTGACAGTCCGCCCGAGAGAGCAGTGCCGGCTACTATCTGAAATGTTCATTTGTTAGATCAGCTTCTTCTGTGTATGATTTGCAACTTCTATTAGCACTGCCTGGTTCTGGTTGTAATAGCTCACGGAACATAAGAATAAGTTTTATGTTGAAAAACATTGCTTTTATAATGACCACTTTCCAACTCCATCATGAGACCCTAAACATCATATAGGTCTGTAGTACTTGTCAGGACGAATCCAAAGAGTCCAAACATGACGGAGTTATGTTAAGAACTTGACGAGTTCCTATAGCCACCTCCCAGCTCCATCATGCAACCACTTTCATGGTACCATATTATTGCATTGTCATCAAAGTGAAACATGCGTTCCAAATTTCAGCTCAATCGGTTAAAAGGAACTGGTCTAAAATTTAGTTGCAAGATTTCGTCCGGTACACACACGGAAAGTTAAATAAAAGCTTGTAAAAATAATTTTGCTCACCTCTAATACCATGATAATGATAGCCTCAGGACATTCTTCGTTAGGAAACCTGGTGCCATATCCTATAGTCATCTGAAAGAAGAACAATCTGTATTTTTATCTATTCTTCCGTCAACAAACGTTTCAGTCACGCTATACATGCAAAAAGCATTGAGGTATATACTAGTGAAGACACTGCATTAGACAGTGCTGTCCAATTGTCCAAATCCAAATGTCGCATCTATTCTATTGTTTTTTGTCACGTGTCACACGGCGTTTGGAACATGATGATGATTCAGTGTCTGCTCTAGTGTTATACCTCAATGGCAGAAAGAGACAAAACGTACCTGAGTTTCCACAGACATCATGAGAAGTCCAGCAAAGGACGTAGTTCCAGTCACACAGTGTTCCTTCCCATCACCTATGTCGTCCTGGTAGGAGGAGGAGACGGCGTACCATATCGCCGCGAAGGCGAACCAGAAGATGAAATGGGCAGCCACCATCATGAGGAGGATGAAGCGCCATTTGCTGTTGATCTGAGGATCATAGATGGAGAAGTAAGAAACATTTTTCGTGAAGTTCTAGTATCCAACTTGAAATCTAGTACGGTATAAATAGAATAAAAAAAATATGTAGGAGATTTTACGGCCGGTCGTTTAATCATTATATCAGCGGCACGTTACGATGGCGTTTTTGAAATTTGTCCGCTCATAAAGTTTCGTAAAAATTTACAACTACTTTTGAAAGAACAATTTCTATACTTTATAGTGACGCGTCACTATTGACAATAAATTACAGCAATTGTTCTCTGATTTAAACATCATAGCTTGTCGCTGATATAGGATTTCCAAATCTTCAAAAAAACTGAATTTAATAGTTTATACTTTTGGGTGAAGTCTTTAAATAGTAGATACTCTCGATATCCTGGGAATCCGGTGAATCCGGTGAAGCATCAGAGTAACCTCCGATCCCAAAGGTCATACTTACAACAGTGGTAACAATATCCCTCATATACTTGATAGACTTGGCTGATATATTGCTCCTGACCGGCACATTCTCTTCGCCATTCTTTAGTACCACTCGCCTAGAACGATTGGGTCGGCCGTGTCTTTGTCTGAAAAAGAGTTATTCATCTATAGTGATCCGAAAGTGGACATCCATTAACAACTTAGCCACCTCTATGATTGTGTGTGTTGTTTTAATAGATCTTGATTTAAAGATTTGTAACCATCATTTAGAGGCGCATGTTTAGCCGTAAATATAAGCTGATAATGTTGTAAATAAATAATTCAATCAATCGCAACATTTTCCGATATTTTCCTTTATATTTGAGGTACGGTATTATCTTATCTTAAGCCATGGTTTGCCTTAACATCGACAGACTAGGATATGATTCAGGCTTAAGATATTTACGACTGTTATTTTGGGCATCAATATCGACGAAAACTGCAATTTTATTAATTTATTTTTCGTTTTGGGCGTAGTAGAGACAATAGATTTGAGGGTCTCAAAAGCCCGATAAAGATGAAGTACCTATTCGTTACACAGTGTGCAAATAGTAACGTCTGCTAATTGCTATCGGCGATCGACTTAACCTAAGATCAGATTGATAACATTATGCATGTGACTGTCGTGGATAATAATATACTTCTGATAATCAAACCGTAACATGCGTTTTCTGGTTAAAAAAAATATATCTATGTATCGCCAGATTAGGATCTGATCATCCAAATGTAGCAGAAGGCTATAATCTATTTAATTCGAATGCTACAGACTTTAACAACGATACGTCTCAATTTATTTTATTATAGTAAAGATTTGCGTTTGATCGCCATCTCGCCTGATGTTAAGCAATGATGCGGTCTACGATAGAGCACACTTGCCTATAAGGAACTGATTCACTCGCGACTTGAAGATATCCAGGTTGTAACTATCGGAGGACACCTACTTCGGCAGCGCATTCCACTGTTTGGCCGTTTCCACAATGAAAGTGGAATCAAAGCGCTTCGTCGGGTTTTCGGTGCGGTGGCGATTTTTCATGCTTCTGGCAATCTGATAGAGAAAACGGCAGGAAAGAATTAAATCATGCACTTACCTATGAGTTCTTCGTTTCTTCCTCCTACTATAAGGAGTAGAATACCCGTGAGCCGATGGCCCAAACGCAGTCTCCCTTCCATCATAAATACTATCAGGGGTCTCAATACTTTCAATGGTATCATAAATATGATTTGTATCAGTATCAATACTGGAACTTGCTATAGGTAGGGTTGATCGTTCAGACCATGGCTTAGTCACATCAGAATGTTTAGGGCTGTCTTCAACATCAATGGTCATTATAAGACCATGATCAGTTTGCTCATCTTCACTGGAATAAACCGAGGAGCTTTGCGATGCCTCATCTGTGGGTACTCTTAGGTAATTCGTCTGATCTACATTTGTGACACCTGATGAAAAAGCAATTTCTCTTCCTTCGACGTATGTTTGTGATATTCTATAGTGTTTCTTCAATTCCTCGTTTACGTAGACGTCTGTATGGCTTATGTTTGGGATTTCTATAGAAGATCTGCCTGAACCGTTTCCTATGGCTTCGGAGTAGCTGAGAGATCTTTCTAATGCTCGGCATCGACTACCTCGTCTTGATTCACAGTGATCGAAGTTCATTTTGGTGGTATCCAATTTTAGTAATTGGTTAGGGTATTACTTTATTCGATTTTAATTGTTTTAGTATTAATCGTGGATTTTGTTCTTCAGCAAAGTCTTATTTGCAAACACTCATTGCACTCATTGTGAAAATTTAATTGGTCATGATGGTGGATCTGAATACTTATATGATAAGTAATAGAGAATTATAAAGTTTTTTAATATAAGGTTTTGCATAAGAGAAAAAATTAACGTCGCAATAACATTTTTCTGTTCTTATAAAATCACTAAAGATTTTGCTGTCAGATAAAGAAAAATAAGTACGTAATATTTACAGTTAGCACGTATTACTTCTGGTCCGATTTCACTATCATTTTCCTTGTGAATCAATAGCTATTTCTCCATTTTAAAACGTCCAGCATTTTACACAGAATTAAATTCACTACACTTGCTCTGACAATAAAATTATTATTTTATTACACCAAAATATTGACAAGATTCTGAATTTCTTACACTTGTGCTACACAAAGCTAAAGCTGTGGTACTGTTCGGTACAATAGTTATCTTTAAGATAACGAGCACACCTTTATCCGGAGATAAGAAACAAATATATTTGTACTAGTTGTTTTGATCTAATTATGGCCTAGTTTATGGGTCATTGACTTGAATTTATTCATTAGGTGGTAATTCAGCTGCAAGGTAAGTAATTAAACGAGCAGTGGATAAGAACATGAACTCATTTGTAATTCCAAATTATTTAGAGTAAGAATGATGAGTAGATCAACAGCCAACAGCAGCCTCTCTTTGGAGGCTGCTATTTGAAAATCATTAACTTCTTAACTACGAGTTTTGGGGTCACATGTTGCGTGTCGGGGCTATGCCATGTGAGTTTTGTACTATGACGTTTAGTGGGGGCTTAGTTAGTCAAACTCCCGCTAAGTAACGCAGTGTTGGTAGTACCTATGTTGGTAGTACTTGAAGCGCCTTGTAAAACGTTTGACCGAGGAAGAACTGTCAACATAGATGCGTATCTCTGCCTCCAAACAGCATTGCAGTAATCAGGTGTAAAGGATATGAGGACACGTGAAAAACAGAAGCAATAAATGAGACTTGTGGATTGTGAGCGATTGCAAAAATGTGTAGGACACCTCCTAGGCGGATCTGAATTAATGTTTGAATAAATAAATTTATTGGATTTATGATGATGAAATAATGATGATTAAATAAAATCATTCTATGTTACAAAAAAATATATTTCTACAAACATCCTTAATATAATAATATAATTCCAATAATACTGAGGTTAAGTAAAATTACAATTTCGATCGAAAGACAAATTCGACAAACGCAAGGCACGACCATTTTCGAGCACGTCAAAAGCGTTTATGACTATATCCCCACCACTTGATACCTTGTTACAGATTTGTGATTATATAACATCTACCTACATTATAATTTCTTAAACTAATAATCTCAAGTAATTATTTTCAATACTTCATAGGTATAACTCTAGAGCAGACACTTTGAACAAACATTATGTTCCAAACGCCGTGTGACACGTGACAAAAAACAATAGAATAGATGCCACATTTACTACGTGAAGTGTGGCTGTTCTACCGCAGTTGATTGGAACAGCAGATGCGGTGTCTTCTCTAGTGTGTACCTCAATGTAATACTTATACAAAATATATTTTCTTAATACAAAATTCTTGCAATTTTCACGCTTTATTATTAGACTTTTTCCTAAACGATGAAGATCTCTCAAGATGGAAGCCGGAGACTGTCTCACTGAAGTTGCCTGGAGTGCCTGGAGTTGGAGGTGGCTCCAACATCACTGGGGTAGAACTGGAACCATACAGAAATTACAAAGTGTTAATAATAAAAGAAAATAATGCAATCGACATCGGAATTAAATAGCCTATACTATTCCTCATGAATCTGGCATTCATTTAAACAAAAATATTTTTTCGAATCTGAGTGGTATCTACTTCCAAATACTAGTGGGTTGAAACAGACAAACAAACTCTTCAGCTTTATTATATTATAGTATAGATAGATATCCATTTCTATTAGTCAAGCCCGAGATGGTAGTCATTTAGTGCAATCACTGATATCCGGATTTGCTTCTGACCTCAACAAAGGTTGACGATGAATGATAAGTGGTAAGTATAAGTACCAATATTAGAATAAAATTCTTAACATCCATGGCATATTCGCAGACTCCAATCAGTACATATAAGTTTTATTTAACTTGCCCTGTTAGTGGGGGGCCAAATCTTGCAACAGAATTTTAGACCAGTTCCCCTTAATCGATTGAGCGGACGATGACAATTCAATAACATGGTACCTACCATGTAGGTGATTTCATGATGGAGACGGGAGGTGGCTATAAGAACTTCTCAACTTCTTAACATAATTCCGTCATGTTTGGGCTCATTGGATTTGTCTCGACAAGTACTATGAACCTAGATAATGTCCAGGGTCTCATGATGGAGCCAGGAAGTGGTCCGTATAAAAGCTTGTTTGAAATAGTAGATTGTTATACAAGGGTGGAAAGAAATCAATTCCCATACCGAGGTATTTAGACGCACGAGCGAAGCGAGGGCGGCTATAGTCCGAGTGGGAATTGATGACTTTCACCCGTGTTAAACACTCTACTTTTCATTTCAAATATAAGGAAAGTAAAAAATAGTAGTTTTCTTTCGGAATTGGGGGTCGACATTTCAGAATCGCTTGAACTCATTTTTAATCAAATAATTTCGGTACAGAGTTAGTATCCCGCCAAATTATACATAAATAGTCTTTTTTAATTTAAATTTCAAATATGGAACACACCGCCCGCGTCACCGCCGCGGGCCATCCCACTTTAATAGGTATTTTTTTTAATTTACATTGGCCGTATACACTCACAAGACCGCACCATTTTTTTTTTAATCGATATTTTTCTTAATTATGTAAAAAAAAATATAGCCGACTAAATAACCAATTTCAGTTCTATTTTTAAAATTCATTCCCGCCCTAGGGAGGGAAGCAATTACTATGAGTCTTTTCCGCCCAAGGGAGGGAAGCATCGTTTTCGACCCGCTGCTCTGATCAAACAAACACTACTTTCCGAGTATGAGAAATGAAAAATGTTTTTCAACATAAAACTTATTCATATTACAATCGTCGCCTGGGCCTGCCCCGTCTTCGCCTTTGGCAAACAATACTTACGGTCTGTCAACATCTTTGGCGCAGCAGTTAGGAGTATCGACAGGCTCCAGCAGGTCGAGCTTCTTGTGCTCGATCAAGTACTTCTGCTTGTGCGTGTCATACCTGAAAACTCTTTACGTATACTGTTCACGAATTCTGTGTCCAGGGTAAGTAGTAAAAATAATATTTTTATCTTTTTTTCTTTCTTTATTTTCTTCATTTTCTTTCTTTCTTTTCTTTCTTCCTTTCTTTCTTTCTTTTCTTTCTTTATTTCTTTCTTTCTAGCTTTACATACAATACAATGATACAATCTTTAACACTTTGAATGCTATGCACGAGACACAATAGAAAATCGATTGTTATGGGTCATATGGCAGTATCTTTAATTTCAATAAATTAACTAATATTGAAATTATTGCTGCCGCGTGACGCCACCGCTATCCGCTATATATGCTTCAACCTCCGATTATAACCACTGATTTAAAAGTGTCGGAATCGGAGTCGGAACTCCGTAACATATCTGTCCCAACTAACATTTTGGTGATAAGAATAAGTGCCTAGAACTTTAGGCTCTTAAAATTCTCTTCAACAGCTATTAAGCTAATTCTAGCTTTTTAAGAGAATTTTAAGAGCTTATGGTCCTAAGCGCTTATTCTTATCACCAAAATGAGGTGCTATTGAACGGGCTAGATTTGTCAATTTCTTGCTGCAATTGTATAGCCGTGAATTAATGAGATCTATATCGTACAACAGTTATTGTGATGTACCATCATTTAATTTCATTGCAATATCGCCGGGCTAAGCTGCAAGATTGCGGGAATTGTTCTACTGAGTTGCACGATAGAGATCTCAATTCACGGCTATACAATTACAGCAAGAAATTGTCAAATAACTAGCCCGTTAAACCGCGCCTTTAGTTGGGCTAGTAGCCACTTCCCATCAGAATCCTGGGTCTTCTTGTAAGATTGAAACAGAACTCACTTCACGACAGGAGGGAACCGGTACCCCCATACGACTTCTTTGGGCAGGTACGACGTCTGGCTCTGAGTGAAGGTCCCCATGGATGCTGACGCGCCTTTCAGACTCACTGTGATCTCGTAACTGGGGAAGAGAAGGTGGATTTTATTTCAGTCTTTGAGATTCAGCATGATTAGGTGTAATCCTTATCCTTACTAATATTATAAATGTGAAAGTAACTCTGTCTGTCTGTGTGTTACTCAATCACGCCTAAACTACTGAACCGATTCAAATGAAATTTGGTACAGAGATAGTCTAGAGCTTGAGAAAGGACATAGGCTACTTTTTGTGAAAAAAGGGCTGTAAAGGGTTGAAATAGGGGATGAAAGTTTGTATGGAAATTACATATTTTTTTAAGCTAGAAGCTTGAAACTTATTTTTGAGGTTTGGGGTGTAGGGTAGGTGTAGGGTACGTATAGGGTAGGTATAGGGTAGGTGGGGTAGGTGTAGGGTAGGTGTACTAAACTTTACCCGTGCGAAGCCCGGGCGGGTCAGCTAGTTTAAGATAAGTATGTGTGTGTCACAGAAATCTAAATCATCAGTCAATAGAAATGTTTTCTACTACACATTTTACTACCAGCCTATTACCGACACGCCGCGTGATATCACCGCCAGAACTGCCAATTTTTTTGCGAACGTTTGAGGGAGAATGTCACCGAGACATTCTCCCTCGAACGTTCGCAAACAAATTGTCGGTTCAGAATAGACAGTCAGACCAAAAGCAGCGACAAGTTTAAGTACTCGCCTTGACGACTTCTATTGAATTATTATTTAGATAACTATGGTGTGTGTAGGTACATAATTATAGCCTCGCAACCATACAGGCGCGGTCCCAGGGGGGGGGTCACGGGGGTCATGACCCCCCCCCCAAAATCGTACAAATATGCACCAAACACGGTAATTCACGGTACCTATATCACATCGGCATTAATCGGTATGACCCCTAAAGTCTTCAGCTGTGGTATAACCCCCCCCCCAAAATCGTCGGCTGGGACCGCGCCTGCAACCATAGTCAGCTATAGTGACAGCTTCATTCACTCCAACTCGATCACGGAGGCTGTTTAGCTTCGCTGGTGGCTCGCATAGCATATTTTAACAGTGGATGTGTATACATTGAGCGCACGTCTGCATGAGTATGTCGCAGAAGGAGTGGCCGAGATGCTAACAATCAAGTTCTTCTTCATGATCCGACATAGCTTTGGTTACCGCTGCTGTGGGTACTCGAGCTAGTACAACGAAACATTAGACAGTTTCTAGGCACGTTTAGTCCGCGCGATGTCCGATGGCTAAGTGCCGGCACCGCTGATCACCGCACCTCTCGTCGACTCGCACGAACGTCAAGCCAGACTACACCACAGCATAAGATATCTTCAGATATTGCCAACACTGTACTTAGAAGCAGAATAAATAAGCAGCCTTACCTATTATGAGCAATCAATTCAGGCGTATATCCGAACAGCGGACTGTTGGCATCGATGACATGTACCAATGTGACCGGCCAGAGGAGGAACTGTCGCTGTTGAAGAGTTAGACTGCGCGCGTAGTACCGGATCACTTCACCTTCCTTTGTTCTGGTAAAGCAATGGTTAAGATGTAAATAGCAGTGATAGCCTAGTGGTTTAACCACGTGCCTTCCACGGCGAATGGTTCGAGTTCGATCCCGAGGCACGCACCGCTGACTTTTCGAAGTCATGTGCGTATTAGAAATTAATTATCACTTGCTTTAACGGTGAAGGAAAACATCGTGAGGAAACCGGCATGTCCTAGAACCAAAAATTCGAAGACATGTGACGTCCACCAACCCGCACTGGGCCCGCGTGGTGGACTACGGCCCACTCCCTCTCACAGAGGCGGCCTGTGTCCCAGCAGTGGGAACATTATAGGCCGATTATGCTATGCTAATGGTTAAGATGCATTTCAATACGTCAGTGTGATTGGAAAGTATCCGTTCATCATCTTTCACGGATATCCTATTATATCTTTAGGATAGGATAGGTATCCTACTATATCTTTCCTCAGGATTCAAGCTATCTCCATACCAAACATCAATATTAGTTCAGATTTTTAACCGTGAAAACGCAACTAGATTGTATACTCTTTGAACGCAACAACACACAGATACACAACAAACAGATAAAGAGACAGAGTTAATTTCTTAACCTTAATAATATCCATAATAAAATATATGACAGTTTTTACAATTTTTACCTGTCTATGTCTGAAAATTTGTCCCGAATAGGTTCCAAAACGAGAGTTTCAGAACGAAAAGAAGGATTCCAACTTAAATTGTCGTGTGGATATTTTACAGGGTTCAGAAAACATAAATATATAGCCTATTACTCCCATTTAACAGGTATCATGACCAAAAAAAGTACTATTTGTCCAAGTCCCGCGCAAACAAAGTCGCCGGGACAGGATATTAGTTTGGATTCTAAAGATGAAAGAATACACCACCTGTAAGTATTGACGAAGTGTGCCGTGAACTCCGAGCAAATGATGTGGTCGTAGTTGAGGTCCCACGCCCTTATCATCAGGCAAAGCCGACCATCGCGCATGCTGATCTGAAACGCATTACAAACGAAAGTCAAAGTCTAAGCATTTTATTTTAATACACTTACAGATACAAAAAGTCAGTCGCCTCCATGCTTCGGAGAGCACGGCTTGCTTCGGAGGGCTCTCGCATGGATTAAATATGTGCTATCCCTCTCTCATGTTTTTTATTAGAAAGAGACATAATGAGACTAAATTAGTTTAGTTCGTAAACAACAGAATCGGCACCATTGTACACTTGATAATCTAACCACGGCTTTCTTGCTGAATCCGACGCCATCTCTGGACAGTTTCTCTGGTCTCGTCAACTTGGCGTACACGACGCACGTCAGCACGCCCGACAGACCGGTGCCCAGGATCAACTGAAACATTACAGAAAGTTCTTAATTGAAATAGGATTCAACCGGTTTTTTGTATAAGGCGATGGTGGTAAACATGCGTACAGCCCACCTGATGGTAAGCGGTCACCTTAGCCTATGAAACTTGCGCAACACCGAGTATCACGCCGACTCTTTAAAATGAGTGTTCGCTGTGCCGATAGCTTAGGGGACAAGCAGGTCTCCCGTTGTCAACACAGCGTATCCTCAGGAGCTCTGGCGATGGCGACCTTACTCGCAACAGGAACATAACACTATCGAAGAGTAGCGTTATTTAGGCGTTCTGTAAGGTGGAGGTACCTGCTCCCCCAGTAGAGCTGCTCCAGATTTGAGACCTTTTTTTATACCCATTTATCCTAAAGATTCACAATATTATAGTAGTTTCCTTTTCACTTTATACTGCAAGCAGTCAGCTGCACACTCAACCATTTGATACTACTAACGCCATCTAGTGACTAGACTACATCACTAATTCTCGGTAGTTTCTTTTCACTATACTAGATGGTGCTACTAGCAGTAAAATTAAATAAATATCCGTAATTTATTTACAATAATTACCTACCTGCTGTTACGAAGTGACATAATTACACGATTCCTATTATTTTAGTTAACAATGAGCCACCTTCACTGCAGTAAATAAACATAGTAATGTGTGCTCTGTAATACAGTTGTTCAATATTAGGTAGGTAGGTACTTAGGTACCTACTGTGAATTTTATTATTGGTGCCGATTCTGTTGTTTACCAACTAAACTAATTTAGTCTCATTACGTCTCTTTCTAATAAAAAACATGAGAAAAGGATAGAAGATATTTAATCCTGTCAAATTAGTCCACTTGAATAGTTTTGTTGCCAATTTAGTCGTAATCGCAAAAGGTCATGACTAGTTTCCCGTAAATGACAAGCGTGTAGACTAATTTGACAGTTCTAAATATTTTCTGTCCTTTTTCAATGTTATTTGTAAGAAAGAAATGTAGTGTGATTAAAATTAGTTTAGTGCGACGTTCAATAGAATCAGCACCATTATCAACTTAATTATGTAATCAACCTGGGAATCGAATCCAGAACCTCCACGCTCAGTAGTTGTAGTTGCAGCTATTAACGGTAGCCCTATTTTTTTTCCCCTAGACCCAGTTGAACCCGTGGGGCGGTAGAATTATTTTTAGGGGGGCTAAGTGTTGGAAATCAAAACAAATAAATAGAACCTAACTCAAAACTCAAGCATTAGTTGAGACTAGTCAAATGTTAAGCTAGTCTCACTCCTGGATCCACTACTGGTTCTACCGGTATCTTAGGAGGAATCCAGAAGACGTCCATATCCAGAAGTGGACGTTAAAAGATTTATACTAATATTATAAAGCTGAAGAGTTTGTTTGTTTCAACCCGCTAATCTCTGAAACTACCAGTCGGATTCGAAAAATTCTTTTTGTATATGATAGTTAAATTCATGAGGAAGAGTATAGGTTATTTAACATTACGCTACGACCCTCAGGAGTCGAACAACGGGGATGAAACCGCGGGGAACAGCTAGTTTTGAATATAATACTCACTTGCATGATGAACAGAAATATAGACTCTGGACATTCTTCATCAATTGCGCGATCACCAAAACCAATTGTAGTCTGTAAAAATTACAAAATAAGCGAATTAGTGTTCCTATAAATATATCCAAACAATTGCTTTCAGAAAACGAGAGTTATCTACTAACCAGTCATAATTTAAATTACAGTCAGTTGCAGAAAAGGTCATTCAGTTTTAAAGGAGACTTTAACTACAGAAATTGTATGGTTAGTCTCCTTTAAAACTTAAAGGCTATTAAATATATAGAAAAAAGGCAAATTGCCCATTAAAAAAAAACTAATTTGTAATAGAATTAGCAACCATCAAATTCGATTTTGTCTACATTGCCCTATATTACCACAATTTTTCCTAGCATTCATTCATTTAGATTCTTGAGAAATCTTCTGTTCTCTTCACATCTAATATTTTTCTTTCTCTTAGCATTCCTATCTATAAATAGAAGATTAGAATGCTCGCAGTTCCTATAACTTACTGACTGTTAGCGATCAGTAACACTTAGGAACTGCTCCAAACCAATCCACTTGTCGCTCATACTTACAACACACAAAGCCTCACAAAGGCATTCATCGCCAATTTCACGATCAACGCTCTCTACAGCTAATTCCAGTAAAGCAGGATGCGACACTCAATACTTGATTGCCACAATTTACTCTTTGGCGGTAAATGATTGGACTAATTGAATCATCTGTGTGATGAGTCCAATTATCTGACGTTTGAGGGACGTAAACTGCTGGCGTTTGATCGGAAATTCCATCTTTTGCGGACAAAATGATTATTCACAATTACTTAAATATTTTTCTGCTTTTGTGGTTGCACTAATTATACGAAAGTAGCTGTAAATGTCCAAAGGTTTTTGATATTAACCTACGACATCTCTCGTTTTTTGCAGTCACTATTTGAGCCATATTGCTGCTCTCCCAAAATTTGTTCTACAGTCACCATTGCACCTTGGAGTTTCGCCTCTTAGGACCAAGCAATCATGGGCTATTCTGAGCTAAGTAGACACCTTGAGACAATATGATGGGCTTCCTTATTTGATGCTGTTTAGAGGAGATAATGACCAATCTATTTGTGCGTGATTGTACCGTAGTATATTTAGCGCCCACGTTCATGTTATGTAATTTGGGAACGAGGAGCAATTTCTTTTAGAACGAAGTTCCTTAACGCGGCTTACGGTAGGGGTTGACTGGCAGAAATCGACATTCACACGACGTTATCTTGATCTTTTTGAAGGCGGTTTTAAGTTTTTTCGCAAATCAAATCGTAGCAATAGATAAGACCGGAAAAATATCATTTTAGGTATAGGTCGCGGCGTGAAATATGATCACAAACGTCAACTGCGCATTAGCAGATTTTTCGGTCTCTTTGGCGGAATGAAGAAGACGGGGGGCGCCGAGGCTGCACGCGATTGGTTCGTCAGTCGATGCTCGTCGTCTATTGGACTATTCTCTATTACGTCAAACTGTCTATTGTCTATTGGGCCAAAAATGTACATGCGCGATCTGTGATCAAGATCCCTGCCGATACTTATACTTTCACTTGTTATTTTGTAACTTGTAAGTACATTACGGCCCTTATAACGTGATTTAAACCAAGTCTCTCCAGTGGGCGACAGAAGTAAATCCACGCTAATGTAATAACTGGCATTCTGCACTAATCTGATCGCATGTCTGTCTGTCTCGTTTGCGAACGAGGGCAATGGTTTGTGTCCCTAATGTTTGTTGTGATGTTGCTTCTCAGCTTGATATATTACATTTGTTCTCCGTACTTCTAAGGGTGGAGTTAAACCAAACAAACAAAGAGCTAGTAGAACAAAAGCATTATTTCTCGATCTTTTAGTGTAAACGAAAGCGTTTGCACCAAAATATTAACGGGCAAAAATGAGAACCAAGTACTAGAATTCTTGCACAATATATATTTAGATCAGCCGAACAAATGGCTAGAACGCAAGAACGCTTCACGTCCGTACATGCAAGAACGCTCTAAGCAACTGTTGGCGCTATAGTGCCGTTTACATCAAGCGAGCGAGCATTTTTAGAATATTCCATAGAATTTGTGAACGCAGACAGATTAACGAAAGAATGCTCTACGTCTGTTTACACTAAAAGAATTTGACAGAGAGGGAATAGAATGCATTCGCTCGTTTGATGTAAACACAACTAAGGCCATGTTGTTTCAACTTACAGTTACGTATCTGTAACCGTCAAATATGGCGGCTTGTATGACAATTTCATAATGACTTAACGATTACGTACTGACTTACGGATACAGATGGTTTGAAGCAACCCGCCCTAAGTACTTTTAAATGGAATGTTTCATTAGCGTGCGTTTCACGTGTGATAATGTCAATATGTTACAACGTTTTTAATGGTGTTGGAAGTTTTCTTTCAGCACCAACTTATCATTCACCACATTTTAGGGTCCTAGACACTTGAACGCATTGTTCTTACGTGACGATTTCTACCAGTCAACTCCTACAAGCTGCGTTAAGGAACTTCGTTCCAAAAACAATCGTTCAATTTAACTGACCTGAGCTTCCACAGAAGCTAAAAATATCGTCACGAAGTCTGTTCCGCCAGTCACACAGGTCCTCTTCGGTGGATCAGGATCGAAGTCGTAGTGGGCCAGGGCAGTGATGTACCAGAACACGGCGAAGACCAGCCAGATGGCGAAGTGGACCACGATGGTGCCGATCACGATCCAGCGCCAGCGTAAGTTGATCTGGATGGGAGTGAAATTATTAGAAGGTTGGAGTTCTTTGGTTGAAGTGTTGCTAACTTTTTAGGGCAAGTTAACATCTAAAACATGTGAGGTCGGGGGACCCACGCTAGAAACAAAGTTCCATATGCCTTGTACGAATAGAAACAGTCGAAACAGATAGAAAGTCGCATGGATGGGGCATAACGTGTATTCCTTACGTGACTTTTTCTACCAGTCAACTCCTACCGCAAGCCGCATTAAAGAACTTCGTTCCAAAAAGTCCTAAAAATAAAGCGTTTCCTGGTGAGCGCAGAGGGTTAAAGCGATACAATGGTACAGCATAATAGGGACCTGCGAATCGAACCCAGGACCCTATGCTCAGCGGCCGCACTTACAACCACTAAACCAAACGAGATAGCCACTAACCGAATGAATAAAGACTATTCTAGAGCACTTACCAAAGTATGAAAAGTGTCGTTGAGCAGTCGAATTCTCTCGAAAGGTACGTTGGATATCAAAGCCACGTTCTCCATGCCGGTTTTGGAGACCAGGCGTTTCGGATGGTCGCCGTACCCTGGCCGAGTGCGCTGTGGGTGCCTGAAACCACTTCAAACAAATGGAAGCTAATAAATAAAATAATATCAGTCCTGTTTATAAACTGTCCCACTGCTGGGCACGGGCCTCCTCTCAGAATGAGAGGGGATAGGCCATAGTCCACCACACTGGCCAAGTGCGGATCGGTAGACTTCACACAACTTCAAGAACTTTATGGAGAACTCTCAGGCATGCAGATTTCCTCACGATGTTTTCTTTCATCGTTAAAGCAAGTGATCATTAATTTACTAATCTAATTGATTTATGTGAACAGAATTATTTTTAACTAGCTGACCCGCCCGGGCTTCGCACGGGTAAAATTACCCTACGCCAGCTAAGCTACCCCACGCCTACCCCACGCCTACCCTACGCCTATCCTACACCTACCCTGCACCTACCCTACATCTACCCTACACCTACCCTACGCCTACCCTACGCCTACCCTACGCCTACCCTACGCCTACCCTACGCCTACCCTACACCTACCCTACATCTACCCTACACCTACCCTACACCCTAAATCTCAAAAATAAGTTTCAAGCTTCTAGCTTTAAAAATTACGTAATTTCCACACAAACTTTCATGCCCTATTTCAACCCTTTACAGCCCTTTTTTCGCATTAAAAAGTAGCCTATGTCCTTTCTCAGGCTCCAGACTATCTCTGTACCGAATTTCATTTGAATCGGTTCAGTATTTTAGGCGTGATTGCGTAACACACAGACAGACAGACAGACAGACAAACAGACAGACAGACAAACAGACAGACAGACAGACAGACAGAGTTACTTTCACATTTATAATATTTTAGTAAGGATAGTATAGGCTATTCCATATCACGCTACAGCCCTTAGGAGCCAAGCAACAGGGTTGAAACCGCGAGGAACAGCTAGTGTAAGTATAAATTATGCACCAACATGGCTTTATTTAAGTACAATCTGTAAGCCTGTATCTGTGCCTAATTGTCAAATTTTCGTAGTGTACATACGTGTAGAAATCGCCCCCTGCAAAAAGTGATAGAAAATGTTATCCGGTGATTCACCGCTATAAGTACCGTTTCCAGGGCTATATGCTCTGAGATGTTACTATTTTCTTAATTTGGAATCAAGGAGGTTACATTAATTTACACCAAAAACTTATATATTTTATTATAAACTTCTTGTTTACAAAAATGCATAGATTAATGATCGGTCTCTGCTGCAACAATGACAACAACAATAGACAATCTTACGTCATTTGCAAAACGATTGTGTTTTAAGCAAGTTTCATGATCATATTTTAATGATAGAATTCTGTGGTTTTATGATTTAAAAGTAATAATAATTACCTAACAAATGATACGCGTCGGCGATACGGATGTACGATGATTGGATTGAACAAATACATGTGTGGACCCGGCTTAATACACATGTTAGCAAAGTTACTCCTGACTGATAGATTTTTTGTTGATAACTTTTGATATAGTGGACCGATTTCAATGAAACAAAGACTAAATGTTACCTCAAGGTACTTCCTATACATTTCTTTCTAATTCCTCAAAATCAATTCAGTAGTATTGATTTGATGCGTGTTCAAACACACAGACAAACAGACAGACAAACCGACAGACAAACAGACAGACAAACAGACAGACATTAATTCTAAAAATGATAGAAATTTACTTCATTACTCATTCTTAGTCCCCCCTATTATTTTTTTGCAAATATATGCAATGTACAGACACGCGGAATTTACATTCTTATTATAAGTATAGATGATGAGCATTATGGCCCCCTTTGGGATCAAACAGAGTTTTTGTTACATGCTATAGATGTTAGATGTAGATTATCAGGTGACATCAACCTTAACACCGATCAGATATAATCCTCATAAACCTCTAACGATAAACTATGCAAACAGGAACGTGAGTACTAAAACTGTTGGTCATTGAAGAAACCTTGTGGCGGTCAGAAAGTTTTTAGTGGTATACAAGCGTGCGGCCCACCCTCAGATCATAGAAAAAAGGAGATATGCCATCATAGAAAATTAGTACGGGAACCACTGTCGCCACATTTAAAACATTTCCGGCACAATTACAAGCGCTCCTTGTGAATTTGAAGATCACCCAAACATTAAAAATTTCGCACATCCTCAATCTATCACTGTTATTCATCACTCATCACTCACACTAAACTATTGATATCATTGATCGCGTTTGGTCCGTGGCAGCATGATCACATTGATCAGAATTAAAGCGTCAAGCTCAAAATAGAGCCTTGGCGCATCTCCCTTGTTTTTATGATCTGAGGAAAGACCATAGTCGGCATATTATATCACGTTAATACCACTACAAGATGAAGGATTTTTCCTTTCTTATTTTAGACGTAGGATTGATCTTGAAATCTGTGGAAAGCTTATGTAAATAACTATGTATCATGACAATTATGTTATTAAATACGTATGTATTAATACTGTTATCTTAGTAATGACAGTCAACTAGTAAGGAAATGTTTAGTCAACGTACGAAGAATTAGTTGTAATATAAGCTTAGTAATTGTAATATTTTGAAACTAGCTGCTGCTTGTAATTTTGTCTGCGGAAAATGGATGAAAAGTAGCCTATGTGTCTTTCCAGGTCCCAGGTACCTTCCTGCCAAATTTCGTCCAAATCCGTCCAGCCATTTCAGCGTGAAGAAGTAACAAACATACACACACACAAACTTTCGCATTTATAATAGGTATTTCTTCATAATCTCTCGTGATTAGTGGTATACCCTCAGATCATAGAAGGACGAGATCATACAAGGAGATATGCCATCACAGGTTTGAGCTTTGTACGGGAACCGTTGCCGCCACTTTTAAAGCATTATACCTACGTCACAACTACAAACGCTCCTTTGTAAATATCTTCCACACATTAAAAATGGCGCGCGCACTCAATCTAACACTGTTATTCGTCCAGTCGTCACTCACATAAACTAAAACACTGCAGCCGGCCTAGCATGACCATGATAGAAACGGGTTCTGTCTACATAGAAATAGACAAAGTGACAGATTGTAGAAACATTTCTACGTTTTATGAATGAAATCTGTCACTTTGTCTATTTCTATGTAGACAAAACCCGTTTCTATCGTGGTCATGCTAGGCCGGCAGGTACCTATACAGGGTGGCAGGTTAGACAGTGGAAATATTTTAAGGGGTCATTGTACTCATCATTATGAACAACTTTTACTAAGAGACCAACCCTGAAATCGCGAAAAAAAACTCAGTTGTTCCATACATTTTGTTGAGTTATGTGAACATAAATGTATGGAACAGCTGATTTTTTTTTCGCGATTTCAGGGTTGGTCCCGTAGTAAAAGTTGTTCATAATGATGAGTACAATGACCCCAATATTTCCACTGTTTAACCTGCCACCCTGTATAAATCATGGATCGTGTTAGGTCCGTCGATAACATTGATCAAATTGATCTTTTTTGGTTATTTCACTGTCGGTGAACTTAGCTCCGTCAAGTTTAATAGTTCCTTGGCACATCTCTCTTGTTTCTCTGATCTGAGGAAATACCATGTCTTATTCGTATCAGAATATCTCTAGGTGGACCACGCAATATTTAATAAGTTTATAGGCGGCGGAGACAACGTCAAGGGCGGACCCAATGGGGGGGGGGGCATGGAGTCATGACCCCCTCCTGGGCTGGGCCTAGGTCACCACTAATAATATTTCTAATCTATTTTTTAGGGTTCCATAGTAAAACTAGGAACCCTTATAGTTTCGTCATGTCCGTCTGTCTGCCCGTCTGTCTGTCCGTCTGTCCGTCTGTCACACCCTCGTAAAATCTACAGTTCATAACCAATTTGAATGAAACTAGGTACATAGGTAGGCGTCTTTTATAAGCCGCCATAAAGGCCTGTAGTGAAATTATAAAAAAATAAATAATTAGGGGGGGCGGGATTTATTTAAGTGCATATTAAGTGAACTAGGAGCTCCGAAAGTCGTTAACAATGTGCCCCCCCCGCTGTAATTTTCCAACCGCGCTATTGAAAAATCTGAATCACTTTTTTCAGTTTTGAGTTCGACAACCGCAAAAAAACTTATATTTGCGGTCGGAAGACTGAAATGCTTCTTGCTACGGAACCCTAAACTGTGCTTGGTCCGACACGCTCTAGCCCGGTATTTTTTAGATTGAATTATTTACTTTGTAGTAAAATACACGCAGTGAGCCCTCCCTGACTCGAAGGCTGCATCCGCTCTTAGATAATTCACAAGCATATGAGTAGGTAGCTTATTAGCCAGAGCCAACAAAGAAGACATGAGCTTGAGCCTAAAAATGAGGGGCTCATTTTTAACGAGACCCACCGACCAGCCCCGGATCTAGGGGGGGCTAGCCAGGGCCCGTGCCTTGGGCGGCAAATTCAGAGGGCGGCAAATTCAAGCTTGGTAGATGAATACACTGAGCGTTCTTTGAGGGAGGCCAATGTCCACCAGCATCAGTGGGCGTGTTATGGCAGAAATGATGATGATGATAAGAAAAATATTGTCAGGCAGGGGCGGAATTTTTCAGTTTTTGCCCCGCCTCGAAATAATTCAAGATCCGGGGCTGCCACCGACAGGGAAGTATTAGGCTATATTCTGCCAATAGCTGTTCCCCGCGGTTTCACCTCCGTTGCTCGGCTTCTAAATGTCGTAGCGTAATATTAAATAGCATATACTATTCCTCATGAATCTGGCTATCATATACAAAAATATTTTTCGAATCGGACTGGTAGTTCCAGAGATGAGCCCGTTCAAACAAACAAACAAACAAATCTTCAGCTTTATGATATTAGTATAGATTAAAGACTTACTTATTCGGCAGCACTCGTTTCTTCTCAGAAGGAACATAGTTATATGGTTTCATCGCTTTTGGAGTCCTGCAATCCATTGTAGACATACTTTTTTCGTTCTTCGACATAACTCGATCAATTTGCACCAAACTGCGGTCACTTTTCGACGCGTTTCGATCAACTTTCGACGTATGATGATGATTATGATTAATTTGGGGCATACTTAGATCGTTTCTGGGTAGATACCGATCGATTTTTGGCAATACGCGATCACTCTTTGACATGTTGCTACGTAGAGGCACTATTTTAATTTCTTCCTTTTTAAAATCTAAGCTCGTTGTACTTTGGGTGATAATTATTTTTGGTAATTGCTTTGATAGTTTTCGGAGTCTCTCAGATCGTGGCTCCGAAATGATTGAATCCAGACTTTCACTGGACTTTTCATTTTCAAGTTTGAAAACTGCTTTTGGTTCTATTTTCTCAATTTGGACTTCAATTTTGTCTTTTATAGTTTCATAGTGAGGATCTTCTAAAGAATTTGAATTGTCTTCGTAGTAATGTTTGCTGTCTTTCAAATAAGTGAGACATTCGTCGTAAAGTTGGTTTAATTCTTCGTATTCTACGTTTTTTGTTTGGATTTCCATTTTGTTATATTACGAAGTTATTATGCAAATATTCGGATGTATGGTAGATATTTTTAATTTTAATATTTAAGTATGAAAAGTTGACCTCTCAAATTTTTTCTACAATCACTTTTGCTATCTAAAAAAATCCATACATGAACACAAAAACACTCACATTTTAGAATCAATTTCACACACACAACAAAGAATCGAAACTCATTCACACAAAAAGAATCGAACTCATTTGAAAATTCTGAATCGAGTGATTCAAAGGCCACTTTCACGTATTTTTTCTTGGAAACTCTCCGATATTTCGTAACGTAATGTCCTGCGCACGCTATCTCGTCTGTTATCTCGTTATCTTGTGCTAATTGTGATGCGCGCGCTCTAAGCCCAAGATTCGAAGTGACCTTGCCGCGAGAGCACGCGGGGAATTCTGCAGCAGAAACGTGTCTGTGAAAATTAGAGGTGATTTGTCGTCATTTATATCGTGATTTTGGTTTAAATTGAATTGTGTAGTAATGTAGTTTATACGTTGATTTGTTCTTGTAGATTTTTGATGTTGAAGATTACTGCAATTTATCATAATTGACGCAATGTTTGCCTATAAAACCTTAAAGCATAAAATAGACAGTCCCAGCTTGCTTGCCCTCTTTAGTTTTCGTGCACCCTCTAGAATCCCGCGTTGTGCCATCACGCCTCTTTGTCCACCTTTTAGAAGAACCGTTATGGGAGCTAATTCGCCCTGTGCAAGAATGGTGTAAGACAGTAAATGGCTATAGTGATGTTATTGATCTCCATTTCGACTCTCTTGCTAAACAGAAAGCCATCCTTAATCGTTTAACTATTTGAAAAAAAAACAAAATTTAAAAAAAAAAGAACACTTTTACTTATAAAACTAGCATATTAATTAATTTAGCTGATCTTTCTTGTTTCTTTTTTTATTAAGCATAGATGTGGTGTTTACGTGTAAGTAATTGTTGCACTATATTCTTATTGTAAGCATGTAGGTATTATTTATTTGAAATCTGTGTAAACAATTGTTGGTAAACCTAATAAAATAAAATAAAAATAAAACAAATTCTGTGGTTTAAACTACGATTGATCTAGGTATAACTAGCGACACCAGTTATGATCACAAACGTCACCTGCGCACTGATTTTTCGGTCTCATAGGCAGAATGAAGAAGACGGGAGGCGCCGAGGCTGCACGCGATTGTTTCATCAGTCGATGCTCGTCGTCTAACTAGACCATTCTCTATTACGTATTGTCAACTGTCTATTGTCTATTGGGCCGAAAATGTACATGCACGATCTGTGCTCATAATTCACGCCGCTACCTATACCTATATTTATTTCCTTTTTTTTCTTATATTTATTATAAGGGGATTTTTTCAATAATGAAAACGTCACCCCCATGATTGTATACAAACAAAACAATTCAAATATATAAAAATAGAAAGAAACTAATCTACCCGCAACCTTAGACACAATTATGGTAATTTTGTAAAGCATCCTCGCTTCATCCGACAGCGGAGAAGCCAGAACGCTATTATAAAAGCCTACATCATTGTTTGTGTCACCGAAAGTGTAACGTCTTTGAGGCTCAACGCGCCTGCATTCAGCTAGAATATGATGAGTGTCCTCAACGACTCCGCACAAAGCACAGTTAGGGGATTCAACTTTGCCCATCATAAATCCGAAGCTGTTGAGTGGAACATGGCCTGATCGGAGTCTCAAAGCCGTCACAATCTCCTGTCTACACATTCTTCTCATATTGAACCACAACGAATGAGGGAGAGATTTATTTCCTTACAATATTATCTATTCCCATTTCTGATATAGAATAACCCAATACTGTAACAATACAAAATCATCTAAATTTACAGTGGCAACTTTCAAACCGATGTTATTATCTTTTTATTTGTATTTGTACTATTTTGTTAAAGTATTTTGCGCTGTTTCGACTTTTTGTAGATTAAAATACCTATTTTATTAGTTTTATTTTCTTAAGGTCGGTAGGTATCTCAGTACCCCTATCATGAGTTTTTTTGACGTGTAGTATCGTTAACGTAAGCATATTTTGAATTGAAAATACACGTTTGTTACACAATATTTATATAAATTAAATACTTAATTAATTTCTCTGTATTTTTTAAAATGTGCAAATTGTATAAAATTTTATCAAAATGTTCCAGGACTGCTGTATTTCAAATTCAAAATATGCTTACGTTAACGAAACTATACGTCAAAAAAACTCATGATAGGGGTACAGATCATAGAAACAAGGGAGATGTGCCAAAGCGCTATTGAGCTTGATGCTTTAGTTTGATCACATTGATCGTAATAAAAACGTACACGCTTCAGTTTACTGCTAGTGTTGAGTAACGATTAACAGTATTAGATTGAGGTTGTGCGGAATTTTTAATGGGTGGGAGATCTTTTTATTCACAAGGAGCGCTTGTAATTGTGTCGAAAAATGTAGTAAAAGTGGCGACAGTTGTTCCCGTACTAATTAGCTATGATGGCATATCTCCTTGTTTCTATGATCTGCCGGTCGATTCTGTAAAAATCTCACCGTGAAAACTTAGGTGAAGTCAGTTCGTTTTTGCTAGGAATTGACACTATTGACAGCTCACTCCACGCTCACTTCACCTAAGTTTTCACGGTGAGATGGTTACAGAATCGCACAGCTGAGGTAGGTAGGTAGGTATCTACCTCAGATCATAGAAACAAGGGAGATGTGCCAAGTCGCTATTGAGCTTGATGCCTGATCTTGAGCAAATTGCTCATATTAAAAACGTACGCGCTGGCGACGAACCGAACACGATCGATGGTATAAATACAGGTGTTTTAGTTTAGTGCTAGTGTTGAGTGACGATTAACAGTGTTAGATTCAGGGTGTGCGGAATGTTTAATGCGTGGGAGATCTTTCTATTCACAAGGAGCGCTTAATTATGCGCGTAATTGTGTCGAAAAATGTACTAAAAGTGGCATCAGTTGTTCCCGTACTAATTTGCTATGATAGCATATCTCCTTGTTTCTATGATCTGAGGTATCTACCAAAGTGGAGATGGGTGGAGTAGCGAGATGTTTTGTAGATAATCAAAAGTATATATCTCTTCGCTTAGTACAAGTACCTAAAAACAGAAAGCAAAAAGTTTTCTGGAACGAAGTTCCAAATAGCGACTTCCGGTAGGAGCTTTTTGGTAGAAAATATAGTCACGTAGAGAAAAAAAAACCGTTATACCCCCTCCGTAAATCTATAGCTCACGACAACCGCCTCGCGGTCTCCGAACAGAGGCCCTAGACAAGTTGCTTTTCTGTTAGCGTTAGCGTCAAACGCTACGGATAAAATGTATGGAAATGACATTTGTGAGTCACGTGACTTTTCCGCAGGTAATGTCGTTGCCATACATTTTGTCCGTGCGTTTGGCGTGAACGCTAACAGAAAAGCAACTTGTCTAGGGCCGCAGTACCCGTTGGGACGTCTAAACGTCTCCTAAGTGTTGTTTGAGCCAGGATCATATAAAAATATGTGGTAGGTGTGTAGATATATCGACGGGGTATCAAAAAACTACAATATGCTGTTAATAGGATCACAAGGAAAAAAATGAAATAACTTTTAATAGGCATAACTTTATTATGGCCCGTTAATAATAGTTACATTTCAAATACCTACATTATACTCGTACATAGTGGTGTTCATTTTCAAATTCACTCACACAATTGCGTTGAACTCATTTTTCTAATTTGAATTTTCTAAGTTGAACTCATTTACGGGACTTTTCGTGTATCTTTACGTTAATCTCGTAAAATAATACTAATTTTCCGTAAAATACATTTTTATTTTTAACTCAAATTTAATATTTTTGTTGTATTAATAGGTATATAGAAAAAAAATAAATTTGAGTTAAAAATAAAAATGTATTTTATATACATACACGCTGAAATTTTAGTGGTTGTTTTCCGACAGCAGAACGATTTGCCATCAGTAGTACTACCGAAACATAGAGTTCAATTTAAAAAATATTATGTTTTTTTTTCAAATAATCAAAAAAAATATTCATAGACTCGAAAGTGTGAAATACAATAGTAACTCACTAGATCTAACGTAGGTATAGTTATCTAGTCAAACCGACACGCGCCGCGCGCCCCGATTCCGCGAATCAAAGCGGCGGTGCCGACAAAAGCGGTGACCGATTCATAAATGTGCAGAGCAAAATCAGCTCTCGCACATAATGATACGGCATAAAACAGACTGATCGCCCGTTGCAACCGCACCGCACCCCCCCGACCCGCACTCCACGCCGACCGTTGGTCGCGACGCCGACCGGCCGACTGGCCGCCAGTTGTACCGCGAACGCGAATCTCGTAACATGCGTAGTGAACTAGTGAATTATCGTTGCAAAAATGGATCGACATTACATTATTATTCCAATTTAGAGTACGTCGCTATGGTGCAAATGTACGCTAGGGCTAATTATGACTCCCATGCTGCCGTGTTTACGCGGAGCCGCAACAACTTGGAGTCGCTCAATCTTCGCGGTGTTCTGAACCCCCAAGTCCCGTAGGCCCGGACGATCGTAGCGGCGACACAGTGCTACTCGATCATGGGGAGTTACAGTGCATGTACCCGTCTGCCCGAGTTCGGCGAGGAAATCCACAAGTAGGTACTTAAAACGGGATCCTCGTCGAAGTACCTACCTATGTGTATGGCTGTGGTGGCTGGGTTTAACGTAAGTCAATACTACGTTTGGAAAGTGCTCAACAATGAAAGACTGCTTAAGTACCTATCATTTTCGTAAACTTAATCAAATAAAACGTGCTCGATTGTGTTATTGTGTATGGAACGCAGTGGCTTGCAATTTGAAAAATTACTCCGTTACCGGGCCTAAGCGTAAGTACCTACTTGTACCTTTGTATTAAATACCGAACATTTAAAAGTAGGTAAGTAATTAAAATCATTGCAAATAAGTTTATTCCATTTTTTTGAATACCTACGGCTTAAATACTGTAATAGGTATCTAATTCAGAAAATATCGTTTTCTAAGATAGGTGCCTACCTACCTAGTAATCTTGTTTTTTTAGTTTCGTGTTCACGTGTTCAGTAATTTGTCTATCAATAACTCAGGAATAGTTATCAGCTGATTGATAAACACGGAGGGCAATGACCGCGCGGGCGCGCCCCGCTCGGCCGCGGCCGCTCGCGTCGTCGCCGCGCTTGCGTAGCTATCGTGAGGTACCTACTATTGGTTTGAGATTTTGTTTTTCACATCATTCTCATCACACCATTCTGCCATTTTTTGATTCTAATTTTTCTTTTATATATCAATCGAATGTACTGCCAAGACAAAATCATTTCGCTACGGTAGAACAACCACTTAAATTTCACCGTGTATAAATGTTGCAAAAAATTACCTCGCTGTATAAATAGGAAAATGGGTAATGTTTTTTGTTTTTTTTTTTTATACTTTATTTCATTTTATTCACGTAATTTAGTTTTGAACTTTGGCTTGATAATTATTTCGTATTTTTCTTTAATACATTATGAAGAATAAGGCAAAATTTTCTTAATTTTAAAATAAGTAATTGAAATCTTATGAAAAAGTATCAAAAAGCAATGATTTTTGGTAAATCTCGCTTACTTAAATAAAAAATAACGCAAATAAATATATTAGACTTAAATAGTTACAATAATTTTAAGCTAAACAAAACACTAAATAGTTCTATATTCTAAAAACATTGATATTTTTATATTTATTTAAGTATAATATTATGAACACAAATATTTCATGACACTATTCTAATATATTAGTTATAGAAGGAAGAATGATAAATAATGTTAAAAACATTTTTATATATTTTAGGTAATAGAGCCTTTTCTAGTAATATTCCTTTTAAATACCTAACAATATCAGATTTTTTCCATTTGCGTAGCCAATAAAAATTTTGTTTAAACCCCAAAACAGCTTTTAAGTACTTGCTTTTTATTTTTAGGATTCCGCCGTACATCAGAAGGAAAAGCCTTATAGGATCACTTTGTTGTCCGCCGTCAGTCACCACACCATAAGTGGAGCCATCTGCTCATAGATGGCGACATTGGAAGTATGCAGTAGCGCCATCTATGATCATATTTCGGAACCCTTAGGGCGCGAAGCATACTCGCACTTGTCCGGTTTTTTGTAAAGTAGGTAGTCATTTTTGAAATATACCATACTAAAATAATGATAAATACTTAACTAATAAATAGGACTTCTTTGACATCAAACTTGTTTTGTATTTTTGTGGTAGCGGTGTGTAATAATTATATTTTTTATTTCATATCAGATTTTTAGGTATTTTTTTATAACGAATTTGGCATTAAAAATTGACAATAACGTATATATTTTGGCAAAATATGTTATACATATCGAATGGGAACCGATTGTTTCCCATTTCATACAACCAGTTGGGAATGCTATAGCAGTAACCATTACATGAATGGTGTTAATGGGGTTTTACACATTTATGCTTAATTTTAACGCATTTATACAGGTGGAATTTAATGCATGCGACAAATTTAAATATATAATTCTACGTGTAACAAAGAAGAGCATGTAATAGCCCGTATGCATGTATTTTTTTACCCGACTGCGAGACGCAAAGGAGGGTAATGTGTTTATCAGTCTATGTATGTATGTATGTATGTATGTATGTATGTTTGTTTCTATGTGGCGTTCTAGAGACCAAATGCGTAGGCCGATTTTGATAATTCTTACGTCAATCGATTCGTCTTAACCTTGCGAGTGTCACTAAAGACATAACAGTAATCAAAATTCACCACAGCGACAACCAGACGCCATATTGTCAAAATGAAAAAAAAAAAAGTTGATGAACTATGTCAAGTGGGGTGTCGTTGAATAGGTATTTTAAAATCATCTTTAGGTTCCTTTTATCTTTTTTTCATTTAAAATAATAGTTTAGGATATATAACGATTTAAAGTTGTTTAACAAAGCAATCATTCTCGCTAATTCTTACTTATTGATTTATGTTTTTATTTCAAGTGTTAACGATATACAAACAAAAAAGAAGATTACGAAAACATACATTAAAAACTAAAAAGTGAAAAATAAAAATAGTAAATTAAAATTAAAAAAACCCGACTGCCAAAAAACAACTAAAAAGTTCAAAACAAGAGCACTTTTCAAGCAGTCTGATGCAGTTGGTGGCATAAAATCTAAGATTTAACACAAATAATTGCCACCAACTGCATCAGACTGCTTGAAAAGTAGCAGTCGGGTTTTTTTAATTTTTAATTTACTATTTTTTTATATTTTTATTCGATTGTCTGGGTTCATGTATTACCGAAAAAAATGGTTACACTAACAAAATATTGATAGTAAGCAATAAAATATTTAATTGAAAACTGCAGTCCGTTTCTGGCGGTTTAAACGCGGCCAATGTGGCGCGTCACCTCAGTGACGTCAATGTCCACAATAACAACACTTAACACTTACACTTTGGCGTAAAAGTCTATATAATCATAAACAATTCACTGTTTCTTTTTTTTTCAATTAATAAATTCTTAATTATCTTATGTGGCCCGTCTGATTACTTGTTATTGTAGACACTGACGTCAGTCACGCAATGCTATTGGTTGAAACGAGTCAACCAATAGCGTTGCGTTTTGATATTTTGAATTTCCCTCGCATTTTTTTCCACTTTTAATTATTTAAATTAAAACATTAACGGCCGTACCACAAAAAAATAAACATCTGTTCAATACACGTTCAACACAAATGCTACCAAAAATAATAGGCAATTGTTTTAGCACTAACTTGTCTAAAACAAGTGTGTATTATTTTTGCTAGCATTCGTGTGTTTATCTTTTTTGTGGTAAGGCCTTAATCTCTTATAATTTAAAAAATAAAGATATAAGTGTAATTCTATAGTAATAAAGATTACAAATAAAAATACTAGACGTATATTTCAATCACATGCATATACCCTATTATAGAAACAGTTTTTTTAGGGCCTAAGTATTTCGAAAAACATTATAAGTAGTAATGAAAGTGTCAACTAAATAATTCTACTTATCGCACACCTAGATCTAAAGAGAGCTAATTCAATATTATTATACAGGGTGGCAGGTTAGACAGTGGAAATATTTTAAGGGGTCATTGTACTCATCATTATGAGCAAATTTTACTATGGGACCAACCCTGAAATCGCGAAAAAAAATCAGCTGTTCCATACATTTATGTTAACATAACTCAACAAAATGTAAAAGTAATAGTAATAGTAGTAATAATGTAAAAGTTGTTCAGAATGACCCCTTAAAATATTTCCACTGTCTATCCTGCCACCCTGTATATAATACGGTGTTATAAATAATTATGTAGTCACCATACACTAAGGAGGTCATAAAAAAATAATGGTTAGGTAATTTATTGAAGTCCAAGCGGACGGAGTTGCGGGCAAAGACTAGCTTAAAATAAGTTAGTAACAGTTACTAAATCACCCGTATCGATTTGTCGCATGTTTTTAAATTCACCTGTTTAATGTAATATAAATTAGGTACTTAGATATCAAAGTCGTCATCACCATCATATTAGCCGAACGACAGCTGGACATAATAATATCCCCCTTAACTAAATGTCTTGCATCCAGTCATTTAGAAAAAAACATTCGCTGACAGTTTTCCTTAGAAAAACTTACAGTATTTCGGTTTTCTTTCGTAGATTTTGGTCATTAAATCTAAATATAACTCAAACTAGCTGTGCCCTGTGGTTTAACACGCCATTTAATCTAAAAGACATCGGATTATACAGGGTGGCAGGTTAAACAGCGGAAATATTTCAAAGGGTCATTGTACTCATCATTATGAACAACTTTTACTATGGGACCAAGCCTGAAATCGCCAAAAAAAAAATTTGCTGTTCCATACATTTATGTTCACATAACTCAACAAAATGTATGGAACAGCTGATTTTTCGTGATTTCAGGGTTGGTCCCATAGTAAAAGTTGTTCATAATGATCAGTACAATGACCCCTTAAAATATTTCCACTGTCTAACCTGCCACCCTGTATATCCGCCAACGTCAAAGGCAAAAAAAGCCGAAAAATTCAGAAAGAACGCTAAGCAAAATAACAATTTCGTTTTCGCTTGGCGTTCTGACTTTTTTCTTTTTGCTCAGCTCCTAAGGGTCATAGCCTGATTTTAAATATTAAAATATTAAATATAAAATACTATTTCTCATGAATTTGGCTATAATATACAAAAAGTTTTTTTCGAATCCTACTGGTAGTTCCAGAGATAAGCGCGTTTAAACAAACAAACAAACAAACTCTTCAGCTTTATTACATGAATATAGATTATAAAATTTATTCAGCGGTTTATATGGACATCTCATGTACATAGAATTTGTTTATTATAATATATCATCTATCTACGATATAATTATCTAAGGAACTATATTATTTATTTCAGGTATCATGGTGACCACATGTTATAGATCTACGGCTTTTTTTTTTATTTTGTTTTTTTCGAACAAAGTAATACTCGTATATACAGGATGTAATTTTAGTCAGTCAAAATACGAAAAGAAGTCATTGTACTCATCATTATCAACAACTTTTACTACAGTACCAACCCTTAAATCGCGAAAACAAAAATCTGCTGTTCCATACATTTTGTTGACTTCCTCCTCCTCCTATACATAAATGTATGGAACAGCTGATTTTGTTTTCGCGATTTCAGGGTTGGTCCTATAGTGAAAGTTGTTGATATAATAATGATGAGTACAATGACCCCTTTTTGTATTTAGACTGGCTAAAATATTACACCTTGTATATTAGGATGTTTTAATACCTATGCCTTAGCTAGTATTATTTTAATATACAATCTAGAAGTGGCCTCTTCAAAATAGAAATAAAACGATTTTTGAATCGCTACGGGTCAAAAATCGTTAAAATTAATTTCTGCTCTTTAAAGATTTTTAAGTCTTTGTTTTGCGTTAGCACAGTACCCCCTATCATGAGTTTTTTTGACGTATAGTTTCGTTAACGTAAGCATATTTTGATTTTAATTAATAAAAGCTATTTATCAATAAAAGCTATTTTATTTTATTTATTTATTTATTTATAAGCATATTTTGAATTTAAAATACAGCAGTCCTGGAACATTTTGATATCAATTTATACAATTTGCACATTTTAAAAAATACAGAGAAATAAATTTATATAAACATTGTGTAAAAAACGTGTATTTTCAATTCAAAATATGCTTACGTTAACGATACTACACGTCAAAACAACTCATGATAGGGATACAGCTTGCTTAAAATACCTGAAGATGTTATTTTCTCTTATTTTAAGCTTTCACGCTATAAAGTACTGGTTCTGATTCTATTGTACATCGCACCAAACTAATTTTAATCACACTTTATCTCTTTCTTACAAATATCATTGAAAAAGAACAGAAAATATAAAGAACTGTCAAATTAATTTACGCCCCTGTCATTTACGGGAAAATAGTGGTGTTCTATTGCGATAATAACTAAATTAAACTAATGAGACACAATTAATTTTTCTATTATTACTAACCTGAACAAGATTAACGCCCGTTTTCACCAACACTAGGAGACACCTTAGTGAAATGTTTAAATATTAAAAGAATTTACCTAGCGCGAAAAACATGTCACCAACCATTATTATGTCTACTAACACTAGTTTTTAAGATAATTGTTACTACCTCTCTATGGGCTTGACCTGAAATAAATGTTTATTCATTCATTCATTCATTAGGCAAAAACCATGGATAGCCCAATAGCCCATAGTTGTCGCCTAGTAGTTGGTGACATGTTTTTTTGCGCTAGGGAACTCCTTTTAATATTTAATCATTTCACTTAGGTGTCTCCTCATGTTGGTGAAAACGAGCACTAATTTTATATCTTTTAACTATCTCTCATGTTTTTTATTAGAAAGAGTCAAGAGACATATTGAGACTAAATTAGTTTAGTTCGTAAAAGAACAGAATTGGCACAAGTGTTCCATTATTTCGTTCGGAATATTTCGTGCTTTTGAGTGCCATTATAATAATTTGTTTTCAGATACGTTTGCCAAGCGACAGCGCTAGAGTAATATGAGTGAAAAAATATAATCACAATAACTTGTACCACAAATGATAAAAAATATGATATCTTAACTTGCAGCGCTTTTTAATTTTCGCTTTTTTAAATTAATTTTAATAAAATTTTCCCTTAATAATTGCTATGCTTTGGCTAGTAAGGTAAATAAACCTTTAATATTTTTATATAGGTACTACTTATATTTGTATATTTATACATAGGTATTGCACTAATTGATATTATTATATATTTGGATAAAATTGCTTCAAACTCAATAGAAGAGTGAAAATATGGAAAATTCTATATCTTAGGAATGGTAACGTGTCACAACCCTATATTAAACTCTGAAAACACAACCCTAGTCAACAAAAAACATGGTTTCTTCATATTTGATTATGATTTATATCTAATTTACATTATTATTATTTAATATTAATTATATTACCCGATATTTATACCAATATGCAGTATACCTATTATATTACTTATTTTTCGCATTAGTCTCGATTTTTTCTAGTAGCCAGTGGAAAATATTAAAAATAATAAAAACAATACGTTTGAAGACAAATAAAGGAAATAAAAATCACAAAATAAAAATAACCATTTATTCGTGAATAAAATTGAAAACAAAAAATATAAAATAGAAATAATTTACAACAGATGTTTAAGATGTTTTTATAAAAAATAATAAAATCACAACGTTTTTATATAGGTAATATACTTTACAATATCTATAATTATGTATATTTATATATCTATTAAGTATACAACGGTATAATATCTATTTATTACATTATTTCATTTGAGAATACTGTCAAACAAAATATAATAAGGTGAATAGCATTTATCTTCTAACAATTTTATATCGATAAATATATAATAGGCATTATGTATAAAAATGGAATAAACAATCATTTATATAAAATATTAATTTAATTAAATTAATTTATAAAATATAATTTAATCTGAAATTATCACAAATATCGACCAAAAAGTTTTAAGTTTTAGCTTGTATTGCTGTAATGCGTGCTTAAATGCAGTTATTATATTTGTTTTTTTAGATTTATAAATTTATAAAATGTATTAAATAATACGTAGATATCCAAAATACGTAAATATATTATATTATTTAAATTTATATTGACTTGAAACCTATTCACCGTACTATTTCAACAACAGTATCCACAAATCACTTAAAATCACATAAAATCAACAGTTCAAACTTACAATATACAACGTTATTTAAATTCAAACTAATCTTTGATCGATATCGATAAACTGATCGATAAATCTAACTGATATAACATTCACAATGTGTTTAAAGCGATATGTTGTAAAATTTACAATTCGATAATATAAATATCGATAAATTTAATCGATTTGTCGATATCGATAAAATTTGGAATATCCTTACGTCACTTCTTACGCGTCATAGAAGTCCCTCGGACTGGTCACGCCTTTCCTGAAAATTGGAAACAATGAAAAGATAAGTTTGGTTGATAAGATAATAATTATTTCACACAAAATTAATTAAATCGATTTATGATAGAGATCCTGATAAATAGATATATACAGTTAATTTTATGATAATGAAATAATTATATTCATAATGAATCACGGCATTGTTAATTGGAGAAGATTAAATTAATGATAATTTATACACAAAATAGTAATATTAAATATAATAAGTATGTAAAATATTAATAGATCGTTGATAAAATTAATGTAAATCACTATGATAAAAAAACCCAGTAAGATTGAAAGTAGACCACTTAAAAAAACTAAGAACACATTATTGATAGCTAGCTATTGCCCGCGACTTAGTCTGCGTGAAAATGGATGAAAAGTAGCCTATGTGCTTTTCGAGATCCCAGGCTACCTCTTTGTCAAATTTCATCCAATACACACACACAAAGTATAAACACATATAGTTTGTGTGTTGCTAAGACAATAAACAACGGTCTGATAATCTTAAAAACTAGTGATGTAATTAACTGGAATGTTGTCGATGATTAAATTACTCTGAAGTTGTGAATAACAATAATTATACAGTATGAATTAATGAATAATAAATATGATGAATGAAGCCAGGAAAAGAAATAATGATGATATGATATATTTTATTAATAACGTAAAGAAAAGTAACTTGAACAACATTAATGAATAAATTGAGCAAAATGAAAAAAACCGGCCAAGTGCGTGTCGTACTCGCGCACCGAGGGTTCCGTATCAGTTTTGGACGTATAAAGTGAAAAAAACCGGACCGCAAAACTAAGTTTATTTGTGAAAGAATTTTGATGATTTTGAAAAAACTGTACTAGTTAGGAACATCGTTTTATTTTTGGTGCCATATTTGGGTCAATTCCTATCAACTCTAATTATTTCAGATTTTTCGCCCCGCAAACTTCGGAGATAAGGGGGGGGGGATGGTATTTTTTTGGACATTTTTCATCATATGTCGAAAACTGTGAGACATAAAATAAAATAAAAATATATTTTGAAATGTGCAGATCAAGCCCTTTCATATGATATGTCATTTGACCTAGTAACCCCACTTTGAAATTTCGGACCCCCACTCCGGCCCCTTTTGCAATGAAAATAAATATATTTTTTTACTTTTTTCATTTGCAATAATGTTGAACAAGCATTCTTTATAACTGTTCCAAATTTCAAGTCGATAGCATAAGTAGTTGCTGAAATAAGCGGGTGTGACAGACAGACAGACAAATAGACGAAGTCGCACCATAAGGGTTCCTTTTTTACCATTTTGGTACGGAACCCTAAAAAGGTATTGCACGCGTGACGCCGGGCAAAGCTAGTGATAATGAAATGGATATTGATGTTCACTGTTCCCAATTTTGCGATTTTCGCTCTAGACATTATGACTTTTGCATACATTTCTAGCGCAAAAGTCATAAATGTCTAGCGCAAAAATCGCAAGATTGGTAACAGTGCTGATGATACGATGATTGAAGTAAGAAGAACGAATAATAGTGATAAGACGAATAAAGTAGTTAATAACGATAGGGTGGTAAATGAAGTGTTAGTAAAGATCGTACCATTGTGCGCAAGCGCTATGGAGGTAATGTCGGCTACACGTTTGTAGTGTACCTGCAATGTTAGTGGTTAGAACAGAGATAGAGTACACACAGAAGAGATAAAAGGAAGAAGGGGTTTGTTGCGCCGTGCCTTTGTCGCAGCTATAACGCTAGAAAACGGTGAAGGGCATTTTGACGGCATCATAAGTTCAAAGACGTTCAAAAAGTGCTAATTGGCTTTAGCCCACTTTGAATCATTGAGGTAGACACTGCTGTCCCAATCAACTGCGGTTAAACAGCCGCACATTACATAGTAAATGTCGCATCTAATATACAATGTGTCTGGTCACCGGTGTCCGACCCGTTAAGGCGAAGCAATATGATCATTTTATCGACAAATCCATCATAATAAGGCATTTTGCCCCGGCTGTTTTGAAATGACGGCCATTTTAATTCTTTTTTACTTTTGCCATATCTACCAATATTAGAGGTGCTACAGGCATAAAAGTGGTTTCGTTCGATAGCTACAAAAGTAGGCAATAAGTTCACACTAAAAAGTTTGTGAAAAACTCCCATTAAAACCTTAAAAAAATACTAGAAACTTAAAAAGTGAAAAAAAAATGTTTTTTTTTTTGACAATCAATTTTGAACGTTATGCCATCACAATCAGTACCTGTCGCGTGTGGTGATCACATCCTCATCCGAGTCGAGGTCGTACAGCTCATCTCGAATATAACTCTTGTTAGCAAAGCCTCCCATGTCCACTGAAAGAAGAAAAAGACAAATGTTAGGAGGATCTTTATATTAGTAAGTCTACAAAGTGCTTCATCAGCATTTACTGTAACTAGCGAAGGAGGAGACTAGGAGAAGGAGAAGAGAAGTCAGTTACCGAAGGATCAGTGGGAACATTATAGGCTGAATTTGATTATGCTACCATATTCTATGTTTGTCTACCATATTCTGTGTTTTTCTACCTTATTCTGTGTTTGCCTAGTGCCTACCATATTTTGTATGTCTTTCAATTTCTGTTTGTCTACCATAATAATATTCTGTTTGTCTACCTTTTGTATGTCTTTCAATTTCTGTGTTTGTCCACCATACTCTGTGTTTGTCTACCATATTTTGTGTTTGTCACTCACCTCTGGTGGAGTCGTCGTACTTATCATCAGCCCACTTGTAGTCATTCTCGGCGTAGAGCGGCGGGAGCGTCTGGTGCGGCGTGGGGTACTAATGACCACGGTACACCAGTGTGCCGCGGCACACACTTTACGGAACACTGCTCTAAGTGTCGGCTATATTCTGTATTTGTCTACCATATTTTGTGTTTGTCCACCATATTCTCTGTTTGTCCACCATATTGTGTTTGTCTACCATATCCTGTGTTTATCTACCATATTCTGTGTTTGCCTACCATATTGTGTGTTTGTCTATATTCTGTGATTGTCTACCATATTCTGTGTTTGTCACTCACCTCTGGTGGAGTCGTCGTACTTGTCGTCAGCCCACTTGTAGTCATTCTCGGCGTAGAGCGGCGGGAGGGTCTGGTGCGGCGTGGGGTACAGGTCCAAGTTGCGCTTCTCCTTCTGTATGCTGTCCGTGTCACCGTACGGTTGCATCCTGGAAGGGTTTTAGTATATAAAACTTGAATAATCGTCTCGTTGGTTGATTAATGGTTGTCGCCTAGTGGTTGGTGATATCTTTGCGCTAGGTAAATCCTTTAATATTTAGACATTTCAATTAGGTATCTCCTAGTGTTAGTGAAAACGGGCAATTAATCGTTGCAAAGGGATCTCAAACGAGTTGACCGAGCGGACCGTGGTAGCTCAGTTGGCAGAGCATTGGCACGGTTCGCCAAAGGTCACGGGTTCAAATCCCACTCCCAACATTCGATTTTTGAGAAATCTCTTAAAATATTTAATAACGGGCATTAATGTTACTAAATATCTCACCTGGTATAATCTTCGAAGCAACTGAACCGCCAGAGAGCGATGGCTAACATCGCCATGGAGATGAGCACCCCGCCGGCGATGACCAGCCACACCATCAGCACGGTGCGGTCGTTGGGGATCGCGTACTCCTGAAAATGTAAGAACACAGTTAAATGAAAGAAAAAAACTGGACAAGTGCAAGTACGACTCGCGCCCTGAGGGTTCCGAAATATGCAATTGCACCAGATCATTGGTCCTTCGAGCCGGATCAATGTTTGTTGTGATCCTTCGGTAGTTACAGTGAAACTAGTGGACTGTATAATTATTAAAACAGAGTAATTCTTAAGCCTAAATTCGGAATCAACAAAACAATGACCGCTCGCTATGAAGATGGTTGAAAAGTGTGACGTTAGGTTGCGCCGTCAGCAAGTCGGCTAATGATTGGCCACTGCTGGTTTGGCGTCCCGCACGTCTCACACGCCCCCTCTGTCGTCTACAGCAGCGGCACCATGTACGTGCGTGGACAACAACAGATGTAATTGAAAAAAAATAAAAAGAGCGTATAACTCACCGTGATACCCAACGAACGCAGCCTCTCAGAGAACTGCTCCTTAATAATATAACTAGTCCACATATCATCCAGATCTTTAGCGTTTAGTCTGGGCTCAGTCTCCTCCTCATAATGGAGGGGCACTCCAAAGGTGACCTCCACACAGTTCTCGTATTCGGGCCACTGGATGTTGCAGACAGCAGTTCTGGTGATTTGCGTCACTTCATACCTGGAAAAATTGGATTAAATGCTTTAGACAAAGATAATTATGGATCAGATTAACAATCTCCTTGAGTTTTGGGAAGTCATTTAGAAAGTCTCCAAGAGGGCCTCGTGGCTAACTGACAGCCGCGTGGATCGATCGATCTACGAGGTTAAGCTGCGCTTGCCGCGATCAAGGCCTTAGAATTTAAATAGGTGACCGTTCTTTACGCATCGAGACCCCTCTGTGCCTCGGAGAGCACGTCAAACTGTCGGTTTCGGCGGTCATAGGAATATCTTTGACAGTTGTTACGGGTAGTCAGGCACCCAAAAAAGTCTGACAACTGGTCTACATTTTGAAAACCAGTATTACCCATTATTGGGTTGTGGAGGTGAGATGGCAGTCGCTCCACGTAAAATATTGATATTCAGCCGCAACTAGTTAGACTGGAAGCCAACCCCAATCTGGGAAAAGGCTAGGCGGATAATTTAATTTTATTTATTTAATCAGACAAAGTCCATAATTGTTAGTATGATTTTACTTACTATCTATGTTAGTAGGTAGGTAGCTATATACAATAAAAAATAAAAAGACCCTGTTACGACGGTGCGTTCTTAGAGCAGTGTTCTTCATGTAAGAAGCAAATAAGATCATTTCGCTACATCTAACTTATTTGATGGATGACTTGCAGCATAAACATTGCTATTGACAAATTACAATGTAGGCACAACTAATTTTTCATTCTAATGACAAATACCTACTAAAATAATTTATCTATCTAAACCGTAGCCTGTAGGTAAAAGCCGTAGAAAATATAAATGCGTAATATTATGAAGATGATGGCGCATTGAACATAAACAAAATCATCAATAAACGTGCTCATCCGATCTTAAAATAGATCAGTGGCGATGTTTATTATCTAGTGTTTGAAGGTCATGTTCGAAGATTACCTAATGTTTTACTACATCTTGAAGAAATGTGTCTTTGAAAATAAAATTTATCTTGAAAATTCAAGTAAGATGAGCCCCATAATATAATAATAGATGGTCAGTTTAGACCTCAGATCATAGAAACAAGGAGATATGCCATCATAGCAAATTAGTACGGGAACAACTGATGCCACTTTTAGTACATTTTTTGACGACACAATTACGCGCATAATTAAGCGCTTCTTGTGAATAAAAAGATCTCCCACGCATTGAACATTCCGCACACCCTTAATCTAACACTGTTAATCGTCACTCAACACTAGCACTAAACTAAAACACTGTATTTATACCATCGATCGTGTTCGGTTCGTCGCCAGCGCGTACGTTTTTAAAATGAGCAATTTGCTCAAGACCAGGCATCAAGCTCGATAGCGCCTTGGCACATCTCTTTGTTTCTATGATCTGAGGATGAGCCCCATATAATAATAGATGGTCAGTTTAGACCTATTAGCTAGAGGGGGAATTCGTCAAAGTTGCGCGTAAAATTCAAAATATCTTGGGTTTTTTGCAAGTTGCAGCGCTGTTTTACATTGTATGTTGATCCAAATTCAATTTGCGACAATAATCATATTATAGTTACTAAATAATAATCATTAAAATAATCAATACCTACTTATAGCCCTCCAAATTATATTTGTGAAAAATAGGATTAGTTCGTGAAAACATTACGATTTTTCCCAAATATAATTTCGAAGGCCATATTCATGATTTCAATGATTATATTATCATTTACATAGTAACTATAACATAAAACGTAAAACTGCGCTGAAATTTGCAAAAGGTGTAAAAAAACAACTTTCGCGTGCTATCTTGACGACCAACTGTATGTACTTTCGAAATAGTATTCCCACTGCTGGGACTGAAGCCTCCCGTGAGAGGGAGTGGGCCGTACGGGCCACGCGGGCCCGGTGCGGGTTGGTGGACGTCACATGTCTTCGAATTTTTGGTTCTAGGACATGCCGGTTTCCTCATGATGTTATCCTTCGCCGTTTTTAGAGCAGTGGTGACGAAACAAATTACACACGTAATTACCTACTTGGCACTATTACAAAATTATAAACAATGATAAATAGATGAATCTACTATTATGCTTAAGCCAATTATTGTGAGTCTAAGTCAAGTGTCACTTATTAGGTTAGGGTATTACGTTATGTAAGTATCGACAATCACCTACTTTTCCTTTATGAAAAATGATGAAATATATTTTAGATCTAAGTTTTGAAATTACCTCTAACTTCTTCTTCAATTCCCATGCCTTTGTTAATGCAAAAAGAAATCATCTCTTCTATTAAATATTATAGATACATTTGGGACAACAAGAAAACAAAAAAAAAAAAGGAACTACCCCACACTTTTTTGTGGAGGAATTCGACAAATGACGTATGTGTAGTACCTAGTATCAAAGTAGTAGAATTCAAAAATAAAATTGTGATGTAGTCGAAAAAACATTATAAACAGCTGTCACTACAGGTGACACTGGGAATTCACGGGCTAATTAAAGTTTTTAAATTTATATTGTATTTTTAAGTTTATTTATCATTGTGATCTTTTTGATGGCAGTTATAACTTTATAAAGTTTGTTTTTTTTTTTTATTTTGAGTGACATAAACACACGCGATTACAGCAGTAGTGAATTCATTAACACTAACGGAACAAAACCTACATAAAGTACATACCACTTTTTGCTGCGAATGAATACATAAATATACTATCGTCAACATAAGCAAAGTGAACTAAATACCGTTTATTGAAGTTAAAAAACCGGCCAAGTGCGAGTCGTACTCGCGCACCGAGGGTTCCGAATCATTTTTGGACGTATAATGTGAAAAAATCCGGACCGCATAACTAAGTTTGTTTGTGAAGGAATTTTGATGATTTTGAAAAAACTGTACTAGTTAGGAACATCGTTTTATTTTTGGTGCCATATTTGGGTCAATTCCTATCAACTCTAATTATTACAGATTTTTCGCCCCGCAAACTTCGGAGATAAGGGGGGGGGAATGGTATTTTTTTGGAAATTTTTCATCATATGTCGAAAACTGTGAGACATAAAATAAAATAAAAATATATTTTGAAATGTGCACATCAAGCCCTTTCATATGATATGTCATTTGACCTAGTAACCCCACTTTAAAATTTCGGACCCCCACTCCGGCCCCTTTTGCAATGAAAATAAAAATATTTTTGGACTTTTTTCATTTGCAATAAAGTTGAACAAGCATTCTTTATAACTGTTCCAAATTTCAAGTCGATAGCATAAGTAGTTGCTGAAATAAGCAGGTGTGACAGACAGACAGACAGACAGACAGACGAAGTCGCACCATAAGGGTTTATTTTTACCATTTTGGTTCGGAACCCTAAAAACGATTTAACCAAAGTTAATAAAATTGAAATTGGACTACCGGACTAGCATTCTCTATTATGTGAAAAAAGAATCATTAAAATCGGTGAAGATATTCGCATAACAGGATATAAACAAAAATAGAGACGAGTTGTATTGTATTTTTATACCTCTTTCTTTTTGAGGTGGGTTAAAACAGCATGAATTGTTTAAAGGCAGCATTGACGTGCCTAAAGACATGTATATTTGTATGAATAATATTTTATCAAACAAAGTCACTCCAAATGTCTTTCACTAATACAATTGTCTATTTCTTGTGCTTATCGCAGACAGGTTTATCAATAAGTTGTTATCATTGCGCTGGCACTTTATCAATTCAATGACATGAATACACAATTACTTTATGACAGTATTTTCCACTGCTATTTGTGAATTTTCGAGATATTTGTGGATTGACTGAATTAAAACGTAATCTTTTTGCATTACTACAAGGAGTATTATTTTGTTAATGAATTTCTTAATGACAAATTGTAATTATATTTACCTTATTCATTAAATATCAATTTGTTTAATTGAATGTCGATAGTAATATTCTTAATTGATTATGTTTTAATTTTACTGATTATTGTATTTTTAAAGGGGAATCTGAAATTATATTTGAGGAAAATACATTTATTTCGTAAAAATAAGACGATTTTCCTCAAATATAATTTCGAGAGCTAAATTGATGATTGTATTTGAAAACGTGACAATTTTCCTTATATAATAATTTCTAGAGCTATATTTATGATTTTAATGATTATTATTATTTAGTAACTTTATTATCATTATTGTCGCGTATTGAATTTTGATCAACATACAAAGTAAACCGCGCCGCTGCAATTTGCACAAATCGTAAGAGATTTTGACGGTTGCCTTGACGGATCATATTTCATTTAAGGAGTTAAATGAAAATATGACTTTTAGACTAGGAATGTACTTATTTTGACATTTTATTTTGCTGACTCACTAGTTTTGTCATTAAACTGTGACTATATTTTTTTATTTTACGAAATTGTATGCGTATGATAATACATTTTGTATGCCTTTTGGCGGGCCATTGTTTGCATCAATTGTTTTGTAAAACATCTGTAAGTTGACCTTGTGTTCACAAAATACATATTCAGCTTATAATGTTCCCACTGCTGGGTCACCGGCCTCTTCTCTGTGAGAAAGAGTGGGCCACAGTCCACCATGCGGGCCCAGTGCGGGTTGGTGGACAACACATGTCTTAAAATTTTTGGTTCTAGGACATGCCGGTTTCCTCACGATCTTTTCCTTCACCGTTTTTAAAGCAGTGGTGATAGTGGGGGTACACTAACCCTTAGAGGTTCACGACAAGACTTGCGTTATGGTGGCTGGTTAGCTGGCAAGCACGTACGACACGCATTATGACGCGCGCGCGACTTAAAATGCGGATTCGAGGGCGTTCGCAGTCGTCTGGGAACTATAACAGCGGGACGTGTAGTAGGGCCATGAGTTTGAGAATCTCTGGATTAGAACTATATGGCGTCGCGTCGTCCTAATTGGCTAACGATCGTACGATTGTACGATGCGATTTCGTCGTGCGATGAATGACACTCTAAAGAAATGTGTGTGTTTAATTTCGTCGTGCGATGATATCGCATCGTTAGCTCGTACGATCGTTAGCCAATTAGGACGACACCTAAATGCCATGGAAGAGTAACGATAGTATTACCAAGATGAAGTATTACAATAATGAGTCAAAACTGTTATTGTTAAAGCGCTATTACATAATATTATAAAAGATAAGAAATACGTCGTTTGTTAATTGCACTACAAAAGATAAGGCAGAAACATAAAAACAAAAAACGCACGACTATTAAGAAACAAATGTACAGAATGCGAATAGAAATATTTTCCGTGTTTGCAATAGATAGAAATCAAGCAAATACATCATAAAAAACTCACCTATAGTATTAATATATTCTTGTCGATCCTTATGAAATACTTTATGATTTATTCTTAAAACTGTAAATCTAACAATTATTCTAAGTGAGACGGATTGCATCTATGGTATGAGGACTGTACACTACTTATCACATCTAAAAATGTCTCTCCGACATTACAATTGTTCATTATAATTTGGCCAGTCTTAACATCAATCGCGATATGTCCATTTAGGCTTCAGGTATCGATGCCAAATTCTACATAACCTAAAATGTACGGAGAAAAAAGTTATCTCCCAATCTCATACAAGTTTTTCTTCTGTAAATTTTACCGGCTGGTTCGCTACATCAATAGCATTGTCTGTTGTTATATCAACCTGTATTGTATCATTATTATTGTAGTTGTCTTTCTTTTTATCTACTACTACCTCTTCTGGAGTCGAATCATTATTATTATCTACTTTAGGCTCTTGGAGATTTAAGTCAGTTTTCTTTTTGGCACCTTTAGTGCAATTTAACTTAGTTTCGTTATTAGACACTTGAGGATAGTGGTGCAATATCGCAGTTGTATTAAAAGTAATTTTACCATATTTTACTATCTCTGTAGGTCGTTTTGCAGTACTAGTACTAGGCAGATCTAAATCTATGTTCCTCTCTATATCATTATCAGGTGTGTTCGCAGCGCTATAATCCCTCGTCTCTTCTATAAGTCCTAATGCTATGTGTTTACTTTTCTTAATATTTTCCATATAATTATTGTGAAGGTTCATATCTACAGTGTTGTTTTGTTTGAGTGGCAACGAATTTGGCAGCCGGTGCGCTCTGTCCTCGGCTGTGTATCACAATTGTTTCTGGTTAGGGCTCTTGATTATCTGGTCGGTAGCCGCGGCGAGGTCGCGCGCGGCGTTTGTTAGCTATGTCTGAGACTGCACCATGGAGATGCTGGTGGTCTCCGTCACGATGGTGGGCGCCGGGAACTCATCGGTAGTAGAATCGTAGATGGGAAACTCGCAACACATGACGAACTTTAAAAACCTTGGTACTTCCACGTAGATTGCTGGTGGGATCGGTATCAGGGGCGAAGTCGACGCCTTATAATACAAATAATCTGGGTTATCTCTGTATTTTTCGTCGGCCGATCGTTCGAGCAGCGGAATACCAGATAAGAACAGTATGATCGCTGTCGTAAATAATGGTGATAGTATCGCGACCCATTCGACGCCGTTGATCACGTTTAAGGATATGATGAATATTCCCCACCAAAGAACTACTTCTCCGAAATAGTTTGGATGTCTGGATAGTCCCCAGAGGCCATCGTTGCACCACTTCCCTTGGTTTGCAGGCTCTTGCCTGAACGCGAATTTCTGCAGGTCAGCATACGTTTCTATCAGCAATCCGATGACGAATATCCCCGCTCCAGCTGAGTCCAAAGTCGTCATCGTTTTCGGTGACTTAGGGAAGGAGTGGTGTGGCGAGTTCATTATGATAACTGGCAAACTAACTATGTACACCCAAACTGCCTGAAATGTATAGAACACTGCGAACCTTAGAGTATTGCTTTTACGATCCTCGAATTGCTTATCTCTGCCTATATGGTATATTCTATAAATGAGGTAGCCAGAAAGTCTGACGCCCCAAAGACACACAAAGGCAGTCACCATAAGCTGCCTGCTGTCATAACTCTTGAGGTGGGACCCGCCTTGGCCGAGGAAGAAGGTTAACAAGGCTATAATGATAAAGTTGGCCCCGCCAGTGAAGTCTGTCACTTTATCGTTCTGGAACAGCGAGGCTATGGTGAAGAATAATATCTGCATGGCCACAGTCACCATAGCGCTAATGGCGAAGTTGTTCCTATCTATTAAAGGCTCCATTCTGTATATTTGACACTAAATTCTGTATTTGGCATCAGGGAACGTTCGAATCGATTCGTTGGCGCAATGCTGCATTTTGGAATTTCACTCTTATTTTTAACATTTTAGCGTCTCGTTTTTTGTGCACATCATATACAATATCCACTGCAATCACACACTGTTTTATCTTTCTAACGTATTTAAAATTACTTTTATGTATATTATTTCGTTTATAAGCGGTATTATAAGCTCGTCTCGTAAGCTTTACTGAAATAGATTTGACGTTTGTATCGCGCATGCGTGAAGCCCGGCACTACGCATGCGCGGAGCCTTGAACCTCGACTTGAATTTGGAATTACTTTTTTCCGTATCAAATTATTTTTCTGATTTGTACTAAGATTTTTTGTAACATTAAAGTATTTTTCGAAAATAATGTTCAGTGAGTAGCTTTTGTTATTCAAATTGATACGTAACTAGGTCAGAATGACGTAAGCCGAGACGAGAATAGAAATACTCTTGTTCATACGACATACCTACGTGTGTATAGATACAGTAAAACTTTGTATGCGACAGTGTTGAGACTTTGAGAGTTCCGCATTTTGTATAATTTGTTCATTTTATCTTAACACTGCAGCTTTGGAACTCTGTAGAACTGTTAAAAGCTCAGATCATAGAAACAAGGAGATATGCCATCATAGCAAATTAGTACGGGAACAACTGTCGCCACTTTTAGTACATTTTTCAACACAATTACAAGCGCCCCTCGTGAATATAAAGATCTCCCATGCATTAAACATTCCACACACCCTCAATCTAACACTGTTAATGGTCACTCAACACTAGCACTAAACTAAAACACTGTATTTATATCATCGATCGTGTTCGGTTCTTTGCCAGCGTGTACATTTTATATACGGTCAATGTGACCGTAACAAAGCGTCAATTTTAGTAGCGCCTTGGCACATTTCCCTTGTTTCTATGATCTGAGGTTAAAAGAATAAATTAGAGTCTCGAATATTTTGCAAACAAACTAGGAGTTTCGTGTCGTTCATTGTTCTGAATAATATGACCTTGTACATTGTACAGCATAGCAATACATGTATATCAATTTTACAGTTCAAGCTCGAAAACTTAGACGAAATTTTGGAATTAGCTGAAAAATAATGAATAAGATTTTCTTACATGCTTACCTGCAATACCTACTTAGTACATAATATGTTGTTATAGGTAAAGCCAGTGAAAGTATGAAATGTTTAAGTTATTTTAAATTCCAGTTGTCGTTCGATTCGCTTATATTTACAAACAAAAAAAGTGGTAGGTACACCGAAATATAAGTATCTATTAAATGATATGAACTGACGAAATATTTATGTATTATACACCTCTGCCTAGCATAATAAGCATAATCGGCCTATAATGTTCCCACTGCTGGGACACAGGCCTCCTCTGTGAGAGGGAGTGGGCCGTAGTCCACCACGCGGGCCCAGTGCGGGTTGGTGGACGTCACATGTCTTCGAATTTTTGGTTCTAGGACATGCCGGTTTCCTCACGATGTTTTTCCTTCACCGTTAAAGCAAGTGATAATTAATTTCTAATACGCACGTATCGGATTCAGAGGATTTTAATCTTGTATTTCATTAATTATTTTATAAATATAAGCATTTTTAGAAGAAAGATTTAATTTCCGAACGAAACCTACATTGTGATTTTGCCAAAATAAAATATAAAAACTTATTTTACTGTGTCATTAAGTTTAATTGTATTAATTGATCAATAATTGCAGTTAAATATTTCTCAGATTTAATATCCTATTTTGATATCATTATTTGTTTCAAATGATAAATATAGCAAACTCAGTTGATGTTATGTTTTATCGAATTTACTTAAAGATAACAGATATATTGATTTAAAAATACATTAATTATCCTTTAATGTTTTAAAACAGTTCTAACAAATTAGATTTCATTAAGTTTATCATTATTAAATGTTATTCGGTAAAAATATATGATAGGTTCAAAAGGGCGGCACAATGTTTGACACCATTATTATGGTGGGTAGGGTATAAAAGCCAGGTGATCGGCTAGTTGAGGACCTTTATTCTAATCTTTTTAATCTTTTGACTTTCTTACCGATAGTTTTGTGAAGTAGTGTCTACGAGGTGCCACTTGAGTTAAGTACAGTGTTATTATTCTCTAAATTATGTTAATTTAATATCTTTATATCTGTGTTGCTATATTGCTATGCTTTGTGTATCCTCATTTTATAATTGCTAATTTAAATGAAAATGATTGTCTAAATAATCTAGTTAAATTATGTAGGAATATTCTTGTTTTTCTACCTACATGTTTTACAATGGTTATGACTAAATTTAATTTGTGTATATCATGATGAAACCAATATGTATAAAATAAACCATGGAGTTTCTTGCTCATTCTTCTCCATCGGTAATTTCTTTTGGAATGAGCAACTAGTTTTTCGAGTCACAAAAATAAAAGTCTAGTCTTGCCTAAATTGTGTTATTTTATAATAAAATCCCCTTTTTGTTGGATACCTACCTGCACATATTCATAAATACTTGATAAATCACAAATAATCTCTAACATATATCTATAACAATGTAACCACCAATATAATTTTCTGACACACGCAGGTGCGTGCCTCGGGATCGAACTCGAACCATTCGCCGTGGAAGGCACATGGTTAATCCACTAGGCCTCTGCCTAACCTTCCAGGAAATAGAAACGTGATGTTATGTATGTAGTATGTACTACATACTGTACAATGTACATAATAAAAAAACAAAAAAATCCTGTTATAAAAAAATATTGCTAAATTAGTTACACATTTAAGTCGTATTGACTGCATTTTAATAAGTCATCGTAACTTTGATAACCATTTTCCTTGTTTATAATTTCCTTTTTCATCTTTCATACAGGCTATTTATTTATGCCATTTATGGTCGTTTTTAGGGTTCCGTACCAAAATGGTAAAAAAGGAACCCTTATGGTGCGACTTCGTCTGTCTGTCTGTCTGTCTGTCTGTCACACCTGCTTATTTCAGCAACTACTAATTCTATCGACTTGAAAGGACATGGCAGACGCCCATAGAACGCTGGGCTTCAGATTGTGTAGGTCGGTACAGATATGAAATTAGTTTGGTGTGATCGAGTATTTCAAGAGTATTTAAATTCATTTTTTATTTGTTTTTGTACGTAATTGGGTTAAAGAGAAATCTTCGTATTTATGACGGTTAGGTTAAGTATGGTGTGAATGATCCAATGAAGTACAGCCCGACTAATGAGTTCTCAATTCAAAGGTTTTAGTTGCTGTCGACATGATATTCTGTGGAAGCACGCGCCAGCCAGCATGCACCCGTTTTTGTTTTATTGGTTTTTTCAAACTGTCCACGGCATAATCATTTTATTTCTTATTTATTTCGATTTTAGATTCAAATTTTTAATATCTAAGATAAATTAAGCAAAGAACAATTAAAATATATTTTTATTTTTGGTTAAGCTTTTATTTCTGTACCAGATCAAGCCCAAAACTGCCGACGTCCTTTGGAACAGTTATAAAAAATGCTTGCCAAACTTTATTTTTATTGCAAAAGGGGCCGGAGTGGTGGTCCAAAATTTCAAAGTGGGGTTACTAGGTCAAGTAACATATCACATGAAAGGGCTTAATCTGCACATTTCAAAATATATTTTTATTTTATTTTATGTCTCACAGTTTTCGACATGATGAAAAATGTCTGAAAAAATACCATCCGCCCCCCCTTATCTCCGAAGTTTGCGAAGCGAAAAATCTGAAATAATTAGAGTTGATAGGAATTGACCCAAATATTGCACCAAAACTTAGTTATGCGGTCCGGTTTTTTTCACTTTATACGTCCAAAACCGATACGGAACCCTCGGTGTGCGAGTACGACTCGCACTTGGCTGATTTTTTATAGGTATATAGATTTGGTAGGACTTCAGTGCTGGCACCGACCTCAAAAAAATTTGTAGGCCCCTAATTTGTTTCGTGGGTACCTAGGTAGGTACAAGACATTTATTTCTTTTTTTTATTTCAATATTCAAGAGCAGACAAAGATGAATTTCGATTTTAAACTTTTTAAAATTGTAGGTAATAGGTATCTATTTGAATTTGGAATACTTAGTTCGTCACATATTTTATTACTAAAGTTGAACGCCCATTTATCCGAGCCGAATGCGCTGAAGGAGCCGACCGAACCGATTGCACACCTATCCGCGCCGAAGTAACCGAACACAGATATAGAATAGGCTAGATACCACATGCTTTGATTATTTATATGTCTAGATGGCGTGTCGCCCAGTAATTCCGTTTTTGAAATGGGCCAAAATTTACAGGCTTGTGTACTCACACAAGCCTGTAAATTTCGCTGTCACTCGACAGCATTGTCTTACACTCGTGTCATTTCAAGTCATTTGCGTGTTATTTGTCCATGTGTGCATTTATTTGCAGCTATTAGGGGGAACACGTTTACCTATACTTTTTTCTACGTATTTAGGGCCGCGACAGTCAATCTAGACATATAAATAATCAAAGACCACATGTTTAATAGTATGAAAACGAATGTGCCGTTTATCCTTACTTACGATGACGCCATGCAAGTCATTCAAGAGCCTTGGGTAACCTTTTGAAGAGGTTTTACCATTGACATAATATGTTACCACTAGACACGCAGTTCCGAACATTATCCATGTTACACTCAAGTGTGGTGCATGCACAACACAAGCCTCACATTCACTTTGGCGTTTGGTGCGGTGAGCAACAGAGCGCATTTTACTGCATTACGCACATAAAACCGTAATTCTCGAACTCGTGGTAACATATATATGTCAACGGGTTTTACAGTTAATAACTTCACAATTTGGCATTTTTATGTCTTCATTAACACTATTTGTCAAGTTTCGCTGGTGCGTTTGAAAGAAAACTCAAGTAAGTAGGAGCAAGGCAAGTAGATGCATTGCACCAACGATTCGGGGGCGCTGGGACGGACGGCTTGCGATCTAGCCTACTCTATCGTTCTGTGGTTTTCACGCGTCCATATTAGTTACCGTCATAAATTATGAAACTTGAGCAGCTGGAGGCAGCTAGCAGAATTCTCAGACATTACGCATACCAGGCGCTTTGTAAAAAATCTGTGGACGTCATCATAATTTTGAGGACCTTCTAAATTCTTCCGATTCGGTGCGGATAGGTGGGCGAGATTTCATAGGGTTTCATACAAAGAATTCTAAAATTTGGTTCGGTCAGTTCTTTCCGCGCGTTCGGCTTGGGTAAATGGGCATTCAGCTTAAGTCCTTGCTCAGTGCTCTAACCAATTGAATTTTGAACTCTACATCTAAGAATTTAAGTTAAAAGTTGATCAGACCAAGTAAACACGTTTTCCCATACAAAAGCCACCCCTTTTCATCCTCTTGGGGGCGGAATTTCCAAAAATCCTTTCTTAGCGGATGCCTACCATCATATAAGGAATACGTCCTCCAAATTTCACGTTTCTACGACCAGCGGTTTAGGCTGTGCGTTGATCCATCAGTCAGTCAGGACAAAGCATTTTATTAATATAGAAATGTTGCCCTGATTGCTGATCGATCACTGATGTAGGTATCCGTGCCGTCTTTACGGTCTTTAGAAATATTTTGGCGCCCAGCAAAGTGACAAACAGTTACGCCCGCTTCTTGCGTAGGTACCTAAGTTGGCCCGCATCAAGCAGTAGTTAGACCATTTTTCTAAAATGGCTTAGGCTTAGTCGTGGATCGCCCTCGGCTACCAGCGGACTATAGAGCTTGCATCGTCACTGCACGGAACTCCTTGCTATGAGCCGCGACGTCAGACAAGATTTCGACGTTTGAAAGTTCATTTGTTTATCACCAGTCGTGGCCGACGGATCGATGTCAAAATTATCGTAGTTAACGCAAAATAATTCTATGTTAAATTTTTGTGAAACTTGAAACAAATAGCAAACACAAAATGTCTAAGAAACCGCTTGGTGAGTGATTCTCATGAGCTAATATCTGCTTCGTTAGTAGCGGACACTGGTGCACCGCGGTGGAAGCTAGCCTTTGTTGTAGCTGGGCGAAGAGTAGCTGTTACTGGATGGGCGTCGTGTTGGACAGTAGAGCGTGCGACAACCGGTCGAGAGGCGCTACTCTCTGCCCGGCTAGGTTATATTCTGGAGCAACTACAACAAACTAAAGCAGAGCTTGCGAGTCTCCAAAAGTTGAGTACCTACCACAGTGGACAACCTATTGTAAACCACGAACTAAATGATGTTGTTAGTCGATGTACCTAGTAGCTCGCTGGTCCGGTCGTGGCTAGAGACACTAGGGCCGAGATAAATAAACATTCCTTAGCACCTGCTTTGTTTAAGCCATGTTCCCGTCTCTGTCTTGCTTGCTATTTGCGCGACAGTGACAACGATACTGTTTAGCCAAAGCATGTGCTAAGTAACGTCTATTTATCTCGGCATAACTGTATGCGCGTGGTTGCAGGGCCGGGGCCGGGCGCGTACCGGCTGCCCACCACGGTGGGCTACCCGCAGCACGACCCGTCGCGCTACCGCAACCCCATGTTCTCGTTCGGCACGCGGGCGGGGTACCGCGCGCGCGCGCTGGGCCCGGGGCCCGCCTACCGCATCGAGCGCGTGACGCGCGACGGGCCGGTGTCGGCGCCCGCGTGGAGCTTCGGCGCGCGCTTCGGGCCGCGCGCCACGCTGCGCACGCCGGGGCCCGGCGCGCACGCGCCCGAGCGCTGCCCGCGCATGCGCGAGCCGCGCGCGCCCGCCTACTCCATGGGCGCGCGGCTGGGCTGGGCGCTGCGCCGGCCGGGGCCCGCGCCCAACGCGTACGCGCTGCGCCTGGGGCCCGGCACGCCCGCCTACACCATGGGCGCGCGCGTCGGCTTCGCGCCCAAGGCCAAGTCGCCCGGCCCCGCTGTCTACTTCCAGCGGGACGTCAACGTGTACAAGTGCAAGTGAGTGCTGCGCGGTAAACCTACTGCTCTGTCACATTGTATCACTGTTGGGGACGGGAGAGGCATTACCAACAACAAGGCGATACGCCGCGCATTTACAATATTGTACTGGCCCAGGGGTGTCTGTGTGAGCGTATGGTTATCCGCAGGCCGCCGGTGTTCTCGCTGGGCGCGCGGCTGGAGGGTGCGGGCAGGGCTACACGCACGCCCGGCCCGGCCGCCTACCCACCCAACCTCTACAACATTAAGAAGGTATGTCCACTGTCCACTCTCTCTATGGGCCGTACCACAAAAAAGATAAACGTGTTAAACGCGAATGGTAAGGGTGTATGGTCGCAGGTTTTTCATAAAATTAGGTTTTTGATGAAAAACTGGAAGATGACACATTTTAAACTCAATTTCATCATAAACCTGTAACAATCCAGATTTTTTATCAAAAACCTGAACTGTGATGACATGTGAGGAGGACCTTTGCATTGCCACTCATGGACCGATCAACTACCTACATCTGTCTGTACCCTGTGTTAGATACTCTTCAAGTTTTGATTATATAGTTCTAAATGTTTATACTTACCTACTTGCTATACCTACAACTACATAGGTACCTTAGCTACAGAGAGCCGGTTATTGAGCGTAAAATCTGCTCAAGCTAGAGTCCATAAATGATCGGGCACGCCGCAATAGCGGCGGTAAGGCCCGTGATGAGGGAGTGGCTCGGGAGACGGCATGGCGCCCTTAGCTTCCGGCTTACACAGGTGCTTTCTGGACACGGGTGCTTCGGAAGGTACCTGTGCCGTATAGGCCGGGAGCCGACGCCCGGTTGCCACCATTGCGATGACTGCCCCGACGACACGGCGCAGCACACACTTGAGGAGTGCCCAGCTTGGGCAGTGCAGCGTCGTGACCTCGTCGCGGCAGTCGGTGCTGCGGGTGGCCTCTCGCTCCCGGCCGTGGTTGAGGCCATGGTCGGCAGCGAGAGCGCTTGGAACGCCGTCAACTCCTTCTGCGAGGAGGTGATGGACGCCAAGGCGGCGGCGGAAAGGGAGAGGGAGGCGGTGTCCTCTCTCCCCATCCGCAGCAGACGCACCGGGCGCCGTAGGGCGGCCAACGATCTCCGGCCACCATAGGGTGCGGCCTGCGGGCGGCGGACTTGGGGCGTCCGTCGCCCGAACGGAAACAGGCCCGAGACGGTAGCGCGACGTGTTCCGCGCGCGCCTCTCCAGAAGAATTGCGGCCGTACATGACGGCCGCATAGGGTGGCGGGGCCCGCCTTTCATATGGCGGGCCAATACCTGCCGGGGGTGCGGACGAATGCGCAAGCGACTCCCGCGCCCCCGGCGTAAGGTAATTGGAGGAACACCGGGGTGGTTTTAGTCAGTAAGAGTCTGACAGACCCCCTCGCCCTCCCCAGGGCGGGGGACATCCATGAGGATTTCCACCTCGAAAAAAGTCGAGTCCATAAATGATCCTGCCCTGAACCCCGAGTCCCAAAGTCGTGTAGTCTCCTCTGTTACTTCCTCCGTGACAGCTACGTCGGTGAATATTGTAACATTACAGAACCCGTACGCGTACTCGTTTGGTACGAAGCACGGCGACTACGCGCCGCCCATGATCGTAAAGGAGGACACCATGGACTGCCTGTAGCACCGTCGCAGCCAACTGGCGAGCGAGTGGGCCAACCTCCATAGATCAGGGGGTCTCGCTTCAGGTCTATTCAGGTATATACACGATATAGGTATTCGCTGCAGCTGTGGAGGGCGAAAACCGAGGGGGTAGGTTTGTGGCATTCTCGCTGTTCAAAAAGCTAATTTCGCTACTGCTAGGCAACGAAACATGGATTTTTCCTATTTAGTGAATTCCGTGCCCTCCGCCGAAATCTGATTTGCAAAACAAACAAAAAGATACCATCAACCCAAGCGGTTCTTAGTATTTCCGCTACCCACCGCAGGTGTAAATGTCACCTAGATATATTTGACCAGCCGGGCTAACATGCGCGCCGCGACAAATTTTGTCGACTGTTTTGTCTCGCTCTTACTCGTGCGAATACGAGACAAATGCACGATAAAAGCGTCGACAAAATTTTGTCGCGGCGCTCATGTTAGGCGCTCAGTAGGGCTAACATGCGCGCCGCGACAAATTTTGTCGACTGTTTTGTTTCGCTCTTACTCGTGCGAATATGAGACAAATGCACGATAAAAGTGTCGATAAAATTTTGTCGCGGCGCGCATTTTAGGCGCTCAGGTCTCTCGTTATGCGACGAGTACCTAGAGCTGCCATCACCTAAATAGCCGACTCTGGACAAAGATTAGAAATTCGGCATAGGGCTGCTATAAAAGCACTGGTTCTGATTGTTGTACATCGCACTAAACTAATTTTAATCACACTTTATCTCTTTCTTACAAATATCATTGAAAAAGGACAGAAAATATTATGAACTGTCAAATTAATCTACGCCCTTGTATTTTACGGGAAAGTAGTGGTGTCCTATTGCGATGACGACTAAATTCACGTTGAAAGTATGCAAGTTGACTAATTTGACAGGATTAAAATTCTTTTATCTCTTTCTTATGTGTTTTTTATTAGAAAGAGACATATTGAGACTAAATTAGTTTAGTTCGTAAAAGAACAGAATTGGCACAAGTGTTCCATTATTTCGTTCGGAATATTTCGTGCTTTTGAGTGCCATTATTATAACTTGTTTTCAGATACGTTTGCCAAGCGACAGCGCTAGAGTAATATGAGTGAAAAAATATAATCACAATAAACTTGTACCACAAATAATAAAAAATATGATATCTTAACTTGCAGCTTTTTTTAATTTTCGCTTTTTAGGGTTCCGTACCAAAATGGTAAAAAAGGAACCCTTATGGTGCGACTTCGTCTGTCTGTCTGTCTGTCACACCTGCTTATTTCAGCAACTACTTATGCTATCGACTTGAAATTTGAAACAGTTATAAAAAATGCTTGCCCAACTTTATTGCAAATGAAAAAAGTCAAAAAATATTTTTATTTTCATTGCAAAAGGGGCCGGAGTGGGGGTCTGAAATTTCAAAGTGGGGTTACTAGGTCAAGTGACATATCATATGAAAGGGCTTGAACTGCACATTTCAAAATATATTTTTATTTTATTTTATGTCTCACAGTTTTCGACATATGATGAAAAATGTCTGAAAAAATACCATTCCCCCCCCCCCTTATCTCCGAAGTTTGCGGGGCGAAAAATCTGAAATAATTAGAGTTGATAGGAATTGACCCAAATATAGCACCAAAAATAAAACGATGTTCCTAACTAGTACAGTATTTTCAAAATCATCAAAATGCCTTCACAAACAAACTTAGTTATGCGGTCCGGATTTTTTCACTTTATACATCCAAAAATGATACGGAACCCTCGGTGCGCGAGTACGACTCGCACTTGGCTGGTTTTTTTAAATTAATGTTATAATATTTAACCTTAATAATTGCTATGCTTTGGCAAGTAAGGTAAATAAACCTTTAGGTACCCGTCCGGGTTTCCCAGGGTTCGTCTTAGTTCGACCAACCGGCATGGGCCCTGGGCCCGCGTGGTGTTAGTCGGGTAGTAGCCCCGCGTGGGGCGACAGCCCACTCCTTTTCACAGAGAGGAGGCCTGTGTCCCAGCAGTGGGGACATTATAGGCTGATTATGCTATGCTATGCGTCCTAGTTTGGGAGGACATCCGGGGGCGTCTAGGTTCATAAAAAGTGTCGGCGTGAAACCCGGACGACCGTTGCGTTGGCAGTTTCGTCCCTTTTCTAATGTTTGTGACTAATTTAGCAATGCTTAGCTATCATATTTCATATTTTCAGAGGCATCCGGGGTGACGAACATCTGTCGCTCCAGATTAAACTAGCTCTCGTTACAAGAACAGTTCTCTGGATTGGAAGAAGTGGCAAGGGGGGTGCTCGGGTGTCCGAACTACCACACCGTTTAAGCTTGGACAGTCACCGAAGGTTCCTAATGCATTTGACATGTAAGTGATGTCAATATGTGTGTCACATACCTACCTAAGTACCTATAGATCACGACAAAAAAATCGTATGGTCCAGTGAAGATGTGTAACGTCGACTTGTATTAGAAATCAAATTATTTGGGAAATTATTTACGTTGAATTGTAAAAATATTTTAATCGCGAACTGTGTCAAATTGTTTGTAGTGTTGTGAAATGGATTCGGTCGCGTATAATTTTTATATCGATATTTTTGTAGACCGAGTGAATCCGACTGTATTGTTTTGTAATTTAGTCAAATCAAGTTTTTTTTAATATTCAGCTTGTAAACTAATCATGTAAGTCGTACATACGTAGGTACCTGTTTAACTTTTGTAAATCGTATTGTGAACATTTTGAATTGTTGTGAACTCAATAAATCTACATTTTGTATAACTCGTTTATTGTTTAACAATAATACCTAATTAGTATCTAAGTACATCTAACATTACATGGTAATTATACACAGTCTACCAATCACACTGGCACTCTATAATGTAGGAGTAGGTACCCCTAGCTATGGATCTGAACCGGGTATTGCCCGTGGACCACCTGTTTCGACCACCTAGGTGGTCCACGGGCAATTTTTCTTGCCCGTAGACTACCTTCGTCCACCTAGGTGGTCCACGGACAATTTTTCTTGCCCGTGGATCAAAAATGTACTATCTGCAACATTTTGCACTGTCTTCTTCTGCATGGTTCTGTTCTCTGTACTTTTACCATTCTACTCATAACTTTAATTCTACGCGTAACAATGCTGTCAGGGTACTTGTGTGTAGTACTACTATCATTATCGATCTCCATTCCCAGGACTACTTAAAACTATAAAAATATTGTCGGTATGTATACTGTCATGAAAAGAGACAACGAAATTATTTTAAAATATTTCATAGTTCCCACCGTACCAGTTCACCCAGGTGGACTACGGGCAAGAAAAATTGCCGGTGGACCACCTAGGTGGTCGAAAACAGGTGGTCCACGGGCAATACCCGATCTGAACCTATGGAAGTTATACAAATAGAGAATAAATAAATAAACAGTGCCTCGCACTTTCACCCCCGTTGCTCGGCTCCTAAGGATCGTAGCGTGATGTTAAATAGCCTATAGTACTATTCCTCATGAATTTGGCTATCATATACAAAAAGATTTTTTCGAATCCGACTGATAATTCCTTCAAACAATCAAACTCTTCAGCTTTATTGTTCGTGTAGATTTAACACATCACTCCTTCATTCTCTGATAGAGTTATTAGTGAACCGGTTTTTAGACAATCAGCCAGCTTAATATGGTTCTGGGGATACCGACACAGAATATAAATTGACGTTATTAATGGGGATCCATCAAGGTAGCGCGCTAAATTAAAAACTTCTAACTCTGTTTTACGTTTTATGTTGATCAAAATTCTTACGTTCAATACGCGACAATAATGATAATATAGTTACTAAAGAATAATCATTAAAATATCCTTGAAATTATATTTGAGGATAATCGCAATGTTTTCACGAAATATTCGTATTTTCCTCAAGTATAAATTTCGACACTGATAAATCACTTTACCTTAATGCACGTGTAAAACGATACACTTAAAGATGGACAATCCACCAGGTTTCTTTGGTAAACACCCGATAAACACTCGGTAAACAGGGCATTACCACAAAAAAGATAGACACGCGTTAAACGCGAATGCTACCAAAAATAATACGCACTTGTTTTAGCACTAACTTGTCTAAAACGAGTGTGTATTATTTTTGGTAGCATTCGCGTTTAACGCGTACCTAGTATCTTTTTTGTGGTAAGGGTGAAATTTGTGTTTTTACCGGGTACCAATAAAACCTCGTGGATTGCCCATCTATAGATGCACAAAATATTAAATCCCTAACCTCAATTTATGTGTCTTTTGCTATATCCACATTCTCACACTAATGTAGATAACTATGTCAGTCGCTGTCTGTTTGTATCTTCTTACGATAATTAAACGACTGAACTGATTTTGATGAAAGGTATTGATAGCTTGAACCCTAGGAAAGGATGTATATACAATATCTAATACTTTTTATACGGGTAACTAAATAAATACAAGATACCTACAAGCTATTTCGATTTCAAATTTCATTAAAATCGATGAAAATCTAAAAGAGTTAATTCCGCATTTAAAATATTATTTTGGATTAACTTTAGTTTTATTTATCACCTGCACCTACTATAGTCATAAATTATGACTAGTCATTTATTATACATATATGAACACATATCCAGATAGGTATGTGTGTGTGCACCCGAAATAAATTGAACTCTGATTCTAAAGATATCACTCGTAATCACAGGTCAACGTAGGTATACCTACTAGTTATTGTCAATAAAAAGCAACGTATACTAGATGTGTAAAATATTATTGTCAATAAAAAGTATCATATTTATTATAAAAGTTTTAACGTTTCTTTGTCTACTATGTCTTCCGTCTAATAATCCAGCGATAAGTTATCTATGAGTCATCGAAAAACTCGGAGTTTTTGCTATACATATGTATTATGTATGTCGGAGCCAGTGATGACGTATGCACTTTAAAATCGAAACACAAGCACCTTTGTTTGGTGTTATGCGGGGTCTAGGGGTATGGTGTCGATATGGAGCGACGGTCGGAGTCTGAGCCTGAGAAAGTGATGGCTAAGACGTGGTCGCGACACAATCATACTGGCCTAGGAACTGCTCAGTGTTTCTATTGAAGCTTAGAATCCTAATATTAGTGTCATAGTGTCAGGCTCTATAGGCCGACCGTTTAAGTGAGTCCTCGCCTGCGCGGTACAGGGGCGCGGGGGTATGACGACTAAGGGGACTGAGACAGGTGCGGGCGGTGGGCGCATTTCATCTCGTATGTATCTTACTAAGCGCCCCCACCGCCCGCACCTGTCTCAGTCCCCTTGGTCGTCATACCCCCGCGCCCCTGTACCGCGCAGGCGAGGACTCAGTTAGACGGTCGGCCTATAGTATTACTAGTGTAATAGACAGTCTAGATTGTGTGAGCGTTATAGGAGCTTATTTCTCTTAGTACCCGTATCCCATTTCTGCGCCCACAATGTATCTGGGCCCCAAGTCTGCTAACGCAATTGTTATAATCGTGTCAGAATAGTGTCTCAATGGCATCGTTTTGACCAATGACGAGAGTTAGGCTTACTCTAAGCCAATGACCGTTTAGGTTTTGATAGTAATGCATAATGGTGTCGTTATGACACCATTCTTACACTATTCAAATAGCAAAATTGGGGCCCTGATCATGAATCCTGACACGGAGGTTCCGACACGTATAACTAGCTGTTCCCCGCGGTTTCACCCCCGTTGCTCGGCTCCTAAGCGGCGTAGCGTGATGTTAAATAGCCTATACTATTCCTCATGAATCTGGCTATCATATGCAAAAAGATTTTTCTAATCCGACAGGTCATTCTAAAGATTAGCGCGTTCAAACAACTGTTTGTTTGTGCGCGCAAACTCTTCAACTTTATAATATTAGTGACGATTTCAGGTATTTTTATGGTTCCGTACCTCAAAACGAAAAACGGAACCCTTACAGGATCACTTTGTTGTCCATTTGTCACCGGACCATAAGTGGTGCCATATGCTCATAGATGGCGCCACTAGAAGTATGCAGTAGCGCCATCTATGATCAAGATATTATACAGGGTGGCAGGTTAGACAGTGGAAATATTTAAAGGGGTCATTGTACTCATCATTATGAACAACTTTTACTATGGGACCAACCATGGAATCGCGAAAAAAAAATCTGCTGTTCCATACATTTATGTTCACATAACTTAACAAAATGTATGGTACAGCTGTTTTTTTTTCGCGATTTCAGGTTTGGTCCCATAGTGAAAGTTGTTCATAATAATGAGTACAATGACCCCTTAACCTGTCACCCTGTATATCTACTATGATGTAATAGCGACATAGATGGCGCTATTGCATATTTCGGAACCCTCAGGGCGCGAGTCGTACTCGCACTTGTCCAGTTTTTTTTTTGAGAAAGCATAATAAAATAAAACGTTGACGTTGTCTTGCGATACTCACATTACGATAACCTGCAGTTTACGATATCAGCAATCGTTGCATGAGTTAAAACTATGAATATCTTACTTTGTCGTGACGCTGTCATTATGTAGGTCTCATCTTGCCTAGCCTTTTCCCAAATTATATTGGGGTCGGCTTCCAGTCTAACTAGTTTTGGCTGAATATCAATCTTTTACGTGGAGCGACTGCCATCTGACCTCCACAACCCAATTAATGGGTAATACCGGTATTCGAATGTTAGACCAGCTGTCAGACTTTAGGGCTTCTGACTACCCGTAACGATTGTCAAAGATATTCCTATGGCAACCGGGACCGACTGCTTAACGTGCTCTCCGAGGCACGGAGGGGTCTCGATGTGTAAAGAACGGTCACCCATCCAAGGACTGACCGCGGCAAGCGCAGCTTAACCTCGCAGATCGATCGATCAGCGCGGCCGTCATTTAGCCACGAGCCCCTCACGCTGTCATTATGTAGGTAATTGTATAATATTACTAAACTTGAAATTTTACAAAGGTCGGTTGAAGAAATTAGTGAGTAAATACTTACGACTGCTTTTTAAAACGGCAACAAAATTAAAAGGTGTCCAATAACAATGCGTAGCACCATAAAAAAGTGTAAGTACTTAATTTAACGTAAGTCACATGCTTATCGATTCATAGAACAATTAGACAAATGTTCTATTTTCCTGTAATTACAAGCAACAATGTTCCTTAGCGGAAAAAATAGTAGATAACTTTGAGTTTGTTTCGGTGTTTCTTTTCAAAGGTAGTCATATAGCAAACACCGACCTCATCTAGCGTGTAAAAGTGTTATTTTTAACCTATTTACAAAATAAATATTATTTACAAAAAATCTCACGTGGTATTCAATCCCTGGTCAATGCTATGGTCCCTGATATACGCCTTGGCCATATCAGAAATCAGCTCAATAAACTGCGGCTTGATTTCTGTGAACTGCGGCAGGGTTAGCCCAGCAAGGTTGAGGGTTAACGTCTCTTCTGGAGGGTTAAGTACGGGCTCTGCTACAGGGATTTCTTCACCGATCTCAGGCAGAGGCCCTAAAAGAGATAGATTGGATGTTTGAATAGTGCTGTCACTCTCTAACACTGTCAAAGTGTCAGGACTGTTATGTGGACGTTATCTTCTGGTCACAGTTCACAACCGTGGCGTGTACCGTTGTTAAATATGTGAGTAAGAAAGAAAGAAAAGAAAGAAAATTTCGTCAGTCAATGCTCTTCGTCTATTGGACTATTTTCTATTGTGTATTTTAACTGTCTATTGTCTATTGGGCACAAAGTGTACATGCGCAATCAGTGCTCACGACTCATCACGAAACTTTCACACGGTGCCGCCATGGTGCCGCCCAGCTAACCATCGTTCAAGGGAGAACCTTACCGTGATATTCTCCCTCGAACGTTCGCAAACAAATTGGCAGTTCTCGCGGTGACATCACGGTTTGTCGGTACAGAAGAGACAGGTATACTGGAGTAGGAAGATAAGGTTCCCTATCAAAAAGTACAGTCAGTGCCCCACATTGTCTGACTCTTAAAAATAGTAAAATACTAAGAGGGGTCACATAAATGGTTGATTGGGGCGACGCTGATGCATACGTCATGCTCGTGAACGGGCGCCTTCAGTTGGAACTGATCCATTCGATCCACCATGGCAATGCGTTGTTTCTGTTCTTAATTATGTTACAACAATGACAAATTAACTAGTGGTAAATGTAGTATGTAAAATAGTTGAATAATATAAGAATAAGAAAAATGTATAATCACTAACATTAAAAGGGCACGGACGAAAAGTCTGTGGTGTAAAATAAATAAACAATAAAAAAAGAAAGAAAGAAATAAAAAAAAGACGGGTCACATAATGTGGAGCACTGACTGTACATAAAAACACACTTACACATCAGTTTCACACTGAATGAGAAGCCTTTCTTCAGCTCATAGCCGGGTTTAGCCTCAAACCGCACGAACATGCGGCTGACGTCGGAGAACCTGTACCTCCTCACGGAGTTCAGACGGTAGGAGAAGATGAGGCCGTCCGTACCGCTTGCGTCCAGTCCACCTGTGAATAGGGAAGAATATAGTTCTCTTATGTTATTAAATATTTTAAGAGAATTCTCAAAAATCTAATGTCGTGCAGGTTTTGAACCTGTGACCTCTGGCGAACCGTGCCGATGCTTTACCAACTAAGCTACCGCGACCCGCTCGGTCAACTCGACATTTGAGGTCCCATTGTAACGCCTCTTATGAGCGTTTAGCGACACCTATCGGAAACTATTACAGACTCCAACTCAATGCTCTGCTCGCGACATTCGATTTTTGAGAATTCTCTAACTTAAGAGTTTGACATGTTTCAAATTCACAAAAATGTTGTTCTCCATAGTCAGGGCCGGCCCGTCCATGGGGGTGATTCTCGCGGGTGATATATTGATATCGAATTCGATATCAATATCGAACTCGCGAGAATCACCCCCCATATAGGCAAGTTAGGCAATGGCCTAGGGCGTACGGGACGAGCGAGCTACGTCGAGCTGACTTGCGCCTCTGCGTAGAGCGCCAGCTCTAGTCTACTACTACTCTAGACGACTACTAGTCAGCTGCGTAGAGTGTACCCGCCTACCTACCCGCATAACAGTACCTATTAAAGTGTACCTACACACAAGAAGAAAGATAGCAATTCTCTAATATTAGTTTAGTTGGTATTAAAGAGAATTTCTAATATTAGTTCAGTTGGAATTAAAGAGAATTTCCGACTTCAACGCGGATTGAGTCACGATCAGAGCTAGTAATAAGTAGATATAATTAATAATAATAATTTGATTACTCTTTGTTGACATTTAAACTTTTCTGGTGACACATCAATTTTAATTATGTTGAAAACATTGGAGTGAATCATTGATTTACGTGTAAAATTAGACATTTATTTTAGTGTACTGGGTCAAAATATTGCAACTGATTAGTATGTTGGTAACTATGTATCACAGTCTGTTGACTCATTAATTTAATTTTTCTTATTTTTGTGTTAGTCACATTAACTTTGAAATTAATGTGATTGACATTGAAATTAAATGTGAAAGTTTGTGTGTGTGTGTGTTTGTTACTCTTTCACGGTGAAACGGCTGGACGGATTTGGATGAAATTTGACGAAAAGGTAGTCTGAGACCTGGAAAAGCACATGGGCTTTTCATCCCTTTTTACACATAGAGGAAGTCGCGGGCAACAACTAATTAAGAAACGCTCGAAAAATGTATGAAATTCAGATCGCCCTTCAAGGTTTGAAGGGAGGGTGGTATACTAATCTCTTCCAGTGCTGGTAGCAACTTTTAATTTCTACTTTTGCCATCAGCTTCTGGTTGACTTATATATACCTCGTGATGATCTCGCGAGGTAAAATAAGGTACTCCCTCACTTAAAATTTATGAGCTACCAACTAGTTCATGGTGTTAACACTTACCTGGTTTCACAAGAAGATAGTCACCAACATTGACAGCGAAATCAGTAATATTCATTTCAATTCCTATACCAGGACCATCGAATATCCAATCAATAATATTGTTTGTGGGATACGGACTTGGATATCCAGGTGATTCGACCACAGTTGGCTCATCCACTGATAGAGTAATATGAATAGGTGCCACGTGTTTCGCGAAACTTTCAGAATTTACATCAAAATCTTCGCTGTGAGTAGCAACAAACTGTGTCATTAGATCACTGAGCTCCGCACTGGATAAATCGTCTACCATCACTGATTTCTGTTCGATGTTCTCTTCAATCTTGGTGTCGTTCGCCTCAAGGGGTTCAAACTCAACAGCCTCTTCGTTCCTAGGTTGTGTCTCGTCAACTAATGCGTCATTTCCATAGGATTTGAGCTCTTTGATATCATCAGTAAATATTTGTTTGATGACGCTATCGATATCGTCGTCAGCGTTGGGTTCGCTGTCACTGAGATCATCGTAGTTGTCAACATAGTCGAAAGCCTCCTTTGCTTCATCATTTTTCTCAATTGGAATGGAAGTATTCTCCAACGCTACTTTTTCAACTGTTCCATTATTATTTATGTCAAACTCAACTAGTTCCTGTTCGTCATTCTCATTTTCGTTTGACTCATTTTGCTCCACAGCATTATCAATCTCAGCAAATATTTGTGATAGGTTGCTATCATCTATGTTTTCATATTCATCATTATCTTTTTGTTCATCTGATACTAAGTCTGCTGCTTCTTTATTTTCATTATCATCAGCAGTTTCGTCATTTTGTTTTGAGTCTTTAGGCTCAGCAGCATCAGCTTCTGCGTTTCGCCAAGACAAAGCGACGTCTTCGTTGTAGGGCTTGCCATATTTTTCTTCATAGTCTTGTACATTATCTCCTTCCTCGTCAGTTTCCTTGTCTTCTTCAGAATTATCATCTTGCAATTTATCAAGAGTCTCAAATAATTTATCTAAGTCAGAATTCAGATCAGCATATATTTTTGCAGGTGTGTCTTCTTCGATTTCATCATTATTTTCACTAAATACGTCTTCGTCGCTCTTTTCCTGTTCATCAGAATTATCATAATCGCTAGCTTCAAATCCGTCATTACTTTCTGCTAAAAGTTTGTTCGTCTCCTCAATGACTTCATCGATATTTTTATCATTGATTGCTGGTTCTTTTAGTCCCTCAATGAAGTCTTGTTCTTTGTTTAAAATATCTCGAGTCTCCTCCATGATATCTTTGTTGTCTTCTGTCGTTGGTACAGGTAGAGGAGCAACGTCGCTTTCAACTGCACCACCCCAAATGTCATCATCAAGGTGGAGTTCTTTGAATTCATCATCACTTTGTTCAGGAACACCGAACTCTTTATCCTCTTCTAAAGGTAAGACTTTATGTACTACGACTTTTTCAGTCACTGGAGCATCATCAGGCACCGGTTCTTCTTGAGCTGCTACCTCTTTAGTATCCTCAACTCGTTCTTTTTCCACAGAATTTGATCGGTTATCTTCAATCTGGTAATCTTCCATGGCATCGAATTCTTGGCTTTCTGGTTCAGCTCGTTCTGTGATTGGTTGGTTAACATCTTGTATTTCGGGTGGCTTGATAGTTTCTGCTTGTTTTATTTCTGTCTTCTCATTGCTATCATCACCAGCATCGTTGTAGGCGTCATAGTTATCGTAGTCATTTGACCAATAATCTGGGAAGGCGTCATAGTCTTGTTGCGCTGAAACAAAGAAAAAACATAATATAAGTATTAGGCTTGTGACGTCAATAACAAAAAATGTTAAGTAACCGGTTTGGAAATTGCCCGGTAATTTACCTATTTTATCAATTTCAATGTTATCAGATCTATCGAAGTCGCATTAATTTGGTTTCCTTTTTTCAATATCTACGGTATTGTAATGTAGATCATAATCTAACGTGATCGGTTACAAACACATCGCATTTATAAAAATTGTACAATATTATTGTAAGTTGACTGCCTCTTTAGTTTAGGCTCAAGGCACACTGAGGCAGAGTCGAAGCATCGCGTCTATTTACTACTAAATATTGAAGAGCACTGACAGCCTCGTTGGGGTGGGCGGCTGGCTAGTACTACGAAGAAGTCAAGCGGTATCTCTGATTCATCGTACTGGAATCAGATGAAATGTGGCTTGGATTTTAAGTTGGACCCCAAGCTACCAAACTGTGAAAACCACATCAATATTCCTTCAGTACTTTTTGCGTGATGCGTGCACAAATAGACAAACAGACAAAAATTTAAAAATATAATTTCGGGCATGGTTACGTCCCAGTACCCTATCCCGACTGTTTTTTCTGGAATATCTTCAATGTACACGTACACGTATGTGCAAGGTCGTTAAACCACCACCGCCTAGTGGTTTAACCATGTGCCTCCCACGGCGAATGGTTCGAGTTCGATCCCAAGGCACGCACCGCTGACTTTTCGAAGTTATGTGCGTACTAGAAATTAATTATCTCTTGCTTTAACGGTGAAGGAAAACATCGTGAGGAAACCGGCATGTCCTAGAACCAAAAAATCGAAAACATGTGACGTCACCATCCGGCGGCACTGGGCTTGCGTGGTGGACTATAACGGCCCACTCTCTAACCTGACCTGCATGGTACTTACATAGTGTAATTTTTATTGTCTGGACTTTTAAAGAGACCTTGACCTTTGAGTTTGTTTCGGTGTTTCTTCTCAAAGGTAGTCAGATAGGAAACACCGACCTCATCTAGTTTAAAAAGAATTAATCTAGTTACTCGTAACCTATTTGCAGAATAAACGATTTCATTTTATTTCATTTCCCTCTCTCACAGAGGAAGCCTGTGTCCTAGTAGTGGGAACATTATAGGCTGATTATACTATGCTATATGCCTATGCTAAGCATGTGTGTAACAGACAAACTAGGTACTCTACTGCCAGTCATAAAACCATTAAACATTCTAATGACTAATAAATTAATAATACCACGATGTTTAGTTGGGTAGGTAATAAAAATAAACACTTAATTGTTTTATTATTATGATTCATTTGTTTATTTTCATGAAATATAATAGTTGTGGTCAGGGCTGCCATATTGCGAGTAGGTAGGATATCAACATTTTTCACGAAAAAATAATTATACTTACATAAAATATACATAGTGGGTGAAAGTACCATAATATATTTTGTTGTTATATGAAATAGGGTCACAGCAGCACAATAATTTATTCTGTCACTAACTTTATTTTACCTATGAGTACCTACCACAATATGGTATGAATAAAAAAAACCGGCCAAGTGCGAGTCGTACTCGCACACCGAGGGTTCCGTATCATTTTTGGACGTATAAACTGAAAAAATCCGGACCGCATAAATAAGTTTCTTTGTGAAGGAATTTTAATGATTTTGAAAAAACTGTACTTGTTAGGAACATCGTTTTATTTTTGGTGCCATATTTGGGTCAATTCCTATCAACCCTAATTATTTCAGATTTTTCGCTCCGCAAACTTCGGAGATAAGGGGGGGGGAATGGAATTTTTTTGGTCATTTTTCATCATATGTCGAAAACTGTGAGACATAAAATAAAATGAAAATATATTTTGAAATGTGCAGATCAAGTCCTTTCATATGATATGTCACTTGACCTAGTAACCCCACTTTTAAATTTTGGACCACCACTCCGGCCCCTTTTGCAATGAAAATAAAAATATTTTTTGATTTTAGGGTTCCGTACCAAAATGGTAAAAAAGGAACCCTTATGGTGCGACTTCGTCTGTCTGTCTGTCTGTCTGTCTGTCTGTCTGTCACACCTGCTTATTTCAGCAACTACTTATGCTATCGACTTGAAATTTGGAACAGTTATAAAGAATGCTTGTTCAACTTTATTGCAAATGAAAAAAGTCAAAAAATATTTTTACTTAGTTATGCGGTCCGGATTTTTTCACTTTATACGTCCAAAAATGATACGGAACCCTCGGTGCGCGAGTACGACTCGCACTTGGCCGGTTTTTTTTCATTTGCAATATAGTTGGACAAGCATTCTTTATAACTGTTCCAAATTTCAAGTCGATAGCATTAGTAGTTGCTGAAATAAACAGATGTGACAGACAGACAGACAGACAGACAGACAGACAGACAGACGAAGTCGCACCATGAGGGTTCCTTTTTTACCCTTTTGGTACGGAACCCTAAAAATTGTTTGGAAGCCCCAATAGGCTATTTTAGTTATGTGAATATCCAGTTCCAATAACATACGTGTCGAATTGATAACCTCCTTCTTTTTGAAGTGGGTTAAAAAAGAGTTGACAACCCTAGTTGCAGTCGCAGTATAAGGTATTAGTCAAGTATAACCGCATTGCTTCTATTGATTTCAATGTAATAAATTATTATTGTTGCTCAGGCCGAAGAGAATAACAATTTATTGTTGGTAACGATTAATCATCGTTACCTCGCCAGTTCCTATGTTGTGGTCGGCTTCCAGTATTACTAGATGCGACTAAATATAAATATTTTACTTGGAGCGACTGTCATCTGACATTAATAAACCGCTTATTTAATGTTCCCGCTCAGCACACTTAGCAGTGATAGCCTAGTGGTTTAACCATGTGCCTCCCACGGTGAATGATTCGAGTTCGATCCCGAGGCACGCACCGCTGACTTTTCGAAGTAATGTGCGTATTAGAAATTAATTATCACTTGCTTTAACAGTGAAGGAAAACATCGTGAGGAAACCGGCATGTCCTAGAACCAAAAATTCGAAAACATGTGACGTCCACCAACCCGCACTGGGCCCGCGTGGTGGACTACGGCCCGCTCCCTCTCACAGAGGAGGCCTGTGTCCCAGTAGTGGGAACATTATAGGCCGTTTATGCTTATGCTTATGCTACACTTAGCATGACCAATTCTATCTTTATCCTACCAAAGAATAGACAAAGTTCTTTCTAAGCAACTCATTACCTCTTGTGCCCGAGTACGAGGCGACCCGTGCTTGGCTTATCAGAGTTTTGTCTACTGAAGAATAGAAACATTTCTTATCTTCATTTAACATCGCCATGCCTAAATCGGTAGATATCTTTCTGCAATCTGTCGTTTTGTTTATTTTTCCGTGTACAAAACCCGTTTCTATGTATAGTGCTCATGCTACGTGTGATGCGACTGAATCTTAGATCAATATGACATTATTGATCGAAGGACTGAATATCAATATTTTACACTAGACTTGTGCCCGAGACTCCGTCCGCGTGGACTACAATGAAATGATCAGATGACCAGTTTAAATGACCTCCGTAGTGTAGGTTGGCTAGTACTACCAAGAGGTCAAGCTGTATCTCTGGTTTTTTTTAGCGGAATCAGATGAAACGTGGCTTAGATTTTAAGTTGGACCATAAGCTATCGAACTGTGAAAACCAAATCAAAATCCGATCAGTAGTTTTCGCGTGAGGCCCGCACAAACAGACAAACAGATAAACTGCTGAATCTGTACCAATATTATAAAGCTGAGTTTGTTTATTTGTTTGAACGCGCATTAGCGCGTTCAAACAAATAAACAAACTCATAATATTTTTTCCAATTCGACTGGTAGTTCCAGAGATTACTCTGGAACTACCAGTCGGATTCGAAAAAATATTTTTGCATATGATAGCCAGATTCATGAGGAATAGTATAGGCTATTTAACATCACGACGACCCTTAGGAGCCGAGCAACGGGGAATAGCTAGTGCGAAATAAGATAAGAATGAACGACCTTTACCCGTCTGCATAATTAAACTAGAAATTATTATTTAGTCTCGTTCATGATGTTAATGATAAATAAATTAATTGAAACACATGTAATTGGATGAGATAACCTTGAGGTTGATGAAAGATATACCTACAGACACTTTGCACTCTATTACTACAAAATGACAAAATGTATAGGTACAGGCTGGCTTCATGCAATGAGTCAGATCATAGAAACAAGGAGATGTGCCAAGGCGCTATCGAGCTTGATGCCTGATCTTGAGCAAATTGCTCATATTAAAAACGTACGCGCTGGTGACGAACCGAACACGATCGATGGTATAAATACAGTGTTTTAGTTTAGTGCTAGTGTTGAGTGACGATTAACAGTGTTAGATTGAGGGTGTGCGGAATGTTCAATGCGTGGGAGATCTTTTTATTCACAAGGATCGCTTAATGATGCACGTAATTGTGTCGAAAAATGTACTAAAAGTGGCATCAGTTGTTCCCGTACTAATTTGCTATGATGACATATCTCCTTGTTTCTATGATCTGAGGTACGTACCTACGGCCATTTAAAAAAAATTGAAAATTTATTTTTTTATAAAAACCCGACCACGGTTTGTCCAACGTCTGGTGTTATAGAACCACCAAAAAATATAGTTAAAAACTATAACCCGACTACGAAAAAAATCGAACTGAAAAGCATGAAAAAAGAAAACATTACGGCCTGACAGCCTGAAATTGTTCTCTGGCCGTGGTCGCATGCCCTGTTGGAGTCAGTTATACGGTGGCATGCGACCACGGCCTGTTTAATATAAGTATTAATTTAAAAGATTTATTACTCAATGTTTTTACATTGAGTAGGTAATCAATCTTTTTTGTAAATAATTAGAATTTTATTTCTTTCGTCTCTATCCAATTTTGATTATTAGAAGAAGACAAAATATTACAAAATAATTTATATCGTCGCTCTATAGAATTGAAAATGTATTATTTCATCAGAATGTTGGGATTGTCCCAAAAACCCGGTGTCTTCGTTAATTTCATACATTTTTCTCGTGCAGTGGGATTCCATGTTTCGTGGGCGTGAAAAATGTCCTAAACATCCAAATTCCAGAAAATCCAACTTCTTTATACAGTGGGTTACAAACGTGCGAGTTATAAAAATCGGCCAAGTGCGAGTCGGACTCGTGTACGAAGGGTTCCGTACCATTATCTATACAACATTGGACACTATTTATTATTATAACCTTTATTAATATCGAGAAAAAAAACAGCAATCAAATCACGTTTGTTGTATAAGAGCTGAAATATTTTTTTTTTCTGATTTTTTTTTCATATTTCAGTGTCGGTCCCATAATAAAAGTTGATCATATTCATGAGTACTTTCACCTCCTAAAATATCAGCACTGGTTTTAATTTTACCCTGTATAGCGGCAACAGAAATACATCATCCGTGAAAATTTCAACTGTCTAGCTATCACGGCTCTTGAGATACAGCCTAGTGACAGACAGACGGACAGCAGTCTTAGTCATAGGGCTAAAAACCGTTTATTGATGAAGTCACACTTTAATTCTTGCAATATAAACGGATTTTAATGTTAAATTAAAGACTAGGTGATAATTATAAATCGTTAGCAATAAGTATATCTTTAATGCTTAGTAGGTATTAGGTCAAAACACTCAAAACATCTTTATAACTGAGTTGCAGTTTTTAATAAAAATAAACCAAAACACAACTGGTGCCCATTCTGTTGTTTGCAAACTAAACTAATTTAGTCTTATTATGTCTCTTTCTAACGAAAAACATGAGAAAGGGATAGAAGATAGGTATTTAATCCTGTCAAATTAGTCCTTTTGCTTCATTTCAATGTGAATTTAGTCGGTTTCGCAAAAGGTCATGACTATTTTCCCGTTAATGACAAGGCAATAGACAAATTTGACAGCTCTTAATATTTTCTGTCCTTTTTCAATGATATTTGTAAGAAAGAGATATAGTGTGATTAAAATTAGTTTAGTGCAATGTTCAACAGAATCAGCACCAATGTTGCAGTCGGGACCCACTATTTCCGGGTTGTGTCCATATTAATGGGTCTCGACTGCAATGCCTTGTTTGCTTGAGGAGAAATGTTTCTATCCTTCAGTAGACAAAATTCTGATAAGCCAAGCATGAGTCGGCGCGTGCTCGGGTAGAAAAGATAATGAGTTGGATAGAAAGAACTTTGTCTATTCTTTGGTAGAATAGACTATATTATTATACAGGGTGGCAGGTTAGACAGTGGAAATATTTTAATGGGGTCATTGTACTCATCATTATGAACAACTTTTACTATGGGACCCTGAAATCGCGAAAAAAAAATCAGCTGTTCCATACATTTATGATCACATGACTTAACAAAATGTATGGAACAGCTGATTTTTTTTCGCTATTTCGGGGTTGGTCCCATAGTAAAAATTGTTCATAATGATGAGTACAATGACCCCTTAAAATATTTCCACTGTCTAACCTGCACCCTGTACAGCATTGGTCATTTTATGCGTGCAGAACGTGCCAAAGAAATATATACCTACAATCCTACATACTTAGTTACCTACACTCGAAAAACATTTCCCTCCTAGGAAAGTCGGGGAAAAAGCCCTTGCTCGACAGTCACACACTGTATACCTACCTATTTCATAAGTAAATAAATAAATAATACTTTATTGGTACAAATCCTTACAACATGCTTAATATCTAGCTAAAGTTCACAATAATTATTAAGGCGTACAAAAGTTGAAACCCTGACTCCCAAACTAGGAACACCTGTGACTTGGGAGTCAGTGTTCTACTGCCATTTAGACACTATATAATACCTTGTGGAAAATAAAGGCTGGTAAGCTGATATTAATAAAAAGAGTATATTGTAGGTAAATAGTGTGTAGGTAATAAAGCCAAAAATTAGTCATTCAAATATTTGTCTCGATCGTTCTCAGCCGAAAACAAAATGCTTGCCATAATGAATAATTAATCACACCATACTGGAGCAGTTTTCCTTCCTATTTCTTAGAATCATTTAAATAATAAGCTCAGCTGTTGAATGGGTGCTACAATTTTATGATACCTATTGTATTATTGTTTTGTAAAATTTTCCTTACGGTATGGAATAGGTAATTTATTGAACTGTACCCCTATCATGAGTTTTTTTGACGTATAGTTACGTTAATGTAAGCAAATTTTGAATTAAAAATATACGTTTGCTACACAATATTTATATAAATTAAATACTTAATTAATTTCTCTGTATTTTTTAAAATGTGCCAATTGTATAAAATTTTAACAAAATGTTCCAGGACTGCTGTATTTTAAATTCAAAATATGCTTACGTTAACGAAACTATACGTCAAAAAAACTCATGATAGGGGTACGGGGTACGGTAGTTGCTATATTATTATTGGAACAAAGTTCTTTAACACGGCTTGTAGAAATTGGCTGGGAGAAATCGTCATGTAAGGGAAAAAAGTGTTAGCCTCCATAAATCACGGTAATCGGGCTTGCGGTCTCCGACTAGTACCGAGACGATAGAGCGGGAGGTCGCGTCGCCGGATTGGAAAATAATACACGTAATTTTATCGAGTAACAATATTTACATTATTGGAACCCAAACTAACAAACTGTGAAAACCACATTAAAATCTGTAACAATTGCATGTGACATGTTTGATCTAATTTGCAGTTTATCTAATGTTCAGTACCCCTTTCATGAGTTTTTTTGACGTATAGTTTCGTTAACGTAAGCATATTTTGAATTTAAAATACAGCAGTCCTGGAACATTTTGATAAAATTTTATACAATTTGCACATTTAAAAAAATACAGAGAAATTAATTAAGTATTTAATTTATATAAATATTCTGTAACAAACGTGTATTTTCAATTCAAAATATGCTTACGTTAACGATACTACACGTCAAAAAAACTCATGATCGGTACCCAGTTAATGTGTAAATTGACAGACAAATTTACTTTATCGAGCCTTAAATAATACTAACCGTCTACATTTTATCAAAATCGATGCAGCCCTTTATCATTTAAACCATAGCAAACAGACATAGACTCTCCTTGCCATTTATAACATTCTTGTGGATTTTGAGCCGGATAAATACCTACCGATGTACTTATTCGTTTTATCTATAGATAACTAGTATGTGTGACTGTCTTGTTGGTAGGTTATAACCTGATAACACGACAACCGAGTATCGATGCTTGTCATAATATAAGCATAGCATAAGCATAATCGGCCTTTAATGTTCCCACTGCTGGGACACAGGCCCCCTCTCTTATGTGAGAGGGTGTGGGCCGTAGTCCACCACGCGGGCCCAGTGCGGTTTGGTGGACGTCACATATCTTCGAATTTTTGGTTCTAGGACATGCCGGTTTCCTCACGATGTTTTCCTTCACCGTTAAAGCAAGTGATAATTAATTTCTAATACGCACATGACTTCGAAAAGTCAGCGGTGCGTGCCTCGGGATCGAAGTCAAACCATTCGCCGTGGGAGTCAAATGGTTAAACCACTAGGTTATATAATAGTGGACAGCGAGGCTGGTGTTGTGTGTTGTCTATTTGTATGAAAAGTGAAGTATGTAATTATCTTAATCCTTACAATAAAAGGCGTAATATTGTAGGCATTATAATAAAGCTACAAATAATACAATTAGGTATAAAATGCTCAATACAAAAAAAATAAGGCACGCTGATAAATATAAGTCTAACCGTGATACCATTAATATTATAAATGTTAGCCTAAAGATTTTTGGTTATTTCCGTATTTTTTTCACTACTCTGCCGTTGGTGTAGTAGAGCAATGCCACGGTAATAGATATTATTACCGTGGCAATGCTGTCCATTGATCGTTGCAGCCCCGGATCTAGGGGGGGCGAGCCGGGGCCCATGCCCCGGGCGGCAAATTCGAGGTATTCGTCTACCCAGCATAGTAATCGCAAAGAGCAGCGCTAGACCGGTCGTTGTGGTGTTTTTTGGGGGAGGCCTATGTCCATCAGCATCAGTGGGAGTGTTATGGCTCAAATGATGATGATGATAAAGGTCATAAACGTAAAAGTATTGTCGGGTGGGCGGCATTTTTTAGTTTTTGCCCCGCCTCGAAATAATTCAAGATCCGATCTCGAAATAATTCAAGGCTGGCTCTTTGGGTGACTTTGCGCCTTATGAGTGTCATTGTGACCACGAAGGATGACTACCCTACAGTGGCAAAGGGTGAGGGGAAGCCGGTACAATAAAATTATAACAAAGTTATAAATAATTCCGTTTTACTTAAGTCATATCTATCATTTATTCACTGTACCTATTTAATATTTTGAATAGGCGAATATAGGTGCCTTAGCCATTCTTAGTGTTTGGTATTTATGGCGGAAGATTGAAGACAATGTGTTTGATGAACACTAATTCGCTGGACTGGAGGATCCGGCTCGAAGGACCAATGTGTCTTCTCGAAAGACATCCTCCAATCCAGCGAATCAGTATTCAAGAAACAAACGGTTACATTGTGTATATTTCACAACTTTTTCTCAAACAATCTCGTAAAGAAGGGTTTCAACGTCAATATGTAAGTAGCAGTGGCCTTTATAAGACAAAGATCATCGTTGTGCAGGAATGTGTTTACAAGACTTAACGCTTAATGTATAAAAATAGATTTAACGTGATAAGAACCGTGATAAAGAAAAAAAATCAGTAGGTGTGTAAAAAAGAAACTGAAATAATTTCTCTTATCTCTTGAGATAAACTGAGACTTAGAGGAAAATATACGGAAAAAATATTTTTAAGGTAAAACTAGCGATTTAAAAAAATCCTGTGGAATAAGCTAAGTACCTACTGCATAGTAAAAGCCGCTCAAGAGCGAGTCAGACTCGCATGATAAGGGTTCTGTACTTAATAACTATTTTATTTGATACTAGCTTCCGCCCGCGGCTTCGCCCGCGTTTTTAGGATAAAACGTAGCCTATGTGTTATTTTGATGTATAAGCTATATTACTGTAAAGTTTTATCAAAATCCGTTCAGTAGTTTTTGCGTGAAAGAGTAACAAACATCCATCCATCCTCACAAACTTTCGCATTTATAAAATTTATTTGATAAGGATTGATCATAATTTTATTATATAGGTTGAAAAAGGCCATCATAATATATGTTTCTACCAATTTCTATTAAAAAAAAAACCCACAATTAGTTTTGACGAAAAACTTGCAATTTTATTGTTATTACCCCGATCATAAGTTTTTTTGACGTATAGTATCGTTAACGTAAGCATATTTTGAATTGAAAATATACGTTTGTTACACAATGTTTATTAAATTAAATACTTAATCAATTTCTCTGTATTTTTTAAAATGTCCAAATTGTATTACATTTCATCAAAATGTTCCAGGACTGCTGTATTTTAGATTCAAAATATGCTTACATTAACGAAACTATACGTCAAAAAAACTCATGATAGGGGTACGCAGTTACCCCTATCATGAGTTTTTTTGACGTATAGTTGTTAAAACCGGGTAATCTTTGGAACTACCAGTCGAATTCGGAAAAATCTTTTTGTATATGATAGCCACATTAATGAGGAAAAATATAGGCTATTTAACATCACGCTACAACCCTTAGGAGCCTAGCAATGGGGGTGAAACCGGGAACAGCTATGTTAAATAAATAGACAAATAATATTTATGTTAATTTGTCGAAAGTTTATCGATGTTTTTAACCTACAACCTTGACATTGGTATTTCCCCGAACAAGACCTTTCACTTGCTTAATCGAGTTTACTTTGAAGTTACATCATCCATTTAATTGTGACATTCTGTTAATATTTAATTATTAACACGTATTATTCATTAAACATTGTTATTTCAACAGGTTTTCCAAGTAAATTAGAGGAAGACTGTTAGTCGCATTTCGTCACGTCGCAAACTACAAAATAATATTAATTTAAATATTTAAACTCTTAATTATTAAAAACACATGAGTTGAACTTGTCTCATAATCTCTCTCAAAATCGTCACAACTTTTTTATTTGAAAAATCTTTGAAAAGTACAGTCAACAAGAAAAGGTAGCTCTTTAAAAGAGATCTTTACATCGTTTTATTATCGAAGTCAAAGTCAAGGTCAAAACATTTATTTCAATTAGACCATTTACAGGCACTTTTGAATAGTCAAGCAATAGTTGTCAGTCAGTTTGTCCGTTAGTTGAAGCTAGTTGTCCGTTCCAAAACGTAGATTCCTATGGAGAAGAACGGACAAGAAACTCCATGGTTACTCTTTTTCAACTAATTCAAATATACAATTTCTTTGTTTACATTTATGGCCCTAGTATGTGAGAACAATGTGAGATATTTTAATAATCCCTTAGGATAAAAAATAAAATCAATGGTAAGTACTAAAATTAAAATCATTTAAACCTATAAAATGACAAAATATTGCTTGAGCAGTCAAGAGATGAAGGACTCAATATTTGAGATTCTTTCAAATGCATAATGCAAGCATATAGTTTGTAACTGGAATTTAGCATCATGTAATAATTCAATATCTTGTTAGGCAATTCAGTAAGTAAAAAAACCAGCCAAGTGCGAGTCGTACTCGCGCACCGAGGGTTCCGTATCATTTTTGGACGTATAAAGTGAAAAAAAACCGGACCGCATAACTAAGTTTGTTTGTCAAGGAATTTTGATGATTTTGAAAAAACTGTAATAGTTAGGAACATCAATTTATTTTTGGTGCAATATTTGGGTCAATTCCTATCAACTCTAATGATTTCAGATTTTTCGCTCCGCAAACTTCGGAGATAAGGGGGGGGGATGGTATTTTTTCAGACATTTTTCATCATATGTCGAAAACTGTGAGACATAAAATAAAATAAAAATATATTTTGAAATGTGCAAATCAAGCCCTTTTATATGATATGTCACTTGACCTAGTAACCCCACTTTAAAATTTCGGACCCCCACTCTGGCCCCTTTTGCAATGAAAATAAAAATATTTTTGGACCTTTTTCATTTGCAATAAAGTTAGGCAAGCATTTTTTATAACTGTTTCAAACTTCAAGTAAATAGCTTTAGTAGTTGCTGAAATAAGCAGGTGTGACAGACAGACAGACAGACAGACAGACGAAGTCGCACCATAAGGGTTCCTTTTTTACCATTTTGGTACGGAACCCTAATAATAAAAGAATAGGCAGTGGGTAGGTACTTCCCCGAATGAGTAATCTAAGTATCTAACAAAGAGCTCCTATTCTTGGTGACACTGGGAGTCAATCACGACAAAGTTGGGAAAATACTTATAGATAATAATGACACATGATTGCACACAAAACTTTCCTTGAGCTCTCTTATCGCTCACAATATTGTTGCGAACCTGACCTATGACCTACCAGGCTATCACCCAGTGACTTGGTCAACTTATAATCCTATCAATTTCTCGAATAAGTACCTATCTATCTCATGTTACATTCATAAGAAACCTAGAAAGAACTTTCTAGATTTTAATCCGAAGTTTCTGAAAGCTATTTCGTTTGCTAAAGCATAGTCTGCTTGTTTGTCACACATTAATATAAAAACCGGCCAAGTGCGAGTCGTACTCGCGCACCGAGGGTTCCGTATCATTTTTGGACGTATAAAGCGAAAAAATCCGGACCGCATAACTAAGTTTGTTTGTGAAGGAATTTTGATGATTTTGAAAAAACTACTTATTAGATCTCGCTTAAACCAATTTTCGGTGGAAGTTTACATGGTAATGTACATCATATATTTTTTTAGTTATATCATTCTCTTATTTTAGAAGTTACAGGGGGGTACACACATTTTACCACTTTGGAAGTGTCTCTCGCGCAAACTATTCAGTTTAGAAAAAAAAATATTAGAAACCTTAATATCATTTTTAAAGTCCTATCCATAAATACCCCACACGTATGGGTTAGATGAAAAAAATAATTTTGAGTTTCAGTTCTAAATACCTATGGGGAACCCCAAAAAAATTACTGTTTTTTTTTATTTTTGTGTGAAAATCTTAATGCGGTTCACAGAATACATTTACTTACTAAGTATCAACAGTATAGTTCTTATAGTTTCGGAAAAAAATGGCTGTGACATACGGACGGACAGACAGACAGACATGACGAAACTATAAGGGTTCCTAGTTTTACTATGGAATCCTAAAAATGGTGAAAGAAATCATCGTGAGAAAACTTTGAAGACATGTCGCGAGTTGTCGTCACAAGATGACATGTCTTAGGGCCAAAACTTTGAAGACATGTGACATCCACCAATCAATGCGTGGTGTAGATATTATGGGCCTGCTCCAATTCACAGTCAGGAGCAGTGACCCTCAGCGCCGGATATATTATATAGGTCCCTCTCAGATCATAGAAACAAGGAGATGTGCCAAGGCGCTATCGAGCTTGATGCCTGATTTTGAGCAAATTGCTCATATTAAAAACGTACGCGCTGGCGACGAACCGAACACGATCGATGGTATAAATACAGTGTTTTAGTTTAGTGCTAGTGTTGAGTGACGATTAACAGTGTTAGATTGAGGGTGTGTGGAATGTTCAATGCGTGGGAAATCTTTTTATTCACAAGGAGCGCTTAATTATGCGCATAATTGTGTCGAAAAATGTACTAAAAGTGGCATCAGTTGTTCCCGTACTAATTTGCTATGATGGCATATCTCCTTGTTTCTATGATCTGAGGCGACAACCGTGTTACCGTGCGGTCAAACGATGATGCGGTCTACGATGGAGCACGCTTGCCTAGAAGAAACCGATTCCTTCGCGATTTGAAGATACCCCCGATCGTACTGTCGGGGAACATGATGTTATGAGATTGTGATGATTTTCATATTAATACAGCTTCTTGGAATCAAACGAGGGTACCTCAGATCATAGAAACAAGGAGATATGCCATCATAGCAAATTAGTACGGGAACAACTGTCGCCACTTTTAGTACATTTTTCAACACAATTACAAGCGCCCCTCGTGAATATAAAGATCTCCCATGCATTAAACATTCCACACACCCTCAATTTATTTATTTATTTATTTAAACTTTATGCAACATAAAATGTACAGAGGCGGACTTAATGCCTTAGGCATTCTCTACCAGTCAACCAAGGGTGGTGGAGAGATAACGTGGCAGGTGCATTATGTTTTAAGTGAAAAGTTTGAAAAAATTAAAACAACAAGTTATAACTATAATTATATATAAAATAGGTACATATCTAATTATATGTAAGATAGGTACATATCTAATTAGAAAAATATATAGTATATATACATATATATAATCTCTCAATCTAACACTGTTAATCGTCACTCAACACTAGCACTAAACTTAAACACTGTATTTATATCATCGATCGTGTTCGGTTCGTCGCCAGCGTGTACATTTTATATACGGTCAATGTGACCGTATCAAAGCGTCAATTTTAGTAGCGGCTTGGCACATCTCCCTTGTTTCTATGATCTGAGGAGGGTACTCATGAAGACAATGCTTGATCAATTAAACTATTATTACAGGTACTGTACTAGCACTGTGCCTGCGACTTCATCCACGTGATCCACAGGAACTGTGCCTTCTTTCGGATAAATCTATACTATAGGTACTAATATTATATAGCTGAAGAGTTTGTTTGTTTGTTTGACCGGGCTAATCTCTGGAACTACCAGTCCGATTCGAAATATTCTTTTTGTATATGATAGCCAGATTCATGAGGAATAGTATAGGCTATTAATCATCACGCTACGACACTCAGGGGCCGAGCAACGCGGGTGAAACCGCGTGGAACAGCTAGTAGCACATAAGGATAATGTAGTTTCCTATTAAAAAAACTTCGTCATCGGATTAGTAGTTGAGGAGATTACATCAAACATAGACTTATAAACTTTACCTCTATAAGTATAGACTGTTATTCATATTGTTAAAAAAATACCGTTTATTTGTTGAAAATGAGTCAAAAATACCTTATCACTTTAGCAGGAAATATTTGTTATCAGACAAGCAAGTAGGTAGGTACCTACTACATGACTTTGTGGTAAATTGTGGTAAATAAAGTTTATAGGTACCTATCTCAGATCATAGAAACAAGGAGATATGCCATCATAGCAAATTAGTACGGGAACAACTGATGCCACTTTTAGTACATTTTTCGACACAATTACGTGCATAATTAAGCGCTCCTTGTGAATAAAAAGATCTCCCACGAATTGAACATTCCGCACACCCTCAATCTAACACTGTTAATCGTCACTCAACAATAGCACTAAACTAAAACACTGTATTTATACCATCGATCATGTTCGGTTCGTCGCCAGCGCGTACGTTTTTAATATGAGCAATTTGCTCAAGATCAGGCATCAAGCTCGATAGCGCCTTGGCACATCTCCTTGTTTCTATGATCTGAGGTACCTATCCAAATTGTAGTAAAAATATTTTGTTATTGACATTGTGGCCAGATGTATTCAACCTACCTATGTAAACGAAAAATTATTTTATTACTCACCTTTATGGCGACTCACAGAAGATATCTAATAGCTAAGTTTCATACCTCAGACCTTACCTTAGTATTAATAATGTATTTCTAGCAAATAAACGTTTGATTTGATTTGATACAAATTGGTTATGAACTGTAGATTTGACTAGGGTGTGACAGACGGACAGCCAGATGGACATGACGAAACTATAAGGTTCCTAGTTTTACTGCGGAACCCTGACTAATTTTATTGAACAAAACAAACAAAATATTTACAATATTTTTTTTGATAAAATCTGACCCCGGTTTGCCCCACGTCACTGGTGATAAACCTACTTAGAACCACCAAAAAGAAAAGGAAAAGACATTGCAGTCGGAACCCATTATAAATGACACTAGCTGTTCCCCGCGGTTTCACCCCGTTGCTCGGCTCCTAAGGATTGTAGCGTGATGTTAATTAACCTATACTATTCCTCATGAATCTAGCTATCATATACAAAAAGAATTTTTTGAATCCAACCGCTAGTTCCAGAGATTAGCGCGTTCAAACAAACAAACAAACTTCAGTTTTATAATATTAGTATTGACCCGTTGGTGTAGTAGTTGCAAGGGTGACTGCTGATCATAGGGTCTAGGGTTCGATTCCCGAGTTGGACATTGTGATGTGTAAGTAACCGCCTGACAAAAGATTGGTGTACCTACTATACATATTTGTCCAACTCTTCAACGGAAAATAGGCGTAATGTTATGATATATTATGTAATGGACCGCACGGTTGTCGCAGTGGCTGAGAGATTGGCTGCTGCGCGACGTGTCGCGGGTTCGATTCCCGCATTGCACAAGGCTGTTTGTGTATGTGAAATTTGTGTTTGTAAACGCACCCACGACACAGGAGAAATCCTAGTGTGGGGCAACGTTTTAAAAAAAAAAAGAAAAAAACTAAATTGTGAAATCCAAAAATGTATCAAATACTTTACGAAGGAATTTGTCGCAGTATAAAGTTGTGAATAGATTTTGATATTCATCAGTCGTATAAGCGTACTGCAGTAACAGAAGTAAATTTCCAACTGTATTGGCGTCTTCCTGTCTACCTCTGTTATAATAAACAGCGCTATCATATACGCATCAACTAATAATAAAATCATTTCCAGTCACACTCATGTTTACAACTGGCCAAGTTCAAATAAACTGTATTTATAGAATCATAATTTATCAAACAGTATTTAGATTTAATTATCTCACAAAGTTATATTTAATGTCTTAATTAATTAACTAATTGTCAAAAATCATTACCTTTAACGACAGCGCCAACAGTGAACAACACAAAACACAATAACACCTTCATTTTGTCACTGTATCATAACGTTTATTAATAAATTGTAATAAATTGTTGTAAACGCGTCCTCTCGCTGTGAGGTAAAGTCAAACACTGACTGTTAGTGAGTTGTAAACATTTTGATAAAGATGTTATTATGAGGGCGCGCGTGCATTGTGGTGTAAGCTGAGACGAGCGAACGAATGATGAATTATGTGTGGCGAGCGTGCCTGAGCGGTTGCACGTGTTCAGTCAGCGACAAGACGGTAAACATTAGTTTTATACCTAAATCATAACTGAACTTACCTAATATTGGGTGATTATCCCATAGAAAAAAAACGGTTTATCTATTTAAGTATGAGTAACGTATGTACATAAATTAAGATTAAAACTGAAATACTGTATTATTTCTGTTTTTTTTTTTGTTTTAATGGTAAATGAAAAATCACAAGTTTCTTTAGTTAATTTGCAGATGCAAGAGCGGCCTCTTGAAGCCGTAAACATTAGAATTTTCTGTATAATTCTACTGAATTAATGAAATAAAATGAATAAAGAAAATTGTTTTTTTTTTTCTTCAGCGTTATCGCATAATCACGGACATTTATTTACAAAAACTCCCAAAACATAGCTGAAAAGTGAAAACTGACCCCCTTACTTATAAACGTCTCTTAAGGACAAGGACAGTTGTATAATTAATCTGTGGTTAAACACAGATTAATTATACAACTGTCCTTGTCATTTGAATGACAATGAATAGAGATGACATTTATGGATAGAAGAGCTGTTTAATTTAATCATCGTTTAAAGGATTATTACGCTCCTTAAGGCGACGGTAAATGGTAACGGCCGTAAATCTCAAGTTTTAAATCTCTTATTTCGCCGTCAAATAATGCAGGTTAGTTGTGCAATTTTTTTTATGTTAAACTAGAACATATATAAATCAATCGTACCTGTGAATATTTAACTATTGTAGTAAAATACTTAATGAAATAAATTCATGAATTACTGTCTACCCAAAACATAAAAACGTAATTACTTTCAAATCGCTTAAGATATTTTCATGATTTGTTTTGTGTGAAAAGACTATGTTACTACCTACAATATTGCCTGTTACTTCTTTTTATTTTATATTTTAGATACTAAAAAGTAATAATACGTCTAATTCTGCACAGCGCGCTCCTTGATAGGCGAGTCGTATTGGTCGGTGGACGTATGTCGCGTTGCTTGAGTTCAGCGCAGAACACTCAAGCTAAGCCACCCAAATCACTCAAGGCCGTTGCAAGTTATCAGCGCTTTAATCGTTCTCCATTTATGTCATAATAAAAGAGCGATGGCTACATTTCTTTAACATCATCCGGCCACGTGCGTTGGCAGAGCAACGCGACTCGTAAACTAGTAAACAAATATAAATAGCCAACTATCCTAATATACTTTCTGAACGGTAGCCCACGCGTGGTCGGCGGTGCATTCCAGAACAGACAGAGGTGATGATTCTATTGTTTACAAATTAAACTAGGTAATTTAGTCTATGTCCTTTTCTAACAAAAACAGGATAGAAGATGTGTATAGTCTGGCAAACGAAAGCTGGTCCTGAAAAAGCGCGGCAAATTTAAAAAAAACCGGCCAAGTGCGAGTCGTACTCACGCACCGAGGGTTCCGTATCATATTTGGACGTATAAAGTGAAAAAATCCGGACCGCATAACTAAGTTTGTTTGTGAAGGAATTTTGATGATTTTGAAAAAACTGTACTAGTTAGGAACATCGTTTTATTTTTGGTGCCATATTTGGGTCAATTCCTAACAACTCTAATTATTTTAGATTTTTCGCCCCGCAAACTTCGAAGATAAGGGGTGGGGAATGGTATATTTTGGACATTTTTCATCATATGTCGAAAACTGTGAGACATAAAATAAAATGAAAATATATTTTGAAATGTGCAGATCAAGCCCTTTCATATGATATGTCAATTGACCTAGTAACCCCACTTTAAAATTTTGGACCCCCACTCCGGCCCCTTTTGCAATGAAAATAAAAATATTTTTGAACGTTTTTCATTTGCAATTAAGTTGAACAAGCATTCTTTATAACTGTTCCAAATTTCAAGTCGATAGCATAAGTAGTTGCTGAAATAAGCAGGTGTGACAAACAGACAGACAGACAGACAGACGAAGTCGCACCATAAGGGTTCCTTTTTTACCATTTTGGTACGGAACCCTAAAAATCACATTATGGTATCACTAAGAACAGTAGGAATAAATTGTGTTGATACTTGACAACAAATAATATGTTAGGGGCGGATTTTTCAACAACCACATCTATTCCTCAGAAAAAGTTAACTGACGATTGAAAAATCGAACGTAAGTAAAATAGGTACGTAATTATGTATTAATTGGTTTTTATTTTACGTAGATTAATTTGTTATATAGATTCTATATATTATATAAACCATTTTTTACATAATAATGCGAATAAGGTAAATATGACAATTCGAAATATTTATTAAGTATAATTAACAAAACTGTATCTGTTAAAATAACACTTTAAAGAATGTTGCCATGTAAAAAGTTTCGATGAAATCTCAGGCTCAGGTTTCGTTTGCCAGACTATAGACCTGTCTTGTTTAAAAATTAAACTAGGTAATTTAGTCTATGTCCAATTCTAACAAAAAAAGGATAGAAGATGTGTAGTCCTGTCTTTGTCTATTTACTAATAGTCAATTTTCTGTTCTTGTTTAATGCTATTTGTAAGAAAGAGATGTAACAGGAATAAGATTAACTAAGTGCAATTTACCTCATATACATCCGGGAAAGAGACATCTTTCAATGTTGTATCTGAGTGACAAGTGCAAAGCAATGACACATAGGACAGGATATTTAACAGGCGGACATGTCGTGCGAAGAATTGCAACTGCATTTGTCAGAAGTTACCTGCTCACGTTATAGATCGAGTCATCCGCTAAATCCGTCACAAGAACAAAATGTGACCAAGTACGTGGCAGACCATGCTCAGTGTAATTAAAAAAACCGGGCAAGAGCGTGTCGAACCGCGCACAGTCTAGGGTTCCGTAGCAAGAAGTATTTCAGTCTTCCAACTGCAAACATAAGTTTGTATTTCCGAATATTATAATGAAATACAAAGTTATTTTTGCGGTCAAAACTGAGAATAGTGAATATTTTAAAAAGTTATTAACGTATTTTGTTCAAACCAATTTTAATCGAGAGTGTTTATTCCATAAGCTTGAATTTTTTCAGATTTTTTGATAACGCGATTGGAAAATTACAGGGGCCGGACACATTGTAAACGACTTTCGGAGCTCCTAGTTCGCTAAATATGCACTTAAATAAAGAAGTAATTTACAAACCTTGATCTTATTTTCAAAGTCCTATCCAACGATGCACCACATGAAGGGGTGCGGGAAAATATTTTTTTTCATCCTTCAGTTTCATGTATGCCCCCCCCCCCTAATTATTTTATTTTTTATAATTTCGCTATAGGTTTTTATAGCGGCTTACAGAAGACATCTACCTGTGAAGTTTAATACATATTGGTTATGAACTGTAGATTTTACGAGGGTGTGACAGACGGACAGACAGACAGACAAACAGACAGACGGACAGACGGACAGACGGACATGACGAAACTATAAGGGTTCTTAGTTTTACTACGGAACCCTAAAAATCAGCTGCTCCATACATTTTTTTGAGTTACCTATGTGAACATAAATGTATGGAACAGCTGATTTTTTTTCGCGATTTCAGGGTTGGTCCCATAGTAAAATTTGTTCATAATTATGAGTATAATTACCCCTTTTAGGCTCCAACAGGGTTTTTGTTACATGCTGTATGTATTTGCTACACATCAGTGTACAACAACCGTTAGATCGCGACATATCTGCAAGTTATCACGTTGTATGCAAGCGTATCTATATTGATGTCGTGTGATAAGCAGACGGACGGGTTTAACATATCAATTGGGTTTGCTACGTCAATAGGACGTAGGTAGGTACTGATCGAAAAAATTACGATCTATTTTATGAGCCAGTACCGTAGAGGTTTTATTATAGTTACAATGTTCTTTGATAAACAGTGGATTTAAAATTATGATTTTACTAGCATTTTACCCGCGGCTTCGCTCGCGTTAAAGACACGTAGCGCCATCTAGCGTCCAAAAGCAATTGTGACCGTCGAAAGTTACCGTTCTTTCCCTCGGGAACAGTGCTTTTTAGGGTTCCATACCAAAATGGTAAAAAAGGAACCCTTATGGTGCGACTTCGTCTGTCTGTCTGTCTGTCTGTCTGTCGGTCACACCTGCTTATTTCAGCAACTACTAATGCTATCGACTTATTTTTATTTTCATCGCAAAAGGGGGCGGAGAGGGGGTCCGAAATTTTAAAGTGGGGTTACTAGGTCAAGTGGCATATTATATGAAAGGGCTTGATCTGCATATTTCAAAATATATTTTTATTTTATTTTGTGTTACAGTTTTTGACATAATATATGATGAAAAATGACTGAAAAAATACCATTCCCCCCCCCCCCCCCCTTATCTCCGAAGTTTGCGGAGCGAAAAATCTGAAATAAATAAAGCTGATAGGAATTGACCCAAATATTGCACCAAAAATTAAACGATGTTCCTAACTAATGCAGTTTTTTCAAAATCATCAAAATTCCTTCACAAACAAACTTAGTTATGCGGTCCGGTTTTTTTCACTTTATACGTCCAAAAATGATACGGAACCCTCGGTGCGCGAGTACGACTCGCACTTGGCCGGTTTTTCTGGATGAAAGGTATCCTATGTCCTTTTCTGCTGGCAACGTACCTACATCCAAAATTTCATGATGATCGGTTCAGTGGTTTAGGCGTGAAAAGGTAACAAACAAACAAACTTACTTTCTAAACATTAGTTAGGATGAGCCAGTTACTGTATGTAGAGGTTTTATTATAGCAGGTTACAATGTTACTTTGATAAACATTGGATATAAAATTATGATATTATTGTGCATTTCCCCTTCAACGCTATTGGCTGATGTTTCAAAGTTTTTAACGGTGTCAGAATTTTTCTTTCAGCATCAATTCTCGTTCACCACTTTCTAGTGTCATAGGAATTAGGTACTTAATGTAGGTAGATAGGTAAGTACCTACCTACGTCTATTTATTACGTTTAGCAGGAAGTTTCCTTATATATATTTGGGAAACGGTACGGTCTATCATTGTTTTACAGCTGTACAGTTACCTACCTAGGCTAACATTGAAAACGATTAAAATGTTGAATATCATTTTAAAACATTAATTTTAGGTCAAAGTCAAGTCTAGTCTAGCCCACATGGTATTGAAAGACACAATAATGTGTGATTTTATTTCACCCCTAATATCGTGACCTGTCAGAAAATTATAATTAAGTATTATAAACAATTACTTAAAGTAGGTACTCAGAGAAATGCTGATAAATGAAAACAGTTTTGTGATATTTTTGGTAATCCATAGCGTTAATGCTAAATATTTGAGATAAGCGCCATCTAGTAGGCAATAGCAATATTACCAGCGTAATAAATTTTTGAAATAGTAATTACATAAACCGATAGATGACACTTGACTCAACTTTAAAATATTTTAAAACAATATTTTTTGGTTACAAAATTAAAGGGAACAAACATAAAATTAATAGTGATCAAAAAGATGTTAGATAAATTCGCGACCTAGGTTACTAACAAATTGTTTAACTAAGTATTAGTTTTGTCAACCAAAGTAACCTTGTGACGTCAAAAAAAACCTTGAAGGTCACATATACCTATTTGCAATTTTTTTTTCACTTTTTCTCCATCTCTACGACACCAAACAATAAGATTCAGACTGAAATAAATCCAGCTTTTTCAGAGGCCTTAAAAACTGAACTTTACATAAGTGACCTTGGCCAAGGCCGTGTCCTCGATGGAAGGTCACTTGTCCTTGTCACAAGGTTGCTAGAAGGTCGCCCTTGGCAGGATTGCCATTGAACTTAGCCTAGAAACCTTGATGCGAAGGTTATGACGGTTCCGCGGATATTTTTAGCACAAACGTAAATGTATCATACTGTCATGTTGATGACGATGACAATGACGTGTTACAAGCTTGGTAGGATTATTACTTGTTATGTTTCAACGAGTTTTGCTGCCTCGCGGTTTCACCCGCCATAGCTCGGCTCCTAAGGGTCGTAGCGTGATGTTAAATAGTCGGTAATTTTTCTCGAGAATTGGACTATCAAATCCAAAAGAGATTTTTTCAAATCCGACTGGTAGTTCCAGAGATCAGCGCGTTTAAAACAAACAAAAAATCACACAAAAATACCCATCAGCTTTATTAAATTAGTAGGGCAGATTTTATTATTATTTTAATTACGAGATTTAAATAGGTATACAATTAATATAAACCGCATCACTATAATTATATTTTCGAGACCAAACAAAACGCTGGCTATTACTTTGGCCAAAGAATAAGTATCGCCATAGGTACTACAATGTGGCGGGTTAAGTTAGTTTGCTATAAAAAAATAAAATTAAGTGGGTATAAGTTTTTTTCTTTTGTACACAACACTGTACTTAAGTTAAATACAGACAACTTACATTTAAAAACTGTAAACATGGAGGAGCTCAAGACACGAGCATTACTTGAGACTAGTTTCGATCAATCAAATGGCTTGAAACTAGTCTTGAACTGTAATACTTTTTTTATTTCATATTAGGCTTGCGTTTGATTGCTATCTCGCCATCTACGATGGAGCACTCTTGCCGAGAAGAAATTGATTCACTCGCGACTATTTTCGATTATTAGATTCACTGAAGACACTCATGAAACCTATAAAGCATCCTAATGGCAATAGATGTGGTTACGCTCAGTGTTTCTCACGTAATCAAATCAGAAATGAGGACATTCGCAGGAGAATCAAGGTTACCAACATCGCCCGAAGAATTGCTAAATTCAACATACAGGTACTTTTGTATTCATTATAACATTAGTCTGGTTTATCATAAAACTAGCGAACCGCCCCTGATTCGCACAGGTCATCTACTGATGTAGTGACATAACAAAATATCAAGATTTCAGTGCTGTATCTAAGAGATACCTAATACATTATGAACTTTCCGATTCTCCAAATGGTGGTGAAAACCACATTATAATCCATTGTGTACTTAGAAAGAACTAAGCGGAACAAACAGACACTAAAAACAACTTTGTTTTACACTAATTTATTAGTTATAGAAACTGAAGTCTTTAATTGATACTTAGCTATTTGATGTTGTGTCAAATTCATTAAGTAATCAATATCCACTTCATTTACATTATCAAAATGAATTGGATATGAGGAGTTAATAGATATACCATCGATTATTGTATCATTTGTGTGTTCCGAAGCTACTGTTAATGGTCTATTTAAAAATGAAGAAATTCCGTAACATCAGAGTCGTACCAAAATATTCTGTGAATTCTGTTTCAAACAATGCAGTGGATAAGGATGTGCAATCAATGCTTTTGCCTTTAAATCTGATGCAATATATTATTTTCTGTCCCAAATATCGCATCAAAAACGATTGTATTACTTCCAATAGTTCCATCTCCAATGTTGTCTCAATAATCGGAACCGTAGTGTTTATATTGTCATTCGTACTCCGCAATTATATGCTGTTCTTCAACACGGATTTTGTATTTACTACCTTCATGTATTTCACCGCCTATTACGACTGTATCTTCTACTGTTTCGGTTTTGCATTGAATTGCGCGATCAGTATCATTCAAACCAAGAACTCCGTCAAGTTTGTCCTTACTTTTCAAAAAGTCCACAGGTTCCTCAACAATGGAACCAGTTTTAATAACTTCATCATTTGGAATTGGATTATTGTAGTCGTGGCTCAGGGTGGTTCTTTGATTGTTAACACGTATTTCAACATCCAACTGGGATTCCCTTGCTTTTTCGTATATTTTTGTTTTCTTTTAGTTGGTTTCGATTTAAATATAGTTTATACCACGCGAGTCTTAAAATTGTTGGAGAATAAACTTGTTTTATGGAATATTCACGTTTTGAATTCTCGAGAAATGGGTGAAAGCGAACAAAGTTATAGCGAGAATATGTTTCAGGCTTATGTGGATATATTGGAGTGTTATGATCTTATTAAAGTTTGTTTTCAGCCATTTGTAAGTACTATGCTATAAATTCATATAAATCATAAGAAAAAGTTAGTTCAATTAATATTGTGAGTAGTAAATAATACCAACGTTGATAAGTAAGAAAAATGCTCATATGACGCATCTTTTCCCAAATGATTTGTTATATTTCATAATCTACGAAGGAAATGTAAAAAAAATCTTTAATTTATTAAATTATATCACATTTCAGATACTTTATTACCTCTTAAAAGCATTCATTAATTCTCTGATTTACATTCAAGTGCAAATTGATTCGTTGAAAATGGCGGCGATGGCTCAGAACAATAGGCTCGTGAGTAATATTTTTAATGTCTAATTTAATTTGCCATCGGTATTAGTCGGCCGTCCTCCTACGCTGGTATTGATCACGTAAGGAAATAGACCGTCATTCAGTGAGAATGATACGTGCTGTGCACGTCATTGTAGCAGCACGGTGTTTCATAAAGACCGATTTTCATCGGAGAGCATTATTTCATTGTTCTGTCTGCGTTCACAAAGATTCTATGGAATATTCTAAATATGTTCGCTCGCTTGATGCGGACATGCAAGTCCGAACGACGAACACGTCCGAACATGCAAGAACGTTGAACGCTCTAAGCAGTTGCTTAGAGCGTTCAACGTTCTTGCATGTTCGGACGTGAAGCGTTCTTGTGTTCTAGCGATTTGTTCGGCTGATCTATTGTGCATGAATTCTAGTTCTTGTTTCTCATTTTTGCTCGTTAATATTTTGGTGTACGCTTTCGTTTACACTAAAAGATCGAGAAAGAATGCTCCTGTTATTACTCTAGCTATTTGTTCGTTTAGTTTAAATCGATTTTAAGACAATGTAATTTGGAAAGCGTCATGAACCTACGCGTTTTATACCCTGTCTGCACATACCGTCAGGAGCAACTAGGGTCAAACAGAATAATACAAACGAGAATTTTGTTACAGAATGCAGAAATTTTTGCGTCCGTGTGCGTAGTATATTGGTTGGTAAAGGATCTGACGTGGCTGACAATATTGAGCACGCAATGCGAGAAGTTCTGCTTAGCTGTTGAAAGTGCTCAAGATTCTTGCTCAATTATTCTGAAGTCGAGCTGCTCTGGTAAATTCCTTTAAATAATTGCTTATTGATTATATTCTGATTCTTACAATAAAAAAAACTAAAACCCAATTACGTAAAAAACCAACTGAAAAGCATAAAATAAGAAAATATTCAACACGTCGGTACAGTGGTGTCCAGGTTATAGCCGTGGTCGCATGCCGCTATGACCTGTGATGGCTGCTTAATGACGGCATGCGACTACGGCTATAACCTAAACACCACTGTACCGATGTGTTGAATATTTTCATTTTTTATGCTTTTCAGTTGGTTTTTAGGGTTCCGTAGTAAAACTAGGAACCCTTATAGTTTCGTCATGTCCAACTGTCCGTCTGTCTGTCCGTCTGTCACACCCTCGTAAAATCTACAGTTCATAACCAATATATATGAAACTTCACAGGTAGATGTCTTCTGTAAGCCGCTATAAAAACCTGTAGCGAAATTATAAAAAATAAAATAATTAGGGGGGGGGGGGCATACATGAAACTGAGGCATGCAAATCAATGCTTACGTCCCGGCAAGTGCTCATCACCACCTGTGGACATGTGCAGTAAGTACGCGAATAATTGCGTGCGTTGTCCCTTCTAGAGACAAAGTTGATAATGTCTCATGTGTCTGTAATTACACCGGCACACACACCACCCAATATAAACCCAGATAAAAGAAGTGCTAATTTAATAAATATTGACAGATGATAAGAAGAGACTATGCAAGAACGTGCTGCGCTTACACCGAGCATCCTTCAGCAAGATCCGCGTGTGTGGCCTGTTCTACGTAGACGCTGCGCTACAATTGAGTCTGATGAGTCTTCTTGCTAACTACACCGTTGTGTTGCTACAGTTCGCATATTTGTAATCCAGGTTTCAATAAATATTTGTTGTAGATACTATAACTTATTATTATTTCTTCGTTACCATCGAAACCTTATGTGTGGTTATCCTAACTTTTAAACACGAAAATAAGTTTGTTTGTTTATTACATTTTCACGCCTAAACTACTGAACCGATCATCATAGATACCTACGGCCTTACCACAAAAAAGATAGACACACGTTAAACGCGAATGCTACCAAAAATAATACACACTTGTTTTAGACAAGTTAGTGCATTCGTGTTGAATGTGTGTTGAACAGATGTTTATTTTTTTGTGGTACGGCCGCTAATGTCTTAGGTTAATAAAACAAGTTAAAAGGATTACATCGCGTATAAGTTTTAATTTTTACCTACGGCATTTTTCCTTTTCAGATTTCCACCTGCATCATAAATACCAATTTTATAATACCATATATTGCCCACAATTTCACTCCCATCCTAGAGAATTCACTTTGTGTATCCTGATAACAATAATTATCTCATAACTTTGCCAAACTTCAAGCTATCTCTTCGATTAATTTCATTAAAAAGTTTCAGCAGTTTAACTATCTATACATAACTACAGTACATACATAAGTACAATTATATTTGACACTTATTTGATATTCAGTCTAATTAATTACAGTAATTTATTATCGAATACATTTACATTATCATAATTAATTGAATGTGCGTAGTTAATACATTTACCATCGATTATTGTATCATTTATGTGTTTTGAAGTCACTGTTAGTGGTCTATTTAAAAATGGAAAAAATCCGTAACATCAGAGTCGTACCAAAATATTCTGTGAATTTTGTTTCAAACAATACAGTGGATAAGGATGTGCAATCGATGCTTTTGCCTTTAAATCTAATGCAATATATTATGTTCTGTCCCAAATATCGTATCAAAAATAACTGCATAACGACAAACAGTTCCATCTCAAATGTGGTTTCAATAATCGCAGCTCTAGTGTTTATACTGTCATTCCTACTCCGCAATTATTTATTGCTGTTTTTATACACGGATTTTGTAGTTACTACCTTTATGTATATCACCGCTAATTACGACTGCATCTTCTATACTTTCGGTTTTGCATTGAATTGCGCGATCAGTATCATTCAAACCAAGAACTCCGTCAAGTTTGTCCTTACTTTTCAAAAAGTTCACAGGTTCCTCAACAATGGAACCAGTTTTAACCACTTCATCATTTGGAATTGGATTGTTGTAATCGTCGCTCTGGGTGGTTATGTCATAGTTTTTACGTATTTTACCATACAACTAAATATACCTCTCTACTTTTTATACATATGCTACCTTTTGGCTGCGTTCGATATTAATATAGTATATACCATACGAGTCATTAAATTGTTGGAAACTAAACTTGTTCTGTGGAATATTCAAGTTTTGAAGTCTCAAGAAATGAACGAAAGCGAAGAAAATTATAGCAAGAAAATGTTTCAGGCTTATGTGGATATACTGGAGTGTTATGATCTCATTAAAGTTTGTTTTCAGCCATTCGTAAGTAGCCCGCTATTAATCCATAAACATTTTAAGAAACAGTTAAATTAATTAATAAAAAATTTCAGATACTTTATTACCTCTTAGAAGCATTCTTTCATACTCTGATTTATATTAAAGTGACAATTGAATCGTTGAAAATTGCGGCGACAATACCTGAAATCTATATTAGCCTAGTGAGTATTATTTTAATATCTACTTGGCTTTACTTTCGACATAAACTTATTTTTAAGGCGCTGATAACTGCCAACGGCCTTGAGTGATTTGTGTAGTATAGCTTGAGTGTTCTGCACTGAGCTCAAGCAACGCGACATACGTCCACCGAGCAATACGACTCGCTTATCAAGGAGCGCGCTGTGCCGAATTAGACGTATTATTACTTTTTAGTATCTAAAATATAAAATAAAAAAAAAGTAACAGGCAATATTATAGGTAGTAACATAGTCTTTTCACACAAAACAAATCATGAAAATATCTTAAGCGATTTGAAAGTAATTAGGTTTTTATGTTTTGGGTAGACAGTAATTCATGAATTTATTTCATTGAGTATTTTACTACAATAGTTAAATATTCACAGGTACGATTGATGTATATATGTTCTAGTTTAACATAAAAAAATTGCACAACTAACCTGCATTATTTGACGGTGAAATAAGAGATTTAAACCTTGAGATTTACGGCCGTTACCATTTACCGTCGCCTTAATTCATTGTATTTCGGCCAGCAGTTGTCCTACGCTCGATACGCTGATGATATCAGTCGCGTATGGAAATCGACCATCAGCGAGAATAATACGCGCCGTGGTCGTCAGCGTAAAAGTACGGTGCTTCATCCTGCTAAGGCTGCTAATATTATAAACGTGAAAGTTTGTGAGGATGTATGGATGTTTGTTACTCTTTCACGCAAAAACGACTGAACGGATTTTGATGAAACTTTACATAGGTAATATCAGAATAATACATGGGTTATATTTTATCCCGAAAAATGTGGGTGACGCCGCAGGCAGAAGCTAGTAAAACATAATATAGTGGCAGACAAGCAGACGCAACCGATATCAGCGTATAAGGACTGCTTTCGTAAATTACAACCATTGCTCGAGCTAGCATTGAAGGCCTTGAGCGCAATTTTGTTTAGTTTCTAGACCTTATCTGTGCTTACCATCAGGTGCTACTAGGATCAAACACAGTCTAGTTAATTAATATAAACGTTTATTATGTTACAGAATGCAGCAATTGTTGGGTCCCTGTCCGTATTATTTTGGGGGGTAAAGGATTTGACGTGGCTGACAATATTGAGCACGCAATGCGAGAAGTTCTGCTTAGCTACGGAAGGTGCTCAAGATTCTTGCACAATTATTTTGAAGTCAAATTGCTCTGGTAATTTCCTATAATCAACAAACTACAGTAATAACATTCAGATTTTAAATCCAGTTTTTCACAAAAAAATAACTTGGTGGCAAGCAAGCAGGTATTAAGCTAGGTATTCTGCAGTGATATATTAGAAATTAATTATCACTTGCTTTAACGGTGAAGGAAAACGTCGTGAGGAAACCGGCATGTCCTAGAACCAAAAATTCGAAAACATGTGACGTCCACCGACCCACACTGGGCCCGCGTGGTGGACTACGGCCCACTCCCTCTCACAGACAGAGGAGGCCTGTGTCCTAGCAGTGGGAATACTAAAGGCTGATTATGCTATGCTATGCTACCCTAAGCAAACATCTAAGAATCTTACAGGTACAGGTAGTGTCACATTGTAGTAGGATCGATCTATCATCACTGATAGATGACCTAGTGATAGTGATGTTAGATCGATTAGAGCGCGGCACATTGATTGACGAAATCATCGTCCCGCATGATAAGTATCTTGAGAAAGCTGAGAGAGATAAAGATCTCAAGTAACTTGATTTAGAACACGAGGTTGTATAGAGTTGAGTGCATGGAGCGCGTTGTTCACCATAGAGACAAAGTTGATATGTCTCATGTTTCTGTACTCACACACAAACTAGAAAACTGTTAAGCGACAGAAAAAGAGTATGGTGATAGTAGGTAATTTACTGGACAATTTTTTCACAAAGATTTGTTTTAAATTTTTTTGAACAAGTGACTTCAAAAATTTTACTATTGATGGCATATAGTGATCAGCGAATAGGATCTAACTAACAGGGTCCCAAGTCTGCTATTGCAATTGTCATTATCGAATCAGAATGGTCTCATAATGACATCGTTTTGACCAATGACGAAAGAGATAGTTTTACTCTAAGCCAATGACCGCTTAGGTTTTGACAGTTGTGATGTCATTATGATACGATTCTTACACAATTGCAATAACAGAATTGAGGCCCTGTTTTCATTTTATGACATTTTTATTAATGATGGAGAGAGGGATAGATGGACTGCGTGAGGGACAATATGAATGAAAATATGCCGTCATCTTAACATTTTATTATCTAAATGATGAATCATGTAAATGGAAGACCAGAACGTATTGCGACGACCTCAAGTAACATAGGACAAAGACAGGATAAAAAGATGTTCTATTTAAAATAAAATTTACAGATGATGAGAAAAAACTATGCAAGAACGTGCTGCGCTTACACCGAGCATCTTTCAGCAAGATCCGTGTGTGTGGCCTGTTCTACGTAGACGCTGCGCTACAGTTGAGTCTGATGAGTCTTCTTGCTAACTACACCGTTGTGTTACTACAGTTCGCATTTTTATAATTTTTATTATTATTTCTTCGTTTTCATCGAAACACTGTTTGTTACTATCCTAACTAATATTATAAATGCAAAAGTAAGTTTGTTGTTTGTTATATTTTCACGCCTACACCACCGAACTGATCATAATGGATATGGTGTCTTAGGTTTTCGCGATTACTACACATTATAATAAAACAAATTAAAAGGTCGCGTACAAGTTTTAATTTTTACCTTCGGCATTTTTCCTTTTCAGATTTCCACCTGCATCATAGATACCAATTTTAATAGGTACTAGATATTGCCCACAATGTTACTCTCATCCTAGAGAATCTACTTTATATAATTTCATTTAAAAGTCTTCAGCAGTTTAACCATCTATTATCATAATGTTATTATATTTAACACTTATTTGACGTTCAGTCTAATTCATTACAGTAATTTATTATTTATCGACTTCATTTACATTACCACAATTAATTGGATGTGCGCAGTTAATACATCATTTATGTGTTTCGAAGTCACTGTTAGTGGTCTATTTAAAAATGGAAAAATTCCGTAACATCAGAGTCGTACCAAAATATTCGCTGAATTTTGTTTTAAGCAATGCAGTGGATAAGGATGTGCAATCAATGCTTTTGCCTTTAAATCTGATGCAATATATTATGTTCTGTCCCAAATATCGTATCAAAAATAACTGCATAACGACAAACAGTTCCATCTCAAATGTTGTTTCAATAATCGCAACTCTAGTGTTTATACTGTCATTCCTACTCCGCCATTATTTATTGCTGTTTTTATACACGGATTTTCTAGATACTACCTTTATGTATATCAGCACTTATTACGACTGTATCTTCTACTGTTTCGGTGTTGCATTGAATTGCGCGATCAGTATCATTCAAACCAAGAACTCCGTCAAGTTTGTCCTTACCTTTCAAAAAATCCACAGGTTCCTCAACAATGGAACCAGTTTTAAAAACTTCATCAAATGGAATTGGATTGTTGTAATCGTCGCTCTGGGTGGTTATGTCATGGTTTTTACGTATTTCACCATACAACTAAATTTACCTATCTTTTGTTTATACATATGGTACCTTTTGGTTGGTTTCGATTTTAATATATTATATACCATACGAGTCATTAAATTGATGGAAAATAAACTTGTTCTATGGAATGTTCAAGTTTTGAAGTCTCAAGAAATGAATGAAAGCGAAGAAAATAATAGCAAGAAAATGTTTCAGGCTTATGTGGATATATTGGAGTGTTATGATCTCATTAGAGGTTTTGAGCCATTCGTAAGTAGGTACTCTGCTATCAATTCCATAGAAATTTCAAGAAATAGTTTAATTAATTAATTACAATTTTCAGATACTTTATTACCTCTTAGAAGCATTCATTCACACTCTGATTTACATTGAAGTGCAAATTGAATCGTTGAAAATTGCGGCGACAAAACCTGAAATCAATATTACCCTAGTGAGTATTATTTTAAAATCTACTTGGCTTTGATATCGGCATTAAGTTTATTTTTAACTAGCTTCCGCCCGCAGCTTCGCCCGCGTTTTTGGGATAAAAAGTAGCCTATGTTATTCTGATGTATAAGCTATATTACTGTAAAGTTTCATCAAAATCCGTTTAGTAGTTTTTGCGTGAAAGAGTAACAGACATCCATACATCCATACATACATCCTCACAAAGTTTTATATGTTTATAATATTATTAGTAGGATTCGTTGTTGTATTATGACCGGCCGTCCTCCTACTACCGTCAGCAAGAACAATACGCAGCACGGTTGGTGCTTCATAAAACATAATAGTGGCAGACGCGACCGACATCAGCGTACAAGCATGGATTGTTTGAGCTAGTATTGGAGGGCTTGAAAACATTTATTTGCGTCTATATGACGCATAAAAATAAAATAATACAGAAAAAAAAATCTCTAGGGAAAGTATGCGTCACATCCGCGCAAAACGGTCATCGCTCAGCATGATGCTGAAACCCATGCACGGAGCAGAGCCACAGCGCTAGTTTTCAGAGACTATTTAAACCAGTGGTTCTTAACCGGTGATTCGTGGACCACTGGTGGTCCGTGGAAGTCCCCGGAGTGATCCATAAAGCCATCCTAAATCAATCATCGAGTTCTTGGCGGTTCTGCTAAAATAAAAACAAGCACCGAAATCGATTGTGCCGGCTTTGAGTAGCACTGAACAAGGATTCAGAAGTTAATAAAGAGTTTGTAGTCACTAGTTTATATTTACTGTATATTACCAGCAGACAGTTGGTGGTCCCTGGCAAGACAGTGTCAAATGGTCCCTCATCACTAAAAGGCTGAAAACCGCTGACTTACACCATATCTGCGCTTACCATCAGGTGCAACTAGGGTCAAACACGGGCAAGTAAATTCATCTAAACGTTTATTTTGTTATAGAATGCAGCAATTTTTGGGTCCATGTCCGTATTGATTTGGCTGATAAAGGATTTGACGTGGCTGGCAATATTGAGCACGCAAAGCGAGAAGTTCTGCTTAGCTGTGGAAGGTGCTCAAAATTCTTGCACAACTATTCTGAAGTCAAATTGCTCTGGTAATTTCCTATCAACATACTATACACCGTGACATTTTCATCGCTTTCATCCGGCGATGTAGCCACTATACTCATCATTATGAACAACTTTTACTATGGGACCAACCCGGAAATCGCGAAAAAAACATCAGCTGTTCCATACATTTATGTTCACATAACTCAACAAAATGTATGGAATAGCTGATTTTTTTAATTAAAGAGATTTAAAGAGATAATTTTACTCTAAGCCAATGACCGCTTAGGTTTTGACAGTTGTAATGTCATTATGATACGATTCTTACACAATTGCAATAACAGAATGAGGCCCTGTTTTCATTTTATGACATTTTTATTAATGATGGAGAGAGGGATAGATGGACTGCGTGAGGGACAATATGAATGAAAATATGCCGTCATCTTAACATTTTAGTATCTAGATGATGAATCATGTAAATGGAAGACCAGAACGTATTGCGACGACCTTTTTTTTAGTTTTTTTTTTATTATTTTTTTTATTTATAAATAGGCTTGCGTTTGACCGCCATCTCGCCTGATGTTAAGCGATGATGCGGTCTACGATGGAGCACGCTTGCCTAGAAGAAACCGATTCACTCGTGACTTGAAGACACCCAGATTGTAACTATCGGGGAACACCCACTCGGTCAGCGCATTCCACTGTTTGGCGGTTTTCACAATGAAAGTGGAATCAAAGCGCTTCGTTCGGGTTTTTGATATATCAACCATGAACCGATGGAGCTTTTTCGTGCTTCTGGCCGTCCGATAGAAAAAAGGGCAGGATGGAATTAGATCATGCAGATCTGAAGCACACTCTCCGACATGTATCCGATAAAAAACCGATAGGCTAGCAACTTTGCGCCGATGCTCAAGACTTAGGAGATTGGTCTGAACAAGGGAGTCGTTGTTGATGAGCTTCTTGGCACGCTTCTCAATGGACTCCAACGCCTCAAGCTGGTACTTGGCTGAGCCATCCCAAAGATGCGAGCAGTACTCCATGCACGAACAATTGAAGCAATTGTTCCGAAGTGAAGTACCGCCGCACCTTCGAGAGGATACCCAGCTTTTTAGCAGCCAATTGAGCTTTGGACTCAATATAGGAGCCAAAGTTGAGGGTTGACGTCAAAGTAACGCCCAAGAGCTCGAGATGGTCAGTTATCGGTATGGACACATCTCGAAAAGTAGGAGCCAGCTGGAATGGCCTCCTTTTGGCGGAGAACAGACACGCCTGGGTCTTAGCTGCATTGAATTTGACCAGATTGGCATCGCCCAATCGGAGACTGCCTTAAGGGCCAAATTCAGGCGCTCGACCATGGCCTCTCTCAGAGACTGGATTTGGGGTCCACTGGTTCGTGCGTTGGCTATGTAGCTCTCTACAACAGTGCTATCGTCTGCATACCCAAAGGTTCCGGGATTTAGCAGGTCGTTGATATGCAGCAGGAAGAGCGTCACAGAGAGCACCGACCCCTGGGGAACACCGGCATTAATAGCCATTCGATCGGACGAGCATCCATCAATGACCACTCGAATCGAACGATCCCTCAGGAAGTCCGATATCCAAGCAATGAAACCGGTGGATAAGCCGTATGAAGAAAGCTTGCTAATAAGGCCGTCATGGCAAACCCTGTCGAAAGCCTTCGAGATGTCGAGGGAAACGGCGAGCGCCTCCCCATGTTTCTCGATGGCCTCACTCCATATGTAAGTGGCGTACGCTAGAAGGTCTCCGGAGAAGAAGACCGGTTTCGGCGGAAACCGTATTGCCGGTCACTGAGGAGGTCATTAGCTTCTAGATACGTTAGGAGCCTGCTATTGAGTACCTCAAGTAACATAGGACAAGGACAGGATAAAAAGATGTTCTAATTAAAATAAAATTTACAGATGATGAGAAAAAACTATGCAAGAACGTGCTGCGCTTACACCGAGCATCCTTCAGCAAGATCCGTGTGTGTGGCCTGTTCTACGTAGACGCTGCGCTACAATTGAGTCTGATGAGTCTTCTTGCTAACTACACCGTTGTGTTGCTACAGTTCGCATTTTTGTAAACCAGGCTTCAATAAATGTATGTTATAGATAGTATTTATTATTATTTCTTCGTTACCATCGAAACCCTGTTTGTGGTTATCCTAATATTATAAATGAAAGAACGAAAATAATTTTGTTTGCTTGTTACATTTTCACGCCTAAACCACTGAACTAATCATCATGGATAATCTCTTAGGTTTTTGCGATTACTATACATTATAATACAACAAGTGAAAACGATAACATCGCGCATAAATTTTAACTTTTACCTACGCCGTTTTCACTTTTCAGATTTTCACCTGCATCATAAATACCAATTATTTAAAACTATATATTGCCCACGATTTCACTCTCATCCTAAAGAAACTACTTGATGTATCCTGATAAAAATGATTATCTCATAACTTTGCCCAGGGTTCAAGCTATGAAGCTATCCCTTCGTATAATTTCACTAAAAAGTCTTCAGCAGTTTAACTACCTATTAATAACTCTATTTGACATTTATTTGATATTCAGTCTAATTCATTACAGTAATAAAATTTACTATCGATTTCATTGACATTATCTTAATTATTTGAATGTGCGCAGTTAATACACTTACTATCGATGATTGTATCATTTGTGTTTCGAAGTTACTGTTGGTGGTCTATTTAAAAATGGAAAAATTCCGTAACATCAGAGTCGTACCAAAATATTCTGTGAATTTTGTTTCAAACAATACAGTGGATAAGGATGTGCAATCGATGCTTTTGCCTTTAAACCTGATGCAATATATTAAGTTATGTCCAAAATATAGCATCAAAAACAATGTTATTGCCCCAAACTGTTCCATCTCAAATGTTGTCTCAATAATCGGAACCTTAGTGTTTATATTGTCATTTATATTCCGCAATTATATACTGTTTTTCTACATGGATCTTGGAGTTACTACCTTCATGTATGTCACCGCCTATTACGACTGTTTCTTCTACTGTTTCGGTTTTGCTTTGAATTGCGCGATCAGTATCATTCAAACTAAGAACTCCGTCAAGTTGGTCCTTACTTTTCAAAAAGTCCACAGGTTCCTCAACAGTGGAACCAGTTTTAACAACTTCATCATTTGGAATTGGATTATTGTAGTCGTGGCTCTGGGTAGTTGTTTGATTGGTAACACGTACTGCAACATATAACAGGGGTTCCCTTGTTATTTTGTTTATTTTTGGTTCCTTTTGGTTGGTTTCGATTTGAATATAGTTTATACTACGCGAGTCATAAAATTGTTGGAAAATAAACTTGTTCTATGGAATATTCACGTTTTGAATTCTCGAGAAATGGGTGAAGGCGTACAAAATTATAGCAAGACAATGTTTCAGGCTTATGTGGATATATTGGAGTGTTATGATTTCATTAAAGTTTGTTTTCAGCCATTAGTAAGTACTCTGCTATCAATTCATAGATATCATATGAAAAAGTTAGTTCAATTAATTGACAGTAGTAATTATTGATAACAATAATTTTGATAAATCTAGAGAGCTTTTTTTGAAAAATATTTACATATATATGTTCGTATGATACACATTTTCACAAACCTTGTGAATCTTCTTATTACCTATTATATATTTTTGATTACTGGCTAAGAAAACAGTGTATGTACGTAAATAATTTGCTTTATTTTTCTTTCTTTCATAATTAACGACGAAATGTAAAAATACCAGTTCTTTAAATTAATTAATATCACTTTTCAGATACTTTATTACCTCTTAAAAGTATTCATTAATTCTCTGATATATATTAAAGTGGAAATTGATTCGTTAAAAATGGCGGCGAGGCCTGAAAACAATAATCTAGTGAGTATTATTTTAATATCTACTTTAATTTGCTATCGGCATTAAGGCCGGCCGTCCTCCAACGTGACATCGATCGTACTTGGTTGATTTTTTTACCCTGTCTGCGCTTATCATCAGGAGCAAGTAGTGTCAAACAGAATAATAAAAATATAAATTTTGTTTTAGAATGCAGAAATTTTTACATCCCTGTGCGTAGTATATTGGTTGGTAAAGGATCTGACGTGGCTGACAATATTGAGCACGCAATGCGAGAAGTTCTGCTTAGCTGTTGAAAGTGCTCAAGATTCTTGCTCAATTATTCTGAAGTCAAATTGCTCTGGTAAACTCCTTTAAATATATTGTTTGTTGATTATATTTTGATTCTTACAAAAATGGGCAGTGTACCCATTTTTAAGGTTCCGTACCAAAATGGTAAAAAGGAACTCTTGTGGTGTGACTTCGTCTGTCTGTCTGTCTATCTGTCACACCCTCGTAAAATCTACAGTTCATAACCAATTTGTATGAAGCTTCGCAAGTACCTACATGTTTTCTGATTTCTGATTCTGACAGATGATGAGAAGAGACTATGCAAGAACGTGCTGCGCTTACACCGAGCATCCTTCAGCAAGATCCGTGTGTGTGGCTTGTTCTACGTAGACGCTGCGCTACAATTGAGTCTGATAAGTCTTCTTGCTAACTATACCGTTGTGTTGCTTCAGTTTGCCTTTTTGTAAACCAGGCTTCAATAAATCAATTTCATAATAGAACGTCTTATTATTTCTTCGGTCTGCCAGTGACATAAGTCGATTAACATCAGTCCAAAGTTTGTCGACAAACATCAGTCCGCAGTCAGCACGTTCCCGTTTACATAGTGCAGTCAGCACTATAGAAAGAATAGAAAAAACTATAGATGGTAGAAAGACAGACTTAAATCGGTAGAACTACCGATTTAAGCCTGGCGATGTTAAAAATGTAGTTGAGAAATGTTTCTATTATTTAGTCGACAAAAGTCTACAACGCCAAGCATTGCTCGCCGCATGTTCGAGCAGAAGAGATAAAGAGTTGGATACAAAGAACTTTGTCTATTCCTGGTAGAAACTTGGTGGAATTAGTGAATTATTTATTGAGTTTGGCGTAAGCTCCAACCTCCCCAAGCTTAGTCCAGAGCTCATTATATTATAATCGATTAGGTCGAAGGCTTTCGATAGGTCCAGAAAACAAGCATATTGCTGGCGTGGGGGTGGAGATGGAGGTAAATAACTCATCTTTTCTATTTTTTTTTGTCGTAATTATTTAATGGGAGACTTAACCTAGAGTTTTTTTTTAACGTTGCTTCACACTAGGATTTCTCATGTCTTGTCATTGTCATGGCTGCGTTTACAAACACAAATTTTCACATACACAACAGCCAGACCAGTGTGCAATGCGGGAATCGAACCCGCGACAAGTCGCGCAACAGCCAATCTCTCAGCCATTGCGACAACCGTGCGGTCGAATTGTCTCCTATTTAATAATTACGCCAAAAAATAATAAGTAAATCGAATCGCGTTTTTCTCGAAACTAGAAAAAAAAATGTTATTTAGTTCTCCAGCTATGCCGACGATATATGGATATTGACTGTGTGCAAGACTGATAACGACTATTGTAGCGCTGCACATATGGTTGTATTCTAAGATGTTGAGGCTCGATGCTATACAGGACCGTGTTTGTTTTGGGAATGCTGTCAGTGCCCTACAAAACTTCTGCGTAATATCTGATGATATTTTTTATAACATGGGATATTTATTACCTATAACAATAATGGGACCCGAAACACAGCGTTCTAGCCTCTGCCCCTCTTGCCACGAGTTGTGATCAGAAGACAGCCTGCAAAATACACTTGTCAGTTTGACTTTGAGTTTGAGTTTCTTGCCCGTTCTTCTCCATAGGAATTTACGCTTTGGAACGGGCATCTAGCTTCATCATTATGACTAACTGACAAACTCGTTGATAATTCAAAAGTACCTGTAACTGGTCTAATTGAAATAGATGCTTTGATTTTGACTTTGACTTTGTGATAAACAGTGTCAGCGCTATATGTGGATTATGATAAACAATAGGTATAACTCGTTAGTCTTTCAAAAGTTAATTAAACTTAATTTCATACATTTTTTGAGCATTATTTCTACTACCCACAAACAGCGTTAGTGTGTGTAGTAGAAAAAAAAAATAAACACACAACATACATTTATTAAACCCTGGTTTACAAATATGCGAACTGTAGCAACATAACGGTGTAGTTAGCAAGAAGACTCATCAGACTCAATTGTAGCGCAGCGTCTACGTAGAACAGGCCACACACACGGATCTTGCTGAAGGATGCTCGGTGTAAGCGCAGCACGTTCTTGCATAGTTTCTTCTCACCATCTGTGATTATTATTTTATTAGAATTTCTTTTTTTTTATCCTGCTCTGGTCCTTGGTCTATTACTTGGAGTAGACACAATACGTTTTCGTCTTCCATTTGCCCCTATCAGCCATCATCTTACAGGGATGATAAATTATAAGATGACGGTATATTTTCGTTCAAAAAATGCCGTACTTGTTCAAAAATATTTAATACGTAGGTATTAAATATTTTTGAACAAGTACGGCTTAGTAATTTCAGAAATTGTGCCAATGATGGCACGAACTAAGTTTGGCATACGATGATCAGTGAATAGGATCCAAAAAAAAATTATGACATTTTTTATAACATTTTTCAAATCGTAATAGTCCTATCAGTGATGATAGTTACATGTGACATTACCTGTGCTTGCAAGACTCTTGCTTGCTTTTACACAGTTTTTTTTTTTGAAAAATCTTGGTCAAATGGATTTGAAATCTGAATTCATTATAATATAATAGTATGTAAATCACATGATATTACCAGAGCAATTTGACTTCCGAATAATTGTGCAAGAATCTTGAGCACTTTCAACAGCTAAGCAGAATTTCTCACATTGCGTGCTCAATATTGTCAGCCACGTCAAATCCTTTACCAACCAAAATAACATAATCAGGAACGTAATAATTGCTGCATCCTATAACAAAGTAAAGGTTTTCTATTCAATGATTTGGCAGAATTTGACTCTGATTGCAACTGATGTTAAGTAGATAGAATCTCAGATGGAGCACACGAATGCGAGTTATATGGCGCTAGTGCAGCTATTCGCAGCTTAGTGAATACCAAACTTTAGTTTCACCGCTGCGCTGCGACAGCGTAACACACTAGGCTGTATCCTAAGAGAATTGCTTCCCTATACGCGATCGATGTCAGCGTAAACAGCCCGGCCACGACTTATGGCTTAGCGGCAAGCGGCGCGGTTTCAGTGGCAATACCACCGATACCGCGCCGCTCGCCGCGCCGCTGCGAGCGATTTTTTCGTGGCATAGTTCATACATTTTCATATATTTGTTTTTACCGCCGGCCGCCCCCCTTGCCGCTGCCGCTGATAGCGGCAAGCGGCCACGACCGGCCCACATACAACAATTTAAAAATATCTTAATTATACCGATGTCAAATTAAAGATATTCAAATAATACTCACTTGGCTACTATTGTTAACAGCCATTGCTGCTATTTTTAACGATTCAATTGTCACTTGTACGTAAATCAGAGAAGAAATGAGTACCTCTAAGAGGTAGTAAAGTATCTGAAAAGAAAAAAATATTAATTTATAGAAAGGGTTGTGATTCTGAAGTTTTGTTAAAATTGTATATTATTTAAATAAAAAAAAATATATTGATATTGATAGCAGGGTACTTACAAATGGCTGAAAACAAACTCTGACGAGACCATAACACTCCAATATATCCACATAAGCCTGAAACATTTTCTTGCTATAATTTTGTTCGCCTCCTTCCATTTCTCGAGATTTCAAAACTTGAATATTCCATAAATCAAGTTTATTTTCCAGCAACTTAATGACTCGTGTGGTATATATAATATTTAAATCAAAACCATACAAAAGAAAGCAATAAAATACATAACAGAAAGGAAAACTCATTTGTATGGTGAAATACGTGTAAGCAATGACATAACTACCCAGAGACATGATAACTATAATCCAATTCCAATTGATGAATCGGTTAAAACTGGTTCCATTGTTGAGAAACCTGTGGACTTTTTGAAAAGTAAGAACAAACTTGACGGAGTTCTTGGTTTGAATGATACTGATCGCGCAATTCAATGCAAAACCGAAACTATAGAAGATGCCGTCGTAATAACCGTTGAAGTACATGAAGGTAGTGAGTACATAATCCATGTAGAAGTACAGAATACACATGCAGTAGACGAATGATAATATAAAAACTAAGCTTCCAATCACTGAAATAATATTGGAGACGGAACTATTTGGAGTTATACAATTGCGTTTGATGCGATATTTGGGACAGAACATAATACATTGCATGAGATTTAAAGACAAAAGCATTGATTGCACATCCTTATCCACTGTATTGTTTGAAACGAAATCCACCGGACATTTTGGTACCACTCTGATGTTACGGAATTTCTTCATTTTTAAGTAGACCGTTAAGAGTGGCTTCGGAACACGGTAATGATACAATAATTTGATGGTAAATGTATTAACTGCTCACATCCAATTCGTCATGGTAATATAAACGATATCGATAATTAATTACATAGATTAGTATGTAAGTAAATTAGTATTTCTTGTTGTTTTTAATCAGTCTGAAAGTTTTATGAATATCGAAGTAGCAACAAGCAATAGTAGTCAAGGCCTGCAATCTCAAGGATGCGATTATAATGATATTTATTAGTCTCTACTAGAGACTAATAAATATCGTTATAATCGGATTGTCTCTACTTTCAAATCTATCGATTGTTATCCGTGTCTTAGCAAAATTTCTTGCAAACTTTACAATGCTTGCGAATATCCTTGTGACCATTTTTGACAGCCCGCAAAGTAGGTATTTGTTATGTATTTAATCGCAGTAATTCATTGGTGTTTTTAAAATGAACAATAGTCAAAATTAAAAATAAATATGGCGCGATATGGTTCGCTCGCTAACTTGGTTGTAGAGACTTGCATTAAAATTTATTGTAAACATCATTACGGTAATCAATTTTTTTCGTTCTATTTAGCGATCGGTAGTTTGCAATGACATCGTTAGCAATGTCGAGACTGCAGGCCTAAGTCTAAAATAAGCATACTAATGAAATGGCTTGTTACTTTAAGTAGAATATAGACAATTAAATAGGTATACCGCCCTTCCACGTTCTTTAAAGTTAGGTGACCTGAATTTCATATATTTGTACTAGTTGTTACCCACGACTTTGTGTGAATATTGATGAAAATTATATGTGCTTCACCAGCACTTAGGCTAGTTAACTAAAAAGCTGGAAGGATTTGGACGAAATTTGACATAGAGATCTATATCAAATTTCATCCAAATCCATTCAGCTTTTCATACAAACTTTTACATTTATATTATCAGTGTGACATATTATACCTAAATAGTGAGTTATCACATCAAATGACGTATGAAGTGGCCAGTAATGAAAAATTGACAGTACTAAGTAATGAAATGATAATAAAGAAGGATGACTTCTTCAAAAATATAAATATACATAGAAGATTTATTGAATACCAGGATTACAAATATGCAAACTGTAGCAACACAACGGTGTAGTTAGCAAGAAGACTCATCAGACTCAATTGTAGCGCAGCGTCTACGTAGAACAGGCCACACACACGGATCTTGCTGAAGGATGCTCGGTGTAAACGCAGCACGTTCTTGCATAGTTTCTTCTCATCATCTGTCAATATTATTTTAATTAGAACTTCATATTTTTCATTCTTCCCTTGTACCATGTGACTTGAGTTCACATGGGCTATTTCAGCTTTGTCCCTAAAATGAATGACTTAATGCCTATGGCATTAAGTCCGCCGATGTACATTAGTTGCATGAAGTTTAATAAATAAATGACAAACCTGCGATGTCTCTGATATTGCAGATGTTAATAGCCTGCGATAAGCATTTACTATCAGATAAACTGGCAGGGTCCAAGCTACTGGCGGGCAGAGCTCCAGAGAGAGGAACCTCCTAACAGTACGTGCCATCTCCAAGAGTACCAATTTCTGTATCAAGCCTGCTTAATCTAACGGCTTAACCAAAATCCTCCTCAGGTGCTAGTTGGTCGAGGCTCTTAGCTAGATTGCTGAGTTCACATCCCACATGTCGTCTGCTAACCAACCTCGTCTGCTAAGTCACGCTAATTGAGCTTTTTATCTTTCTCAGCTTTCAGGAGATTCTCATCATGCGGGACGGTGATATCAACATTCAATATGCGATGACTTTGAAGTCATCGCACATTGAATGAGTATAGTGGTGATGATCGATTAATCGATCATCACCACTATATCAAGCTTTTTAGCCATAATAGTCCTATCAGTGGTGATAGTTTGATCCCAGTTAAATGTGACATAACCTGTGCCTGCAAGACTCCTGATTCTTTGCCACACAGTATTCTTTTATTGAAAATTTTTGATCAAATGGATTTGAAATCTGAATGTTATCATTCATTACAATATTATAGTATGTAAATTAAATGATATTACCAGAGCAATTTGACTTCCGAATAATTGTGCAAGAATCTTGAGCACTTTCAACAGCTAAGCAGAATTTCTCGAATTGCGTGCTCAATATTGTCAGCCACGTCAAATTCTTTACCAACCAAAATAACATAATCAGGAACGTAATCATTGCTGCAACCTATAACAAAGTAAGGGTTTTTTACCCGACTGCGCCAGGAGGGCTATGTTTTTCGAGTGTAAGTATGTACAATTTCTTTGGCACGCTCTGTAGCCTAAACGGCTTGATGGATTTTAGCTTGTGATGTGACGTTAGATTCGTCTTAATTGTGAAAGTGACACTGGATATATCAAAATTATAAAAAATAAAATGGCCGATTTTTGGCGCCATATTATGTCTTCAAAATTTTTTTCCCTCAAAACCTATCGTGTGGGATATCAAAATGAAGGGTTCAAAAGGACGATTACGAAAACATGTGTAAATACATCAAAGACATTAAAAACAAAAAATAAAAATAGTAAATTAAAAATTTAAAAAACCCGATTGCCAAAAACATAACTAAAAAGTTTAAAACAAGATCACCTTTCAAGCAGTCTGATGTAGTTGGTGGCATACAATCTAAGATTTAACATAAATAATTGCATCAGACTGCTTGAAAGGTGCTCTTGTTTTAAACTTTTTAGTTACTTCTTGGCAGTCGGGTTTTTTAAATTTTAAATTTACAATTCTTTTAATGATAAGTAGATAAGAATCTCAGATTAAGGCCCCGGTATACGCCAACGGCCTTGAGTGATTTGGGCAGTATAGCTTGAGTGTTCTGCGCTGAGCTCAAGCAACGCGACATACATCCACCGAGCAATACGACTCGCCTATCAAGGAGCGCGCTGTGCAGAATTAGACGTATTATTACTTTTTAGTATCTAAAATATAAAATAAAAAAAAGTAACAGGCAATATTATAGGTAGTAACATAGTCTTTTCACACAAAACAAGTCATGAAAATATCTTAAGCGATTTGAAAGTAATTACGTTTTTATGTTTTGGGTAGACACGAATTCATAAATTATTTCATTATGTATTTAACTACAATAGGTAAATATTCACAGGTACGATTGATGTATATATGTTCTAGTTTAACATAAAACAAAAAAAAAAAAAAATTGCACAACTAACCTGCATTATTTGACGGCGAAATAAGAGATTTAAAACTTGAGATTTACGGCCGTTACCATTTACCGTCGCCTCGAATGAAAGTTGATATAATGGTGCTAGTGCAGCTATTCGCAGCTAAGTGAATCACCACTGCGGGAGCGCTTCACACTAGGCCCTAGGCTGTATCCTAACCCGAGGGCCACGAAATGCGACGCTCCAAGCGAATTCGGCTTGCACTGCAAGCGTCAAAAACAAATGTAGGGAACTTCACTGCTGCTTGCAGCGGCTACTTCATGGCCTTGTAGTTATGAGACATACACTTATTATTGACGCTCGTCGCCGACGCTTGTCGCATGTCGCATGTCGTGGCCGAGCCATAAGAGAATTGCTCCCTTGTATGCGATTGATGTCATAAGAGCACGACCGGCCCACATAGAACAATTTAAAAATATCTTAAATATGTCAAATTAAAGATATTCAAATTAATACTCACTAGGCTTCTATTATTAACAGACATTGCCGCTATTTTCAACGATTCAATTGTCACTTGTACGTAAATCAGAGAAGTCATGAATACCTCTAAGAGGAAGTAAAGTATCTGAAAAGAGAAATTAATTCTGTTATAGAAAGGGTTGTGAAGAAAACGTTATTGATATTGATAGCAGGGTACTTACAAATGGCTGAAAACAAACTCTGACGAGACCATAACACTCCAATATATCCACATAAGCCTGAAACATTTTCTTGCTATAATTTTGTTCGCCTCCTTCCATTTCTCGAGAATTCAAAACTTGAATATTCCATAGAATAAGTTTATTTTCCAATAACTTAATGATTCGTGTGGTATATATTATATTTAAATCGAAACCATACATAACGAAGCAATAATATACATAACGGAAAGGTAAACCCATTTGTATGGTGAAATACGTATAAACAATGACATAACCGCCCAGAGACACGATTACTATAATCCAATTCCAATTGATGAAGTGGTTAAAACTGGTTCCATTGTTGAGGAACCTGTGGACTTTTTGGAAAGTAAGGACAAACTTGACGGAGTTCTTGCTTTGAATGATACTGATCCCGCAATTCAATACAACACCGAAACAGTAGAAGATACTGTCGTAATAGGCGGTGAAATACATGAAGGTTGTAAATGCATAATCCATGTGAATATACATGCAGTCTAAGAATGAAAATATAAAAACTAAGCTTCCGATCATTGTCATAATATTGGAGATATAACTATTCGGAGTAATACAATTGCGTTTGATGCGATATTTGGGACAGAACATAATATATTGCATCAGATTTAAAGGCAAAAGCATCGATTGCACATCCTTATCCACTGTATTGTTTGAAACAAAATTCACAGGATAGTTTGGTACGACTCTGATGTTACGGATTTTCTGCATTTTTAAACAGATTTTAAACAGATTATCAGTATCTTCGGAACACACAAATGATTCAATAATTGATGTTAATGTGTGAACTGCTCAAATCCAATTCATTATGATAATGTAAATGAAATCGATACTTAATTACATAAAGAATGAATATTAGTATTTCTTGTTTTTTTAGGAATAAGGTTCACTTTTACTAGAGGAAAGTTTGGGAGGAAAAACGTGTTTACTCAATACTGATTTACTTGCGACTGTTTGGACTACATCAGTTTCCAATATTACTTTATTAAATCATGAACATACCAAAAAAAATAACTAATCCAAATTATAGGTTTATAGTACAAAAATACATACTTACAGTGTTACAATTAATCAAATTTACATCAAGTAGTTACTTTACATTCAATATTCGAGCAAGATAACACAAACTAATAAATCATGTTTCAGGTAGGTATATAGGTAAATAAGACAACTTATTAAATTAATGATCTTTGCACAACACTATCACCACTTTCTACACGATACACACGCGTCACATCGTCTGTACTCGGATGTTTGTCAACAATACCTACGTCTCATCATCCATTTACCCGGAGGCAAATGATAAAATAAAATAAAACTTTATTGAAAAAAGAAAAACATTTTTTGCATTTCTTAATACTAAGTACAATTTCTATAAGTTTAGGTTTAAATCAAAATGAACACTAACGTCTAAACTAGGCCGAGCCTGTATCTTAGACGTTAGTTCCTTCCTATGGTAATACAATCAGATATGTGTACTAGTGTAATAAACATTTTATTGTTCGTAAAAATATTAAATAATAAATGCTCAAAATACCTTGCGGGTAGACGTTTCATTCATTTTCATATTCGTAAATACAAAACTTACGCGGTTTACAAGACCTAATTTTATCAATTCACACAATTCCCACCCATAACAGCCACCATGTACGGGTCACAATAGAGTGAACGTAAGACAACAAAATGTGTTCAAAGACAGGGTAAGATTGATTAATAATTGCGGCGAAATTATAAACTTTGTGAGGAATTTAACTATTACGTTAATTAATGTGATCTGATAATGATCTGATTTGTCCTATTATCGGACGGTTTACGCAGGCCTTTTAAAACTGTAATTTTTTTACTTGCTTGATAAAAACCGTGACAGCTCGGCTAATATAAATAACACATTCATAAACAAAAGCTTTCCTCATGAATTACTCCGTCCATTGGTGAAAACCATATGAAAATCCGTTCAGTAGTTTTTGATTTTATCGCGTTCAGACAGCGAGACAGACGTGGCGAATGGACTTTGTTTTATAATATTATGTAGAGTTTATGTTTTGTAGTTTTCCGACTTATGCGCGGACGGAGTCACGGGCGCACCTAGATATTATGACGACACAAATTGAATCGATAATGAATAAAAGAATTTCACTGAACATCAAATAACAAATTTATTGTCAAATAGAGACCGTTACATTTTTTTGGATATCCCAAACTAATACTCGTATTATATGAGAAGGAAATTACTTTGTGCCTAAACTCCGTATTCACGGACAATACCATTACTGATAGCAGGGTGTACAAAAAACTCATTCAAATATGAACATTTTTGTATAATTTTAAGGTTCATATTAGTCTTAAGCGCTTGTTTATATTTACTTAAACGAATATGAACCTTAATTTTATACATATAATGTTTATATTGAGTTTTCTGTCGCGCATTGATTGTTGATATCACCGTCTCGCATGATGAGAATCTCGGAAAAGCTGAGTAAGGTAAAAGATTCGATTAGGTTGACTTAGCACACGAAGTTAGGTTGATGGATTAGGTTGACATTTGGTATGTGGACTCAGCAAACGTAGTGCCGTTAGTTACTACGGCTAATGGTCTAATAGCTAAGATCCTCAACCAACCAACACCAGAGGAGAATTTCATTAGGCAGTTAGATTAAAGGCTTGATACAGAAAGTGGAACTCCTAGACACGGCACGATCGTTAGGTGGTCCTCTTTCTCCTCGCGCATGTATCGGAGTGGCGCGAGGAGGCAAAACGCCGGGGCTTAACTCCGATGCCGCGAGAAATCACGGCACAGCGGACGGAGCTCCGGCGGGATCTCCTGGCGGCATGGAGAGTGCGACTATCGCAACCCAGCGCTGGGTACGCCACAATTGCGGCGATAAGGCCCCTCTTTGAGGAGTGGTTGGAGAGGCGCCACGGCGTCTTGCGGTTGCGGGAAGTTTGAAAAAGATACCGTGGCCCCTGGCAAGGCAACTGGAGGAAAAAAGGTGGTCCTCTTTCTGAAGTACCTGATAGTATGTGATTGTCGCAGCCTATAGACATTTGCAATACTAGAGGCATCGCAGGAGCGTTAACCACCCTACAGACAAAGCTGATATAGCTCATAGGACCCTAAGTCACATGGGATAAAGAAGTGCAAGATAAAGAAAGGAAGTTTTAATTAAAATAATATTGACAGATGATGAGAAGAGACTATGCAAGAACGTGCTGCGCTTACACCGAGCATCCTTCAGCAAGATCCGTGTGTGTGGCCTGTTCTACGTAGACGCTGCGCTACAATTGAGTCTGATGAGTCTTCATGATAACTACACCATTGTGTTGGCACTACAGTTTGCTTATTTATAAACCAGGCTTCAATTAATGTATTTTGTGTGTAATTATTTATTATTATTTCTTCGATACCATCGAAACACTGTCACACTCATAATATTATAAACGTGATAGTGTATGTTACTCCTTCACATTGAAACGGCTAAACGGATTTGGATGAAATTTGACATGGGAGTAGCCAGAGACCTAGAGTAGCATATAAAATACCTTGCATCCAATTTCACGCAGACGATGCTGAAGGCAACAGCTGGTAAAAATGTATGAAATTCAAGTCAACTAACTTTTGAAGAACGATTAACTTATCTTATTCCAATTAAAGTCACTCAAGTCATCTCATTAGTGTGCCTTTTTTGGACCTGACTACTACTTATTGCTTGTTGCTACGTCGATATTCATTAAAGTTTCAGACTGATAACAACAAGAAATACTAATGTAATTGATTATCGATTTCATTTATACGTACTACCATAATGAACTGGATATGAGCAGTTTAAACATTTACCATCGATTATTGTATCATTTGTGTGTTCCGAAGCTACTGTTAATGGTCTATTTAAAAATGAAGAAACTCCGTAACATCAGAGTCGTACCAAAATATCCTGTGAATTTTATTTTAAACAATACAATGGATAAGGATGTGCAATCAATGCTTTTGCCTTTAAACCTGATGCAATATATTATGTTATGTCCCAAATATCGTATCAAAAACAATCGTATTACTCCAAATAGTTTCATCTCCAACGTTGTATCAATAATCGGAACCCTAGTATTTATATTGTCATTCGTACTGCGTATTTATATAATGTTTTTCAACATGGATCTTAAAGCTGCTACTACCACCTTCATGTATATCAGTATTTATTACGACTGTATCTTCTACTGTTTCGGTTTTGCATTGAATTGTGCGATCAGTATCATTCAAACCAAGAACTCCGTCAAGTTTGTCCTTACCTTTCAAAAAGTCCACAGGTTCCTCAACAATGGAACCAGTTTTAAACAATTCATCAATTGGAATTGGATTTTTTTAATCATCGCTTTGGGAAGTTTTTTCATAGTTTTTGCGTATTTCACCATACGACTAATTGATATATCTTTATATGTTTTATGTAGTAGCTTTCTTTTGGTTGATTTTGATTTAAATATAGTTTATACCACGCGAGTCATTAAATTGTTGGAACATAAACTTCTTCTATGGAATACACAAGTTCTGAATTCACATGAAATAAATGAAGGCGAAGAAAATTACAACAAGAAAATGTTTCAGGCTTATGTGGATATAATGGAGTGTTACAATCTCATTAAAGTTTGTTTTCAGCCGTTCGTAAGTACTCTTCTACCAATCTTTAGAGATTTTAAGAAATGGATAATTAAATAATTTGTCAATAAACAATAACAATTAAGTTATGTCAAAAGCATTAAGTTGGAAAAACATTATACTTGTATGTCGCATATTTTTTCAAACCATATGCTTTTTTTTGTCTTTGCCTACTTTCAACAACTTTGCCTCCTACTGGGTTCCTTTTACTGGTCGGGGAAAGTGTTATTAGGTTTATCATCTATTATATTATGGGACTTAAACATACCTGGTTATACACCTCTGTCTAACCCAAAAACATGCTTGATATAGTTATGAAAATGAATGAATATAACTTTTCAGGTACTTTATTACATCTTAGAAGTATTCATCCATTGTCTGGTTAACATTCAAGTGATAATTGAATGGTTGAAAATGGTGGCGATGTCCGAGAACAATAATAGCCTAGTGAGTATTGTTTTAATAACTACTTTTATTCGTTAATAATCCAATCTAATAAATCTCGCCTGATGTTAAGCGATGATGCGGTCTATGATGAAGCACGCTTGCCTAGGAGAATTCGATTCGTTCGTGATCATGACTTGAAAACACCCAGACTGTAACTGTCAGAGAACACCCACTCAGACAGCGTATTCCACTGTTTGGCGGTTCTCACAATACGTTTTTTTCGCTTTTTAGAGCTCTGGCTGTCCGATAGAAAAAAGGGCACAAGGGAATTAGGTCATGCAGATCTGAAGCACACTCTCCAAAAATATATTCGATAAAAACCGATAGAGTAGCAACTTTGCGTCGATGTACAAAACTTTGAAGCTTAGTCTGATCAAGGGAGTCGTCGCTAATGAGCTTTTTGACACATGGATCGGTGCACATAGTTGACTGGTTAGGGTTCCGTACCAAAATGGTAAAAAAGGAACCCTTATGGTGCGACTTCGTCTGTCTGTCCGTCTGTCTGTCTGTTTTTAGATTCTGTCTGTCTTACCATCAGGTGCAACTAGGATCAATTACGGCCAAGTCAAAGAATATAAACGTTTATTTTGTTACAGAATGCAGCAATTATTTCATCGCTGTCCATTTTATTTTGGTTGATAAAGGATTTGACGTGGCTTACAATATTGAGCATGCAATGCGAAAAGTTTTGCTTATCTGTTGAAAGTGCTCGAGATTCTTGCACAATTATTTTGAAGTCAAATTGCTCTGGTAATTTATTTTAATTGACATACAATTTATGATAATGTCTTACTAATCCTACTAATATTATAAACGTGAAAGTTTGTGAGGATGTATAGATGGATGTATGGGTGGATGTATGGATGTTTGTTACTCTTTCACGCAAAAACTACTGAACGAATTTTGATGAAACTTTACAATATTATAGCTTATACATCAGAATAACACATTGGCTACTTTTTATCCTAAAAACGCGGGCGGAAGCTAGTTTAGATATAATAAAATAAACATTTTGTGATAATCAAGCAGGAATCTTGCAGGTCCAGGTAGGTACAAGTAATGTCACATTGTACTAGAATTGATCTAACATCACTTATAGAACTTCGCAATTACTACACATTACAACAAAACTAGTTTAAACAGATTGCATCGCGTATGTTACATTTATTTTGTTTTTTTTTTGATGACGCGATATAATCCGTTTAAACTTGTTTTAATATAACTGATAAGACTATTATGGCTAATAAGCCTAAAAGAGTGGTGATAGATCTATTAGAGTGCATATTGATTGCTTATGCACATGATGAGAATCTTGTGACAGCTGAGAAATAAAAGGAACTCAAGTAGGTCGACTTAGCACATGAAGCTGTCGACATGTGGGATGTAGACTCAGCAATCATTGTGCCAATACTCATTATAGCCAATGGCCTAATAGCTGAGAACCCCGACCAACGAAAACCTGAGGAAGATTTCGTTGGGCAGTTGAATGAAAGGATACAGAAAGTGATCCTCTTGGATACGGCCCGTAGATTAGACCCTGCCAGCCTACCTGGTAGTAAGTTTATAAATCTACAATTCTAGAGGCATCGTAGGAGCGTTATTCACCCTAAAGACAAACTTGATATAGCTCATGTGACCACATGGACCACATGGAACAAGGTCAATATGAAAAAAGAAAATGTTCTAATTTAAATAATATTGACAGATGATGAGAAGAGACTATGCAAGAACGTGCTGCGCTTACACCGAGCATCCTTCAGCAAGATCCGTGTGTGTGGCCTGTTCTACGTAGACGCTGCGCTACAATTAAGTCTGATGAGTCTTCTTGCTAACTACACCGTTGTGTTGCTACAGTTCGCATATTTGTAAACCAGGCTTCAATAAATGTATTTTGTGAGTAATTATTATAATTATTTCTTCGATACCATCGGAACACTGTCACGCTTATATTATAAATGTGGAAGTTAGTGTGTGTTTGTTAATCCTTTACGCTGAAACAGCTTGACGGATTTGGATGAAATTTTACATAGAGGTAGTCTGGGACCTGCAAAAGCACATTTGCTACCTTTTATCCACTTTCATGCAGACGAAGTCACGGGCAATAGCTCGTCAAAATGTACGAAATTAAAGTCAACTAACTTTTGAAGTACGAGGAAGGGTGGTATACCTATAGTTTATATTATTTCCAATTGAAGTCACCTAAGTCATCTCATTAGTGTGCCTATTTCGGGCCTGACTACTATTGCTTGTTGCTACTTCGATATTCATAAAACTTTTAGACAGATGAAAATCAACAAAAAATACTAAAGTAATTAATTATCGATTCCATTTATAATAATATGCATTACTATAATGAACTGGATATGAGCAGTTTATACATTTACCATCGATTATTCTATCATTCGTGTGTTCTGAAGCTACTGTTAATGGTCTATTTAAAAATGAAGAAACTCCGTCACATCAGAGTCGTACCAAAATATCCTGTGAATTTTATTTCAAACAATACAATGGATAAGGATGTGCAATCAATGCTTTTGCCTCTCAACCTGATGCAATATATTATGTTCTGTCCCAAATATCGTATCAAAAACAATCGTATCACTCCAAATAGTTTCATCTCCAACGTTGTATCAATGATCGGAACCCTAGTGTTTATATTGTAATTCGTACTGCGCGTTTATATAGTATTTTCCATCGTGGATCTTAGAGCTACTACTCGTACTATCTTGCTGTATATTAGTACTTATTACGACTGTATCTACTACTGTTTCGGTTTTGCATTGAATTGCGCGATCAGTATCATTCAAACCAAGAACTCCGTCAAGTTTGTCCTTATCTTTCAAAAAGTCCACAGGTTCCTCAACAATGGAACCAGTTTTAAACAATTCATCAATTGGAATTGGATTTTTGTAATCATCGCTTTGGGAAGTTTTTTTATAGTTTTTGCGATTGTAACCATACGACTTATTGATTTATATCTTTTATGTATAAGCTTTCTTTTGATTGGTTTCGATTTAAATATAGTTTATACCACGCGAGTCATTAAATTGTTGGAACATAAACTTCTTCTATGGATTATTCAGGTTCTGAATTCTCATGAATTGAATGAAAGCGAACCAAATTACAACAAGAAAATGTTTCTGGCTTATGTGGATATAATTAAGTGTTACAACCTCATTAAAGTTTGTTTTCAGCCATTCGTAAGTACCTACCCTACTTATCTATGCTATCAATCCATAGAGATTTTAAGAAAATGTTAATGAAATATTTTTTTAGTGAATAATAACAATTTTGATTTAAAAAGCCTTTAGTTGGAAAAATATTATAGTATCGCGTATTTTTCCCAACCAATTGTTTTTAGGGTTCCGTACCAAAATGGTAAAAAAGGAACCCTTATGGTGCGACTTCGTCTGTCTATCACACCTGCTTATTTCAGCAACTACTAATGCTATCGACTTGAAATTTGGAACAGTTATAAAAAATGCTTGTTCAATTTTATTGCAAATGAAAAAAGTCCAAAAATATTTTTATTTTCATTGCAAAAGGGGCCAGAGTGGGGGACCGAAATTTTTTTATGTCTCACAGTTTTCGACATATGATGAAAAATGTCCATAAAATACTATTCTCCCCCCCTTATCTCCGAAGTTTGCGGGGCGAAAAATCGGAAATAATTAGAGTTGATAGGAATTGACCCAAATATGGCACCAAAAATAAAACGATGTTCCTAACTAGTACAGTTTTTTCAAAATAATCAAAATCCTTCACAAACAAACTTAGTTATGCGGTCCGGATTTTTTCACTTTATACGTCCAAAAATGATACGGAACCCTCGGTGCGCGAGTACGACTCGCACTTGGCCGGTTTTTTTTTGTTCGCGGTTATTAATTTCATGGCCAATATCATGCATGCCTGTTATTTGTATGATAGCTAGAATGTCAATGTTTACATTTATGATCTTTATTGAAGTTGTTGGTGTGCTTATTATAAACTAGCACTTTTCCCGCGACTTCGTTTGCGTGGCCCACAGGAACTACATTTTTCGGGATAAAAAGTAGCCTGATAATCTAGCTATCTATTGGTGAAAAAATGGTTAAAATCGGTCCAGTAGTTTCGGAGCCTATTCGGTACAAACAAACAAAAAAATATTTCCTCTTTATAATATAAGTATAAATAAAATCCGGATTTGTTCCCAGTTGATAGCAAGGCTTACCCACTATAACATGCTACATAAACACAACTAGTTACACACCTCTGCCTAACCGATCAAGGAATACAGGCGTCTATTACCTATATTAAGTTATGAAAATTAATTAATATAACTTTTCAGGTACTTTATTACCTCTTAGAAGTATTCATTAATTATCTGGTTAACATTCAAGTAATAATTGAAAGGTTGGAAACGGAGACGATATCTGGGAACAATATTAACACAGTGAGTATTATTTTAATAACTACTTTTATTCGATAACAGGCTTGCTCCTGACGGCCATCTTGCCTGATGCTAAGCGATGATGCGGTCTACGATGAAGCACGCTTGCCTTGCCTTGCTTGACTTGGCGGTTCTCACAATAAAAGTGGAATCAAAGTTCAGGTTTTTTCCGGTAGAAAAAAGTACACAAGGGAATTAGGTCATGTAGATCTGAAGCACTCTCCAAAATATATAAAAAAAAAGGAACCCTTATGGCCGGAGTGGGGGTCCGAAATTTTAAAGTGGGTTTACTAGGTCAAGTGACATATCATATGAAAGGGCGTGATCTGCACATTTCAAAATATATTTTCATTTTATTTTATGTCTTACAGTTTTCGACTTATGATGAAAAATGTCTGAAAAATACCATTGCCCCCCCCCCTTATCTCCGATGTTTGCGGAGCGAAAAATCTGAAAATGTTTACCATTTTGGTACGGAACCCTAAAAATATAAACGTTTATTTTGTTACAGAGTGCAGCAATTATTTCATCGCTGTCCATTTTATTTTGGTTGATAAAGGATTTGACGTGGCTTACAATATTGAGCACGCAATGCGAAAAGTTTTGCTTAGTTGTTGAAAGTGCTCGAGATTCTTGCACAATTATTTTGAAGTCAAATTGCGCTGGTAATTTCTTTTAATCAATTAGGAGTGTTCCAGATCCTAATCAAATGTCACGTAGTACTAGGATCAACCAGTGGCGTGCATTGCATACAATTAATCAGTGCCTACTTCATAAGATTCAATAAAACTATTGTAACTATTACTATGTAGAAAATATCAATCATCACTGATGAAGATGATATATTTATGTAGTAATCGTTAGTTTCATTTAATCTTACGAGGTACGCAGATGCACTGCTTATTGCTTGTATCACTTGTATGTAATGCACGCCACTATATCAATCTATCATCACTAATAGGGCTTTTATAAATTGCTAATAATCCTGACATTGTGGTGATAGATCAATTAGGGCGTCGCAAAGTGGTTGTTTATCGCTTAAGATGAGAATTTCGCCAAAGTTGGGAAAGATAAAGAACTCAAGTAGGTTGACTTAGCACATGAAATTAACGTCATTTGGGATGTGGACTTGATAAACAATGTGCCGATATTTATAAGGCCAATGACCTAATAGTTAAGATCCTCGACAAACCAACACCAAAGGAGGATTTTTTTAGGCAGTTGGATCAAGGGCTTGATACTGAAAGTAGTACTATTGGACACGGCACGTACTGTTAGGTACGTACTATTTCCTCTCTCTGTGAAGCCCTACCCGCACTTAGATTGAACCCTGCCAGCCTACTTGATGGTAATTAAATGTTTATCGCAGGCTATGGACATCAGCAATACTAGATGCATCGTAGGATCGTTATTCACCCTAAAGATGAAGTTGACTTAGCTCATGTGACCAAGCAAGTTTTCTAATATTTAAATAATATTGACAGATGATGAGAAGAGACTATGCAAGAACGTGCTGCGCTTACACCGAGCATCCTTCAGCAAGATCCGTGTGTGTGGCCTGTTCTACGTAGACGCTGCGCTACAATTGAGTCTGATGAGTCTTCTTGCTAACTACACTGTTGTGTTGCTGCAGTTCGCATATTTGTAAACCAGGCTTGAATAAATGTATTTTGTGTGTATGTATTTATTATTTCTTCGATACCATCGAAACCCTGTCACACTCATATTATAAATATGAAAGTAAGTGTGTGTTTGTTAATCCTTTACGCTGAAACGGCTGGATGGATTTGGATAAAATTAGACACAGAGGTAGTCTAGGACCTGAAAAAGCACACATGCTACCTTTCATCCACTTTCACATAAACGAAGCCGCGAGCAATAGCTCGTTAAAATTATTGAAGTTCAAGTCAACTAACTTTTGAAGAACCAGGAAGGGTGATATACCTACACTTTATCTTATTCCAATTAAATTCACTTAAGACATCTATCTCATTAGTATGTCTATTTTGGGCCTGACTACTATTGCTTGTTGCTACTTCGATATTCATAAAACTTTCAGACTGATTAAAAACATTAAGAAATACTAATGTAGGTACTCGTATTTATTAATAATATTCATTTATATTATCATAGTGAATTGGATGTGAGCAGTTAGCACATTTATCATCGATTATTGTATCATTTGTGTGTTCCGAAGCTATTGTTAGTGGACTGTTAAAAATGAAGAAATTCCGTAACATTAGAGTCGTACCAATATATCCTATGAATTCTTTCTCAAACAATGCAGTAGATAAGGATGTGCAATCAATGCTGTTGCCTTTAAATCTGATGCAAAATATTATGTTCTGTCCGAAATATAGCATCAAAAACAATTACATTACTCCGAATAGTTCCCTTTCCAATGTTGTCTCAATAATCGGAACCCTAGTGTTTATATTATTATACTTATTCCGCAATTATATACTCTACTTCTCCACTGATTTTGATTATACAACAATCACTTATATCTCCGCTTATTACGACTGTATCTTCTACTGTTTCGGATTTGCTCTAAATTGCGCGATCAGTATCATTCAAACCAAGAACACCGTCAAGTTTGTTCTTACTTTTCAAAAAGTCCACAGATTCCTTAACAATGGAACCAGTTTTAAACAATTCATCAATTGGAATTGGATTATTGTAATCGTGGCTCTGGGTGGTTATATTATTGCTTACACGTATTTCACCATAGGGTTAAGTTTATCTTGCTGTTTTATATATATTTGCTTCCTTTTGTTTGGTTTCGATTTAAATATAATGTATACCACACGAGTCCTCAAATTATTGGAAAATAAACTTCTTCTATGGAATATTCAAGTTTTGAATTCACAAGAAATGAATGAAGGCGAAGAAAATTATAGCAAGAAAATGTTTCAGGCTTATGTGAATATATTGCAGTGTTATGATCTCATTGGAGTTTGTTTTCAGCCATTTGTAAGTACTCCGCCATCAAGTCATAGAATTTTAAGAAGTTTGTTAAAAAGGGTTAGATCGCAGAAAGTTCCGAGAGTTGTGTTCTAGTGTGTCACTGATTTGGAGCGTGTTATTGTGTGTTAAACATGTTCTGTTGTGTTATTAAGTACAACTTGGAAAACCCATATTTTATATGGGTTGTCCCAGTTTTATATGGGTTGACACCCATATTTTATATGGGTTGTATAATAATTATTATGTTTTTTTTTCATTCTTTCTTAATCTACAACGAAGCCTAAAAAAACCATTTCTTTAAATAAATTAACTTTTCAGATACTTTATTACCTCTTAGAAGTTTTCATCCATTCTCTGATTTATATTCAAGCGACAATTGAATCATTGAAAAGTGCGGCGATGTCTGAGAACAACAGTAACCTCGTGAGTATTATTGTAACAACAATTTTAATTTTCTATCGTCATATTCATCATCTGCCTAGCCTTTTCCCAAATTATATTGGGGTCGGCATCCAGTCTAACTAGTTTTGGCTGAATATCAATATTTTACGTGGAGCGACTGCCATCTGACCTCCACAACCCAATTAATGGGTAATACCGGTATTCGAATGTTAGACCAGCTGTCAGACTTTAGGGCTTCTGACTACCCGTAACGATTGTCAAAGATATTCCTATGACAACCGGGACCGACTGCTTAACGTGCTCTCCGAGGCACGGAGGGGTCTCGATGTGTAAAGAACGGTCACCCATCCAAAGACTGACCGCGGCAAGCGCAGCTTAACCTCGCAGATCGATCGATCAGCGCGGCCGTCATTTAGCCACGAGCCCCTCTTCTATCGTCATATTAATTTATGTTAAATTCTTTGTATTAGGCCTGGATGTCCTTTTACGCTGACACTGGTTGCATTCGGACTGACCATCACGTCAGCGAGAATAATATCCACCGTGGTCATAAGCGTAGAATTACAAAAATATATTGGAAGACGCGACCGACATCAATTATATTATTTATGGACTGCTTTCGCAAACTACAAGTATGAATTGTTCAGGCTAGTATTGGAGCGTTCGTGGCTAAAAAATACACTGCGTGGTCCAGCGCACGCAGTTGGCTAGTTTTTAGACCCTGTCTGCGCTTACCATCAGATGGTTAAGCACGGCCAAATCAAAGAATACACTTAAACATTTATTTTGTTCTAGGATACAGCAATTATTGCGTTCGTGTCCATACTATATTGGTTGACAAAGGATTTGACGTGGCTGACAATATTGAGCAAACAATGCGAGAAGTTCTGCTTAGCTATTGAAAATGCTCAAAATTCTTGCTCAATTATTCTTAAGACAAATTGCTCTGGTAATTTTCTATGATTTACATGCCATATTATGATAACAATCAGATTTTAAATCCGGTAGACATCCGGTAGGTACCTATTGTGTGGCAAGCAAGCAGGAGTCTTACAGGTTCAGGTAATGTCATTACTTGTTTGTTTTGAATTGTACTGAGACCGAACTAAACATTCAGATTTTTAATACAGTAGACCAAAGCATTTCACAACAATAATATTGTGTGGCTAGTAAGCAGGCTAGCAGGCATTAAAACCATTGCAGATGGAGGTAATGTCACATTGTGCTGAGATTGTATTATCATCACTCATAGGACTATTATGGCTGATACGCCTGATAGAGTGATTGATAGAGTGATGATAGATTGATTAGAGCACAGCACATTTATTGTTGATATTACCGTCCCACATGTAATTGTGCGTTATCCATTCTAAAAACAAAGTTAATTTGGCTCATATGACCCTAAGTCACATGGGACAAGGGAAGGATCAAAAGGAAGAAGTAGGTACTAATTAAAATAATATTGACAGATGATGAGAAGAGACTATGCAAGAACGTGCTGCGCTTGCACCGGGCATCCTTCAGCAAGATCCGTGTGTGTGGCCTGTTCTACGTAGACGCTGCGCTACAATTGAGTCTGATGAGTCTTCTTGCTAACTACACCGTTGTGTTGCTACAGTTCGCATTTTTGTAATCCAGGCTTCAATAAAAATGTATTTCGTGAATAGTATTTATTATTGATTTATTACACAACATAGTCAAAACAAACACCAAACCACAGTACGCTCGAAAAATGCATGAAACTCATAATTTCTGTTTCATGCATTTTTCAAGCTTACTGTTATGAGTTTAAAAAAATATCTGACTGATAGTTGACACAACCACCCCAGGCTGCTGTATTTTCTGCGATATAATACAGACGACTTTGTAGATTTCAAGATAATTACCCAACGCCAAATCAACCATAACGTTTAGGAGTCCCCTAAAATTTATGGGCTCGAATATCCATCCCTTAGCGATAAAGTAATTCTACCCAATTATACCAAATTCATCGTGCATATCATAAGCATAGCATAATCGGCCTATAATGTTCCCACTGCTGGGACACAGGCCTCCTCTCTGTGAGAGGGAGTGGGCCGTAGTCCACCACGCGGGCCCATTGCGGGTTGGTGGACGTCACATGTCTTCGAAGTTTTTGGTTCTAGGATATGCCGGTTTCCTCACGATGTTTTCCTTCACCGTTAAAGCAAGTGATAATTAATTTCTAATACGCACATGACTTCGAAAAGTCAGCGGTGCGTGCCTCGAAATCGAACTCGAACCATTCGCCGTGGGAGGCACATGGTTAAACCACTAGGCTATCACTGCTCTGGACTGATCACCGGCCACCATAGGGTGCGGCCTGGCGGGCCAATAACTACCGGGGGTGCGGACGAATGCGCGAGCGACTCCCGCGCCCCCGGCTTAAGGTAGTTGGAGGAACACCGGGGTGGTTTTAGTCACAGTCTGACAGACCCCTCCGCCTTCCACAGGGCGCGACATCCATGAGAATTTTCACCTCGAAAACACGCGTAAACACCATTTTGACAAAAATTAAATTTGAGCTTAAAGGTATCGATATTATAGGCTCAATTCTAATTTTTGTCTAAATGGTATTTACGACGTTTGAGCCTAAAGCTACCGATACGTATCACCGTGTCATGAGTCACACATATTATACAAATAAATAAATATATTGTCTTTTACTTTATCTTTAGTATCCTAATGAATTGAACGTGAGCAGTTTATACATTTACCATCGATTATTGTATCATTTGTGTGTTAAAAAAGCTACTGTTAATGGTCTACTAGTTAAAATGAAGAAATTCGGTAACATCAGAGTCGCACCAATATATACCGTGAATTCTGCTTCAAACAATACAGTGGATAAAGATGTGCAATCAATGCTTTTGCCTTTAAATCTGATGCAGTATATAATGATATGTCCAAAATATCGTATCAAAAACAACCGCATTACTACAAATTGTTCCATCTCCAATTTTGTCTCAATAATCGGAACCATATTGTTTACATTGTTATTCGTACTCCGCAATTATATAATGTTTTTCTTCCCAAATTTTGAAGGTACTCCCTTCATGTATATCACCGGTTATTATGACTGTATCTTCTACTGTTTCGGTTTTGCATTGAATTGCGCGATCAGTATCATTCAAAGCAAGAACTCCGTCAAGTTTGTCCTTACTTTTCAAAAAGTCCACAGGTTCCTCAACAATGGAACCAGTTTTAACCAATTCATCAATTGGAATTGGATTATAGTTATCGTGTCTCTGGGTGGTTATGTCATTGCTTACACGTATTTCACCATAGGGCTAAGTTTTCCTTGCTATTTTATATATGTTTGCGTCCTTTTGGTTGGTTTTGATTCAAATATAATTTATACCACGCGAGTCCTAAAATTGTTGGAAAATAAACTTATCCTATGGAATATTCAAGTTTTGAATTCACAAGAAATGAATGAAGGCGAAGAAAATTATAGCAAGAAAATGTTTCAGACTTATGTGGATATATTGGGATGTTATGATCTTATTAGAGTTTGTTTTCAGCCATTTGTAAGTACCCTGCTATCAAGATATGGAGTTTTAAGAAGTTTGCTAAGATTATTGTCAATACTTACAATTTAGATAAGTGAAAAGAGTCTTATTTATTATATAAATAATTTTAATCGTATGACATATTTTTCCAAACTATTTTTATATTATTCTTGTATTTTAATGAATTTGTGACATGTTATTTTTGCTAGTTTGGAAAGAATACGCAAATAAATGGTTCTCTTTTCCAGTTTACGACGTACCTAACGTAAAAACACATTTCTTTAAATTAATTATACAGAGTAAAATTAAAACCAGTGCGGATATTTTAGGAGGCGAAAGTACTCATGAATATGATCAACTTTTATTATGGGACCGACACTGAAATATGAAAAAAAAATCAGCTGTTCCCTACAAAAATGCACTACAACACGATCAAAATGTATGGAACAGCTGATTTTTTTTTTCATATTTCTGTGTCGGTCCCATAATAAAAGTTAATCATACTCATGAGTACTTTCACCTCCTAAAATATCCGCACTGGTTTTAATTTAACCCTGTATTTTCAGATACTTTATTACCTCTTAGAAGTATTAATTCATACTCTAATTTTCATTCAACCGACAGTTGAATTGTTGAAAATAGCGTCGATGCCTGAGAGCAATAGTAACCTAGTGAGTATTATTGTTACAAGTACTATCTATAATTTTGCTATCGTCATAATCATTAAGTTATTTTTAAGTTATATTAGGGTCGGCTATCTCCTACACTGAAATCGGTCGCATAAGGGCGAGGCCCCATTATTGCGTTGCGCTGCGCTGCGTTGCGATATTTCACACTACACTACTCCGTTGGTTCGTCGACGCAAGGCGTACGACAACGCAACGGAGTAATGTAGTGTGAATAATGACGCAACGCACCGCAGCGCAACGTACTAATGGGGCCTCGCCCTAAGAGCGGGGGCACACGATGCGTTGCGGCGCCGCACCGCAATGATTTCACCCTATCGGCGGTATCGGCGGCCGCTCGTGTGCCCGCCGATAGGGTGAAATCTTTGCGGTGCGGCGCCGCAACGCATCGTGTGCCCCCGCTCTAGGAAACCGACCGTCCCGACCGTCAGCGAGAACAATACGCGCCATTGAATTATATTATTTATGCGTAACGATTAACATTAGTATAAGGAAAAGTATGCCATGATAAATTATGACATTAAATTTTATGCGAATCAATAGTGAACCCACTCTGCATGGTTCTGCACACGCAGTTGGCTGGTTTTTAGGGTTCCGTACCAAAATGGTAAAAAAGGAACCCTGGTGCGACTTCGTCTGTCTGTCTGTCTGTCTATTTGTCTTTCACACCTGCTTATTTCAGCAACTACTAATGCTATCGACTTGAAATTTGGAACAGTTATAAAGAATACTTGTCCAACTTTATTGCAAATGAAAAAAAATATTTATATTATCCTTGTAAAAGGGGCCGGAGTGGGGGTCCAAAATTTCAAAGTGGGGTTACTAGGTCATGTGACATATCATATGAAAGGACTTGATCTGCACATTTCAAAATATATTTTTATTTAATTTTATGTCTCACAGTTTTCGACATATGATGAAAAATGTCTGAAAAAATACCATTCCCCCCCCCCCCTTATCTCCGAAGTTTGCGGAGTGAAAAATCTGAAATAATTAGAGTTGATAGGAATTGACCCAAATATTGCACCAAAAATAAAACGATGTTCCTAACTAGTGCAGTTTTTTCAAAATCATCAAAATTCCTTCACAAACAAACTTAGTTATGCGGTCCGGTTATTTTCACTTTATACGTCCAAAACAGATACGGAACCCTCGGTGCGCGAGTACGACTCGCACTTGGCCGGTTTTTTTTAGACTCTGTTTGCACTTACCATCAGGCACAACTAGAGTCAAACACGCCCAAGTCAAAGAATATAAAATTTAATGTTTATTTTGTTATAGGATACAGCAATTATTTCGCTCGTGGCAGTATTACATTGGTTGACAAAGGATTTGACGTGGCTGACAATATTGAGCACTCAATGCGAGAATTTCTGCTTAGCTGTTCAAAATGCTCAAGATTCTTGCTCAATTATTCTGAAGTCAAATTGTTCAGGTAATTTTCTATAAATACCATAATAATTATGACAACATTCAGATTTTAAATCCGTTAGACCAAAGCATTTCACAAAAAAAAATTGTGTGGCAAGCAAACAGTGACATTGCAGGTTCAGGTAATGTCACATGGTGCTGGGATCGAACTATCATCGCTGATAAGACTATTAATAGTTAGTAAGCCTGAAATAGTGGTTGTTGATATCACCGTCCCGTATGATGAGAATCTCGTGAAAGCTGAAAAAGATAGATAACTTGAGTAGCTTGACTTTGCAGACGAAGTTGACTCAGCAATTATTGTACTCAGCAGTCATTACGGCCAATGGCCGAATAACCAACAGCTGAAGAGGCATTCGTTAGGCAGTTGGATCAAGGGCTTGATACAGAAAGCGGTACTCCTTGATACGGGACGTATTGTAAGGAGGTTCCTCTCTCTGTAGCTCTAATCACCGTTGCTAGTAGTTTGGTCTCTGTTCCCGATGCCAGTGGGATACCTATTGTAAATACTTATCACAGCCTATGGACATCTGTAATACCAGAGGCATCGCATGAGTATTATTCAATTTTCACCCTAGAGACAAAGTTGATATTGCTCATGTCATGTGACTCCAATTCATTTGGGACAAATGTAGGATTAAAAAAAAGAAGCACAAATTAAAATAACATTCACAGATGATGAGAAAAAACTATGCAAGAACGTGCTGCGCTTACACCGAGCATCCTTCAGCAAGATCCGTGTGTGTGGCCTGTTCTACGTAGACGCTGCGCTACAACTGAGTCTGATGAGTCTTCTTGCTAACTACACCATTGTGTTGCTACAGTTCGCATATTTGTAATCCTGGTTTTAATAAATCTATTTTGAAGAAAGTATTTATTTTTATTTCTTTGGTATTCTCGTAACACTAGGTTTGGGTACAAAACATACACATTTTTACCACAGTACACTCGAAAAATGTATGAAACTCAACGGCTTAATTTGCACTTGCTACTTGTGAATAGCAATTTTACATCTTCACTAGATATTGCCAGTGAATTCATTCTCATTCTAGTGGAACTACTTTAGGTACCCTACTAAAATTATCTATCTATATCTATATAATTATATATATATATAAATGTAACCATGATATTGTAATCATTTGATTTATTTGATTTAAAAGAGTAACCATGGAGTTTCTTGCCCGTTCTTCTCCATAGGAATCTACGCTTTGGAACGGGCATCTAGCTTCATCATTATGACTAACTGACAGACTCCTTGACAATTCAAAAGTACCTGTAATTGGTCTAATTGAAATAAATGCTTTGACTTTGACTTGACTTTGACTTATCACATATCCTTCCCCAGAGTTCAAGATATCTCTATATTTATAATTTTGTCAAAGGTACATACGTTTTCATTAATTATGTTAGTTGACTGTTATTTGATGGTCAGTGAAATTAATGTAAGTAGGTTATTATATTCTCATAATGAATTGGATGTGCGCAGTTACTATATTTACCATCGATTATGAATCATTTGTGTATTCCAAAGCTACTGTTAATGGTCTATTTAAAAATGAAGAAACGTCTTAACATCAAAGTCGTACCAAAATATCCTGTGAATTTTGTTTCAAATAATGCAGTGGATAAGGATGTGCAATCAATGCTTTTGCCTTTAAATCTTATGCAATATGTTATGTTATGTCCGAAATATCGGATCAAAAACAATCGTATCACTCCAAATAGTTTCATCTCTAATTTAATTTCAATAATCGGAGCCGTTGTGTTTATATTGTCATTCGTATATCGCAATTATATGCTCTTCTTCGTCAAGGATCTTGGAGTTACTACCTTCATGTATATCACTGCTTATTACGACTGTATCTTCTACTGTTTTGGTTTTGCATTGCATTGTGTGATCAGTATCATTCAAACCAAGAACTCCGTCAGGTTTGTCCTTACTTTTCAAAGAGTCCACAGGTTTCTCAACAATGGAACCAGTTTTAACAACCTCATCATTTGGAATTGGATTATTGTAATCGTGGCTCTGGGTGGCTATATCATTGTTTACTCGTATTTCACCATACAATTAGGCTTTTCTTGCTTTCTTGTGTTTTATGGTTTCATTTTGGTTGCTTTCGATTTAAATATAGTTTATACCATGCGAGTCATCAAATCGTTGGAAAATAAACTTGCTCTATGGAATATTCAAGTTTTGAATTCACAAGAAATTAATGAAGACGAAGAAAATTATAACAAGAAAATGTTTAAGGCTTATGTGGATATATTGGAGTGTTATGATCTCATTAGAGTGGGTTTTCAGCCATTCGTAAGTAGCTACCCTACCATCATTCCATATAATGCTTAAGAAATAAATTGCTAAATACATTGTTAATAGTAATGAGGGGCTCGTGGCTAAATGACGGCCGCGCTGATCGATCGATCTGCGAGGTTAAGCTGCGCTTGCCGCGGTCAGTCCTTGGATGGGTGACCGTTCTTTACACATCGAGACCCCTCCGTGCCTCGGAGAGCACGTTAAGCAGTCGGTCCCGGTTGTCATAGGAATATCTTTGACAATCGCTACGGGTAGTCAGAAGCCCTAAAAGTCTGACAGCTGGTCTAACATTCGAATACCGGTATTACCCATTAATTGGGTTGTGGAGGTCAGATGGCAGTCGCTCCACGTAAAATATTGATATTCAGCCAAAACTAGTTAGACTGGATGCCGACCCCAATATAATTTGGGAAAAGGCTAGGCAGATGATGACATTGTTAATAGTAATAATAACAATATTAATAAGCCAAGAGAGCTAGGCAGTCAACAGAGCTTAAGGGAAATGGAAAAAAATGTTTTTGATGAAAGTAAAATTGGGAGCTGCGCACGCACACACACTCGAGATTGTATGAAGGTGGCCGTCTATAATAATTAAAAGCGTATTCATTAATTCACAGAATACGTAATAAGGTTTTGTTTCTATGATCTGAGGGTATACCCAACGCGTATAATGCTCATCGTCTACATTGTTAATAGTAATGAGGGGCTCGTGGCTAAATGACGGCCATGTTTCTATGTTTATAACCTCAGATCATAGAAACAAGGAGATGTGCCAAGGCGCTATCGAGCTTGATGCCTGATCTTGAGCAAATTGCTCATATTAAAAACGTACGCGCTGGCGATCTTTTTATTCACAAGGAGCGCTTAATTATGCACGTAATTGTGTCGAAAAATGTACTAAAAGTGGCATCAGTTGTTCCCGTACTAATTTGCTATGATGGGATATCTCCTTGTTTCTATGATCTGCGTTCATAACCATGAAATAACCATTTTTAAAATCGAAAGAAAGGCAGTTCATGAAGTTACTAAATTAGGTACTAATACGTAATAAGCACACGCAACCATTTTTTTTTTTACTTTTCTGGTAGATAAGTAGGTTATAATGCTTCGAGACGAAAATAAATGGTATTCTTTTTCTTTCATTCAAATTTTACGATTAAACCTAAAATTAATGAATTAATGGCACTTTCCAGATACTCTATTACCTCTTTGAAGCATTTATTCATTCTCTGATTTACATTCAAGCGTCAATTGAATCATTGAAAATGGCGGCGTTGATGCCTGAGGACGATATTAGCCTAGTAAGTATTATCTTCGTATCTTCGTAAGTAGTATCTTAGTAAGTAATATCTTCTTTAATTTCCATCGGCATATCGCACATCGGCAAGAAAGGTGTCACAACACAATAAATGTAGTTTTTGGGAAATCACGATTTTCTTTTTTTTAGATCCTAGAATTCCTTTAAAAAAATTCTGTATTAAATGCCATCTCTCAGCGAGGAATCGCACTATAATTATGATTTTTTTTTAGTAGATCAAGTTTGTAATTGCCTTTCAAATGGCATACATAACTCAATTTCATATTATTATGTGTTGCGATATTTAGATAGTTTTCATTCGCTAAACTTTGCTTGTTACGGAACTCTACAGGGTTCGTAAGCCGACACGCACTTGGCCGGTTTTACACCTGCCTGTATATGCCGTACCGACACCCCGGCGCCGTGTGATATCACCGTGAGTACTGCCAATTTGTTTGCGAAAGTTTGAAAGAGAATCTCACCGTGACATTCTCCTTCGAACGTTCGCAAACAAATTGGCAGTTCTCCCGGTCATATCACGCATCGTATCGGTACAGAATAGACAATTAGACAAGCTTATCTGCGCTTACCATCAGGTGCAACTCGAGTCAAACAGAGCAAAATCAAAGAATATAAACGTTTATTTTGTTACAGAATGCAGCAATGATTAAGTTCCTATGCATGTTATATTGGTTGGTAAAGGATTTGACGTGGCTGGCTATTCTGAGCATGCAATGTGAGAAGTTCTGCTTAGCTGTTGAAAGTGCTCAAGATTCTTGTGCAATTATTCTGAAGACAAATTGTTCTGGTAATTTCCTGCAATTTACTTATAATATTTAACATTCAGATTTTAGTTCAAGTAGACCAAAGATTTTCACAAAAAAGAAAAATTGTCTGGCAAACAAACAAGTGTTGCAGGTACAGGTAACGTCACATTGTACTGGGACCGAACTATCATTAGGTACTGATAGAATCATAATCAACAACTGAGTATTACGACTAACATAATTATGTAGTGGTGTTAGATCGATTGAGCGCCGCATATTGATTGTTAATATCACCGTCCCGCATGATGAAAATCTCGTGAGAGTTGAGAAAGATTAAGAACTTAAGTAACTTGACTTAGCACACGAGGTTGTCGACATGTGGAATGTGGACACAGCAGTCATTGTTCCGGTGGTTTTTACAGTTAATGGCCTAGTAACCAACAGCCTCGACCAACGAACACCTGAAAAGGCTTTCTTTAGGTAGTTGGATGAAAGGTTTGATACAGATATAGCTCTGTGACTCTAATTGCTAGTAGCTTGGTTTTTGTTCCCGATACTGATGGGATACCTAATGTGTCCTTACCTCGTGGTAAGTGTTTATCGCAGCTTGCAATACCAAAGCGGGATTGTCCGAAAGGGATACGGCTGACCCGGACAAAAGGTCTAAGGAAGGAACACGGGTGGGTTTGTAAGAGTCTGACACTCCCTTCCGCTCCGCCCAGAGCGGGAGGGGTCATTTGATGATATCCCATCCTCAAAAAAAAAAAAAAAAAAAGTTGAAAGAGCTCATGTGACTCCAAGTCACATGGAAGAAGGGTTGGATTAAAAAGAAAAAGTTCTAATTAAAATAATATTCCCAGATGATGAGAAGAAACTATGCAAGAACGTGTTGCGCTTACACCGAGCATCCTTCAGCAAGATCCGCGTATGTGGCCTGTTCTACGTAGACGCTGCGCTACAATTGAGTTTGATGAGTCTTCTTGCTAACTACACTGTTGTGTTGCTACAGTTCGCATTTTTGTAATTCAGGTTTTAATAAATCTATTTGAAGGAAAGTATTTATTATTATTTCTTTGATATCATCATATCACTGGGTGTGAGTACAAACCATAGACATTGTATGAAACTCAAATTGACTAACATTGAAGAATAAGATAGGACTGATCTAATGAGAACAATATATAGACTAGATAATGCCTGCGAATTCATTCTTATCCTCGGAGAATTTTTAATGTATCAATTCATATCCTAAAATAATATCTCTCCAGCGGAGCGACACAGCTACAGAGTTACTTTTGTATTTATTATATTAGTTTGAATCACACTTAATATTATAAATGCGAAGGTTTGTGTGTATGTGTGTGTGTGTGTGTGTGTATGTTTGTTACTTACTGAAACGGCTGGACGGATTTGGATGAAATTTGGCAAAGAGGAAGCCTGGGAACTGGAATAACACATAAGCGACTTTTTATCCCGGAAAACGCGGGCGGAAGCTAGTAGAAAATAAAGTCTCTACTTGACACCTTTTTGATGTCCTGTGAAATTAATTTATGTAATTACTATCGATTTCTTTAATATCGTTATAATGAATTGGATGTGAACAGTTACTAAATTTACCATCGATTATTGTATCATTCGTGTGTTCCAAAGCTATTGCTAATGGTCTATTCAAAAATGAAGAAATTCCGTAACATCAGAGTCGTACCAAAATATCCTGTGAATTTTGTTTCAAACAATACAGTGGATAAGGATGTGCAATCGATGCTTTTGCCTTTAAACCTGATGCAATATATTAAGTTATGTCCCAAATATCGGATCAAAAACAATCGTATCACTCCAAATAGTTTAATCTCTAATTTAATTTCAATAATCGGAGCCGTTGTGTTTATATTGTCAATCGTAATCCGCAATTATATGCTGTACTTCTACATGAATCTTCGATTCACTGCCTTCATGAATATCACCGCTTATTACGACTGTATCTTCTTCTGTTTCGGTTTTGCATTGAATAGCGCGATCAGTATCATTCAAACCAAGAACTCCGTCAAGTTTGTCCTTACTTTTCAAAAAGTCCATAGGTTCCTCAACAATGAAACTAGTTTTAACCGCTTCATCATTTGTAATTGGATTATTGTAATTGTCGCTATGGGTGGTTATATCATTGCTTACACGTATTTCACACTAGGAATAGGTTTACCATCCTGTTTCATATATTATTGCTTCCTTTTGGTTGCTTTCGATTCAAATATAGTTTATACTACGCGTGTCATTAAATTGTTGGAAAATAAACTTATTCTATGGAATATTCAAGTTTTAAATTCTCAAGAAACAAATGAAGGCGAAGAAAATTATAGCAAGAACATGTTTCACGCTTATGTAGATATTTTGGAGTGTTATGATCTCATTAGAGTTAGTTTTCAGCCTTACGTAAGTACTCTACTATCATCCTATATTATGTTAAGAAAATAAATTGTTATTGGTGATTATTAACAATTTCAATAAGCCAACAGAGCTAGATAGAGTCAACTACCTACTAAAACTAACAACTAACTACCTAAAAAAATACTTCTTAAAATGATTTTTTACCACTTTTCAGATACTTTATTACCTCATAGAAACATTCATTCATTCTCTGATTTACATTCAAGTGACGATTGAATCGTTGAAGATGGCGGTGATGATGCCTGAGGACTATATGAGTCTCGTGAGTCTTATTGTAATATCTACTTTAATTTGCCATCGCTAAATTAAGGTAATTTAGCTGGCCATCCTGCTACGTTGGTAGGCGCAATGAACATAGGAATATAATCAACATCATCATCGTAGGCAATCATTGACCTATATGTCCCTAGACAAGCAGTTCCGAACAAAAATCATGCCCCACCGTCTGTTTCTCACCGCATCAAACGTCAATGTGAATGTGAGGCTTGCGTTGTGCCCGCACAACACTTGAGTGTGACATGTTTAATATTCGGAATTGCTTATCTAGGGACATATAGGTCAATGTAGGCTATATAAAAACCAGCTATGTGCGTGTCGGACCATGCACACCGTCGGTTTCCGTATCAAGAAGTGTTTCGGTTTCCGATCGCAAATGTAAGTTTGCATGATATATTATTATCGAATATGAATTTATGTAGCAAACTGAATATCTCAAAAACTACACAACATAATCCTATTCAAACTTTCATTGGAAATATTTTATTTAAATTCTATGCCCTTACCTACATCTTTCAGAATTTTCACATAGTTAAAAAGTTAGAGGGGGAAGACACTTTTGTGATCCTAGAAGCTTATATTCACCTAAATGAAAAAGTCACTTAGAAACTTGATATTTATTTCGGTGCGTAGAAAGCTTCATGTTATGTTTTGTTTATAAAAACAATTATTTTGTTACAGAATTCAGCAATTATCGCATCCCTGTCCATATTATTCTGGGTGGTAAAGAATTTGACGTGTCTGACAATATTGAGCATGCAATGCGAGAAGTTCTGCTTAGCTGTTGAAAGTGCTCGAGATTCTTGCACTATTATTCTGAAGTCAAATTGCTCTAGTAATCTTTAATTTACAATACTATACGTATAAGTATCGGCAGGGATCTTGATCACAGATCGCGCATGTATATTTTTGGCCCAATAGACAATAGACAGTTGACAATACGTAATAAAGAATAATCCAATAGACGACGAGTATTGACTGACGAACCTATCGCGTGCAGCCTCGGCGCCCCCCGTCTTCTTCATTCCACCAAAGAAACCGAAAAACCAGCTAATGCACAGGTGACGTTTGTGATCATATTTTACGCCGCGACCTACTTATCTAGTTTTTTGTGCAGCAAACAGGCAGGCAGAAGTCTTGCAGGTTCAGGTAATGTCATATTATACGAGTACTGGGATCGAACTATCATCATTGACAGGACTATTAAGACTGATAAGCTTAACGTAGTGGTGAGAGATCAATTAGAAATCCGCACAAAGATTGCTGATATCACCGTTCCGCATGATGAGAATCTCATGAAATCAGAGAAAAATAACGAACTCAAGAAGCGTGACTTAGCACAGGCTGTCGGCATGTGGGATGTTGAAGCAATTATTTTTCCGATAGTCGTTACGGCTAATGGCCTGATAACCAAGAGCCTCGACCAACCAACACTTGAGGAGGCTTTCGTTAGGCAGTTAGATCAAGAGCTTAATACAGAAACTGGTACCTTTTTCTGGGACCCTATACATGGGACACATAGACGAAGGCAGAATGAAAAAAAAGAAAAAGTACTCATTAAAATAATGTTGACAGATGATGAGAAGAGACTATGCAAGAACGTGCTGCGCTTACACCGAGCATCCTTCAGCAAGATCCGTGTGTGTGGCCTGTTCTACGTAGACGCTGCGCTACAATTGAGTCTGATGAGTCTTCTCGCTAACTACACCGTTGTGTTGCTACAGTTCGCATATTTGTAAACCACGCTTCAATAAGTGTATTTTATGGATATTTACTATTTTATGCACCATCTTAATGATTACCTCTATTCTGGATTTCTAGTTCCAAATATGCAGGAATTTCGTTACGCGTTGACAAGATCAGCATTCTGTATAACATCGAGAAACTGATGTTTTGAATAAAAAATGTAAATTGTTTTTTATAAATTTTATTTAAATTAACAAATTAATGTCGAAATAAGTTTCAAACAATGACTAACAATGTGGTAACTATACGTAAATAAATGTAGTTTATTGTCATTTAATTTTAAACAAAATCACATTATGTAGGTACTTAAAACTATTTATTCAACTAACATCACTTAGGCTCGTATTACAGAACGATACTCAAGCACAGATCTCTTCTTGAGCATGGATTAAAACGAGTTTCAACCAGTCAAATGGCTTTAAATTTATACTCAAGGCGAGATCTGTGATTGAATAACGTTCTGTAATACAACCCTAGTATTAAAACTTATTGGCATTTTATTATTTTTTGGGACACGGTAGCGGTCTCGCCAAGTGAAGCAAACATAATTATTTTACCAAAAATGGCCCAGAATTAGGATATTGAAATGTCCACGATAAATGTGCAAATAGTCCATTTAAAGTAGAATTATTATGCAAGTATTTTAGTCAATAAGTTTGTTAGTATTTAAAAGTATATTTTTTAAACTGGTAACATAACTTGAAGTTTGCCTTAAAATAAAATAAAATTAAGCTATTTAAAACAGAATCATATTAGAAGTCAAAATTTACATGCTAACAATTTAATATCATGGCATTTAAAATATAAAAATATACATATAACGCTAACGAAATCATTTAATAACATTAATTTACAATGAATTTACAGTTTATTACGAACTACACTCGGCGTCACAAAAATCGCACCTCTTCGAAAATAAGTTTTAAGCATGTGCCGCCATCAACGAATACATTAAACCCAATTAATATTGGTATCAATTGAAAGTATGTTTAACGACCTTTAAATTAACAACAGTTAGAATTCCTAAACACAACAGATCTCATTAGCACGTTACGTTAAAAAAATGTTGTCAAAATACGCATTACAACGGCCACTAATTGCACCTCCCTACAAGGGTATAAAATGGGCGACCCGGGTTAAATGTGGGTCATTCGCTATTCAACCTTCGAAGTGAACACACGTGAACAGTTACAGCAAGAAAAATACCCCAGAAGATGGATACCACTGCAGATGAAGCCGCTCAAGTCATTGCACTACTGCAATCAGGGATGCGGCAATGTGATGTTGCTCGGCAACTGAACTTGAGTCGTTTTTCCGTTCGACGAGTGTTCCAACGCTTCCAAGAGACTGGTGGCTATATCCGAAGACGTGGATCTGGAAGACAACGGTGCACATCCGAAAGAGACGATCGCTTCATTGTTTCGACGTCTTTACGTAATCGGTTCTCCAATGCTGTTGAGCTGCAACAACAACTGCGATCAGCTCGCAGAACTTCTGTAAGCGTCTCCACGATTAGAAGAAGAATGCGGGAGAAGAAAATTGCAGCTCACAGGGCTGCTACAGGGCCAAAATTGACTGCACAGCATAGGAGAGACCGGTTGCAATTTGCCCGTGACCATGTAAATTGGACAATAGACCAGTGGAGGGCTGTGCTCTTCTCGGATGAGACTAGGGTGTGTCTTTTCTGCAACGACAGGCGTCGAAGAGTGTACAGGAGGCAAGGAGAACGATTCGCACAAGCCTGTATTCAAGAGACAGTGGAATACGGGGGTGGCTCGTGCATGTTCTGGGGCGGCATATCAATCGACGGCAAAACGAACCTTGTGTGTGTTTCTCGGACTGGAAGTGCTCGCGGGCAAGGGTCGCTGACTGCTCATCGGTACATAACAGAGATCTTAGAGGAGCAGGTTGTCCCTTATGCGGGTTTTGTTGGCAGTGGGTTCACGTTAATGCACGATAACGCCCGCTGTCACACCGCTTTAATTGTAAGAGACTACCTGCAAGAAGTTGGGATCCCTGTTATGCGCTGGCCGGCGCGAAGTCCAGACCTGAACCCTATTGAGCACCTTTGGGATGAACTGAAACGGCGAGTACGGGCACGTGATCCTGCCCCTACCACTCTTCAAGACCTCCAAGATGCTGTCGTTGCGGAATGGGACAACATTCCTCAAGAGACTGTTGTCACATTAATTAGGTCCATGAGAGAACGCATGGAAGCAGTCATCAGGGCTAGGGGGGGTAACACTAGGTTTTAAGTTGTTTTTAAGGACTTTGTTGTAATTTTTGCTGATAAAATTAAATTTAACTTTTTAATCATTTGCATTAGCTTGCTTTTTTTTATTCCCTGGTAAAGAAAAAACCAAATCTGTTGATTTATTCTGAAATTTAAATAAATTACCTTTCCAATGATACCTTATAGTCATATGTCTACTATTGATTAATAGGGTTAAAATGACTTTGAAAGGAATTCTTAAAGAGGTGCGATTTTTGTGACGCCGAGTGTATATGGTATTCAATCTTAAAAACCTTTAATAATAAAATTTGATGAAGTATTATCAACACTAATGAATGATACACACTATTTATTTTAATTAAACGTAATTTTTATACACAGATTTTTGCCTTACATTTACACAATTTATATCATAAATTAATTTGGCTGCATGGCAGTGCACCGATAAGTTCGAAATCTTATAGATATCGAAAAATGATTTTATTATAACTAAACCTGTAGCAAGACAGCGCTTTAATCTAAAACTTATACCAGGAATATTATAAAGATATTGCTCAAAAAGATTATTAGTTCATCTGTTTCGAAACCTGGCTATTTGTTAATTAATAAATATTACAAATTGTAAAATACATTTTAAATTTTTTGCCAAACTAACAGTTTGCGATGACGGACAAAAAACAGTTTGGTTTCACCCACAAAATTTGAAAATGAGTCACCTGTAATTGTATTTTACAATTTGTAATGTTTATAATTAAATAGCCTGATACAGGTCAAAATCTATTGTGTTTTTCAATTGTGACAGTTGAAGGGATTCTTGCTTGTAAAGTAGGCAAGATTATGCAATAAAACAATGTCCCGAAAAAAAATGTCCCTTACTAGGTTTTGAAATAGGACAGCCGTCTTATGTGAAGCAAATTTTATCAAAACTTTAATAAATCCCTAAAAGAATCCACTAGAAAACTTCCTTCCTGAACCCGAAGCCGAACTGGTCGCACTTGACCCTAAGGATCCTGGCGAGCTGAGGTGGCCCGCAGTAGAAGACGGTCACCTTGCCTTTGTTCTGCTCCTGCAGCTGTTTGAACACCTTGTCCCAGTTCGGACGACCTGCGTTAGTTCTGGTCTTCAAACCCGTTATTAGGTCACGTTTTTCCTGAAAGGACGTCGGCAGTTTTAGGCTTGATATGGTACAGTAATAAAAGCTTAACCAAAAATAAAAATATATTTTAATTGTTCTTTGCCTAATTTATCTTAGAGATTAAGAATTGGAATCAAAAATCGAAATAAATAAGAAATAAAATGATTATGCCATTGACATTTTGAAAAAACCACTAAAACAAAAACGGGTGCATGCTGGCTGGCGCGTGCTTCCACAGAATATCATGGTGACAGCAACTAAAACCTTTGAATTGAGAACTCATTAGTCGGGCTGTACTTCACTGGATCATTCACACCATACTTAACCTCACTGTTAGAAATAAGAATATTTCTCTTTAACCCAATTACGTACAAAAACAAATAAAAAATGAATTTAAATACTCTTGAAATACTCGATCACACCAAACTAATTTCATATCTGTACCGACTTACACAATCTGAGGCCCAGCGTTCTATGGGCGTCTGCCAGTGCCCTTTTGGAAGATATTAGTACAGAATGATATATTGACGTAGAAAATGCGTGAAGATGGTAGTGGTGAATCCCGTACTCCACAGTCATTATGGATTTATGTTATCTGATAAATTAAAGTAGCATAAGCATGATCAGCCTATAATATTCCATCTACTAGGACATTGGCCTCCTCTCTGTGAGAGGGAGTGGGCCGTAGTCCACCACGCGGGCCCAGTGCGGGTGGGTGGACGTCACATGTCTTCGAATTTTTGGTTCTAGGACATGTCGGTTGCCTATATTTTCTATATTTTCCTTTACCATTTTTAGAACAGTAGTGATGAAACAAATTACATAAAGTGACAGACAGACAAAAATTCTAAAATCGGTCATTTAACCTCTCCCGGGTCACGCAGCAATTAAGTATCACCACGTCAAAACCCTTGAGTATCACGCAGCGACAGTCGCCACAAACTTTCACCAATTTTCCACGGTTCTCTAAACTAGCTGTGGTGCTCTTTCTACTGTCTCTATCCCTCTCGTTTATATTTCAAAATACGCGCAAAAGACAAAGCTGGCTAAGTAATTATTGGTGCGTCCCATATGCAGTGTTCCCATAGAAAAAAATAATAATTACGGAACGCCACTTGACCTCTATTTCTTTAAGAAAGGCATCGTATAAATAGCCGTTTTCGCTTTCGAAATATTAAACAGACACTCCAATTTTATTTACTGGTAAAGTTAAGATTTCCATTTCCACCTTCTCATGCAACAAATCCAGAGCCAGCTGCAACCCCACCGCCTTCATATCGGACTTCTGCAGCGCGCTGGTGATGTACATGTGCATGTCGAGGAAGCGCTCCATGGCGCCCCCCAGCTCGGCCTGCTCGATCTCCAGCTGTGAGAGGAGCGAGACGAACCACTCGAACGAGCGCTGCTCGCGGTTGATCCAGAAGAAGTCCACCTGCCAAGGATTTCAAGTGATGGTTAAGCCGCGTTGACACGGTCAGAGTGTGCTCGGACCAAATAGGAGTAAGATTCATAGGAGTATACTAGGCTCATATCATAGAAACAAGGAGCTATGCCATTATAGCAAATTAGTACGGGAACCACTGTCGCCACTTTTAGAACAGTTTGCGACACAATTACAAGCGCTCCTTGTGAATTTAAAGATCTCCCACACATTAAAAATACCACACATCCTCAATCTAACACTGTTAATCGTTACTCAACACTAGCACTAAACTAATACACTGTATTTATATCATCGATCGCGTTCAGTACGTCACTGGCGTGTACGTTTTAATTATGGTCAATGTGACTATATCACAAAGTCAAGCTCAATAGCGCCTTGGCACATCTCCCTTGTTTCTATGATCTGAGATATAATATATAAGCTGGTATCTATTGCTTGAAAAAATTTAATGGGATCCTTAAACCATAATCACCAAGAAACTCCTTAACGAATAACTTTAAGCCACATACCTTCTTCAAATTCATGTTATGCCGGGGCATATCGGATGCCCACGTGTGCCCACACTTGGGGCAGTCCTGCCTTGCGCTCCAGTAGCGGTACATGACGGCCTGTAGTATAGACGCGAAGGGGGTCACTCCGATGCCCGCTGCCACCAGCGCCGCGTGCTGAGCGAGGAAGATGTGCGAGGAGGCCGCGCCGTAAGGACCGTCTAGGTATATCTAGAAGGTTTTAATACGAATTACTGACGTCCTGGGACCGAAGACTGCTAATTTAAAGAAAGGTAGAGCACTCGCTCAAATCTGGAGCAGCCCAACTGGGGAAATACCTACCGCCGCCTTTGGCTACGACCGCACAGACAGGTAGCTTGCTTAGCGCCTAGAGCCTAGCGAGTCACCTAGCGAGTAGCTTAGTAAAACGAACGTCTTAGAATGTTTGTAAAATTCAGTTGTAAGATTTCGCCTCATCTACACAAGGCAGGTTAAATGAAAGCTTGTAATAATAAAGGGCACTGGCAGACGCCCATAGAACGCTGGGCCTCAGATTGTGTAAGTCGGTACAGATATGAAATTAGTTTGGTGTGATCGAGTATTTCAAGAGTATTTAAATTTGTTTTTGTACGTAATTGGGTTAAAGAGAAATATTCTTATTTCTGACAGTGAGGTTAAGTATGGTGTGAATGATCCAGTGAAGTACAGCCCGACTAATGAGTTCTCAATTCAAAGGTTTTAGTTGCTGTCACCATGATATTCTGTGGAGGCACGCGCCAGCCAGCATGCACCCGTTTTTGTTTTAGTGGTTTTTTCAAAATGTCAATGGCATAATCATTTTATTTCTTATTTATTTCGATTTTTGATTCCAATTCTTAATCTCTAAGATAAATTAGGCAAAGAACAATTAAAATATATTTTTATTTTTGGTTAAGCTTTGCCGACGTCCTTTGCTTGTAATAAATTAAGCTTGTTAAAATTAATTTTTAATTGTACCTCCTGTCGCAGGTCTGCTGGAAGAAATTTCATATGAAATAAGCTGTACCTTTGTGTTCAATTATCTGTCTACATTTTTAAATTTATAAGTGTTTGTGTGTACATAAATAAATAAATACCTAAATAAATAAATAAAATAAAAGATTTACCTCCAATGGCTTTCCTATAGGGTAGTTAGTTTCGAAGTCATCAGTGGCTTCGGAGCCATCATTCTCCACCTCCATTATCTTTTCCGGTTGAGACTCCACGTCTCTATCCGGTGATAAACTCTTGGATAGGCGACGGCGAGCTGTGAAGAGCAAATGTATAGTTACTATAACTGCAGAGTCCCTCCGTCGGGTCTGTTTGTCTGTCTGAATGCGATAAACTCAAACACTACTGAACGGATCTTCACACGGATTAAAAGGCTATATCCATATATCAAAACGGTTTATCCGTAAAAACAGACTTTCACATTTTTTATCCGCGACTCCGTTGCCGTGGACTACAATAAAACGACTATTTTAAATGATCTCCTTAATGTAGGGTGGCTAGTATTACAAAGAGGTCAAGGTCAAAATCTGTTCAATATTTTTTGCGTGATGTGTGCACAAATAGACAAAAAATCCAAAAAATCATTTTTTGGGCATAGTTCGGCTGTCCCATTTCAAAATATAGTAAGGGTTTTTTTTTGGGAAATGGTTTTATTGCATAATCTTGCCTAGGCAAGGTAATTGCAATAAAACGATGTCCCGAAAAAACAGCCGAGTTACGTCCCAGTACCCTAAACCCGACTGTTTTTCTGAATTATCTTCATAAGACCCGCTTTTTACACTTTTCATAATAGTCCTATAGATTCAATGGCAAAACTACTCACCAATGGTCAATATACTATCGTTGCTCCTCCTCCTATCCTCAAAACTGGGTGTCTTGAAGGCGATGATGGTGGGCTTGGTGCGCATGTACCGGAAGCTGTGCACCAGCGACTTGTTCTGCGGGATCTTGCTCGCGAGCCCGAACGTCTTCCGAGCGCTGAGCATCGAGCTCTCGTCCAACTTGCTCTCCGATTCGGAGCGCATGAAGTCGCGAAGACTGGAGAGGATTTATTTCAATTAGACCACTTATTTTTTAACGGACAAGAAGTCGGTCAGTTAGTCAGCAAGATGAAGCAGTTCTAAAGCGTAGATTCCTATGGAGAAGAACGGGCAAGAAACTCCATAGTTACTCTTTTAAATTATTAGTTTTCAAGAAAATCGCAGTTATACAAAGATGCATACATACATACATGGCGAATACAGAACCTCCATTTTGAAGTCGGTTAAAAATAGCACAAATTTTATTTTTGGGATATTTAATTTAATATGAACGTTATCACTATGAGACACCACAAAATTATTATGAAAAAAACCGACCAAGTGCGAGTCGTACTCCCGCACCGAGGGTTCCGTATCAGTTTTGGACGTATAAAGTGCAAAAAACCAGACCGCAAAACTAAGTTTGTTTGTGAAAGAATTTTGATGATTTTGAAAAAACTGTACTAGTTAAGAACATCGTTTTTGGTGCAATATTTGGGTCAATTCCTATCAATTTTAATTATTTCAGATTTTTCACTCCGCAAACTTCGGAGATAAGGGGGGGGGAATGGTATTTTTTCAGACATTTTTCATCATATGTCGAAAACTGTGAGACATAAAATTAAATAGAAATATATTTTGAAATGTGCACATCAAGCCCTTTCATATGATATGTCACTTGACCCAGTAACCCCACTTTGAAATTTTTGACCCCCACTCCGGCCCCCTTTGCAATGAAAATAAAAATATTTATTTATTTTTTTCATTTGCAATTAAGTTGGACAAGCATTTTTTATAACTGTTCTAAATTTCAAGTCGATAGCATTAGTAGTTGCTGAAATAAGCAGGTGTGACAGACAGACAGACAGACAGACAGACGAAGTCGCACCATAAGGGTTCCTTTTTTACCATTTTGGTACGGAACCCTAATGATAGTTACTACATAATGAAAATTAAAAGTGTGATGTAGTTTAATGATCCAACCCTTAAAAATATTTTTTGTATTTCCACAGGCCTTCGACACTGTTAACGATAAACAAATTCATAGACAGACGTACATACAAAATCACACTTACACTTCTTCTAACTCACCTAGTGTGCAATGCTGGCACTATTTTTCAGAAACACAGATGCATGGCAGAGCCAAGCCAAGTTCTCACCACACAGCAATACTTACGCATTCAACCGTTGACGTTTTTTTATGTTCTTCTGCACATCAGGCATGGAGCGCGACTTCTCTAACGTTCTGGCGGGAGCCAGCAGCAGCGCAGGATGGTATGATATGTTTGTTGGTGATGGTACTGAAAAGAAAAACAATTTTATATCAACATTTTGATAGCCAAGTCACCTAACCGTATAACAATGTGCCTCCCACGGCGAAGGTTTGAGTTAAATCCCGATGCACGCACCGCTGACTTTTCGAAGTCATGTGCGTATTAGAAATTAATTATCACTTGTTTTAACGGTGAAGGAAAACATCGTGAGGAAATCTGCATGCCTGAGAGTTCTCCATAAAGTTGTTGAAAGTGTGTGAAGTCTGCCGACCCGCACTTGGCTAGTGTGGTAGACTATGGCCTATCCCCTCTCATTCTGAGAGGAGGCCCGTGCCCAGCAATTATGCACCAACATGGTTTCATTTATGTACAATCTGTAAGCATGTATATGTGTGTGATTGTCTTCCGTGGTGTGTTCACCTCGCCCCCCGCAAAAAGTGGCGGAAAATTTTATTCGGTGATTCGCCGCTTGGCATTTCTATAGGCTAAATACTCAAAGGTCCGCTACGAAGCCAGTACTTACATTCCTTTTGTTTAATATCACCGTTCCCGTCATCGGCGATGTACGCGTCGTTGGTATAACTTTTCGGAGAGAAGTCTACTGAACGCTTCTTGGTGCTAACGACGGAACCCTTACGACTCTTCTTACTCTGACTGGATATGGAGCGCGCTAACTTCCTGTAACAAAAAATGGCTTGAATAGAAGTAGGGCTAGTACCGCTCATTTTTTCGTGAATTCGATGGCAAAACATCTAATTTTTAACCGAATTCCAAAAAGGAGGAAGTTCTATGTTCGGCTGTATGTTTGTTTTTTATGTATGTTCATTCATTGTTTCCAAATCAAGATCTAATGAGGGGATTCCATGGAAATCGAGGGAAACCCTCTTATAGCCATGTATAATTTGTTTTCTTTATTGGGAAGAAAGTACTTCAGGGGTAGTCTCGCATAAATTTGGTCAAGATCTGATTGCGGGATCCACGACAAACGGACGGAATTCATCAATTCTCAGGGGCACGTAAACGATACTCGGGCAAATCTCTTAGGGTATTGGGATATTTGAGTTACTATGATGTCTTTATTGTGAAGTAAACGTGGTAGTGGAACTTGACGATGAGCAATGGAACTCCTCAACGGTTTACAGTAAAGATGTTCTTTGGCAAGATTTGTAACAGATTGTAATCAAATTGCAATGTGCTTATGTTCATTGCGATATGAGGCAAATAAAATGTAATGAAATTGTAGTCAGTTTGCAAAATGTCGCTTAAAAAATGAAATAGGAGTCGGATGTTTAATAGGCGTAACTTACTGATGTCCATTCTCAATAGCCGGCAGTTCTTCACCGTGCAGTCTGGCCTGTTCTCTCTCGAAGTACGAGTACAGGCGGTTGGTCCACTGGCCTACACCGCGGATGTGAAGCCACAGGTAGTCTGAAATGGGAAACTAAACTTTAATGATGTTCGCAAGATTTTCCGTTAGTATTTATAAGAATTCTTCCTGGACCTTCACACAACACGACACATATCATCCTACTATTATTGAGATAGATACACAGGCCGATGAAATCTTGTGCGTTCGCTGCAGGCTGGTGGTCAGGTCCCCGTTGCAGCCGTGGATGTTGGCTGGCTGTATGACTTGTTCGCTACTCGATCTGTTGCTAGAGGGTATTCGGAGAGTGATGATGACGTTGATGATGGCGAAGTTGCTGCTCCTCGAAGGCTGCGCTGATGATCATGCTCGGGATCACCAATATGGGCAATGGAGGAACGAGGTGGAATGTCCCTCCATTGAAAAGGGAGGATCCTCCTACCAGACTGGGTGGTATTGTCTGGTGGGCCACTGCCCCGACTGTTGATCGCCGGGTTTCTGTATTTAATATGCTAATTGCGCAAAACTTTTCTTGCACGAAGTAGGATTCAAGACGTATTGTAGAGGCATGTGACAAGTTCTCGCTGTTGCTACAACGTTAATAGAGCATTGAGTAAGATTCGAAATTCACAACCTCTCGTTCGCCGGCATTCATTGCTAACATAATAGTACCCAAACAACGATCACGAAATGCACTAACCTTCCTGGTCCGGCGCACTGCTGATGGTGAACGGATGCCACTTGTACGTGGCGATAGCGGGGATGTTCACGAACACGTAGTCGCCGGCGTGGAAGTGGAACAGTGGGGGGCGCATCACGACCAAGACCCCAAGGTCTTGGTCGTGAAGCGCCCCCACTGTTCGAACGATGTCATTGAGAGACTATTCTGACACGATTATGACAATAGCATTAGCAGACTTGGGTCTGCTAATGCTATTGTCATAATCGTGTCAGAATAGTCTCTCAATGACATCGTTTTGACCAATGATGAAAGATAGTCTTACTCTAAGCTAATGACCGCTTGGGTTTTGACAGTTATGGTGTCATTATGACACCATTCTTACACATTGCAATAGCAGAATTGGGGCCCAGGTGCGTCACGTGGGAGGGGAGCAGGATGCCCGAGGATATAAAGTAGGTACCTACACTTACGTTATCTGTGGAACTAACCTTCTTGGTCCGGCGCACTGCTGATGGTGAACGGATGCCACTCGTACATGGCGATGGCGGGAATGTTCACGAACACGTAGTCGCCGGCGTGGAAGTGGAACAGCGGGGGGCGCTTCACGACCAGGTGCGTCACGTGGGAGGGGAGCAGGATGCCCGAGGATATGTACGTCTTGCCGCGCTCTGACCTGCAACCAAATGTAGGACGTATCATTATCATCATCATCATTAGACTATAGCAGTCCACTGCTGGATATAGGCCTCTCCAATTGCAAGCCATCTAACTCGATCCTCAGCCACTCTCATCCAGCTGCCACCAGTCACCCTGCGAAGATCGTCACTCCACCTAGCCTGAGGGCGTCTTACCCTACGTTTACCAATTCGCGGTCTCCACTCAAGAACACGTCTACTCCAACGGTCATCGTTTCTACGACTGATATGGCCGGCCCACTGCCACTTCAGCTTGCTTATTCTGTAGGCTATGTCGACTACTTTGGTTCTCCGTCGGATCACCTCATTCCGAATTCTAACCCTCAGAGAAACTCCAAGCAGAGTCCTTTCTAGCTCGCTGAGCGACTTTGAATTTATGGACCAGCCGTACCGTGAGTGTTCACGTCTCGGCTCCGTAAGCCATGACAGGTAGGACGCACTGATTGAAGACTTTAGTGCCCCCTAGGCACGCCACTGCGTATAATGCTCATATTCGTATGAGTTTTCTGTACACTGTGTGATAGAGACCTCATAGTAATGTTAGTGAATACGGTGTAACGGGTACACTGGTAACAATAAATCCAGCTCACCTCATCCAAGCTAATCTCATGATCCTCTCGGACAGGTACACCGTGCCTGGCACCACGAACCACTTCCAGAAATTGGGCGCGTGCACCAGCAGGATCAACCAGAAGGGAACGTACAGGAGGTGCGTCCAGTAGAATACCTGCGAATAACCAGGGTTAGGGTAATTAGTGGCGAAAGGTGAGAAGAAACCCACAGAAATCTAATACCCGTATTACAGAACGATACTCGAACACAGATCTTGAGCATACATTGACTCGAATTTAAAACCATTTGATTGGTTGAAACTATATAGGTAGTTTCAATCTATGCTCAAAAAGAGATCTGTGTTTGAGCATCGTTCTGTAATACAAGCCTAAGACTTCTGTGGTGAAAATAATACAGTGACGAAATTAAAAAAAAATCCGTTTTACATAAATCATTACATTCGTTCACTGTTTACATAATCTATAATTTTAAAGCTGAATATTTGAATGAAATGAATGAATGAAAAAAAAAATGAATGAAATATGAGCCAGTCGGATTCGAAAATGATTTTTTGTAAATGATAGCTAAAATGAGGAATAGTAGGTATAAGCTATTTAACATCACGCTATGACCCTTACGAGCCGAGTAAAAAGAAAAAGTCAGAAAGAACGCTAAGCGACTAACCAATCACGTGGGTAAGCGTCATCACTTTCGAGCGCGAACCCGTGTTTGATTGGTCGTTGACTATGACCTTCGTTAACGTTCACGTGACCGAGTACGTAGGTAGGTATGTACCTCAGATCATAGAAACAAGGGAGATGTGCCAAGGCGCTACAAAAATTGACGCTTTGATGCGGTCACATTGACCGTATATAAAATGTACACGCTGGCGACGAACCGAACACGATCGATGATATAAATACAGTGTTTTAGTTTAGTGCTAGTGTTGAGTGACGATTAACAGTGTTAGATTGAGGTTGTGCGGAATTTTTAATGTGTGGGAGATCTTTATATTCACGAGGGGCGCTTGTAATTGTGTTGAAAAATGTACTAAAAGTGGCGACAGTTGTTCCCGTACTAATTTGCTATGATGGCATATCTCCTTGTTTCTATGATCTGAGGTCCTACGTTACCTGTATCTGTACCTATGTTAGAAAAACTCGCACTATGCATTTTAATGTTTCTGATGTTGAGATTTATACTTCAAAAGTCCTCACCTCAAAACTCCCCCCTCTCCTAATAAAAGGCTGGCTGCACACGAACATGACGAGCAGTATGACGGCTAACGCGATGCCGGTGGGGTTGGCGCAGCCGCCCACCAGGCCGAATAAGCCCGGCTTCTCTGTGAGCAGCCACTCGGTCAGCGTGTAGTTACCCGCATTGAGCTCCGGGTCGCGAACTACTATCAAACCTGTAAGAGTAAGGATATAAAAACCGGCCAAGTGCGAGTCGGACTGGCGCACGAAGGGTTTCGTACCATTATCCATAAAAACGGCAAAAAAATCATGTCTGTTGTATGGGAGCCCTTAAATATTTATTTTTAAAGTGAATATTTAATTAAATATTCTGTGAATATTTCAAGCGTCTACCTGTTGCCGTTATCAATATCGAGCAAAAACTAGCTAAAAAAACACGTTTGTTGTTCGGGAGCCCCCCTTAAATATTGATTTTATTCTGTTTTAACATACATCACGCGCATTAAACATACATCATCTGTGAAAATTTCAACTGTCTAGCTATCACGGTTCATGAGATACAGCCTGGAGACACACAGACAGACAGACAGACGGACGGCCAGCGAAGTCTCAGTAATAGGGTTCCGTTTTTACCCTTTGGGTACGGAACCCTAAAAATTAGGGATGCATACAGTTCTCGTCAGAAAGCGAGGCTTGTTTCGGCGTTAAAATATCTTTGCCCGCCGAAAAAAGACGTCCAACTGCAGCACAAGTTAACTTAAAAGTTAATGCGTTAGTCGAAGTGTTAATTTCATTAACTAACGACTAACGGATCAATGATTAACGGTGCTCAGCTATGGTTATACTCTCAGATCATAGAAACAAGGGAGATGTGCCAAGGCGCTACTAAAATTGACGCTTTGATACGGTCACATTGACCGTATATAAAATGTACACGCTGGCGACGAACCGAACACGATCGATGATATAAATACAGTGTTTTAGTTTAGTGCTAGTGTTGAGTGACGATTAACAGTGTTAGATTGAGGGTGTGCGGAATGTTTAATGCGTGGGATATCTTTATTTTCACGAGGGGCGCTTGTAATTGTGTTGAAAAATGTACTAAAAGTGGCGACAGTTGTTCCCGTACTAATTTGCTATGATGGCATATCTCCTTGTTTCTATGATCTGAGGTTATACCGCATCCGAGAGACTATTTAATTTTCTACAGCAAGTATTTCAAACGGACTTGGGAAGGTTAATGGCAATGTGTATACGTCACTAAAAATATAAGAACTAAAAAAAAAAAGTAAAAACCGCCTTCAAACAGATCATATAATAATCCTACTAATATTATAAACGTGTAAGTTTGTGAGGATGTAAAGATGTATGGATGTTTGTTACTCTTTCACGCAAAAACTACTGAACGGATTTTGATGAAACTTTACAGTAATATAGCTTATACATCAGAATAACACATAGGCTACTTTTTATTCCAAAACGCGGGCGAAGCCGCAGGCTGGAAGCTAGTGTTATATAATGAAACAGTTTCGGAAGTCGGTGCCGACCAAACCAAATCAGACCAAATCAAATATCAAAGAAATCGACTTCCAAAACTGTTTCACACAACAATATTGAGATTTTTTTGAAGACAGTTTTTACTTTTTAAGATTTTTAGAGAAAATTATAGCAGCGAGATGTTACTTAGACTAACACGTTATTACATACTCAGTAAAAATTTCACTTCTCTGTACATAGCCGAAATAGCTCAGTTGGGAGAGCGTTAGACTGAAGATCTAAAGGTCCCCGGTTCAATCCCGGGTTTCGGCAGAATATTCTTTTTGCTATTCTTTTGATGCTTGATAAAAATACATTATTCAAGTTTGAGTTTGTACAGCTGCGACATCAAGCAGTAATGTTTCCGTTTTGAATTTATAGTAAGTTATCGGGTAATCATATATTATACAGCTCATATTATTATGTAAGTCATGAGACTTATATAGAACGTCGGCATTAATCGGTATGAGCTCCCCAATCTTCGGCTGCGGTATGATCCCCCCCCCCCCAAAGTCTTCGGCTGTGACTGCGTCTGCTATGAGCAAATTTCGTCACCCGTTATGGGTCTTGTCCTCAGATCATAGAAACAACAACTTGTTTCTATGATCTGAGGTCTTGACATACTAACAGACGGATAACAAAGTGATCCAATAAGGGTTCCGTACCAAAATGGTAAAAAAGGAACCCTTATGGTGCGACTTCGTCTGTCTGTCTGTCTGTCTGTCTGTCTGTCTGTCACACCTGCTTATTTCAGCAACTACTAATGCTATCGACTTGAAATTTGGAAAAGTTATAAAAACTGCTTGCCAAACTTTATTGAATATGAAAAAAGTCATAAAATGTTTTTATTTTCATTGCAAAAGGGGTCGGAGTGGAGGTCCGAAATTTCAAAGTGGGGTTACTAGGTCAAGTGACATATTATATGAAAGGGCTTGATTTGCACATTTTAAAATATATTTTCATTTTATTTTATGTCTCACAGTTTTCGACATATGATGAAAAATGTCTGAAAAAATACCATTCCCCCCCCCTTATCTCCGAAGTTTGCGGAGCGAAAAATCTGAAATAATTAGAGTTGATAGGAATTGACCCAAATATGGCACCAAAAATAAAACGATGTTCCTAACTAGTGCAGTTTTTTCAAAATTATCATAACTCCTTCACAAACAAACTTAGTTATGCGGTCCGGTTTTTTTTCACTTTATACGTTCAAAACCGATACGGAACCCTCGGTGCGCGAGTACGACTCGCACTTGGCCGGTTTTTTTTTATTTTGAGGTACGGAACACTAAAAAGAACGTTATGCGAAAACAATTCGATTTCTTTTAAATTAAATGACTAGTGAAACCTCATAGCTAGTCACACTTACTAAAATTGCACAGATGCATGACAGCTAGACACACTTACTAAAATTGCACAGATGCATGACAGCTAGACACACTTACTAAAATTGCACAGATGCATGACAGCTAGTCACACTTACTAAAATTGCACAGATGCATGACAGCTAGACACACTTACTAAAATTGCACAGATGCATGACAGCTAGACACACTTACTAAAATTGCACAGATGCATGACAGCTAGTCACACTTACTAAAATTGCACAGATGCATGACAGCTAGACACACTTACTAAAATTGCACAGATGCATGACAGCTAGACACACTTACTAAAATTGCACAGATGCATGACAGTATGCGCGAGGCTGTAGACAGCGACGAGCACGCCCGTGAGCTTGTGCAGGTAGATGTGGTGGTCGAGCGGCAGGTACGCGCTGAACCCGCGCACGCGCAGCTCCGTCACGCACTGCCGCAGCATCAGCACTAGCACCCACGTGCATGTGAAGTTTAGGCACTGACCTGTGAGGTAAAAGAAGTTAAGAGATAAGAAATTTAACACAGCTGGGATAATCTGCTGGGATAATCCGGGGGAATCAGTTATTTTTAAACTTATATGTAAACTAAGTACATTTAACATTAAGATATTGTGGTAATGTGAATAAGGTTCTTTGTTGATTGTAGGAATTTCGTAGCAAATTACACACGTCTTTACTGGATGATGATTTTATTTGAACTAAACTAACGAGGAGGACAGAGACATATATATTTGACTCCAACATACCGCCCACCAAAAGGGATTTAAATACCTTTTACAATTATTTTTGAACCTTTAAATACCCAAGAATAAAAATCAATAATAATGCTAAATCATGCAAGCATGTAAGAAACATTAAAGTACATATACAGTTTTATCAACATTAGCGTAGGTACACTGCATTAATAATATAATTAATAGACTTTAAACAACATGAAGTTCTGAATAGACTACAACATTAGTTAATTTACTTTAACAAATTGAGAGTCTTTAACTTCTGATAATGTAAATTCTGTACCTATGTAAATTGTATCTCATAGCATAGACAATTTATAGACATTACATAATTATTATTGATTGAAAATAACATTACATTCTCATAGATTAAACTTTAGGCATTATTATCATTTGCATTATCAATTGGTAGGAAACAGAGTTTAGAGATTGATCTATTAACAATATTAGTACCACTCTTTACACTATAAGCCCTAGTGATTCCATCAGGTCCTGGATGTTTGCCCACAATGCGTCCTAAGGACCACTTGCCGGGTGGCAAGCCTTCTGTTTTGATAAGAACAATTTGGCCAATGTCAAACTCTTCTTGCCGTTTTAGCCACTTTGGTCTTTGCTGAAGTCTGGAGAGATATTCACATTGCCAGCGATTCCAAAAGTTTGAGAGCACCTTTTGACAGTGTTGCCATCGTGATAAGTTGGATTGGGAGATCTCTTTCAGGCTTGGTGATGGTGTAGTAACTGGGGACTCTCCAATGAGAAAATGGCCAGGTGTAAGTACATCCAAATTGTTTAAGTCTGAATCGTCAACTGGACAAAGAGGACGTGAATTGAGGCATGCTTCAACTTGACATAAAACGGTGGTCATTTCTTCATATGTTAAATTCGTATTCATAATGCGCTTGAGATGGTACTTCATGGATTTTACTCCGGCTTCCCAGAGGCCTCCAAAGTTAGGGCTATAAGCAGGGATGAAGTGCCACTGAGTGTGGTCGGATGCCAGTAGATTGGACACATGATCTCCGAATTCAAAGTTTGCTTCCTTGAACCCCTCTGCAAGTGCTTTGTTAGCTCCAACGAAATTTCGTCCCTGATCACTCCACAAGTCACTACATCTTCCACGACGTGCTACAAAACGTCGGAAGGCTCCGATAAAGGCTTCCGAAGTCATATCTCCCACCAGTTCTAGATGAATCGCCTTTGTCGACATACAGATGAAGATGGCGATGTAAGACTTGTTGGTTTTTGCACCTCTACCTTTGGACATCAAGACGTCGTAGGGGCCAGCAAAATCCACTCCGCTGTGGAGGAATGGCCGAGCTGGAGTCACTCGCACCTTTGGCAACTCGCCCATCAACTGGGAGCTAGATCTGGCAGTCAACCTCGCACAAACAAAGCATTTATGAATGTATGCCTTCACTAAACCTTTAACTTTCAGAATCCAGTATCTTGACCTCAGATAGTTTAGCATCAATTGCACTCCTCCGTGCAATGTCTGTTTATGAGCTTCAGCAATAAGTAATGAGGTAAGTGGATTTTTATTGTCTAAGACTATAGGATGTAGACGATCATGTTCTAAATAATCAGCGTTTTTTAATCGTCCGCCCACCCTGAGTATCATTTTAGCATCAAGATATGGACTAAGGGTCTTCAAACGGCTTGTATTTTTTACTTTATTCCTTTCTAGTAAATCTCTAATTTCTTCCTGAAATATAACATCCTGTGTGACCTTTATGCAGATCTGTAGCGAGTCCTCAAGTTCTTCGATAGTGATCGCCGAATCTACAGGTTGGTAATGATTTTTCTTTAATTTTAAAAATCTCTTTACATACGTGATAGTCTTTAGCAATTTATTCCGATAAATTCTCAAAATCTCAAATTTTCTGTACAAAGTATTTTCATCCCTTTCTTTTGTAAGGTAAGTGTCTATTGTTTTTCTTCTTTCTAGGTCAGTATTTTCATTTATTCATGTTTCCATGTGTATTTCTTTCTGTTTCAGGTGTTCCGGACCGTGCCACCAGAGTAAGTACTTCCTCAATTCAGGGGCCAACATCCCTCTCGACGCAACGTCTGCTGGATTGTGCTGCGACTGTATGTGGTACCATTTGTTCCCAATATTGTCTAGAATGGTAATCACTCGATTTCTCACAAATGTGTGCCATTTATTGGGATCTCCTTGAAGCCATGACAACACTATCGTGGAATCTGTCCAACAGAATATTTGGCTCTTCGGGATGCGCGTCGCCTCACTGATATGTTTTACTAATTTTGACAGGAGAACTGCACCGCACAATTCCAGTCGTGGAAGGGATAATGCTTTAACAGGAGCGACTTTAGTCTTGGCAGCGATGATTCCTGTCTGATATTCTCCGTTGACTCCTCGGACTCTCAGGTAAGCTACAGCACCGTAAGCCTTAGTCGACGCGTCACAGTAACCATGAACAGTGACATCTTTCAAGTTTTCGTGAGTAGTATACAGCCATCTTCTTAACTTTATGAATTTAATATCTTCAAAACTCTTTCTAATGTTTAACCATTCGTTTTTAGTTTCAGGTGAGATTTCTTCATCCCAGTGAACTCTTTGAAGCCATAATTTCTGGATCATTATCTTTGCAGGTACCAATGCTGGAGCTAACCATCCAAGAGGATCAAAAAGTCGTTGCACCTCAGCCAATATTATTCTCTTGGTGACCTTTTCAGATAAGGGTGGTAGCTTAAGGTTGTATTTCAATATATCTTCTCCCATGTTCCAGGACAAACCCAGTGTCTTTATCAAGCCGTCCAACTTGATGTCAATGTTGACATGAGAGCTGAGCTCAGCTAGGTGAAATTCTTTGAGGAAGTCCGAGTTGTTTGACGCCCATTTCTGAAGAATGAAACCAGCTCTTCTAAGAATTTCCTTTACGTTCTTAGCTACACAGACTGCCTCCGGTACCGTGTCTTGACCAGACATTAAGTCATCCATATAAAACTCTTGTCGAATAGTATCTGCTGCTCCAGGATGATGCTCGCCTTCATCAATTGCCACCTGCTGCAGAGTCTTGACAGCAAGGTAGGGTGCACATGCTGTGCCAAAGGTGACACGTAGAAGCCGGTATTCTTTTACAGGTTCATTAGGGTGGTTACGCCAGACAATTCTTTGGTAATCTGTGTCTTCCTTCGAAACGAGTATTTGTCTGTACATCTTTTGAATATCGGCTATGAATGCTATCCTTTTCAGACGCCATCTCATGACAAGCGATCTCATATCATCCTGCAGTTGCGGCCCAACTAGGAGTTCATCATTGAGCGATATATTGTTTGTACCCTTGTGAGAGGCATCAAACACTGGTCTAACCTTTGTTGTCTCACTTTCTTCCTTTACAACTGCATGGTGAGGTAGGTATACCGCTGGCTTATTAATTTCATCTCTTGGAACCTCCTCCATGTGTTTCAATTCATAGTATTCATTAATTGCTTTCGCATACTCCTTTCTCAAATCTTCATTCTTTATAAAACGTCTTTCTAAGTGTAGTAATCTTTTCAAAGCTCCTTCTTTCGTGTTACCAAGGGGTGATTGCGGATTTTCTGTTTTGAATGGTAGTTTGACTAGATAACGTCCTTCTTCATTTCGTCTATATGTCTCTCTGTATATTTTCTCGCATTCTTCTTCCTCTTTGGTAAGCTTTCCCTTTGTATCTGTTTCGACTTCCCACATACATTTCAACATATCATCTAGGTCAAGCTTGTGATGCATTACTAGTATTTGTTCTTCTGAGGCTTGTGCTGCTATCTTTCCAAATAAGATCCAACCCAAGCTTGTATTTTGGGCACAAGGGGAGCCTGGTGGACCTTTGATTATCTCAGCCTTAAATATTTGAGCACAAACTTCTACGCCTAACAGCATGTCTACTCGCCCTGGTGAATGGAAACTCGGGTCTGCCAGGGTTAGTCCTTTTAAGTGCGGCCAGGTGTGCAGTGTACTAGCAATTGTTTTAGATGGCAAGTGTGATGTTAATCTTGTTGGCATTACGTATGCATTAATATTAATCTTGACATCATCATCATATCTTGAATAAAGCTCGACTTGTATCATGTGATTAACTGAAGTGTGTGTTGTCCCGACACCAGTGATTGTTCCCTTTATTGGGGTTCTCTGGACCTTCAACAGTTGTGCTGCTCGCTCAGTCATAAAATTTGCTTGCGAACCTTGGTCAACCAAGGCGCGCAATATTGTACTATGTCCATCTTCATCTCTCACTCGAACCAATGCTGTAGCGAGCAATACTGTTGACCTTTCCGATACAAAATGCGTAGATATTGCTATCTCTGGCTTGTCACTGTGTTCAGCGTCCTTTTGTTCTTCAGTTTGACTGTGAGGTGTCTTCATATTGTCTGATTGACCGCCGCTGGATTGGTGTAGCAACGTGTGGTGGCGGCGGTTGCATCTTCTGCAGGACATTCGATTACGACATCTCCAGGCGGAATGTCCCGACATCAAACAATTGAAGCATAAGTTGTTTTTCTTAATAACATCACTTCGTTCATTTGGTTGCAACTTACTAAATTCCTTGCAGTGACACAAGGTGTGCTCAGCGTTACACATACTGCATGGCTTAGTTGATGATGTAACTGTCTTCTCTTCTGATGATGTGGAATGGAATGACTTCGTCTTCACAAACGTCTGCTCCTTTTTAGCTATAGGGTTAACCATCTCAAGTGTACGGTACTTTGTTTCCAGAAACGTCTTTAATTCTTCCCAGGTTGGTAGTTTATCAGCTTTTTCCTTATAAGATTCTTCTTCCCAGTCCTTATGTGTATCCATATCTAACTTCTGTACAACTAGGTATATAATCAGCTGATCCCAGGACTCGACAGGTACTTCTTGATTTTTCAGGTTATTCAAACACTGAGAGGTTGTATCCAATAAATTCTTTATTTGGATAGCCGATGGAGAGGTAATTTTCTTTTGATTGAATAGTTTCTGCAGTAGGGAATTAACTATCAAACGTTTGTTTCCATAACGTAGCGTAAGTATGTTCCATGCCTGTTCATAGTTAATATCGGTGACGTTAACATGCTTTAATAGTTCTTTAGGTTCACCAACCAAGCTCAACTTCAAGTAATGTAACCTTTCAACGTTACATAAAGACGTGTTGTTGTGTACCAGCGACGTAAACATATCTCGGAACATAGGCCAGTCATCGTAGCACCCGGTGAAGGTAGATAACTCGATACGCGGTAGTTTAACACGCGGTGACGACACTTCATGGGTTAGCATCTGCTTGTTTGTAGTTTTGGATGACGTCGACTCCAACATGTCCTTCAAATCGCCTTGTAAACATGTGTATAAATCTTCTGCAAGAAAGTAATCTTCGTTTACGAAATACGGAACATCATTTCGTTTACACTTAGGCGTACACTTCACCAACTCTTGATGTGTAGTATTGAACGTTCGCCAATATCCTTCGAGGCATTGCAACTTCGTTTCTATATAACCTTTGGTTAATCTTTGCTTCGGACACTTCTTTAAATTACTTTGTGTTTTTTGCAATAGTAAATAAGTATCTTCTAATGAGTTAACTAACTGTTGTTGTTCACTGGTTAACGTAACACTCATTGTTCTTGATAATAGTTTATAGTTTTTAAGCACTCGTAACTGTCCTCCAAAGCAAATTTTGTTTAAATCACTTGTTTACAAGTTATAACGCACGCACTAATTACTTGCAATTGCAACAAAGTTGCAACAAAAGGCACCTCGGTGGCTCAGGAATGCGGCCTATTGTTCTCCGCTCGCCGGGTCTTCCTTATCTATTTTTCTAAGTATTCGGCTCGTTTGGACCATGTGGTAATGTGAATAAGGTTCTTTGTTGATTGTAGGAATTTCGTAGCAAATTACACACGTCTTTACTGGATGATGATTTTATTTGAACTAAACTAACGAGGAGGACAGAGACATATATATTTGACTCCAACAGATATAATTAAGCTTGTCTACGGCTTTGACATGTTTAAAAATTATCTAAATACCTACATAACTATTTCTAAGTAATGTTATTAAATATTAAAACATTTTGAAAACAACTGACATAGGCGGGGTTTGAACCTGCAACCTCTGCCATACCGTGGCCAGCGCGATTAACTTTGTACACCCTTCTTGCCCTTACCTGACATAAAATGGCGGTACCGATCACACATCAAAAGTTCTTGAGGTTAGATATTGGTGTAGCGACATCTGCCGACAACAGCGAAGACTACCAACACAGCTAGACAGCTAACAGTGAATGTCACTACATGCCGACTATTGGCATTTGAATCCTACATCGCGCAAGCAGAGTTTTCACAGCGATTTGCATATATACAGAAAACCGTCAACTGTTGGGGGGCAGAGGCCCGCCAGACCATAACACCCGGTCTGGTAGGAGGATCCTCCCGTTTCAATGGAGGGATATTTCACCTCGTTCCTCCATTCACCAAATTGGTAATATTGTTTTCTTGTGGGGAGTAAGGTCGCTAGAGCTCCTGAGGATGCACTGTGTCGACAGCGGGGGACCTGCTTGTTCCCTGAGCTGTCGGAACAGCGAATCCTCATTTTAAAGGGACGGCAACGCACATGTTATGCTCGATGTGGCGCAAGCTTCATAGGCTGCGGTGACCGGCTTCTGGCTAACAGGCGTACGTCCCGCCTGATGGCTTACCATCAGGCGGGACGTATGCCTGTAAGCCACCATCGTATAAAAACAAAAGAAAGTCTACTTACCACACGCTCTAGCTAAAATAACAAATCCGTTAGACTTCCGATACTCCACGCAGCGAGCCACGAACAGGCCTACATTGACCAGCGAGAATAGCCCCAGATACGTGAGGAACACGTAGTTGTTCTTAAGGTAGGGGCGGGTCATCTGGTAGGGCTTCAAGCTGGCGACGCGCTGCTTTAAGGACGCTGGTTTTGGCTCCTGTTTCGGGGGGACCAGCCATCGGTCTATACTGTAACAGGAATGTTAGAATTTTAATACTGTAAGTGAGGATAGAGACTAGCTGCAAGTCCGGATCTAAGGGTGTGGACACCCTGCGATTTAAAGTAAAAAAATTTTTGAATGAGACAAAAAAGAAATTGTTCACAGTTTTTCAACAATGTTAGACTAACTTATTACAAACAGACACTTCAATTTTAATTCTTCAATTTTATTTGTATGGAAGAGCTTGCGTTTGACCGCCATCTCGCCTGATGTTAAGCGATGATGCGGTCTACGATGGAGCACGCTTGCCCTAAAGAAACCGATTCACTCGCGACTTGAAGACACCCAGATCGTAACTGTCGGGGAACACCCACTCGGGCAGCGCATTTCACTGTTTGGCGGTTTTCACAATGAAAGTGGAATCTAAATGCTTCGTTCGGGTTTTTGGTATATCTACCATGAACCGGTGGTGCTTTGTCGTGCTTCTGGCCTTCCGATAAAAAAAAGGGCAGGAAGGAATTAGATCACGCAGATCTGAAGCACACTCTCCGAAATGTATCCGGTAAAAAACCGATAGACTAGTAACTTGGCGCCAAAGCTCAAGACTTTGGAGCTTGGTCTGAACAAGGGAGTCGTTGTTGATGACAAAGTAACTACAGATAAAGTAAAACCCTCAGATCATAGAAACAAGGAGATATGCCATCATAGCAAATTAGTACGGGAACAACTGATGCCACTTTTAGTACATTTTTCGACACAATTACGTGCATAATTAAGCGCTCCTTGTGAATAAAAAGATCTCCCACGCATTGAACATTCCGCACACCCTCAATCTAACACTGTTAATCGTCACTCAACACTAGCACTAAACTAAAACACTATATTTATACCATCGATCGTGTTCGGTTCGTCGCCAGCGCGTACGTTTTTAATATGAGCAATTTGCTCAAGATCAGGCATCAAGCTCGATAGCGCCTTGGCAGATCTCCTTGTTTCTATGATCTGAGGTAAAACCCAACAGCACCTGATGGAAAGGTTCTCCAGCAACCCGTCATGGTTGCCCAGCTGTTTCTTAAGCGCCTCATACGTGATGGCTCCTCGGTGCTCCGCGTCCGCATCCTCAAACATAGCGGTGGTCAGCTCCAGGAGCTGCTTGTCGCTGAACTGCATGCCGTTCTCCTCCATGCAGGCGCGCATCACGTGTTGGAGCTCACGGTGTTGGATGAGACCGTCGCCTGTTGAGTGATAGGCAAGCGTGGTGATGAGTGTTCAGTGATGAACGCTGAGTTGCAGAAAAGGTCATTAAGTTTTAAAGGAGACTTTAACGATAGAAATCGTATGGTTAATGCCTCCTATAAAGGACACGGCAGACGCCCATAGAACGCTGGGCTTCAGATTGTGTATGTCGGTACAGATATGAAATTAGTTTGGTGTGATCGAGTATTTTAAGAGTATTTAAATTCATTTTTTATTTGTTTTTGTACGTAATTGGTTTAAAGAGAAATCTCCGTATTTGTGACAGTGAGGTTAAGTATGGTGTGAATGATCCAATGAACTACACAGCCCGACTAATGAGTTCTCAATTCAAAGGTTTTAGTTGCTGTCGACATGATATTCTGTGGAGGCACGCGCCAGCCAGCATGCACCCGTTTTTGTTTTAATGGTTTTTTCAAAATGTCAACGGCATAATCATTTTATTTCTTACTTATTTCGATTTTTGATTCCAATTCTTGATCTCTAAGATAAATTAGGCAAAGAACAATTAAAATATATTTTTATTTTTGGTTAAGCTTTTATTACTGTACCATATCAAGCCCAAAATTGCCGACGTCCTTTAACTATATTTCTGCAACCGACCGTTTAGGTATTGTTTATCCTAATCTTTATAAAATTTCTTATATCGCTTGTCATAAGTTATTTATAACTTATGAGAAGCTAAAATGGCTTTGACATGTTTCACAGAGAGATGCAGAAAAGTTCATTAAGTTTTAAAGGAGACTTCAACCATACAATATTACTATGGTTAAAGTCTCCTTTGAAACTTAATGACCTTTTCTGCAACCGACTGTCCAATTCACAAAAATATACATTGATGATGATATCGCATCGATGTCCCTTAACTGCAAAGGAAAAGGCAATGAGTTGAAATCTGTATTAGTTTCCGATAAATGTCACCAACGCTCATAAAAGGCTTATTCCAAGAGATTTTAAATTACGACTGAAGCGAGCAGGGATGCGATAGCTCAGTTGGCAGAGCACTTGCCAGTATGGCAGAGATCTCGGGTTGAAATCCCGCTCGCGTCAGTCGATTTTTGAAAATTTCTTACATACTTACCTATTTAATAACTGTCTGATAGTTCTTACCATCTAAGTCGTAAACTTTGAACAAGAACCGTATCTTGTCCTCGGGCGTCTGGCCGGCGAACCGGTGCACCGCCGCGATGAACTCCTGCAGGGAGATGGCGCCGGAGTCGTCCTCATCGAAGATCTGGAACACTCGCTCCGTGAAGAATGGCTGGAAATAGAAGAACTGGTTAGAAAAGACTAGGTATGTGGTTGGAAAATATTTACAATTTACGGCTGAATAAAAGGCGCCTACAATTATTGACCATTTGGGCCTATCCAAAGATTTAAATCTTTGGGCCTATCACGAATAATTTTGATGTATGGTATCGAAACATAAGCACATTTTAAATAAAACAAAATATATGATTGCCACACAATACTTATACATATATGTATACTGGGACACTCGAGTAAACTTACCAAAGAGGTTAAAAAAAAAACCGGCCAAGTGCGAGTCGTACTCGCGCACCGAGGGTTCCGTATCATTTTTGGACGTATAAAGTGAAAAAATCCGGACCGCATAACTAAGATTGTATGTGAAGGAATTTTGATAATTTTGAAAAAACTTTACTAGTTAGGAACATCGTTTTATTTTTGGTGCCATATTTGGGTCAATTCTAATTATTTCAGATTTTTCGCCCCGCAAACTTCGGAGATAAGGGGGGGGAATGGTATTTTTTTGGTCATTTTTCATCATATGTCGAAAACTGTGAGACATCAAATAAAATAAATATTTTTTGAAATGTGCATATCAAGCCCTTTCATATGATATGTCACTTGACCTCGTAACCCCACTTTAAAATTTCGGACCCCCACTCTGGCCCCTTTTGCAATGAAAATAAAAATATTTTTGGACTTTTTTCATTTGCAATAAAGTTAAACAAGCATTCTTTATAACTGTTCCAAATTTCAAGTCGATAGCATAAGTAGTTGCTGAAATAAGCAGGTGTGACAGACAGACAGACAGACAGACAGACAGACAGACAGACAGACAGACAGACGAAGTCGCACCATAAGGATTCCTTTTTTACCATTTTGGTACGGAACCCTAAAAACCCTAATAATAAACTGGTCTTTTGCTCGACTCTAAAGGCAATCACTTGTAAACGTACCTTCTAGCTTATTTGTATAACGATTGATAGGATATAAAAACCAGCAGCCTAATTACGTAACTTAATTTCTATCACCATGGCCTTCATTTTGACAGTAGAGCAACATCCATTGCGTTGTTGAGCTAGTTACGGGAACACGGATTCACAAACATACGGCGTCATGAATATCAAAATCAATACCATGGTGATAGCAATTGAGTTACGCAATTTCGGTGCAGGCATAGCTTACATTCTTAGAGACGACGATTTTCTGGAACTGTTCTCTGGTGATCTCCTTCTGGTCTCCCACGGTCGCTCGGAACAGCTTCTCCAGACGGTCCACGCTGTGCTTGTCAAAGCCGACTCGCGGTCTGAAACAAAGTTAGACCATCAGAATAGTGTTACAGCTTACAGCAAACTTGTCGGGTATTGTAATGTTAGATTCCATAAAATAGGTACCTACCTCAGATGATAGAAACAAGGGAGATGTGCCGAGGCGCTATTGAGCTTGACGCTTTCATACGGTCACATTGACCGTATATAAAAAGTACACGCTGGCGACGAACCGAACACGATCGATGATATACATACAGTGTTTTAGTTTAGTGCTAGTATTAAGTGACGATTAACAGTGTCAGATTGAGGGTGTGCGGAATTTTTAATGTGTGGGAGATCTTTTTATTCTCAAGGAGCGCTTGTAATTGTGTCGAAAAATGTTCTATAAGTGGCGACAGTTATTCCCGTACCAATTTGCTATGATGGCATATCTTCTTGTTTTTATGATCTGAGGTACCAACCTATAGAAGTTCCTTTTATGATGTAAATTCTATCCTACTAATCCTACTAATATTATAAATGTGAAAGTTTGTGAGTTTATTACTCTTTCACGCAAAAACTACTGAACGGATTTTGATGAAACTTTACAGTAATATAGCTTATACATCAGAATAACACATAGGCTACTTTTTATCCCTAAAACGCGGGCGAAGCCGCGGGCGGAAGCTAGTAATGAATAAGGCCGGGCCCGACAGACGTTGACTTTATTTTTTATTATTAGTAGGTTCAGCAAAATTTCTTAGAATCCGGTCGCAGTGACCAGGGACCCGCTCAAACACACACAAAAATGCATCAAAATCGGTCAAGCCGCTTAGGAGGAATTCGATATACCTACACACGTACAGAAGATTAATTATATTCTAAAGATTAGAAATACGAGTTCGGCTTTTAAACTTAACGTCTATTAGGCAAATCACACACCGCCCCGCGCTACGCTGCGGGGTGCGTGGCGACGGAACAAAAGCCCCGCGCGTGAATGCGTTTTCAGAGTGTTGCACCATGCGCGATTTCTATACAAATACACTCAGATCATAAAAACAAGGGAGATGTTCCAAGGCGCTTGATGCTTTAATTTGCCCACATTGGGCGTAGTACAAAAGTACACGCTGGCGACGAACCGATCACGATCGATGATATAAATACAGTGTTTTAGTTTACTGCTAGTGTTGAGTGACGATTAACAGTGTTAGATTGAGGGTGTGCGGAATTTTTTATGTATGGGAGATCTTTATATTCACGAGGGGCGCTTGTAATTGTATTGAAAAATGTACTAAAAGTGGCGACAGCTGTTCCCGTACTAATTTGCTATGATGGCATATCTCCTCGTTTCTATGATCTGAGCAAATACAGGTACTTGCAAACAACGTAAGATCACGCACTCCCGCGCTACGCTGCGTGATGCGGTGCAGTGTGCGAATCGCTTTACACTTGTTTGTTGATACAATTATATAACCTACCTGCTACTGGTAACTGTAGACAAAAACTCCATTATTTCGTCAGCAGTAGCATATCCATCACCATCAGTGTCCACTACTTTGAATAATTTGTTTGTTACCTGAAAATCAACAAATACTTTAAGCAAATCACCTTTTATAGCTAAATTATTGTTTAAGAATACTAAATTATTATTTTGTTAGACTTTGAGGGTGTTATGGTGTTTGTGAATCTTACCCGCGTATTTTCAATATTTGCTCATTAAACATTTAAAACAGCGCCCTCTCTTGGATTAACACATACATACGTGCGCTAATTTGTTGCGCTAGCCGCTAAAAGATGGCGCTGTTATCAAGTGTATACTTACAACTTTATTTCGTAGGATGTGCTGAAACGTATCCAATGTAATCACACCATTCCCGCATAAAACATAGGCTACGCTTTCTACTTGTTCCACGAAGTCTAGCTGTTTGTCATCTCTGCAAATAAAGTGTAAAAGTTATTAAAAGCTGCTTCTTCTACTCCCCAGTAGATGGCGCTGCACCCATGAATCCGTTTAGAATGCCTTTACCACGGTAATAAATTTGAAGTTTTCTTATTTATTTGTAAATTAATGTATAATACGAGCAAATTATTCAAATAACTTACGTGAGCCGTTCCTTCAAGTATTCAAGCCAGTCATTTTGATCTAAATTGGTAGTAGCATCTGCGTCGAACAAGCGAAATATTCGCTCCAAAAGATCCTGAAACAATGGAAAGTATTTTTTAAACAAAATTATAAAAAGGGAAGGAACAAAGCATTACTTATTTAAAAAAAAAACCGGACAAGTGCGAGTACGACTCGCGCCACGGAATAATAAATTATTCCGTGACTCGCACCCTCAGGGTCCCGAAAATAAGCAATAGCACCATCTATGCAGCTATTACATCATAGAAGATATATCATATCTTGATCATTGATGGCGCTACTGCATAGATACTGATAAATCATAGTGGCGCCATCTATGAGCAGATGGTGGTTTCACTTATGGTCCGGTGACAGACGGACAACAAAGTGATCCTACAAGGGTTCCGTTTTTGCTTTTGAGGTACGGAACCCTAAATCCCGGACAAGTGCGAGTAGGGCTTGCGCCCTCAGGGTTTTAGTGACAAGACCTACCTACTAGCTAAACAAGAATATTCGACATCTACCGTGATTCGTGAATTCGTGATATATCGAGAGATTTCGTGAAATCCCTTTTTTTTTTGTTTTTGAGGATGGGAAATCATCAAATGACCCCTCCCGCTCTGGGTGGAGCGGAAGGGAGTGTCAGACTCTTACTGACTAAAACCCACCCGTGTTCCTTCCTTGGCCTTTTATGTTCCGGGTCAGCGGTATCCCTTTCGGACAATCCGCTTTCCCGGCAGGCTTGGGCCCTAGTGGGCCCCCTCTTTGATGCTGACATCTCTTTGAAGCGCGCGTGGAATACGTACGCGCCGTCCGGCACGGGCCTGGTCCTGATCGGACGGTGAGCTACCCATTACTCACCGCCCGCAGGCCCGCGCCTACGGTGGCCGGGAGTCGTCACGCGGCTCCCGACGCCCGGAGCGTCTACCGCGGCGGCTTGGACGGGAGACGCTCTCCCTCTCCCGTCCCGCCACCTCCTTCGCTAGCATGACTGCTTCGCAGAAGGAGGCGACTGCCTCCCGCTCCACCTCGCCCCGGACCATGGCTTGAACCAGGGCCGGGCGCGAGAGGTTGCCGCCGCTGCCGATCGCCTCTACGAGGACACGGTGGTGCTCGCCCATGCAGGGCAGGCCCTCACCGTGTGCTCCACCGTGTCCTCGGGGTGATCATCGCAGTGGTGATCGTGAAATCCCTGGTATCCTGATTTCCCTGCGACATAGATAAGAGCGCTTACCCACTGCGTCTAATCCGAATCCGAAAAAAATATGAATCGAGAAAATTCGGTGAAAAATCTATGAAACTTTCGAAACGCATTTTCTCGAATTCGGATCGGACGCAGTGGGTAGTTATGCGCCCTAATAATACAAGTCTAGTTTCCCTTCATCAACTCAACGGCTTATTTGAGTTGTTTCCAATTAAGATGATTGCAATCGATTTGAATCGATTCGATGTGACATGCTCGTGTCACCTGTCCGATAAGTTGGTCAATCAAATTATATGAATCGAGTTGTATGTTTAAATTATAATTAGCGTCAGTCAGTGTGAGCCGAGCCTTTTTCTAACTATGTTAGGGTCGGATTCTGGTCTAACCTGTCCCGATTCAGACTTTTCGATGACGAATTGGTTGATCATTGACATGGCAATACAATTTCAATTGTAATTGTTATACCAAGGAAATGATAGGTGCAATTTTATAATTTGGGTAAGTATATCATTTATTACGCGATTTTCTCTGCGATGAAATAGATCAAAAGTAGCCTATCTGCTTTTCCAGGTCCTAAGCCACCTTTTTGTAAAATTTCATCTCAATCCGTCCAGCCGTTTAAGCGTGAAGGACTAACAAACACGCACACGAAATGTACAACTTTCGCATTTTAAATAAGTTTAGAGCTAAACCTTTCTTTTGGCTCACGTGGTATAATGGCCCACTTCCTTTCACAGAGAGGAGGCTTGATTCCCAACAGTGAGAACACTATAGCTTGATTATGATGATGATATGAAACCATATTAAGTAAACTTTCTATAGGATGGTGAAAACCGCATCAAAATCTGTCCCACCTTACAGAATACCACAGCTAAATAACGCTACTCTTCGGTGTGTTGTGTTCCTGTGGTGAGTAAGGTCGCCAGAGCTCCTCAGGATGCGCTCTGTTGACAGCGGGGGACCTGCTTGTTGCTGTTGACCCCCACTCCCCCCCCCCCCCCCCTCCGGCCCCTTTTGCAATTAAAATAAAAATATTTTTTGACGTTTTTGATTTGCAATAAAGTTGCACAAGCATTCTTTATAACTGTTCCAAATTTCAAGTCAATAGCTTTAGTTGTTGCTGAAATAAGCAACTGTGACAGACAGACAGACGAAGTCGCACCATAAGGGTTCCTTTTTTACCATTTTGGTACGGAACCCTAAAAAGTGCGAGTACGACTCGCGCCCTGAAGGTTCCGAAATATGCAATAGCGCCATCTATGCCGCTATTACATCATAGTAGATATATCATATCTTGATTATAGATGGCGTTATTGCATACTTCTAGTGACGCTATTTATGAGCAGATAGCTTCAGTCATTGTCTTGACAGACGGACAACAAAATGAACCTATAAGAGTTCCGTTTTTCCTTTTGAGGTACGGAACCCCAAACAATGATCGACATCAACAAAATGTGTGTGAATATCAACTGCAACAATTTTCTTCATCACTGCCCGCGAATGTGGTTACGTGCATAGCGAAACTTTTAAGTAGGTATTTTATGAGTCGATATAGCGAAACTAGAGCATAGCGGGACTAACCGAAACTTACGAAGGGACCTCTCTCTCTGCCCAGCCTTATAATAAAGACGTAGGCGTTATGTCATGTTTAAGCCTATTACATTATTTAATAAGACGATTAAGGCGTCCCCTTCATTCCACATCAAGATAAGCTAATCTTCAGTCACGCCGCGAGGGGGCGTTGCTATCGGCTGTCAGTCAGCGACAGTTTGACAGCAAGACAGCGCCGTGGGTTGACAGCAATGCGCTCATTAACATGTTGATTTATTGATAAAGTTGTTCGTTAATTAGTACTTTAAGGGCGGGTTGCTTCAAACCATCTGTATTCGTAAGTCAGTACGTAATCGTTAAGTCAGTATGAAATTGTCATACAAGCCGCCATATTTGACGGTTACAGATACGTAACTGTAAGATGAAACAACATGGCCTAAGACAATGGGTGGACCAACACTTATTGCGAAAGGGACTTGTCAACACATTCTGACAGCCCGCCTCGGCTATGACCGGGTTTTATAACATAAATATACCTAGTCTGTCCATCTAGAATTCTAAAATAATAAGTTCATCTATCGATCAACCTGATTCAGGGCAATATCAATTGTGAATTTAGGAACCTTTAACTTTTATGTTATTTTCAAAGACCTATCAAAGGATACCCCGCATGAAGTGTGCGAAAATATTTTTTTTCATCCTTAAAATACCCCCTAATTATTTTTTTATCTATCTATCTATACTATTATAAAATTGTAAAAAAGCCGTGTCTGTACATTGAAGATATTCTAGAAAAAACATTTGGGATAGGGTACCGAGACGTAACCATACACAAAAATATTTTTTTTAGATTTTTTGTCTGTTTGTCTGTTTGTGCGCGCATCTGTGCGAAGCGACTGTGGCGAAGCCCAAAAGTAGAGTACAGTTTTTCATAGTTTTAATTATTTATTTCTTTGCCATTTGGCTTCGAAACTCTAAAAATAATCAACATCATCTATATTGCACGCTGGTTGAAATAAAAGCCAGTTGAAATAATCACACCTCTACGCATAGTATTGTTACACATAACATTATGATGTTGTGACTTCAAGCAGTACCACCTGGGTGTGTGCTACACATGTATTAGATTATTTATCGCCTCATTCTTAATGTACGAACATTATTACAAGAATATTAATCTAAAAGGCTCACAAATATAGAGTGTTCACGTAAGAATTCCCTTCGATGTTCGCTCCTCTGAATGTCATTGTGTTACAACGTTTTTAACGGCTTGTGGGTTATTATGTTACTGTTATAGATCTCAAGTTCAGTCTGACAGTTTGAGTACTTTAGGGGGCCTACCCAAATGTCCTCTCTGATGGTAATGTTCGTCGGGTCGTTGAACTCCCTAAGTCTGGGTTGACCTACCACGATACCCGGCACATGCGTGCACAGTCAGGTCAGGTCCACTCAAATCTGTATGGCTCTATCCTCTAAAGGTCATTTCAGACTAACCTGCATGGTTCTTACACAATTTATCTTAATTGTCTGGACTTTAAAAGAGACATCAACCTTTGAGTTTGTTTCGGTGTTTCTTCTCAAAGGTAGTCATATAGAAAAACACCGAACTCATCTAGCTTAAAAAAATGTTTTGACGTGTAAAAGTGTTATTTTTAACCTATTTACAAAATAAATATCATTTATCATTTAACGGTGTTGGAAGCGTTCTTTCAGCACAAATTCTCGTTTACCACTGTTTTAACACCAGTGGGCAGAGCACGGAGAGTGCAGGCAAACAAAGGAAGTGTAAGCATCCTTGAATACACGCCTCTCTCGCAAACTTCTGCACCTAAACAGAAAGAACCTCCGTCACATAGTGAGCATAATCACAGGCCACTGCCCACTCAACAGACACCTATTCAACATCGGCATCACTGACAGCCCCTTATGCAGAGGATGCATGGAGGCCGAAGAAACACCGGCTCACGTAATATTACAATGTAAGAGCGTGGCCGATCAAAGAGGGAAACTACTGGACAACCCTGACACCATACGAGACGCGCTCGTAAACCTACGGGACCTCCTGGACTTCTGGCAGGAGCTGGGCTGGTACGCGTGACCACGATCTCGTTCCTGCGGTCACACACGCACAATGGCCCAATCAAGAGGCTAACGGAAAACAGGTGGTATAACTAACTACCACTGTTTTTTTAGCGTCCCAAATGTTTATCCGTCCTTAACGTTATCCAAAAAAATCAGAACGTTTAAGACTTGACAAAGTGACAGACGCGAGCCATCATAACGTCGAAAGGTACTTTTATGTGAAATGCTTTTTACTTACATATAAATAATAATAATAAAAGATAAGGAAATCAAGTATCTTGACTTGGCACACGAGATTGTCAGCATGTGGGGGGTGGATTCGGCAATCATTGTGCCGATAGTCGTTTCGGCCAATGGCCTAATAGCCAAGAGCCTCGACCAACACCTGAGGAGGCTCTCGTTGGGCAGTTGGATCAAGGGCTTGATGCAGAGAGCGGTACTCCTGGACACGGCTCGCATTGTTAGGAGGTTCCTCTCTCTGGACCCCTGACCGCCGGTAGCTTGGACCATGTTCCCGATGCCGGTGGGGTACTATTTTTTATATTTTTAAATGTTTTTTATTTATTTTTATTGAAATATTTAAAAATGTAAAATATATGTAAATAAAATAAATAAAGAAATAATAATATCAGCCCTGTTTATAAACTGTCCCACTGCTGGGCACGGGCCTCCTCTCAGAATGAGAGGGGTAGGCCATAGTCTACCACGCTAGACAAGTGCGGGTTGGCAGAGTTTAAGAACTTTATGGAGCATGCTTGGGCATGCAGGTTTCCTGACGATGTTTTCCTTTACCGTTATAGCAAATGATAATTAATTTCTAATAGGCACGACTTTGAAAAGAGTCAGCGATGCGTGTCTCGGGATCGAACTCGAACCATTCGCCGTGGGAGGCACATGGTTAAACCACTAGGCCAGCGTTTCCTATTTGCCGGGTCGCGACCCGGTACCGGGCCATCAAAATAAAATACCGGGTCGCAATATTCCTGCCTTATTTTAAAAGTAATACCTACTATCGATCGACGAACTTGGATTCTTTAGTGAAAAAACTATTTTAACAAAAAATAACCGACTTCAAAAAGCCACTATAAAGAAAATAATAATTTTGGTTTCGGAAGTCGGTGGCTTTGGTTTTTGTTTGCTGTTTTTGCCACCGACTTCTGAAACCAAAATTATTATTTTCTTTATAGTGGCTTTTTGAAGTCGGTTATTTTTTGTTAAAAAAGTTTTTTATTTTTCCCTTTTTAGTTCTTTATCTCGCGTTAGATTACTTTGACGACTTCGTTCAACAGAAAATCTTCTACGTAGTGTGTACATTTATGCATATAACTTTGTACATAGGAATGATTACCTAATGTATTATATACTAAAACCTTCCTCAAAGTATGTAGATTACGTTAGTGAAAACTGCATCCAAATCGAATCAGTAGTTTTTGAGAAAATCGCGCACATACAAACATACATACATACATACATACGGGACGAATACAGAACCTCCTTTTTGAAGTCGGTTAATAAAAATAAGCAGCAGCTCCATACTTCGCACTATTTAGTGACTAAATTTAATAGGCGATACCAAAATAATACACACATCAAAAGTGTCTAGGGATCAAGCATTTTTATGCGGATTTCTTGAGATTGAGATGTGGCTTTGTAATAAATTTATGATTTTATAAATTTATATGGATCCTTTTTGGTGCATTTCATAATTTGAATCAGGAACTCTCAATCAAATTCGAGTAAAAGATGAAAATAAGCTGTCAATATTTTCCCTATAAAAACATACAACGCATTGAAGACATTATTAGTGCTACTGTTTCCCTACTACTGATTAAAACCAACGTTATTATGGAGCGGCGACGTCATTTAAGCAGGGAAGAAATGCTCAGAGCCGTGGGAATGATAGAAGCTGGTTCCCGGCAACGTACTGTAGCTTTAGCTCTGAATACAAGTCAGAGTGTTATCAGTCGACTTTGGACACGTTACCGAAGCACTGGTACCGTGGCTGAGCGCCATGGAGGACGGTATCGCTGCACCACACGGAGACAAGACCGATACATTCAAATCTTAACTCGAAGAGCTCCAACAATAACCGCCATGATGTTAGCCGTGAGGCTTCATCACTCTTCAGGGAACTTAATTAGCGACCAAACAGTCAGAAACCGCTTGCATGAAGTGAACCTTCATTCCCGAAGACCGCTACGGGTACCACCTATAGCAATGCACAATCGTAGGATTCGATATCAATGGGCTCTTGAACACAGAAATTGGGCAGAAGAACAATGGCGTTTCGTGTGCTTTTCTGATGAGTCTCGTTTTGGTATGAGACCGGATACAAGACGTATACGACACTGAACCCCTGGACGCCAACAGCGATTAAAATCCTGCCAGGAAGTCCATCCTTATAGTGGTGGAACCATCATGGTATGGGCGGGTATTTGGATCGGCGGAAGAACTGAGTTGATTTGGATCAGAGGCAACCTCAACGCTCAAATTTATGCTGAGACGATTGTATCAGACGTCATCGTTCCTCTACAAGTGCAAATCGGTCCCTTATTTCAGTTAATGCATGATAATGCACGACCGCACACCGCAAGAGTTGTAAGACAGACTCTCGCCGCAGCTAACATCAATGTCCTGCCCTGGCCTGCTCAGTCGCCAGACTTGAACCCGATTGAGCATGCATGGGATATGCTACAGAGAAGAGCTCTGCCGAATATGGAGGGTATCCAGTCGCAAGAAGACCTTTTTTTGTTGTTGCAACGAACATGGGCGGCCATTCCACAGCGTGATTTGGATGAACTCATTTTGAGTATGCCAAACCGATGTTCTTGTGTTGTTAGTGTTCGCGGTAGAAACACGGATTATTAATTGTTTAAGTTACCCAATAAAATTTTAAAGAAAACTGTTATTTCAGTCTTTTTTTCGAACTTTAATGTTAGTGGTTCAAATGTCAAAAATCCCTTTATTAGGAAAATGGCAAATTTCTTTATTAATGCAAAGGTGACTTGGTTTATCGTTACTGTGACAAACGAAAACACTTTATTTGATGAATCCTTAAAGAAAATTTTAATTAATATCAATCAGGAGAAAAGTTATTGCAAAAATATATGTTGATCCCTAGATACTTTTGATGTGTGTATTTGTAGTATTAATAAAACATTTTTACTATTAATAAATGTGTATTATTTTACCTAATGGAACCAGCTTGGGTTTAAGGGTATTTAGTGGGTCACGGAGGGGCAGTGTAAAAATTACCGGCCCATGACAGAACAATGTTTGGGAAACACTACACTAGGCTATCACTGAGGGGCTGAGGGGCTCGTGGCTAAATGACAGCCGCGCTGATCGATCGATCTGCGAGGTTAAGCTGCGCTTGCCGCGGTCAGTCCTTGGATGGGTGACCGTTCTTTACACATCGAGACCCCTCCGTGCCTCGGAGAGCACGTTAAGCAGTCGGTCCCGGTTGTCATAGGAATATCTTTGACAGTCGTTACGGGTAGTCAGGAGCCCAAAAGCCTGACAACTGGTCTAACATTCGAATACCGGTATTCCCCAATAATTGGTTTGTGGAGGTCAGATGGCAGTCGCTCCATGTAAAATATCAATATTCAGCCGCAACCAGTTAGACTGGAAGCCGACCCCAATCATGTTTGGGAAAAGGCTAGGCGGATGATGATGACACTAGGCTATCACTGCACTTGATTAGTGACTTACACATCATTAAAGTCAACCTACCCCAACACGTCGCGTCGTGACTGAAGGCACACGACCTCGGCCTCGCAGGGATCTAACTAATAGAGATTTATGTCGCACCGATAAGGCCGCATGTGTTCATAACGCCTTGATACATCACGAACCACGCCTATGGTACCTACTATATTGTAGTAATGGAGTATTACAGACTAATGGTTTGACTCTCAGATCATAGAAACAAGGAGATATTATGTTATCATAAAAAATAACACGGGAGCCGCTGACACCACTTTTCACCGCTATGCATCACAACTAAAAACGCTCCTTTGGAAATATAAAGATCTCCCACACATTAAAAATGCCGCACACCCTCAATCTAACACTGTTATTTGTCACTCATCAACTAAGCTAAACTAAAACTAAACTAACACTAAACTAACTAACACTAAGCTAAAAATTCCCTTGCCACACCCGGGAATCGAACCGTAATAAATTAATAATTTAAGATTTCATGGTTTTCCTATCATTTAATTTATCAAGTTTGTTAGAGAGATTTCATCCTTATAATCGATCCTAACGATCAATGCAATAAAAGTACAGGGTGTAATTTTTTAAGATTTTAGGCGGTTCGATTCCCGGGTGTGGTAAACGAATTTTCGAAAATCTTTGAATGCAGTTTTCTTTCTATTCAAAAATAAAGGAATGATTTCTTTGAGTAAAATGTTCTATCTACAGTATTAAGAGTACTTTCCCTTCAGGTGGCATTACAAAATTCCACCCTGTATAGTCTCGATTATGCCATGTGCTAACCCTTGAACTAATGATTAATAATAAAATTAAACCCTAGGTCTGCTACAAACAGCCCTATTAAACTGTTTACCCTTCTACGTATAATAGCGCAATGTCTTTAATATCTGTTTACACTGCTATCATGTCCCAATTACGTGTCGTTACATTATAGAAATGGATGCTATTAACATAATCACTAACTGTAGCACTTACGAAAACTGCCCCGGGGTGTGTGACACACGGCTTTGTAGGACAGCGAGCCACAGAGACTTGTACGTTAAAGGCCACACAGCATTATTGCGACATTTGCTCTTACAGGGGGGTGATTCTCGCGGGTTCGATATTGATATCGAATTCGATATATATTGCAACAACTGTCAAAATCCCTACCATTTTGACATTTGTTGCGATATACAGGGTGTAAGGCAAACGCTTCCGAAAACGAAGACAGGTGATAGAGCTAGTGATTCTCGATACGATACCACCAAAAAAACGGGGAAAAAAAATTACAATTTTACCAATTTTTTTTTACATTTTTCGTACACTATGCTGTGAGAACAGGTAACTAAAACCAATAATTGCGATTAAATACATTTTTTTTCTTTGCAACATTAACACGCCATGTACTCGTAAATAATATCAGCTGACGCTCGCGCATAACCTCGAGTTCAAAGTACACGCGCTCGCCGACAGCCGCGCGGTCGACGACCCCAGCTCCGCGCGCGCTTTGTGGCTAGCGTGTCATAATCTACGTTCTGGCTTCGGAAGCGTTCTCCTTACACCCTGTATATCGAATTCGATATCAATATATCACCCGCGAGAATCACCCCCCTGCATTTTGTATTAGGATGCAAGCGATCTTACACGCTGAAACTGAACTGAACTGACTGACACTGAACTTTTGCAATCAGTTTTAACTTTTTGTTTATCTTTTATATTTCGAGTGCCATAAATACACGCAATTACAAGAATAACGTGAATTCATTAGAACCGCTAACTGAACCTACATAAGCCATTTTTGCTGTATAGATTAAGGCACTGAGTGCCTCAAAAATTCAAAATATTCTCTCTGTCTCCGTGCGAACGTTAGAACGAGATAGCCACAACGTCACCAACGCCTCACGACGAGGATCAAATCAGTTCAATTGTTTTATTAAATTTCATTTTTTTCAATTTCAAGTTATTTCTTGAAAGCATTTAGATTATCTGTTTAAGAGAAGAAGGCCTGCAAACACTGGTCTTATTTGCAGTTTAATCAACTTTACCCCTCCATTAAATAAAAGAGAGAATAAAGTTGGTTCAAAAGACATCAACGAGGAGCTCCTGCTTGCGGTTATTTTTGAATGGTCGTTGCTTAAATAAGAATCCAATTAGAAACATCCCCTTTTTTTTTGACAGGGCCTCTCGCAGTTGGCTTCTAACAGCCGTCACTGCTTAACGCGGACTTCTGGTGAGGACTTACAAATGCCTTCAACCAGGCTTAAAACTAAAATAAACTACAAACTAAGCGACTACGCGCTAAGGGCACCCCCTACTGGGGTACGGACCTCGGCTTAGGGCGTCGCTGGGGGGAGGACAACTAGAGGGAGGGGTCTACTATCTATCTATATACTAGCTGGAACGGATTAATATGATTTAGGGACATATTTAAATCTACAGGCTCAGCACGGGCTGGCTCGAGCAAGGGTCGGTTAGGGGACTGAGTCATACGCGGCGGCGGACTCGGGTCATGATGGGGACGTCGCGACGGGCCTCGTCGGCGAGGTCGGAATGGAGAAACATCCCCTATTTCGTTTAACAGTTTTATAAGAGGATTGTTTTCGTACTTACAGGATTTTTAAAAATTAGTCATATTTTTCATGCTCAATTTGACATGCAAAATCATACACAAACTTCAATAACGATTCGATACATAACACCATCCATTGAGATTTATTTGAACAAATGTTCTTTTCTTGATAAGACCCCGTGGCTCAGTTAAGTCAGTCTGTCGCGGAGTGCCTCCCTCCCTCTGTCCTCTCAAGCCTCGGCTAGCTATGAGAGGGAGCCTCCACAGACACAAATCTTGGTGGAATAAAACACGATGGATGGATGGAGAGGTATATTGTGAGACGTAGTTTTTGCACTTTACAACTGTTCACAACTGGTATATAAAAACTGTTACAAAAGACGTTTTACTTATGACTTTGCACACATTTTCATTTGTAGGTAACAAAATATAACAGAACAGCGGTTCAGCGGTCCACAAGTGATGTCGTTGGAGACCAGACAAAGAATGACAAAACAATGAAATAAATGCATAAAAATATGAGATGTTCTAATTTTGAAATTTGAAGTTCAAATCTGGAAGAATGGAGTGGATGAAGTGGCCAGTAATGGAAGATTGCCAGCACTAAATGATGAATGAAGGATGACTCCGTCACAAGTCTTACTTGTATTGTTGCGTTTCAAGATGAGACATGTTCGACGTTTTCCACGTCCGTATGTCCAACCAATGCTAGTACACATAATTTTAATTGCATCACTATGTTTAGGGCGTGAGAATTGAACCAGTACATCATCGAATGATGACGTCACAACATCAAGCCTGTTATCCATTAAGTGCTGAGCAGAATGTAATAGTCTACGGCCCGCATTACAGAACGATGCTCGAGCACAGATCTCTGCTTGAGCATAGATTTAAAGCCATTTGATTGGTTGAAATCTATGCTCAAACAGAGATCGGTGCTCGAGTATCGTTCTGGAATACGGGCCTACATGACGTTACGGCTCGGAGGTCTTAAAACCGGCTTCGTCGCTCTTCGTGTTTATCTGTTTGTCCGTTTAATTCCTCTAAATTACACAATGGATTTCAATGCGATTTTCACAACCATTTAGAGAATGTATTCCTTTAGTAGTCAAATCTAATAACAGTAATAACACTTCGTCTTCTTCGTCGTACATCGTCCAAATCGTATTCTAGACCAAACAAGGCAGTCTGTCAGTGCTTATTTTTCAAGAGATTTCAAAAACTGACTGACGCAAGCGGGATATGAACTCGTGGCCCCTGTCGAACCGTGGCATTGCTCTGCCAACTGAGCTTCCGCGTACCACCCGCTTCAGTGAAATCTCTTTGAATACTCTTAAGAGTGTTGGTGACATCTATTGGAAACTGATACAAACTCCAACTCAATGCCTTTAACTTTGCAGTTATGGACATCAATGCGATATCACTAAAACACACATAAACTGATTTGTTGTAGAGCCTTGAGATGCTTAAACATTTAAATTATCAATAGAATTATTTTTCTGACTTTTTAATATTAAGTTTGCTTGTAAAATGTACTTGTATCCAAGCTTACAAATAACATTGTTTAACTTTTGGTGCATGTGGTGTTTACCTTTAAGTAATTGTTACACTGTTTAATGTTTTGAATTCATGTTTTATTTTTATGGTGTAAGTGTAAACAATTGTTGGTAGACCTAATAAATAAATAAATCACTATCTATACATTAGGTATATTTTTGTGAATTTGAACCATGCTAAGCCATGTTATGGTTCTCAGTTATTAAATATGAGGCGGTGAGAGCCAGAGCGGCCTATTATTTTCAGACACAATTGAAATCAATTGTGTCTGGAAATGATAGGCCATGACTGACTGTATAAGAGACTAGCTTCTGCCCGCGTTTTTGAGATAAAAAGTAGCCTATATTATTGTAAAGTTTCATGAAAATTCGTTCAGTCGTTTTTGCGTGAAAGAGTAACAAACATCCATACATCCATACATAGTACATCCTTACAAAATTTCGCGTGTATAATATTAGTAGGATTTTAAAAACCAACTAACAGTCTGTCAGTGTACTTCGCAATAAACATAAATAGTGATTACTGATTAATTAATCACGTACTCAACGGACATACATAATAAATGTATGTAATCTGACATTTAGTTTCCGTTCTTCTTACATGTAATCTGTATGTAGAAAGTGTAACATCCGCAGCAAACTTGATATTTGGTTGATCAAAATGTCGAGTTAATTATGATTACTTAACATGATTATTAATTAATAAACAAATTTTTAATTTACATTATCTACCTATATATTGTAGCAAGACATCTTAGTTTTATGCTTTCGTTCGCACTAAAGAGTTTAGGGATCTTAAGTCTTGTTATGTCAGATAAAATACTTTTTCATTGTTAATATTACTGTCAGTCGTCAAGTCATTATGACATCCAGTGAATTGTCAGTTTTTAAATAAATTGTCAGTTAAGATTCCTTGCGAGACGCGTAAGGTTAGTGAATTGCTTTGTGAATTGATATTTTAATGAACTGTGCCATGCTGCGCCATTGATTAAGCTCATAATAAATGTTGTTTATTTATTTATTTATTTATTTATTTATTATAAAGGTACATATTAAGGTCTATAAAATAATATAATGTCCAACAAAACTATATATATAGTTTGTCTGTTGGATCGCAATATTGCGTATCGTATATCTGTTATTGCGTTGATTGACTTGTTCTTTGAATTCTATGACTCCCTTCTGAGATACGTTTACAATATATAACTTACTATCTAATATACACATACTAAGTATTTACAAGCTAAATTAAAATATAAGAACAAAAATAAAAACCTAATTATGTATCAAAATATTCGTCCGCATCACTGTCAACAGAAGGCTGGCTGCATTGCCACGTTGAATGGCAAGGCTGATTCTTTGACCGAAAAACAGGCCAGCCCTCTGGTCACGTGATGAGTCGACTAGCCTTTTCGGGATGTCATTAATAAACTAGTTGAATTGTCGAACTTAGGCCGCGTGACATTTTGTGCCTAATTTCTGAGGCTTTTATTGGAACGAAGTTCCTTAGCGCGGCTTGCGATAGGAGTTGACTGGTAGTTTTCACGTAATGAAAAAAGTGTTATGATTATGATAACTATGATAACGTTCCGTACCTCAAAAAGAAAAACGGAATCCTAATAGGATCACATTGTTGTTCGTTTGTTGGTGTGTCAAGACCTCAAGACCTTATCAGGTGGAGGCATTGCTCATAGATGGCGCCACTATAAATATGACTGTAAGAGCGGCATCTTGCTCATAGATGGCGCTATTGTACATTCCTAGTATAATAATTTATTTACTGTCTAACCGACCTAAGACCAGCCCAGGAGGAGGTCATGACCCACATGACCCCAGTGACACCAGGATCCGCCCTTATTTCACACCTCTATTGCCACCATCAAAATGTCTCATACCTACCTACCACGCTATAAGGCGTGGATCACACGTCGACCTCACATCTAGATTATTGCGACACATATCATATGACACTGATACAATAATGTGACAGTCGTGATACAACGATTAAACTGTTCAACACGAGTTACGAAGTTGAGGCTGACATTGTTTTATTTTTGAATTGTTTTGATACAAACATGTGATTGCTGTCATTCCTCATTCATCCTTGGATTACATAGCTTTAAGGCCTATTCAAACCTGAGCGATATTCGCTGCCGCTGTGGGTAGAGGTACATACCGCGCGGGTTTCGACGGTAGCGAATACCGCTTAGGTCTGAACAGTAATATTACCGCATACCCACAGGGTTTTCTCTGCCGCAGACGGTAGCGAATACCGCTTAGGTCTGAATAGGCCTTTATACAAGCTGGTCACAAACGCTATTCGTCACTTATGTAGTACATCACGATACGCTATTGCTATTGGACACTAACGCTGGTTGTCACAAACGCGGTACCTACATCATTAACTCAATTCGTCACGAAAGCGTCACGTTATTGCGTCACTAACTCATTTCATTTATTAAATAAAAAACCGGTCGAGTCGCACTTGCGCACCGAGGGTTCCATACCATCCTTGGATGCATAAAAGTTAAAAAATCGGACCGCATAACTAAGTTTGTTTGTGAAGGAATTTTGATGATTTCTAGAAAACTGAAAAGTTACGAACATCGTTTTTTTTTGCTGCAATATTTATGGAAACTTCTATCAACTCTAATTACTTAGGATTGTAGGATTTGAGATAAGTAGGGGTTGGTATTTTTTTTCATCATAATTATGTCGAAAACTTATAAGGCATAAAAAAAACTAAAATACATTTTGAAATGTGCAGACAAAGCCCTTTCATATGATATGCCATTTGACCTAGTAACCCCATTTCAAAATTTCCACTTTCGCGCCATTTGCAATGAACAAAAATATTTTTAACTTTTTTCATTTACAATAAAGGTGGGCAAGTATTTTATAACTGTTACAAATGTCAAGTTGCTAGCATTAGTAGTTGTTGAAATAATCAGCTGTGACAGACAGACAGACAGACAGACGAAGTCGCACCATAAGGGTTCCTTTGTACCATTTTGGTACGGAACCCTAAAAAGGTGCGCGGTCGGGCAACCCCTGTCAGGAACGAAGTTCCAATAATGTACATATTCGTCTGTGACTTTGTTTAGGTCTTATACATTGTTTTTGTTTTAGATTTAAGCTTCAAAGTAATGCCTAGGACACTAAAAAGTGGTGAACGAGAATTGGTGCTGAAAAAAAACTTTCAACACTGTCAAAAACGTTGTAACATATTGACACCTTTGGGTTCAAAGGGCGTAAAGGCCATTTTGGCAAAAATGAAATTTGGGCCTAAAGGCATCGATTATATGGCTCAAATCTCATTTTGGTCAAAATGGTCTTTACGCCCTTTGAACCCAAAGGTGTCGATATTAACATTCAGGGGAGCTAGCATGGCGTCGAAGGGAATTCTTTGTAAAACGCTACACCTCTGCCTAACTGTCGGTCGTAATGATAAGTTATGTAAAACTGCAATCCATCAAATAAGTATTACGATAAGTACCCACCAATTATCAATTATCTCGATACTATTATAATAAATCACATTGGGTAACGTGTAACTGACAGTTAATTCAATCATATCACAATCTGCAGTGCCATAAATAACGCCCAATCACTCACAGCGTGAGTGTACACCCATAGACAATACATCAAATTATAGAAGCGCTAGTAATGCCCCGCGGTTTTATCCGTCGTTTAATTTAAAATTAATTGGATTATTTTAGAGCACCCGCGACATTACTTTATTGTCGCTTAACGTTTGTTCTGACTTTTTAAGGTTCTGTTTTTACCAAAATGGTAAAAAAGGAACCCTTATGGTGCGACTTCGTCTGTCTGTCTGTCTGTCTGTCTGTCACACCTGCTTATTTCAGCAACTACTTATGCTATCGACTTGAAATTTGGAACAGTTAAAAAGAATGCTTGCTCAACTTTATTGCAAATGAAAAAATTCTAAAAATATTTTTATTTTTATTGCAAAAGGGGCCGGAGTGGGGGTCCGAAATTTTAAAGTGGGGTTACTAGGTCAAGTGACATATCATATGAAAGGGCTTGATTTGCACATTTCAAAAAATATTTTTATTTTCACTCACACTCACACTCACAGTTTTCGACATAATATGATGAAAAATGTCCAAAAAAATACCATTCCCCCCCTTATCTCCGAAGTTTGCGGGGCGAAAAATCTGAAATAATTAGAGTTGATAGGAATTAACCCAAATGTGGCACCAAAAATAAAACGATGTTCCTAACTAGTATAGATTTTTAAAAATCATCAAAATTCCTTCACAAACAAACTTAGTTATGCGGTTCGGATTTTTTCGCTTTATACGTCCAAAAATGATACGGAACCCTCGGTGCGCGAGTACGACTCGCACTTGGCCGGTTGTTTTTTTTTTTCTTTTTGCTCGACTTCTAAAGGTCATAGCGTAATGTTAACCTATACTATTCCTCATGAATCTGGCTATCATATACAAAAAGAATTTTTCGAATCCGACTGGTAGTTCCAGAGATCAGCGCGTTTAAACGCACAAACAAATTTCAGCTGTATTATAATAGTATAGATAGACAATGATAGTTTTACGAGAGATTGTAACTGGTTTATGATGCGTGAAAGGTGATGTGTTCTTGAATTAAAAAGATCAAAATATTATTCAGACAAGGTTGAATTCAATTTGAAGAACGAGAACATTTTTTTTTATTTTTGAAGGGCCTCTCGCAGTTGGCTTCTAACAGCCGTCACTGCTTAACTGGTCATCTGGTGAGGACTTACAAATGCCTCCAGCCAGGCTTAAAACTAAATAAAAACTACAAACTAAGCGACCACACGCTAAGGGCACCCCCTACTGGGGTACGGACCTCGGCTTAGGGCGTCGCTGGGGGGAGGGCAACTAGAGGGAGGGGCTACTAGCTGGATCGGATTAATATGATTTAGGGACATATTTAAATCTACAGGTTCAGCGCGGGCTGGCTCGAGCAAGGGTCGGTTAGGGGACTGAGTCATACGCGGCGGCGGACTCGGGTCATGATGGGGACGTCGCGACGGGCCTCGTCGGCGAGGTCGGAATGGGACCTTTGATTCCACTTTTATTGTGAAAACTGCCAAACAGTGGAATGCGCTGCCGGATTGGATGTTCCCCGATAGTAACAATCTGGGTGTCTTCGAGTCGCGAGTGAATTGGTCTCTTTCAGGCAAGCGTGCTCCATCGTAGACCGCATCATCGCATAACATCAGGCGAGATGATGGTCAAACGCAAGCCTATTATCAAATTTAAAAAAAAAAGATAAGGCCCGTTACATACACTCGTTTTACAGATTCGATATCCGGAACAGTGTATTCCGTAGACAGCACACATGCGATTTTCTTCCTTCCGGAATTCAGGGAGATTTGTGGTTTTTTGCTTTCCTGGAGAACAGACCATTGGTGATGCAGACTCTAGCAGCAATTATAAATTTTTACGATAATTTTCTGCTCGAAATAGCTTTGTTACTATTTTAAAAAGAAAACAAATTTCAAAGGGAATTCCGATACTAAAGATCTGCATTCTAAACGAATGGACCGAAAAAATCTAAGTATATGCATGCTACTGATGACAAACCCTTGCCCAAGACCCAAAGAAGAATTATTATCGAAATCTTTAACTAAACATTTAAAATAATTATCACTTGCTTTAACGGTGAAGGAAAACATTGTGAGACCTGCATGCCTAAGAGTTCTCCATTAAGTTCTTGAAGGTGTGTGAAGTCTGTCAACCCGCACTTGGCGTGTGGACTATGGTCTATCCCCTCTGATTCTGAGAGGAGGCATGGGCCTCCTCTCAGAATCAGTCTGTCAGTCTGTCAGTCAACTGTCCCACTGCTGGGCATAGGCCCAGCAGTGGGACAGTTCATAAAAACAGGGCTGATATTATTACCGACTGTTCTTGAAAAGCCAGTGGATACTTTACGAGCTAGTACTATGAAATATAAGGAATCGTGCGTATAACTCAGGTCATACGAAGCACGTTCTTACTCCTGCCAACCCCGCAAGGCAACTGGCGTGGCAATAGGAATGCGACTTTAGCACTTAAATCATGACCAAAACAGAAGGCGGCCGACAGCGCGCGCAGCCATAAATGTATCAGAATGTTGCATTATAGTACAGCGGTGACCATGAGATGGGTATCATAATCTGGATGATTGGAAATCCTACTTAATAATTATTATGAATGCGAAAGTTTGTGAGGATGGATGGATGTATGGATGGTCTGTTACTACTACTACTAAAACTACTGAACGGACTTTCATGAAACTTTACAGTACCTAATATAGCTTATACATCAGAATAACACATAGGCTACCTTTCATTATCGAAAAAACGCAGGCGAAGCCGCGGTCGATAGCTAGTTCTACCTTTTCTATTAATGGGATTATAAAGAGATTTGCAACAAATTGAGATCCTTTAACTTGGGGTTGATATAGGTTTTTACCGAGTTATAGCACTTTTTAAGTTTTAAAGAAATTCTCCGCCTTTCCTTCTCTCCGTTTTTCCTGCATTCCCTTTTTATTTTCTCCTTCATTCTCTTCTTTCTTCCCTCTTTCATTAACTTTTATCTTCCCTCCTTCATTCCCTTCTTCCTTCCCTCCTTCATTCCCTTCTTTCTTTCCACCTTCTTTATCTTCTTCCTTCCCTTCTTCAACCCTACTTCCTTCCCCCTTTTATCCCCTTTTCTACATTCCATTATTCCTTCCCTCCTTCACTCCCTTTTTCCTTCCCTCCTTAATTTAATTATTCTTTCCTACCTTCACTCCCTTTCTCCTTCCTTTCATCGTTCCCTTCTTCCTTACTACCTTCGTTACCTTCTTCCTTCCCACCTTTATCCCTTTTTCCTTCCCCATTTCATCCTCTTTCTTCATTTCATTATTCCTTCCCTCCTTCACTCTCTTTTTATTATTCCTTCCCACCTTCACTTCCTTCTTCCTTCCCTCCTTCATCCCTCCTTCCTTATTTTCTTCCTCCCTTTTTTCCATGCAGATGATAACAGGTAATATAGTTACAGATATAGCCTAACGAATACACTACATACAAAACTCATAGTCGCCTCACAATCTCACACTATAGATCATTGATCGATAGTAGATCATTAGGGCGGCGTGATCGATACGCGGCGCGCGCTGCTCACGCGCATCCATTATTCATGACTGCAACGACTTATACGACTCGTGCGTGTTAGAGGGAGACAAAAAATAATTCAATTGAGTAGTGCAGCGTTGATCGACTGACAGGCGACTCGAAAAAACAGTTGAAGAAACAATGTGCGCCTGATCGTTAAAATGGTTCGTTAATTAATAATGAGGTTGAAAGCATAGGTTGCTATGACGACTATTTTGTTGATATCGTTAACTTTGGTCTTTGGCGAAAAGGATCTTCGTCAAATCTGATATGACAATGCTACCTCAATTTGAAACGCTTTAATACTTTCGTTTTAAAGTAAAGGTCAAAGCATTTATTTCGATAAGACCAGTCTTATCGAAATAAATCATTTGACAGTCTGATTCACAGAAATATGAACTCGGACAACTTACGGGTTCTTTATAAAAATAATGATTTGGCAGACAAATTACGAAGGGTCGATGTTGTGTAAATGAAAAAGTTGCGAGCCCGGAGCGTTTCAATAAAATGTAATAATACCGTAGCAAATAATGTAAGTATAGGTATTCTAACTGATTGACTGAAGTTATCTAGGTCAATGGGACGCCTGTCCATTGGCTAACATCGTCCATGTGACAACCAATCGTGACGCTACGATGACGTTCATACCTGTCACTCCTAGGTCTTTAGTAATAGGCTAGATCTAAGTATTACGTGCTAATGCTTGTGATAAGATCTCAGTAGTAACGAGGTGATGACAAATAAGGTTTTATATGAACCGAACCTAAGATTCCTTATCTTCTTTTTTAGGTGATTTCATGGCCAACAAGCACAGAAACCACCTGATGGTGCTTTCTGCACACGTAGCATGACCAATCAACCTGCAGTCTACCAATAATAGAACAAAGCCCTTTTCTATCCAACTCGTTATCTCTTCTGCCCAAATCACGCGGCGACCCATGCATCGCGTTGTAGATTTTTGTCAACTGAAGAATAGAAAGCATTTTTTATCTTCAATTTTAACATTGCCTTGCTTAAAATCGGTAGAAATCTTTCTACAATCTGTCATTTTGTTAATTCTTCCGTTGACAGAACTTGTTTCTATAGTGCGCATTCGCTACGCGTGCATTGTGCGTTGTCCATCCTAAAGTCAAAAGCTGAAACGTCTTAAGTAGGTACATGTAAAATTATTTTGACCAAAAATCAACACAGCAATATGTTGCTTTAGAGACAGCATACATGTTGGTAGGTAGTACTTCCTCGCCTATTTTTTTGGCAAAAATCTCTACTACTTGAATATTATTATTGTCCGTCCCTAACACACCTTTACGCAACAAGTTTATTATTTTCCTTTATTAAAGCCTGCAAAAGCCTATACTTAATCTATTTGCCTGTATAAGGAAACGAGAGCATGTTAACTGCCAACAGTGCCAACCAGATCGCTTCGACACACGTGTGTTAGAGCGACAGCACAGTGGTGTGTCCGTGACGTTAATTATGTGAGCGAATAAGTCCCGCTTACGTATGTGGACGTCGGAGTTGATCCCATCGGGCTGATAGCGACCGTACCTAAATTAGAGAAAATCTAAAACAGATACTGACTGCATTCTATAAGGATATGTGGACAGCACAATCAACGTCATCATCATAATTAGTCGAAAGACGACTATTGTGTGGTGCGCTATGTGGTCTGGAGGCGTGATTGGGCCGTTTTTTAAACATTTTGATGAAAGAATCAACATTTGTCAGCGTGGTTGTGGTGGACCGTAGTCCACCACGCGGGCCCAGTGCGGGTACGTGGACGGCACATGTCTTCGAATTTTTGGTTCTAGGACATGCCGGTTTCCTCACCATGTTTTCCTTCACCGTTAAAGCAAGTGATAATTAATTTCTAATACGCACATGACTTCGAAGTCAGCGGTGCGTGCCTCGGAATCGAACTCGAACCATTCGCCGTGGCTATCACTGCTCGCGACGGCGACGTGTCGGTACCGAATAGACCTGCAGTTCACGCCAACCGATTGAGCGGAAGGAACACATGTCACTTCAATGACAAAGCAATAATATGGTACCATGGAGGTGGTTTCATGATGGAGCTGGGAGATGGCTATAGGTCCTCAACTTCTGAACATAACTCCATCGTGTTTGGGCTCTTTGTATCTGTCTTGACAAGTACTATAGACAGAAGTGATGTCCAGGGTCTCATATTGAAGTTGGGAAGTGGTCATTACAAAACTTTGTTTTGAAAATCGTTTTTCAACATAAAACTTATACAGGGTTGCAGGTTAGACAGTGAAATCGCGAAAAAAAAATCAGCTGTTCCATACATTTATGTTCACATAACTCAACAAAATGTATGGAACAGCTGAGTTTTTTTCGCGATTTCAGGGTTGGTCCGATAGTAAAAGTTGTTCATAATAATGAGTACAATGACCCCTTGAAATATTTCCACTGTTTAACCTGCCACCCTGTATAGATTCCGTTAACCCGTAGTAACACATCGTATGGCATCTGCCATACACTCACGTATGACCAAGCTACTATAAAAAAGTAGTTAGTAGTTAAATAGTTGTTCCCGCGAATAACGCAATCACATGCACCTATCGGGAATAGCGAACGATGTGAGGACATTTCTTGCCTACAATTAGCGCTTATATGGAGTAAGCAGATGAAATCGTTGGGTGTAATGACGACCAGTCAACAAGAAAACGTTAGGAAATTACCATAGAATATTTTACTAGCAAATATGGTGAGAAATCATAGTGATGGTTACATTGAGATCTCAGATCGTAGAAGCAAGGGAGATGTGCCAAGGCACTATTGAGTTTGACGCTTTCATATTCTACAAATATTATAATAGAGAATGTTTGTGAGGATGTATGTATGGATGTTTGTTACTCTTTCACGCAGAAACTACTGAACGGATTATGATGAAACTTTACAGTAATATAGCTTATACATCAGAATAACACATAGGCTACTTTTTATCTCAAAAACGCGGGCGAAACCGCGGGAGGCAGTTAGTTGACTATAATAATTAAAACGTATACGCTGGCGACAGACCTAACGCGATCGATGATATAAATAGAGTGTTTAAAACACTGTTTTAAACTTTCACGGTTTTTAACTTTACTTAGAAATTATACTAAAAAATTCGTTTGCTTGAGAAATATTCGATAAAGACCATATTTACTCCTTACAAGAAAATTGGGAAAACACTACGTTCTCCAAAGGACGAACTACCGTTTGAGCATCCGGGAGTGTATAAAATTAATCGCAGTTGCGGAAAATCGTATATCGGCCAAACAAAGTCTCATGTCGTATCAGTGAACACATAAAGGCATTAAAAAACAATGAAATTCAAAAATCTGCCATAGCTGAACGTCTACTGGATTCAGGACCGAATCACTGGATTGAGCTTCACAAGCCGCAAATTCTATCGACGGACCGGCATAACATTCCAAGGCTCACAAAAGAAGCGATTGAAATAGCCAAACATAAGAACTTCAATAGGGAAGGTGGTTTCAAATTGTCTAGTGTATGGAACCCAGTATTATGTCAATTAAAACGCAATATAAAACCTCGTAACAAAGACTCCGAATAACTTATAAATACCGTGAGTGTGTTTTGCCGTGACTTTCGATCGAGTGTGATTTCCAGTAGTGAGCGCAGCAAAATACTAAAAAAAAATAAAAAAAAAAAAAAAAAAAATAAGGCACAGTTTAGATTTGCCTGAACTAGGTGAAACCTGTGTTTCAGGCTAGAAAGTGCTGACTTATGTTATAATTATTTTTTTTTGTTGTAATTAACTAAGAAAGAGGGTAGACAGATTTGTCTGCTCCTAATAATTATTTTATTTAAATGTTCATCCACCCGCATTCTTCAGTTTACCCGCGATCATGGCGCTTGCAACAGCGTCGAAATATCGGGAACTCTAATCGAACAATAATCACGGAAGTTATTCCGTAAGGTACAGTGTTTTAGTTTATGTTAGTGCTGAGTGACGAATAACAGTGTTAGATTGAGGGTGTGCGAAATTTTTTATGTGTGGGAGATCGTTATATTCACAAGGAGCGCTTGTAATTGTGTCGCAAACTGTCCTAAAAGTGGCGACAGTGGTTCCCGTACTAAGTTCTCGATGTCGATGTTAGACCATTCTGACTTAATTATGACACAATGCAATAGCACATTTGGGACCCAGGACTGCGATTTTCCTTGCCGATTCGATACTGTAGCATGTTATACTGGACTGAAGAGTTTCTGGATGATTGAACATTGTTTGAAAATAATAGTTGTGTGACCGTTCCGTTCTACGAAGGAGGCATCATATATTTTATATCTCGGGTTTTTGGAATCACACCGAGATTTCATCGAGTACATGTTTGGCACACAAGAAGTAAGTTGAGTATTTAATTTTAAAACTCCAGTTTCGTCTCTATGTACTACACTTAACTTAAGCTGTTAAACGGGCTAGTTTTTAGGGTTCCGTATGTCAAAAGGAAAACGGAACCCTTATAGGACTACTTCAGCTAACCCGTTGGTAAACATTTCATTGCTGTGTGTATGACTTTTTAGTCATGTCCCCATAATAATACATGTAGTTATAAGAACAAGAATATTCTTACATATAACCAGATCCTTCAGACAATCATTACATTTAAATTAGCAATGATAAAATAAGTTTTATGTTGAAAATATTTTTTTTCAAAAACAAGCTTCTATGATAACCATGAGACCCTGGACATCATCTAGGTCTACAGTACTTGTCAAGACAAATTCGAACCCAAACACGATGGAGATATGTTGACAAGTTGAGGAGTTCCTATGGCCACATCCCGGCCTCATCACGAGACCACCTCCATGGTACCATATTATTGCATTGTCACCGAGGTTACAAATGTGTTCCAAAGGACGTCGGCAGTTTTGGGCTTGATATGGTACAGTAATAAAAGCTTAACCAAAAATAAAAATATATTTTAATTGTTCTTTGCCTAATTTATCTTAAAGATTAAGAATTGGAATCAAAAATCGAAATAAATAAGAAATAAAATGATTATGCCGTTGACATTTTGAAAAAACCAATAAAACAAAAACGGGTGCATACTGGGTGGCGCGTGCCTCCACAGAATATTATGTCGACAGCAACTAAAACCTTTGAATTGAGAACTCATCAGTTGGGTTGTACTTCAGTGGATCATTCTGAACACCATACTTAACCTCACTGTCACTAATACGAAGATTTCTCTTTAATCCAATTACGTACAAAAACAAATAAAAAATGAATTTAAATACTCTTGAAATACTCGATCACACCAAACTAATTTCGTATCTGTACACACCTGTATCTATACACAATCTGAAGCCCAGCGATCTATGGGCGTCCGCCGTGTCCTCAGTCGGTTGGGGAACTGGTTTAGAATTCTGTTAAATAAAAGCTTGTAATATTTTTTAAGAGAATAATAACACTGTACTTAACTCAATGTCACCTTGTAGACACTAGTTCACAACAAAAAAGGTTCTCAACTAATCGATTACCAGGCTTTTATACCTTAAAAATTGTGCCGCCCTTTTGAACCAATCATAATATATTTTTAACGAATAACTTTTAGGCCAGCCACAGACAACCGGAATGCCCTTCCGGAATCAAGACACTGAATGAGTGATTTTACGTCAAATTGAATGATATCTTTCATAAATTAAACGGTTCCAGCCGCAATCGTTCAATTTCATTCACATTTGGACATCACTAAACAAGTTATTGACCTGTTTGTTTACATTCTTATTACAATGGATTGACATGAACTTATAGTTCCAGAGATGAGCGCGTTCAAACAAACAAACACTGCAGCTTTATAATAGTTAGTATAGATTTATATTAGTATAGATTATAGATTTGTTTTCAATTCCAAACCTTATTCATCAAATCATAAGGCCTACATTCGATCTGATTTGCATCTGAATGTCCGATAAACTCAGTGTTTTCTTTTTGTTCGACACCAAGTAAGGACACAGAGTAATGTGTCAACAGAGAATGTAATTTATTCATGTATTTTTTATAAAACATTTTTTGCATAATTGAGTAAGAGTTGACGAATTAATACGAGCTGACATCTGTCATGTCGATCATAAGGTTACTCGAAACCGCGTGTTAAATAAAAAACGGTACATGCAATATTTTGTAACACTTGCGAATTTTAAGCATGATTTTTAGTATCGGGACTTTTCGCGCATAATCATGCATAAGCATGCATAGCATAATCGGCCTATAATGTTCCCACTGCTGGGACACAGGCCTCCTCTGTGAGAGGGAGTGGGCCGTAGTCCACCACGCGGGCCCAGTGCGGGTTGGTGGACGTCACATGTCTTCGAATTTTTGGTTCTAGGACATGCCGGTTTCCTCACGATGTTTTCCTTTACCGTTAAAGCAAGTGATAATTAATATTTCTAATACGCACATGACTTCGAAAAGTCAGCGGTGCGTGCCTCGGGATCGAACTCGAACCATTCGCCGTGGGAGGCACATGGTTAGACCACTAGGCTATCACTGCTTCCTGACCTACAATGACCTACAATGTTTCTAACAAAAGATTGGTTTAGTAATTTAATATTTACTGTCACAATTGCGAACCTTCCTTTTCTATAACCGGTTTAAAAGTCCAATGAAAAGTCACTCGCTTTACACACTCGAATATAAAAATAATTCTCACAACATAAAACACTCGATGAAACCGAGTCTCGATAACAATTTTTCATTCATATTTCGCTCAATAAAATATCGATAAAAACTTGATATACCGTTACCGTGTCTCGATATATTTAATGGTGTATCAGTAATTCGGTACATATGTTCCGCGATGAAGATATTCATTAGTCCATGTACGTACACTACTCTGTGGTTCGATCTGTACGTGACGGTTTTGCTAATATCAGCCGCTTTACGCACTATTTCTCAGGGCTGTCACTTAGGAGAAAAATAGTTTTTGTTACCTAAGTGACATAATTATGGTGCATAATAAAGTCTTAGGTTTTCGCGATTACTACACATTATAATAAAACAAGTTTAAACGGATTAAATCGCGTATGTTATTGATTTTTCTTGACGTTTCGAACACTTTGCAGCGTTCGTGGTCGCAAGACGACTGGATCTAACAAATTAACGCATGCTACCGTATTACTGATAATATATAAGTAGCCCCATCAGGGCTGCATGCGACCACGGCTATACCCTGGGTAGGCTGGGTGTTTAAACGTTGACTTATTAAGCTTTTCACAACACTAAATTCCATAAGACTAGCGAAGAATTTCAGGCTATCAAACAGAAATATTTTTTTCTTTCATGTTCGATTTTTGTCGTAGTCGGATTTAGTTTATAACTATCTCTTTTTAGGGTTCCGTACCAAAATGGTAAAAAAGGAACCCTTATGGTGCGTCTTCGTCTGTCTGTCTGTCTGTCTGTCACACCTGTTTATTTCAGCAACTACTAATGCTATCGACTTGAAATTTGGAACAGTTATAAAGAATGCTTGTCCAACTATATTGCAAATGAAAAAGAAAAAAAATATTTTTATTTTCATTGCAAAAGGGGCCGGAGTGGGGGTCCAAAATTTCAAAGTGGGGTTACTAGGTCAAGTGACATATCATATGAAAGGGCTTGATCTGCACATTTCAAAATATATTTTCATTTTATTTTATGTCTCACAGTTTTCGACATATGATGAAAAATGTCTGAAAAAATACCATTCCCCCCCCTTATCTCCGAAGTTTGCGGAGCGAAAAATCTGAAATAATTAGGGTTGATAGGAATTGACCCAAGTATGGCACCAAAAATAAAACGATGTTCCTAACTAGTACAGTTTTTTCAAAATCATCAAAATTCCTTCACAAACAGCGGTCCGATTTTTTTCACTTTATACGTCCAAAAATGATACGGAACCCTCGGTGCGCGAGTACGACTCGCACTTGGCCGGTTTTTTTACTATTTTCTGCACATATTTCTGTGAACATTTCCCGTCATAGATTCTCTTCTGTCAGCCCTACTCAAGACACAGCCGCGCGACGCATCGCGTTTCGCGCACACCTCTCCGACTTTTTTGTCGCGAGCCCAACATTCCCGCTGTCTAACCGGAAACCATAATTAGTGCCTTTTTAGACGAACGACAAAAAGTCGCTCGCGTTTTGTATATGGACGCGTAATTGGCATCCGTTTTAGATGAAAAAGTCGTCGGCAGCCGCGGCATGTGTGGGGGACACTTAGCGAGCGAGTGGGTGGTGCTTACACACGTACATTGTTGGTGCTTGTAGCTTAAATGTTACACAGTAATATTATGTAGGTGGATGTGTTCTAATTAACATACATATAGTATACATAAGGGGCTCGTGAAAACAGCTGCGCTGATCGATCGATCTGCGAGGTTAAGCTGCGCTTGCTGCAGTCAGTCCTTGGATGGATGACCGTTCTTTACACATCGAGACCCCTCCGTGCCTCGGAGAGCACGTTAAGCAGTCGGTCCCGGTTGTCCTAGGAATATCTTTGACAGTCGTTACGGGTAGTCAGGAGCCCAAAAGTCTGACAACGGGTCTAACATTCGAATCCTGGTATTACCCAATAATTGGGTTGTGGAGGTCAGATGGCAGTCACTCCACGTAAAATATTGATATTCAGCCGCAGCCAGTTAGACTGGAAGCCGACCCCAATCTAGTTTGGGAAAAGGCTAGGCGGATGATGATACTTACCAGACTGCATGCGGCTGCGCATGGCTGAGGTTTGCTTGAACCGCGGCTTGCGGTAGAAGTTGTCACATAAGACAAAAGCGTTATGCCATTTCCATGCGACTTTCTCTCTCTCTCTCTCTCTCTCTGTGTCTCTTTCTATCTAAGTATACTATTATTATAAAGCTGAAAAGTTTGTTTGAACGCGCTAATCTCTGGAACTAGCCGTCGGATTCGAAAAAATATTTTTATGATAGCCAGATTCATGAGGAATAGTATAGGCTATTTAACATTACGCTACGACCCTTAGGAGCCGAACCGAAACCGTGGTGAACAGCTAGTTAAATGTATGTGAGATTTCAAAAATCGATTGACGTGGGCGTCGGTCGCAGACTTAAACCCGCGACCTCTACCGTGCCGTGGCATTATTCTTCCAACTGAGCTACCGCGTCTTACCCACGCCACTCGAAATTTGGAATCTCTTTGAATACGCTTATTATGAGATGTTGAGCGTTGATGACATCTATCGGGGGCTAATACAAATTCCAAATGTTGAAAGAATTTATGACAACACCTTGTAAACATTACAATTCTTTTGTGATCCATCACTGCTTACTCCAAAAATATTATTTTCTTGAAAACCAGTAGCTGAATGAACCAGTAATGAAAGTTTAACATAAGACAAAAACCACCACCAGTGTCGAACCTATCATACTGAGCCGGACAACTAATCGATCATATCTGTGCTAGAGTGATATAATTATCTCGAGTCAGTCACGAAGTTATGATCGATTGCCACTCGATACTTTAATGTTTTGAACTCTAATCGATTCGATCGTTATCGAATAATTGAGTATTTATTTATTTATCTGTTGCTTAATATTAATAGCTACTTTTTAATGTAGAGATAAAATTAAATATTTGTGGTAGTACAGTCTAACATGCATTACTATTTTTGTTATTTAAATGTACAGTACAACAAAATTTCCACACCTTTTTTTTTTTTTTTTTAAGGGCCTCTCGCAGTTGGCTTCTAACAGCCGTCACTGCTTAACCGGTTATCTGGTGAGGACTTACAAATGCCTCCAGTCAGGCTTAAAACTAAATAAAAACTACAAACTAAGCGACCACACGCTAAGGGCACCCCCTACTGGGGTACGGACCTCGGCTTAGGGCGTCGCTGGGGGGAGGACAACTAGAGGGAGGGGCTACTAGCTGGATCGGATTAATATGATTTAGGGGCATATTTAAATCTACAGGCTCAGCGCGTGCTGGCTCGAGCAAGGGTCGGTTAGAGGACTGAGTCATACGCGGCGGCGGACTCGGGTCATGATGGGGACGTCGCGACGGGCCTCGTCGGCGAGGTCGGAATGGAAAATTTCCACACCAAATGCTGGTAGAATATGTGTGACGAAATATGTACCATATTCTTGGAAATAAAATAAATTGAAATTAACAATTTCTACTTCTTACAGCGGGGTCAATTGACACATTTAGATTTAGGATGCCACAGCCAAATAATGCTACTCTTCGGTAGTATTGTGTTCCTGTGGTGAGTAAGGTCTGTCTGTCTGTCTGTCACACCTGCTTATTTCAGCAACTACTAATGCTATCGACTTGAAATTTGGAACAGTTATAAAAAATGCTTGTCAAACTTTATTGAAAATGAAAAAAGTCATTTTTTTTTTATTTTCATTGCAAAAGGGGCCGGAGTGGGGGTCCGAAATTTCAAAGTGGGGTTACTAGGTCAAATGATATATCATATGAAAGGGCTTGATCTGCACATTTCAAAATATATTTTCATTTTATTTTATGTCTCACAGTTTTCGACATATGACGAATAATGACTGAAAAAATACCATTCCCTCCCCCTTATTTCCGAAGTTTGCGGAGCGAAAAATCTGAAATAATTAGAGTTGATAGGAATTGACCCAAATATTGCAACAAAAATAAAACGATGTTCCTAACTAGTACATTTTTTTCAAAATCATCAAAATTCCTTCACAAACAAACTTAGTTATGCGGTCCGGTTTTTTTCACTTTATACGTCCAAAAATGATACAGAACCCTCGGTGCGCGAGTACGACTCGCACTTGGCCGGTTTTTTAAAATCTCATATGGCCTGCTTTAACCGGTAGCAAGATTATCCAATATTTACCGGACACCCTGTTTATACAAGAACTGCTTACTTAAAGTAATAAGTTAAGACAGCCGCTTACAAAAATGTGGATCTGATAACCATATCCCGCTGTGGTACTATTAAGTCCAAATAAAGATGGCTACTAGACGCTTACGAGATTAAAGCTAATAGGTTTCATTGAATTGATTATAACTTCCCGATTGAACATAGTCTCAGATCATAGAAACCAGAGAGATGTGCCAAGGCGCTATTGAGCTTGACGCTTTGATAATATGGTCACATTGGCCGTATATAAAACGTACATGCTGGCGACGAACCGAACACGATCGATGATATAAATACAGTGTTTTAGTTTAGTGCAAGTGTTGAGGGACGATTAACAGTGTTAGCTCTGTTAATCGTCACTCAACACTAGTTTTAGTTTAGTGCTAGTGTTGAGTGACGATTAACAGTGTTATGATGATTGATGGTGGCATTATCTCCTTGTTTCTATGATCTGAGATAGTAGTGGTTCTAGATTCATGGACTAGATCGAGAGATAATCCGTAGATCAACTCTTCGGTAGGCGAAAGTAATTATTTTTAACTCTCGACTTAAAAAAACGAAGGGTTATAAGTTGTTCTTGTGTAGTTCGTAGTGTTATAAGTTAATCGCCTTTTTTTGTTTTTGAAAAAAATTTGATGACATAGGTACTATGGCGCCGAAAATCGGTCATTATAATTTTTATAATAATTTCAATATATCCAGTGTCACTCTCACAATTAAGGAAAATCTAACGACACCTCTCAAGCTAAAATCTGTTATTAAAATTAAGCTGTTTATGCTACCTGGTAGGTACCTAAAAATAACACCTGTACACGTCAATATAATTATAATTATAAACTAGATGAGATTGGTGTTACTTGTCCTACATTTAAGATAAAACATTAAAGGTCAAGGTATCCTTTAAAGTCTAATGAGGCAGTCACTAAAACAAGTGAGACACGTGTTTTCATCGTCTTGCTAAACAGAGCATAATGAATCGAGTGTCAGGCGCCGTCGTATAAGCGCGGTAGTTCGTGTTTGACAACTGAGCTGTTGTCTCTGGCCTTATAATGCACTTCTGAATTTAATTTGCTATGTTGGCTCCCCTGTCTGGCACTCCTGTATAAGTCTTAACGTTCCATGTTTTTTGTGTAATACGTGGAACATTAAAAAGTGGTTAACGAGAATTAGAGTTGAAAGAAAACTTCCAATCACCGTTAAAAACGTTGTAACCTCAGATCATAGAAACAAGGAGATATAGCAAATTAGTACGGGAACAACTGATGCCACTTGTAGTACATTTTTCGACACAATTACGCGCATAATTCAGCGCTCCTTGTGAATAAAAAGATCTCCCACGCATTGAACATTCCGCACACCCTCAATCTAACACTGTTAATCGTCACTCAACACTAGCACTAAACTAAAACACTGTATTTATACCATCGATCGTGTTCGGTTCGTCGCCAGCGCGTACGTTTTTAATATGAGCAATTTGCTCAAGATCAGGCATCAAGCTCGATAGCGCCTTGGCACATCTCCTTGTTTCTATGATCTGAGGTTGTAACATTATACATTCAGGGGAGCAAACATAGTGTCGAAGGGAATTTTTATGTGACACGCCCTCTACCTCATTAACAGAGCATTTCACATAAGTATACGCTGTGGTAAGGTAACTGATCCGTTTCTGACGTTTTGCGTATCTCACTTTTTGCGTATCTGACATTCTGCGTTCATGACTTTTTGCGTATCTTTCATTAACCGATTTCAAAAAAGGAGGTTCTGTATTCGTCCCGTACCTATGTATGTATGTATGTAAGTATGTATGTATGTAAGTATGTATGTATGTATGTATGTATGTATGTTTGTATGTGCGCGATTTTCTCAAAACTACTGATTCGATTTGGATAAGGTTTTCACTAACGTAATCTACATACTTTCAGGAAGGTTTTAGTATATAATACATTATGTAATCATTCCTATGTACAAAGTTATATGCATAAATGTACACACTCCGTAGAAGATTTACTGTTGAACGAATTCGTGAAAGTAATCTAACACGGGATAAAGAACTAAAAAGGGAAAAATAAAAAACTTTTTTGACAGAAAATAACCGAGTTCAAAAATCTACTACAAGAAAATAATAATTTTGGTTTCGGAAGTCGGTGGCAAAAAAAAGCAAACAAAAACCAAAGCCACCGACTTCTGAAACCAAAATTATTATTTTGTTTGTAGTGGATTTTTGAAGTCGATTATTTTTTGTCAAAAAAGTTTTTTATTTTGAGTTTCTGCCTTTTTGCGTATCTGACATTCTGCGATTTCTGACAATATGCGTGTCTGGCATTTTGCGTATCTGACATAGGGCGTATAGAAAGGTCTTTCTCGTTGGTTGGTGAAAACATATTTTTCATAAGAGTGGATTATAATTGGTGACCGGGATCACACATCGTCAAGTAAGTAATCTCGATCGCAAACCAGTTCACTATCCATTAGATAGGTCGAAACTACCCACATCATAAGTGTAAACAGCTATCTAATACACGCTACATTACCATAAGCCGACGACTTTAATGTCGTAATCCAATGGTATTACGACCACAATGCAGACGCGTGCAGAAGTACCAAGTTGTTACACGACTGTCCAAAAACGAGTGTTGTGTTTTCAGGGTTCATATGTCTGTGAGTTTTTTTTTCCAGCATCACTTCTAAACGCCTGAACCGGTTTAAATGCCATCATCACCGGGTCATATAAGGTAGTAAAATAATAAAATATAGTAATATTAGCTTGGTACATAAATGAATACCAAACATGAATAAATGATCCGATTATTAGGTACATATTGCATTTCTAACAAATTAAAGTCACCTTGAGTGACATTATGTCAGAGTTCAGAGATTTAAAGAGAGAACTTGTTTTTGTTTAAAAAAAAAAAAAATAGTTTAGAAAAACCCTTGACGCACAAAGGGTCAAAAATAATTTTATAAATTACTATTTTAGATTTTTTAAGGTATGGTTTTAGTGTCGGGAGTATTTTGAATTTTTGATACTCGCAAACTAACTTATCAAAATTGATAGGATACTTCCCGTCCGTTCCCGTTGACCTAGAATTATGAAATTTGGCAAGAAGCAGTTTAAAAGCACAAATAAAAAGAAAAATCCAAAAATCGTTAATTTATAGTTCTTTAAAGTTTTTTTTTGCGATTACCTATACAAATTATGTACCCTTAAGACGCAGGTCCTACTCGCGCTTGTCCGTTTTTTTGGGTTTCGTACCTCAAAAGGGAAAACGGGAACCCTTATAGGATCACTTTGTTGCTCGTCTTTCCGATGACCCATAACGGGTAAAGCCATCTATCTGTTCATAGATAGCGCCACTAGAAGTATGTAATAGCGCCATCTATGATCAAGATATGATACTATGATGTAATAGCAGCATAGATGGCGCTATTGCCTATTTGGATCCCTCAGGGCTCGAGTCGTACTCGCACTTGTCCGATTTTTTTTTTTAAATGGTTCTATTTTTACTACTGCCAGCATTTCAAAATTTTTACTACCTTACCTTCTGCCCCTGTTTGCATTGTGAAGAAGTCATTACTTATAAAATTACATATCGATATGTTTTCTAATTAAAACGATCGCTGTATTAATGGTCGGCAGATCAGGTAGATTGCACTGATGTTAAGGTGTGGTTCTCATGTGTTATGGCGTAATTTATAATTATATACCAACTTATTAAGTCAGCCCGTAAATATTACTAATAGTCGATTATCGATTATTATTATATATATATATATATATATATATATATTTTGACGTGTAAAAGTGTTATTTTATATTATATTTACAATTTACAAAATAAATATCATTTATCATTTATCATTATCATTTATCTTGATAATATACCTACATGCTATATTAGGAATTCTAGAATGATCTAGATCTAGATCATAGAAACAAGGAGATATGCCATCATAGAAAATTAGTACGGGAACAACTGTCGCCACTTTTAGTTCATTTTTCAACACAATTACAAGCGCCCCTCGTGAATATAAAGATATCCCACACGCACACCCTCAATCTAACACTGTTAATCGTCACTCAACACTAGCACTAAACTAAAACACTGTATTTATATCATCGATTGTGTTCGGTTCGTCGCCAGCGTGTACTTTTGTACTACGCCCAATGTGGGCAAATTAAAGCATCAAGCTCAATAGCGCCTTGGCACATCTCCCTTGTTTCTATGATCTGAGGTACCTACTCTTAGGAAACGCAAATGTCCCTGATCCAACATAGTTTGAGGAAACCTCGTCACTTGCTACTTACTCAGATCTTTTTACAAAAACCTTTTAAACGTACGCGCGTCGAAGGGCCGCCCATTTTCATTTTAGGCGCCTTATTTTCCTTCTCCAAAGGTTTTCCAAGATTTTTCCGATGTTTTTCTATAGAACCAGTGTGAAAATTCTTTTGTTTTGCAATCTAGACAATATGTTCTGTTTTTCTTATTTTTATTCGACGCTCTAGAATATTGTTGAATCCGAAATGTTAAATTTATTCTTACATAGATACTGCAAATAAAAGATGAGTTGACCTATTTTTTATAAGCTAATAAATTCTTATAAAATATAAAAGCAGTTTAATAAATTGAACCATGGCTCTCATTAAATCTAAAATTTCCGCAATGTGAATTCTTGGTTAAAATAATAATAATTACCATCATTCTACCACTATTAACTTGTGTTGTTAAAAACACTTTTAGGTAAATCTTTTAATTATTAATTTCATAACAAACTATAAGAAGCCAGATCTTACACAGAAGCAACTGCGATTACAAATAATCAAATAAAAAAATATATCTACCTAATTGATCAGCTGTAAACAAGCCAATGATATTTATTTAATTAAAATAACATCTGGAGACCACACCTTAACCTGTCACATTAGTCACACATAACGAATGATTCTCGATTCAAATCGATATACTTTTATCGATCTACTTTCGATTGCAATAAGATTAATTCGGGGCCGGACACTTAAAATTATTTTATGTAAAACTCGACACGATATAAAAGTTACCTCAATGTCAACGTGAATGTGGGTAGTGCTCGGAATTTACTGTGGCTCTTTCTAGGAATAGGTTGCTTAATATCAAATCTAAAGACCATTATCAATTTGAGTCAGTCTAACGAGATACGGCAAAATATCACCAAAGACACCAAAAAACAATTAGATTAAATGTATAAGCTGTTGCCGTGGTTTTTACTGCGTTTAACACATTAAACGCCATGCTGGTCAAAAATGACCGGCAATAATAGATTTTCTATTGCGCCTGGTACATGGCGTACAACTTGCTAATAGGAATAACTTTGCGCTATATTGCGATGTCTTAACTGTATATTTGTATTAAAAAATCGATTACAATAGATTTGGTAAGAATAAAATTCAGGTACCTATAGTGAAAAAAAACCTTACTACTTAAATCGCAAATTAATTTTCTTTGCAAGCCTTAGGTACTTTTCAAATGATAATTGACAGATCAAGGTCGTTGACGTTCCTATTCTTAGTTAAATCACATTGCATACAAAAACTGAACAATATACATACATTAAAGGACTAAAATATTATAAAAGCTGATAGAGGCAGAGGTATTCGTCAAAGTGACACTGAGCAAATGTCACTTCTATTTTGCATCGAACTCAAATGTTTGTATCGCACGGATTATTTGCCCAGCACCAAGGCTTGTTTATTTTAATGTCCATTACTTCAATACAAATTAAATTTATTAAATTAAGTAATAGTGAAGGTTGGCCGACGTGTTGTTGAGTAATTTAACGAGATTACCAATAAGCCTGTAGTGATTTATTTGTCAGTCGGAGTCACGACATGATGAAGCAGTGAGGGATTAATTGAGAGATACTAATTATCTAATACTGTGCAGAAGTATGTCTGGACACTAATCCAAAAAGATATGCACCACTTGCATAATTATTTTATTTATAAGTTCAGCAAAACTCTTTTGATATTGAATCGTGTATTGAGTCATACCCCCGTACAAATAAACACGGATTAAAGTTTTGCTGTATGCTGTTTGCTGTTATTTGTATTACGATAATTTTAGTGTTAAAGTAATGCCTAGAACACAAAAGCTGTGAACGAAAATTGGTGCTGATAAAAACAGGTTTAAAAAAAACCGACTTCCAAAAACTACACTAAAAACTATGAAATAAAAATGTTAAACTTCCATAAATAAAAATCTAAATGTATATTGAAGTCGGCGGGGCCTCTTCTTCAGGTTTTTACCTCTCAGCCTTTGAACAGGAAGAACGTGCGCAGTGTGTGCACGTGCAGCTTGCTTTGCGCCTCGACAAATTAACATTTCCTTTCAATCCTCCTTAATCTACAATGGTGCTTATTTTCATGCTAGGCCCCGCCGACTTCAATATACATTTAGATTTTTATTTATGGAAGTTTAACATTTTTATTTCATAGTTTTTAGTGTAGTTTTTGGAAGTCGGTTTTTTTTAAACCTGTTTTTATTTTTATCTTTTTAGTGTAGTGTAACCTGTGTAACCATTTTATTGTTGTTAATAATTACAATAAAGTATCATAAAATCATTTTGTATGTACTTTTACCGAGATCGATTACTTCCACGAATTTAAATAGGTACTTATATTCATAGATGTTGGTGGATAAGAGCGTTTCAGTAAACAAAAAAACCGGCCAAGTGTGGGTCGTACTCGCGCACCGAGGGTTCCGTATCGGTTTTGGACGTATAAAGTGAAAAAAACCGGACCGTATTACTAAGTTTGTTTGTGAAGGAATTATGATGATTTTAAAAAAACTGCACTAGTTAGGAACATCGTTTTATTTTTGGTGCAATATTTGGGTCAATTCGGCAATTCCTATCAACTCTAATTATTTCAGATTTTTCGCTCTGCAAACTTCGGAGATAAGGGGGGGGGAATGGTATTTTTTCAGACATTTTTCATCATATGTCGAAAACAGTGAGACATAAAATAAAATGAAAATATATTTTGAAATGTGCAGATCAAGCCCTTTCATATGATATGTCATTTGACCTAGTAACCCCACTTTGAAATTTCGGACCCCCACTCCGGCCCCTTTTGCAATGAAAATAAAAACATTTTATGACTTTTTTTATTTTCAATAAAGTTTGGCAAGCATTTTTTATAAATGTTCCAAATTTCGAGTCGATAGCATTAGTAGTTGCTGATATAAGCAGGTGTGACAGACAGACACACAGACTAACAGACAGACAGACAGTCGCACCATAAGGGTTCCTTTTTTACCATTTTGGTACAGAACCCTAAAAATAGTGTTTGTTTCAGTTTATAATAGCAATAGGCTCGCTCCCTAGCCTTCTATCAAATGCGACTTAAGCATAAAAAAAATGTGTGTACTATACACCTCTGTCTAACCTTGCGGGAAATACCGGCGTGATGTTATGTATGTATAATATCGAGATCGATTGCATTCAGGAATTCATGTACTTACACAATATCACTTTTTCATCATTGTCATGATGTCATCGAGATACACCAAAAATACCGTTTATTACACCTGGTTAAAAATCTACTCAACCAAAGTTAATAAAATTTATATGGGACCACCTCGCGAGCTTCTTCTACCATATGAAAAAAGAATCACGTAAATCGGCTCATAGACCACGGAGTAATCGGTGTACATACATGAAAAAAAAAAAAAAAAAAAAAAAAAAAAAAAAAAAAAAAAAAAAAAACCAACCGAATGCAGAACCTCCTCCTTTTTGGAAGTCGGTTAAAAAAAAACTTCCAACACCGTTAAAAACGTTGTAACATTATAGCGTCAAAGGAAATTCATATGTGAAAGCTCTATAGTAATCATTTTGCTTTCGTTTTAAAAGCTACTTTGGAAGTGGCGAACGGTGAGGGGAAGCCGGTACAATAGATCATAGATAGAATAGATCATGGGTTCAAACTCGTAAGTTCAGTCCTTTAATCAAAAAGTTCTAAATCAGGATACTGTCTAGACTGAAACCCAGCATTTAAGCTAAAAACAACAAGTTAATTGGCTGATTATGTATATAGATCATTGATCTACAGTTAACGATCGATATAGATCACTGTTGATAAGCGCCAACTAACAAGTTACCATAAGCAGTGCACGTAATAAGTTAAATGATAAATCTCTGGCCATTGCAGATAACTGTTAAAGGTAGTTTGAAGTTTTGAACCAGTTTATGTGTAGGAAGATATAACTGAACTTACCCCATATTTTATTATCTACCAGCTTCCACCCGCAGCTTCGCCCGCGTTTTTGGGATAAAAAGTAGCCTATGTGTTATTCTGATGTATAAGCTATATTACTGTAAAGTTTCATCAAAATCCGTTCAGTAGTTTTTGCGTGAAAGAGTAACAAACATCCATCCATACATCCTCACAAACTTTGACGTTTATAATATTAGTAGGATTTAAAGTGATTTAAGCACACACAATTTGTAAAATAAGGGCGTGTGAGTTGGACAGACATAATTATCATGGAAAATAGATGTTTTTAGACAAAACAATGTTAAGATATCGTACACCTACCCATTGTTGTAAAATTATTCAGTCATCACTCATCATGTGTGGGACATAAATCATATATGGTGTGGTCTTAAGGTAATGAATTGTTTAATCGAACACACTTTTAAATAATATTAATTTAAATTATGGTTTCAACGGTATTTACTCAATGACTTATTAAATTAATTATAAATAAAGTAAATTAATCAATGACTACTATGTTTCTATGTTTCAATTTACACACTGTGCTAGTCGCATGTCGCACTTTGCTAAAGTTTAAACTGTGCCTCGATAGATGGCGTTGGCGTCTAATTAGAAGTCGCTATGGTTTCGTTCACACACGGGGTACATAGCTGAAAACGTTACTCGTACGGATTATTTATCCTACTTTTATAATAAAATTAGTTATTTTTGAAAGGTTCGGGCGCTTTACGTTCGAACTTTGATATAGGGATGTGACATTGTACAATGTACATAAAGAATCGATTTTTTATTAATCTATTTTTTTCTGTAGCATAAAAATTCGATTAATATATCGGGTGTAAAAAGACCCTTAACGAAAACTGAAACCACATATTCTACCCATCAGTACGATGATTTTCTTGTACTGGACCATACCTGGGAACCGACTGGTTATGGAGATATTGAAGGTTAGTTTCAATATTTTTTTTAATCGATTATTCATAAAAATAAAATCATGTATTAAAATCGACTTTTACTTCTAAAAAATCGATATTCAATCGATTATATCCATAATCGATATTTTTTTCACATCCCTATTTGATATATAACAAGACTCGTGGCAGCGGCCGCAGCGGGTGAAATTCGGCATTCGGCAAAAAAATTATGGGCAAAAATTAAAAAAAATATTGTTAGCCCTTAAATACATCAGGGGACCAGATGTCCCAAAGCTCGGAAAGCGCTTTAACAGTGCTAAAATTATACTGTCAATCTAATTTCAGCGGCGAATGGTGAGGGAAAGAAATAAAATGGTAACAAAATAATAAAAGTAATTCCGTATTACTTATGTTATACTATTCGTTTATTGTAATTACATAATTATTATCTTGATTGAAACGATTCCGTTTCAATCAAGATAATAATTATCATTTTTTTACTATTTTATTGTACCAACTTTCCCTCAACCTTCGCCATAGATACTTTGTCATACTTGTTTACCAAGAAAAATGAATGATGTTATTCAAATATTAAAGCTCAATCTATCTTTCATTCTAGATTCTTGAGTAATAGACAGGTAGAGTTCTATTATAGATTCTAGAATGAAATACAGGTAGAGTTCTATTATAGATTCTAAAGTGAAATACAGGTAGAGTTCTATTGTAGATTCTAGAGTGAAATACAGGTAGAGTTCTATTATAGACTCTAGAATGAAATACAGGTAAAGTTCTATTATAGACTCTAGAGTGAAAGACAGGTAGAGTTCTATTGTAGATTCTACAGTGAAAGACAGGCAGAGTTTTATTGTAGATTCTAGAGTGAAATACAGATAGAGTTCTATTATAGATTCTAGAGTGAAATACAAGTAGAGTTCTATTATAGATTCTAGAGTGAAATACAGGTAGATCTTTACTGTTCGAACGGCATCATCCATTTTTTTTTGCATCTATCATTGTCCTAGAGTCTAGAACAATCTGAGGCCTACAACATTCAGGTTTCAAAATTCAAATGTACCCAATCTCCCTGTCATTGCTAAACCGGCTGTGTAATCGTAAGAATTTACATTAAATAATACATAGAGCTGGCGGCGTGTGTTAGTTAATAGGTTAGGTTATCTACACGACACACCGTAAGTGTGTAGTAAATTAATATTATGCTACCATGAGTTGTCGATCGAAAGTCGGTGACTCGCTTGTGAGAGATAAGTACACGATGATTTTAGTTATTAATGATTAACTTCTAAGAGCGGTGGTAGCCTAGGTGCGATAACATCGATCGATAATATCGCAAGCGACATTATGATATTTGTTTTAGTACATTTACTATTAAGACGCATGTGATCTTACACAGAGCTGCAATAATAACGACACATGTTGCAGAAACGGACGATAAAAACGCAGCTGTGTGGCCAAGACAGGGTGCGACCCTGTCCTGTCCACACAGCTGCGTTTTTATCGTCCGTTAGGGTCGAATTATCGCATAACGCATGCGATATTATCGCACCTATATTATTATGTGGGCCTTTGTGAGTTTTAACTCGTAGGTCGTGGCATCGTGGGTTTGAACAGGCAGACGTGCACTCTGTCTCTCGTTTACTCTTTAATGGTGGGGGATAACATAGTAAGGAAAGTAAAAACCATCAGCCTATCGATTCTGTACCGACTCGAGAAGAGAGAGAACTGCCAATTTGTTTGCGAACGTTCGAGGGAGAATGTCACGGTGAGATTCTCCCTCGAACGTTCACAAACAAAGTTCACGCGGCGTGTTGGTAGGTACAGACAGTCTGAGCCAGCTCTGTTTTTAGAAATTTCCAAGTCTACTAGCTAGCAGGCGCGGTCCGAGGGGAGGGGGGTCATGACCTCCCCAAAATCTTATCCGTGCGAAACACGGTAATTCACGGTATAGCATGGCGGCAATTCGGCATTAATCGGTATGACCCAAAGACTTCAGCTGCGGTATGACCCCCCCAAAGTCTTAAGCTGCAACCGCGCCTGCTAGCTAGCTCATCTCTAGTTCCTCCATACATAACCCGACGTGACAGTTAAATGAGAACCCTCAGTAACTCTAACGCCCGCCTCAGTAATTTAGACTGATCTAGCTCGACAGCGAGATTGCCCAACAATTTCGCTGTGTAAACATTACTGAGTTTTATCATAAGTTTGCCGGCTGTCGGCAATATATCAGCGCTGATTTACATTAAATGTTTTAAACTGTTAGTCGTCAGGTGGTAGATTTCTATGCGTAGGTGTATAGGCGAGGCAGGCATTTATCTAGGCGATTCGCACACTGCCCCGCATCACGCAGCGGGGTGCGTGGCGACGGAACAAAAGCCACGCGCGTGAATGCGTTTTCAGTGTGTTCCACTATGCGTGATTTCTATACAAATATAGGTACTTGCTAACAACGGAAGATCACGCACTCCCGCACCCCGCTGCGTGATGCGGGGCAGTGTGCGAATCGCCCTCAGATCATAGAAACAAGGGAGATGTGCCAAGGCGCTATCGAGCTTGATGCCTGATTTTGAGCAAATTGCTCATTTTAAAAACGTACGCGCTGGCGACGAACCGAACACGATCGATGGTATAGATACAGTGTTTTAGTTTAGTGCTAGTGTTGAGTGACGATTAACAGTGTTAGATTGAGGGTGTGCGGAATGTTTATTGCGTGGGAGATCTTTTTATTCACAAGGAGCGCTTAATTATGCGCGTAATTGTGTCGAAAAATGTACTAAAAGTGGCATCAGTTGTTCCCGTACTAATTTGCTATGATGGCATATCTCCTTGTTTCTATGATCTGAGGAATCGCCTAAGTACTAGCTTTAGAAATAGACAAAGTGACAGATTGTAGAAACATTTCTACCGTTTCATTCATAAAACGTAGAAATGTTTCTACAATCTGTCACTTTGTCTATTTCTATGTAGACAAAACCCGTTTCTATCGTGGTCATGCTAGGCCGGCAGATATGTGCTATGCAAGGTTGCTATGGATGCGTTTAATATCCACCAATCATTAACATTGGTTCACATAGCCTGGTGAAAACTGATTCAGCTAAGCTACGTTAGCACACGTCGTCCTGTGAATACGTGCTATGGATGCGAGCTATGGATGCATGCTATAGATGGTCTCGAGTGGTGTATATCGCATAGCTTAAACTACGTATCTTCCTAGCACAGCTAATAGCATAGCATCAGTGGAAATGGTCACATAGTTTTGTAGCTTAGCTTTTACATTTTCGTAGGATAGCTGCATAGTACATTTCTGGTGGAAAGGCACCCTAAGCCTATAATTGCATTAATATTGCGTTATACAGTTGCAATCACAATTGCTTTTATTTTGGCAATTCAAAAATATCGCCGTATGCTCCCCCTTCTACATAGGGGCTTATAACATGGCTAATTTTGCTTTCAGTAGCAGTCAAGTCAGTCTCACTAAATTTGCCTTGATCTGCCGCGATGTCACCTGGAAGTTTGTCACCTTATTGTTTTATTTAATTGTGTCTTCAGTACTGATAACACGTAATTATTAAAAGTAGGTATTATTCAAAAATAAAAACAATGTTTTTGTTTTTTTCATGCAGTAGCAACAAATTAATAAACTTTTTTCATTTTTCCTCTAATAATAATTATAGTTCAATTTTATGTCAGCTGCTATTTCAGATTGTTAGACTAAATTAACTAAAAACAATTATTCAATAATGAATAAAACTTTCAGGAACCTGAGGTCAACATTTTTAACCAATTAGGCATATCGTCATGTTGTATTATCTGTTTTGATGGAGTCTTAGACCTATAATGTAGATTCCTATAACATACTATATAGACAGATTATTATAATAATTATTTTCTTAATTGAATAATAACAATCTTATCCTTCTTTCTAGAATTACACTTACGCAAACAATTCTAAACGGTACCTAGAACTTATTAATTGGTCTAATCTAGCAAATCAATTCCCCCCAATTCTTTCGCGACAATTCTTAGAAAAAATCCATCACTCTGATTGGTTGTTACAATTTTAACTCGCTACACTGTGCACCACCTGACCAATCGTATCATGAATGTGAATGCAAGGTTATATCATATGTGAAGGGATAGTAATTGTCTCTAGTAATTGTTGGCTGTATCGAATGACGTCATTTGGCACCTTCTAGGCTGCGTCAAGGCAATGTCAACGCTCAACGTATGTAGATCGTGGACAATGCTGGAAGGTTAGGTTGTTCATAGGCTAAAGTCTATAAGTCATAAGTCATAAGTCAGGTATTATTATCAGCTGATTTATTTCAATGCCTGTGGCTAGGGCTTGCTGGCATCGTTCGCACAATATTCGATCGCCTGAAAAAATAACATTCTGCTAATACTTATAACCAACTGCTAATAGGCCACTGGCGAACAGGACCACCTGCGAATGGGACCGTTTGCGTCTGGGTCTTAACTTTAACCACTGTTTAAAATTAAATATACCTACAACTATCCATGTCATTTGTGAACATGAATAGAGATGACAATTGACATAATACCTGTTTAATTATCGTTTATAAGTAAGGGAATATGTGAATAGGACATTATGCGTCAAACCCCATCTCGCCTGTATCCCTCGAAGGGTAAGACAGAGGTGTATGTAATACACGGCAGTGGCGAAGGTTGAGGGGAAGCCGGTAAAATAAAATAGTAAGTTACAAAATAAAAATACTCAGTTTTATTTATGTCATGCCTATTTGTCTATCCCACTAATATTATAAATGCGAAAGTTTGTACGTGTGTGTGGGTATGTGTGTATGTTTGTTACTTCTTCACGCTGAAACATAGTTTTTGAAGAAACAAACATTTTTGAAGTCGGCCGTTTTTTTTTTGAAAAAATGATTTTTTTTTTTCTTTTTAGTAGTTAGGTACTTTATCCCGACTTCGATCACTTTAAATTCTTGCAGAATCGATCCAGAAGTTTTTGAGGAAATCGCGGACATACAAACATGCATACAAACGGCTCGAATACACAACTTCTTTTTTTCTTAAGTTGGTTAAAAATTTAGGATAGTTGGACCAAATCAGTGTGCAGTATCCTTTAGTACCTACATTTAATTTTATAATAGCAGCATGAGGTTAAACTATATCATGTAGCCAGTTGACCTACCCTGTCAACTGTCGATCTGTGATTGGTCAATTAATTACGAGCGGTCATTCCATTGGCTAACGTAACCGCGGAGGGAGCCATTAGCCATCAATCTGACTGAAGGTTAAATGACATTTATGTGTAGAGCTAAATATATCTAATAAACGGTGCGTTTCTTTGAATTTGTGATCAATCAAATTTTGCTTCGTCTGCACGAATGTCAATGGTCATACTGAATTTCGACAGTTTATTATCGACACGGTCCCAATTTCAATAAACAATAGTTCGACTGCTCATTGCTTTGACAGATTTTAAAGCAGTGTGCATCACAACTAGAAACGCTCTTTTGTAAATATAGACAATCTCTCTCTCTCTCTCATATACTTTGAAATGTGCAGATCAAGCCCTTTCGTATGATATGTCATTTGACCTAGTAACCCCACTTTGAAATTTCGGACCCCCACTCCGGCCCCTTTTGCAATGAAAATAAAATCATTTTTTTACTTTTTTCATTTTCAATAAAGTTTGGCAAGCATTTTTTATAACTGTTCCAAATTTCAAGTCGATAGCATTAGTAGTTGCTCAAATAAGCAGGTGTGACAGACAGACAGACAGACAGACGAAGTCGCACCATAAGGGTTCCTTTTTTACCATTTTGGTACGGAACCCTAAAAAGAAAATATGCCATCATAGCACATTAGTACGGGAACCGCTGTCGCCACTTTTAGAACAGTTTGCGACACAATTACAAGCGCTCCTTGTGAATAAAAAGATCTCCCTCCCACACATTAAAAATTCCGCACACTCTCAATCTAACACTGTTATTCGTTACTCATCACTAGCACTAAACTAAAACACTGTATTTATATCATCGATCGCGTTCGGTCCGTCGCCACTTCGCCAGCGTGTACGTTTTAATTATGGTCAATGTGACCATACTAAAGCGTCAAGCTCAATAGCGCCTTGGCACATCTTCTTTGTTTCTATGATCAGAGGCCTGCACTATTTATATAACAAGTTGAGACATGTCTCACGACACTCGTTTCGTTGCGACACATGTCTCACGACTTTACTATAAATTTTTGTTTCAGCAATTAGGACGACTTTGGTATCGATACAAATGTAGTGCAAACTAACAAGGCAATAGATTGACATAATTATTTCTGTGACCACTGTGGAGACAAGGCAAACGTTGAAGGAATTTCAAGGAAGTATTTCCCATTAGGTACGGACGGAAAGACGCGGTCAAACGGACAGGACCAAATTATAAGGGTTCCGTTTTTACTATTTGGGTACGGAACCCTAAAAAGTCTATGGAAATTGGACTTCTAGCCGTCTATGACGACTGCCACAGATATCATAGTCAATAGTCACACACACTATATAGCCAAAAAAAAACGTTAATTCAAATTATGAAATCAAATTATTCAGAAACCTCCACATAGAAGCTGAGTACTAAAAGAATGCAGCTCCAAAGTTCGAAACAAGTTACAAGTGTTGAATAACGATCATCGATCGACGCATTGCTCAACAGATCGATCGATCGGTAGCCGTTTAGCTACCAGCGCATGTTAACTGGTGAAATATTACACTCGATAGCATCTTTGACTTTCCAAAGCAATTATATTTGTGATATAGCGACGCAGTGCGCAGGCGCGGCGGCCATTTGTCAAAATACCCATTCATATGGTAATGACGTGTGGTGATTGATGCGCTTGCGCAAGTGATCTAGTTTGAGACCTTTTTGTGTTGCAATTTTTCTATTTGAAGGTTTGCAAGTGGGGGATCCTAGTTTTATTGCAATTTGCCTTGTCTTTTATTATTTTTAACTATGATCAATCACTTCGCTAATCATGGTGATTATAGTGACTTATGGTGAGATCAGAGCGTACTTACAGAAGTGGCCCACGGCGACTTTTTGCAGCAATTCAGTAGCAATACGATCGCGAAAATCGCAAGTCGCGATGCTGTCACGGGTCGGATACCTTCTCCCACATAATAATGATTCTGCATCGCTTCTATCGCGACAGCATCGAGGATGACGCGATGCAGCATTGATACAGTCGTGCGCTGTACCTAGTAACTACACTCAGATCTCCTGAAACAGTCGCGGGTTAATAACGATGCAGGGACCGATTAATCGGATTAAAAGGTTACCGGTTAAATCTCTAACCCATATTTTTGGTTAATCCTAATGCAGGGTAACCGGTTAACCCTTTAATATGGATACCGTTACCGGTTAATATTGCTGATTAACCCGAATGAAATAGAACAAAAATGAACTCTATGCGTGAACCGGTTATTATTACGGGTTAACCTTTATGCAAGGTTTTTCACCTAACCCAAAAAAAATAATCCGGGTCAACCCCTATACGGGTGACCTTTTCGGTCCCTGTAACGATGCAGTTAAAGTAGAAAAAGTAGCGATGCAGAAGCGGGAAGAAACGCGTTTCTAAAATGATCTATCGCTGATAAAAATGGCCGTGGACAACCTCCCTTAGGCTTTGCACATACTTTACTAGCAAAGTACCTAATTATAACGCAATGTTTGAGTCCCTCTAAGTGCGTGCTTAGCAAAGTATAAGTTCACAAAATCGAGACAACTTAAGAAAAACTATGTTAAGCATGCACTCAGATGGACTTGAAGGTTGCATTATTAATACCGAATTTCTCATGACTCGTTTAATTTAAAATTAGGCTTGCGCTTGCCCGCCATCTCGCGTGATGTTAAGCGATGATGCGGTCTACGATGGAGTACGCTTGCCTAGAACAAACCGATTCACTCGCGACTTGAAGATACCCCGATTGTAACTGAAGTCTGAGCAAAGTTTAAGTACGCTCTAAAGATCTCAGCCTTAGTGAGTCTTTGGGGACTTAGTGAGGTCCATGCTCCGAGAGGAAAGCAGCAGATTGATCATGTTATTCCAGTGACACCTACTTCACAAAAGAGATGGTCAATACGTTGCCAACTTTGGAAACAACGCTGCACTGTGCCTGTAATTTTACAAACTAGAACACGGCAAAACTACTTGAGGGGGGGAGCAAGAAATAGAAATGGCGTCCAAGGTCGAACGAAAGCTTCTTGTAAAAAATATCACAAGGTTCAATCCTTTGCAGAAAGAAGGAAAAAGAAACCTTCTTTCTTTCAGTTCTTTCTTTTCCTACTGCCCTTTCTTTCTTTACTTTCTTTCCTTTCTTTCTTTCTTTCTTTGTTTCTTTCTTTCTTTCTTCACTTTCTTTCTTTCTTTTCTTTCTTTCCTTTCATTTTACTTCCAATCTTTCTGCTCACTAGTTCTGACAAGACGACTATGAGAATTGGGATGGGATTACGTCAATACGATCCTATTGAGACATTTCTAGCTGAGAAAGGGCCATTATTTCTCATAACTAAACAGTAGATGCAACAAAGGATGGTTCACTGTTATTATACGGTTGATGTACCAAAATATAGGCGTCTAGATTTAATCTTGTTCCCATGAAAATAACCAGCTACATAAATTAAGTCATTTATTATGCAGCAACATGTAACACGGTACAAAGTGGTGGCAATTTATCTAATTGTTAACTTGTAACATTGTAGGAATTCTAACGAGCCTATAACTTATTATGAACTAACTTTAGTTGCATGTTGAGCTACGAACGAGATTGTTGCTGACACTGCTACGTTCTTATTACATTGTTGCACGTGCTAGGTAATTACAATGGCAACGGTGACAAACAGACAAACGGACCCGACGGATGGACAACGGGCCAATTAACAGGTAGTCCTTTGATGGATAGCGGATCAATTAAGGGTTGGTTCTTTGATGAATAATGGACCAATTAGTAGGTATAGGTAATCCTTTGGTGGACAATAAACGAATTTTATTAATAGGTGGCCCTTTGATGAACAAAGAACCAATTAATAGGTGGTCCTTTGATGAACAACGGACCAATTAATAGGTGGTCCTTCGGTGCACAACTATTATTTCCATGACTATCATCATGGATTTTGTTGCACTTTTTGTGACACATTTGACACTCATCATGCTTATGCCGCAGAAACAATTATTGATTGTTATTTAAAGCGTATTTTATAAAAAAGCGAAATGGGAACGGGGACAAAAAACAAGTCTAAATTATAAATTAGATGTCTGTTCAAGTAATAAAGTTCTTGTTGCAAAACTATAAATAAATAATCCGTGTTCGAGTTTATTATGATTAAAATTAACACATACACTTATTTGCAATTTCGGAATATTTCTGTTAAAATCTCAATCCTGCTAGTTTAGAAATGTTAAACCAATTAAACTTAGCTCTTTACAAACTAAGTGAGCACTCTTAATGAGTCGATAAAAGGTCGCAATTGCAATAAAAAACACTTTTAGAACGGCAAATAAACAAATTGAGTAACCAGATTAACATTACGCATACGAAAATTGATAACAGATCTTACTGCGTCGAAACTAAGAATAAATTCGCGTGAAAATTTATTTTGAGGCGGCAATACGTAAAGTGGTATAATCAAAAGCACAGAATTACGAAAAAACCAGATGGTGCTATTGAATAAATTTTTATGACACCGTATGTAATAAGTACATTTGTGAATTGAGTGTGTGTGTTACCACGTGGCCATAATAAAAGCGTTTATAAAATTAAAGCATTGCTTTCTAGACAATTGCATGCAGCTGACGTCATTATCTTCAGCTTATAGCAGTCCACTGCTGGACATAGGCCTCTCCAATCGCACGTCATTTAGCTCGATCCTCGGCCACTCTCATCCAGCTGCCACCAGCCACCCTGCGAAGATCATCGCTCCACCGAGCCTGAGGGCGTCCTACCCTACGTTTGCCGATTCGCAATCTCCACTTGACACTCCACTCACATGACGCGAACGGATAGAATATTATAATTATGAAATGTGTATATAAAAGGAAGTCTGAAAGTAGCTCTGAGAATCGAGAGATTGTGTGACAATAGTTTGTCCTGATAAATTGGGCAAGTGATGTGGCAAAGCATAAGCATAGCATAATCAGCCTCTAATGTTCTGTGGGAGGGGGTGGGCCGTAAGTCTACCACGCTGGCCCAGTGCGTGTTTATGGATGTCACATGTCTTCGAGTTTTGGTTCTAGGACATGCCGGTTTCCTCACGATGTTTTTCTTCACCGTTTTTAGAGCAGTGGTGATCAAACAAATTGCATTAATGCAATATGATAAATTACCTATCTCATTATTATTACGTAGGTACTTTCTAAGCTGTCTTTATTTAAACATCTCTTTTTGTGGCTACACAAGTCAATTGGTGAGCGACAGGGTCTATCTATAGATCTGTATAATACTGAGTATGGGCCGGGTGAAATTAACATAATACTGTTGACATACCATTGTTATGTTGACTTAGTTTAGTGTAGTATAGTTTATTAAGACGCCTATGTTTAACTGTGGACATTTAACCTGATATGATGACATGGAAAAAGTCTGTGTTGGGAGTTTAATGCCCGTTTTCATTCACTAACATTAGGAGACACTTAAGTGTAATGTGTAAATATTAAAAAGAGTCACTAAGCGCAAAAAACATGTCACGAACCATGGATAGTCTATAGTTATTAGATTAACCTAGTGGTTGGTGACATGTTCTTTGCGCTAGGTAAATTCTTTTATTTAGACATTTCACTTAGTTCTTTGATTGTTACAATTGACAGACACAATTGATTTTGACCTGAATCAGGTTGCTCGAAATATTACCTAATAAGTGTCTCCTTGTGTTAGTGAAAACAGGCATAAGAGAGACTTGTGGACTTATTAGCCCGCGGTAGGTCTCCCTAAACTCCTTACAGGTATTGTCAACGGGAGTGGTTGTCAATCGCTTCCATTTTAACAATATAACAAGTTCCATTGCTTCTCATATTTGAAAAGTTCGTCTGCCTCCTGTCATGTCAATTTTACAAACTAGAACTCGGCAAAACGACTTGAGGGGGGGAGCAAGAAATAGAAATGGCGTCCAAGGTCGAACGAAAGCTTCTTGTAAAAAATATCACAAGGTTCAATCCTTTGCAGAAAGAAGGAAAAAGAAACCTTCTTTCTTTCTGTTCTTTCTTTTCTGTTTTCTTTCATGTTTGAAATGTCAAAATGAAAGCAATTATAAATATCAACGGATATGTGTCACCCAATTAGCATGCTGGTGTGCTTCGGATGACGAAGCTTAGGCTTCCAAAATGCAGTGGACCGTTTTGCAAGCAGGTTTTTTATCTAGCATGCCCATGTATGTACAAACGCGTGCCAAAACAGAAAATAAATTCTCTTAATAATAGTCAGACGGAAGCGAGTTGTATCAATATTTACTGACCATGTTTTGAATGTAAAGTTTTTTGTATAAGATAGACGGGACAGGTTGGAATGTTTGCTTAAAAACCGAATAGTACCTACTTGACCATGAGAGTTAGTAAGCAAACTGACAGTCCCTTATTTCTGGTTATTTAATTAAAATAAATACGTACTTAATTTAAATATGTAGAAGATATTTTAAAGAATTTCTGTAAAAAACCTTAAAATTTCAAGTAGGTATTGGTACCGGCACTAAAGATGATCACAGATCGCGCTTGTACATTTTCGGCCCAATAGACAATAGACAGTTGACAATGACTGATGAATGATGACAATGACAATAGAGAATGGTCCAATTAGACGACGAGCATCGACTGACGAACCAATTGCCTGCAGCCTCGGCGCCCCCCAACTTCTTCATTCCGCCAAAAAGACCGAAAAATCAGCTAATGCGCAGGTGACGTTTGTGATCAAGACTGATGCCGGGACTAATACTTGCTAGTATAATCTGTCAGACGGTAATGCCAGTTCAAAAAAGCACAATGAAGTTTCGTTAAGCTTTTCAACGTAACGAATAAAAGCTTACAATTTAAAGAAGAGAAACGAATTAATCATGTAGGTACGTACGTAGAATCAAAATCGCAAATTTCGTAGCCACACAATAGATGCAAAAGTATCGCTCGCGAAGCTTTCAAACTTTTAAACCAAGGTCACGAGTTGTGCGTACAAAATCTGCACATTTCGTACTTTAACGAGGTTTTAATTTGTGTGTAATGATGTTACAAAGTAATTACAGAAGACCAACTAATGAAGACTCCAAGCAATCAATTCAAAGTATAAGAAGGGCGCGTGCTTGTGGCTAGAAGCCATAATATTGTATTTAAATTAGACCATTTAAACGCGCTTTTTAACTGTCAAGCAGAAGTCGGTCTGTTCAGTAAGTAAGTTGAAGCTAGTTGCCTGTTCTAAAGCGTAGACGTCTTTCACAATAATATTTACTGAAAACAAGTCGCGAATATCTCCAACACCAGAGGCTTAGACAAATAACTTTTCTATTAGCGTTGACGCCAAACTTTAGGTACAAAATGTGTGGCACTGACCATAGTGAGGTCACGTAACTTCTCTGCATGTAACGTCATTGCCATACATTTTGTACCCAACTTTTGGCGTAAACACTAACAAAAAAGTTTATTCAACACTTACAGGTATCTTATTAAAAATACACTTTTTTCTCATGCCAGAGATGAAGAAGAAATGTTTCATTCGAAAAAAGCTTGTATTTTGTTATCTCTAAAGTACGATTTAGGGATGATCGTATCAAGTAAGCCTTCTGCGTATAAAGTTGAAGTAGTAATGTGGCCTTGCGCGATATACGATGAGCTAAACGAAGGCTAAGGCATAATAGTGTTGGGTAAGTTTAACGGTTAGTTTACTCATACTTACCCAACGCTGGCTGGTTGGATTAATTCGATTATGAGTGGCGAAGGTGTTATTTTTTTATGTTGCTGTTTATATTTTTTACTATACCGCCGTTGAATTGCTTGTGTTGGTTGATTACGAGATTATGTGTAATAAAAAAAAAAAAATGTACCGTCAATTATGATGTTTGATTTTACTTTTAATTAATATGCTTGCGTTTGACCGCCATCTCGCCAGATGTTAAGCGATGACGCGGTCTACGATGGAGTACGCTTGTCTAGAAGAAACTTCACTCGCGACTTGAAGTCACCTAGATTTTAACTATAGGTGAACACCCATTTCGGCAGCGTATCCCACTGTTTGATGGGTCTCACACTGGAATCAGAACGCTTCGTTCGATTTTTAGGTTTTTGGTATATCAACCATAAAACGATGTCGCTTTTTCATGCGCTTATTATGTAAAGTTCGGATTTTACTACGGTGACGCGATCTCATTAAGATTTTTTCCTACCAAAAACGCTCAACACACTTAAAGTTTTCACTTAAAAAAGAAAAACAAAATACAACTCACCTCATCCTGAAATGTTCGATGCAAACTCTCTTTCGTGTACTTCTGGTCTCCTTGTTTCAATATGGCGGAACACTGCTTCAATAGCGCCAACCTTGCCCTTTCTTTAGCACACTCCACCTCCATAATAGACATCCGATGTCCCGTACGAGGGACACCGAGACAATTGCCATCATATTGCCCGTTAATTGTTGACAAATTGACGGCAAATTGTCCAATTTTAGGCACATTGGCAGTTCCATTTTCTTTTTTGTCCAGATCGATCGTTTCGAAACTGGTGATGATTTCTGGCGCTTTGCCGTTGGATGCCATGTTTGTTATTGACTCTATGGCATTTTTATCACATTTTTGATATCACTTTTATTACTGGTGTATGTATGAAGACTTATTTGCGAATGTCGTTCTATTAGGTATGTAAGGAAAATAAATTATTGTGGTTTAGGTATAAATAGATATACTTACTACATAATTTATTTAATTGGTTGGTACACATACAATAAGCATACCATTATAAGTTCTACGAACTCATACAATATTTACTCTTTCTACCAGCGGGGAAAGGTGAGGGGTAGCCGATACAATAAAATAATCACAAAATTTTAAATAACTGGCTATTCCCCGCGGTTTCACCCCTGTTGCTCGGCTCCTAACGGTCGTAGCGTGATGTTAAATACCCTAAACAATTCCGCATAAATCTGACTATCATATACAAAAAGATTTTTTCCAATCCGACTAGTAGTTCCAGAGATTAGCGCTTTCGAACAAACAAACTCTTCAGCTTTTTAATATTAATATAGATTGCGCTTGCGCCTGAGTCGTGCATTGCCTGCATCCGGCTGAATCTGCGTTCTAGGAAAATAGCTGTATACGTTTATACGTATAATTATAACCTTCATTATTTATCGTTTAATGGTACAAGAAGTTACCGGTTATTTGCTTGATTTTTGAGCTTCTGACTATGCGTAACAATAGCTGTTCTAGGCTTTAGGGAATAGATCTCAGTCTTGACGAAATGATAAAATATTAAAAAGGTACCTAATTCTTTAGAAACACTGGCTTTTAGGCAGTTTTAGGTAAAAAACAATATTAGCATTTGTAAAGTCCAATTACTTAAATAACGATAATTTGTCATTGGCCACCCATCCACATACTGACCGCGACAAGTGCAGCTTAACCTTGTAGGCTAGCCCTAGGGCATAACGCAAACTAGCAAAATTAATTTGACTTAGATTAGATGCCTATTACACGATCACCTGTCCATGACCCATGTAATATGTAACATTATAATTTGCAACGAAATCATTAATCTTAAACTGCGAAATCAACCTACTGACTTGATTGTGTGATTCATTCGTACAATCGTATCATTCGTATCATAACATTATGTGTGATTGATACGTCGCCGTGTGAGTGGGCACTAATTGAATTATGATGTTGGTTTTGTTTTGTGGGTTCCGTAGTTCAATAATTAAAATGTTTTACCGTTTTTATTATCAGTAAAAGCAAAATTAAGCGAGATTATTTTTAAACAAACTCAATGACTCAATGACTTGATTTAAAAGAGTTACCATGGAGTTTTTGCCCGTTCTTCTCCATAGGAATCTACGCTTTGGAACGGGCATCTAGCTTCATCATGCTGACTAACTGACAGACTCCTTGACGATTTAAATGTACCTTTAAGTGGTCTAATAAGCTTTTATTATGACTTTCAAAATAATACCTAACTGTTTTGGCATGCCATTCGATTAGTGCCTTTTATATCTTGTCTGTCGATTGGCAATAGTGCTGAACTTTTATGCCAATTGAAAATAAATATTATTTATTATGATAGCAGCGGAACCCTAACCATAATAGGTACCTACGCCTAAGCAGAAAAAATAATTGAATTAATCAACTTTGCGAATTTAGTGAAAGTTTCGCCACTGCCATAAGTCTTATTATTATGTAGATATCATTATTAATTATGTAATATATGTACGTAGTTATGTATGTGCTTACTATTCTATTTTGCCCACAGGTGGCCATAATATAAGTCCATCAGATTATTATCTTGCAATAAAGGATCTACAATTTTTTTTTGTATTTTTTTAATATTTATATTTATATTGACTTAGAAGCTTGATTTTTTACAAGGAACCGTAGACATTATTTGATATTAATTTTAACTTGATACATCTACGCGTTCATGAGAAAAAGGGTATCAAGACAGACAGAAAACGACGGAAAACGGATGCTAATAACCTTCTTTTAATCCTTGAAATCTCGTAGAAAAAGATACGATGCCCCATTCTTTGATAAGAACACGAATCGAACCCTATTGGCTCAATAGAAAAAGTTTAAATGCCAATTTTAGTTTATGGGTTCAATTCTCAAGTTGTGCAAAGCGAATTAGCATTTTAGACTACCTTATAAATTATAACGCTAACCAAAATTATTATATAACACTTTTAATTATAGAAACATACAAAAAAAATTGAATGCCCTAAAAACCCGATTTCTTTACCTACTTAAGAACCAAAATCTTCATATTTAAATTGTGTTATCGAACCAAATATTTTTTTGGATACCTGCCTACCTACTCAAAACAATCGTTTTGGGTGAGAAAAAATTCTAAAAACGTATTCGTAACTATTACGAAACTTATGAATATTCACCTATATCGATGTGACACATTCACTTTTGGATTCATAAACAAAGTGAAAAAAAATTTGTTAAAAACTAAAACCGACAAAAATTAAACTGAAAAGCATGTAACAAGAAAATATTCCTGTCTGATATTCTTAAAAAATACAGTGTTGTGAAAAACTTAATAAATCTATCTAATATCGACCATTTTTTTGCAGTAGTTATACGGTCACAGTCGGTTTAATTTTTTTTATTACATAATTATGAAAAACGTTAGTATTACATAAGTATTTCATAAACATAAACACTAAAAAAGTAATGTTTGACCGCACGGTTGTCGCAGTGGCTGAGAGATTGGCTGCTGCGCAACGTATCGCGGGTTCGATTCCCGCATTGCACATAGGTCTGGCTGTTTTTGTATGTGAAATTTATGTTTGTAAACGCACCCACGATACAGGAGAAATCCTAGTGTGGGGCAACGTTTCTTTAAAAAAAAAAAAAAGTCACTTATTGATTACCTACTCGATACGACCGATCTTAGAAACTAAATAAATCCTAAGATTTGTATCAAAATAATGACCAAAACAATTTTATCGATACCCATCCCAAATATCAATCTCAATATTCATCCCATCACTATTCGCGACATTTCACCTGATTGCGCGCTTGCGACCTTGACGTAAGCTGTGGCGCGTAATATGTCAGCCGGCTGTCATTGTGACACTGACAGCTGAAGAGACAGAATTAATTAATTGATTTACTTAATCTTCTCGCTTGAATGCACTAATGTAATTAAAGAAAATAAATATAATGCAATGAACAGATAAATTCGATGGTGAATATAAGCTATGTTGCTGTTTGTTGGGTTAAAAGCTTAGAATAAATTCTAGATTCAAACAAACAATTCCTTGAATTAAAAAAAAAACGGAAGTTCCTTACGCCTCATATATGATAGAAAGAGACACAGAGAGAGAGAGAGAATGTCGCATAGAGGGGGCATAACGCTTTTTCCTTACGTGACGATTTCTTCTACCAGTCAACTCCTACCGCGAGCCACGCTAAGGAACTTTATTTCTTTCTTTTTCTTTTCCTTTTTAAAAAACGTTGCCCCACACTAGGATTTCTCCTGTGTCGTGGGTGCGTTTACAAACACTAATTTCACATACACAAACAGCCAGACCAGTGTGCAATGCGGGAATCGAACCCGCGACACGTCGCGCAGCAGCCAATCTCTCAGCCACTGCGACAACCGTGCGGTCATTGTAAGAAGAAGAAATAAAAATGTAAAGGCCTTAAAGGCCTTTACCCAATTCATATTTTTTCTATCTTGTAGCATTTCAAAACTATTTATGGTATTTTAATCATCCTAATGTATGATTATGGATCATTTATTTGTATAACAATTACTATGATCCTAAACCGGTCTTAGCGATGATTCTGTGTGGTTTATCGTATCTCGTTATGTTAATTTTATTCAAATGTCTATAAATCACGGATTGATGACACCATGACGTTAACTGTTGTTTACATGCTTAGTTTAATCATCGGATTATAATATATAGATTTATTTATATTTATACTATATCTGTGCCCCGTGGTTTCACTCTCTTTGCTCGGCCCCATAGGATCATAGCGTGATGTTAAATAGCCTATAATATTCCATGTGAATCTGGCTATCATATACAAAAAGAATTATTCGAATCCGACTGGTAGATCTAGAGATAAGCGCGTTCAAACAAACAAACAAACAAACTCTTCAGCTTTGTAATATTTAGTATAGTGATGGATTAGTACAAGCCAATAGAACGTAAATGTTCTATTGTCTTGGCGATGTTTCTATATTATTGTATCTTGATATTAATATTATTCAAAGGACACTGACAGACGTTGGACAGACGCCCATAGAACGCTGGGCTTCAAATGGTGTAGGTCGGTACAGATATGAAATTAGTTTGGTGTGATCGAGTATTTCAAGAGTATTTAAATTCATTTTATTTTTGTTTTTGTATGTAATTGGGTTAAAAAAAATCTTCGTATTTGTGACAGTGAGGTTAAGTATGGTGTGAATGATCCAATGAAGTACAGCCCGACTAATGAGTTCCCAATTCCAAGGTTTTAGTTGCTGTTGACATGATATTCCATGGAAGCACGCGCCAGCCAGCATGCGCCCGTTTTTGTTTTATTGGTTTTTGCAAAATGTCAACGGCATAATCATTTTTTTTCTGATTTATTCAGATTTTTGATTCCAATTCTTAATCTCTAAGATAAATAAGGCAAAGAAAGATTAAAATATATTGTTATTTTTGGTTAAGCTTTTATTACTGTACCAGATCAAGCCCAAAACTGCCAACGTCCTTTCATAAATCATGGATTGATGTCACCGTCACGTTAACTGCTGTTTACACGCCGAATTCTGATCGCTAGTTGATTACTGCCTGTCAATTTTGTACCGACAGACCCCGTGATATAATCGCGAGAACTGTCAATTTGTTTGCAAACGTTCGAGTGAGAATGTCACGGTGAGATTTTCCCTCGAAAGTTCGCAAATAATTTTTCGAATCCAACTGGTAGTTCCAGAGATTAGCGCGTTCAAACAAACAAACTCTTCAGCTTATAATATTAGTATAGATTATTGCAAATGCATTCAACCAGCGAATTGCATAGTCAGTAATAATGTTTTAAATTGTAAAACATGAATCTAACTAACAGTACCTATACAATTAACCATTAACCATACATAATCAAGTAGATAATATGCACATCATTTATTAAAATCAGCCTAAGCATATAAGCAATAAGTTACATAAGTACCTACATTAATTAATACTCGCATTTTCCGATCATAGATTAGCAAAAATAAAACGAGTATTTAGTCGATCGATAAAAATTATCGATATTTTCAGAATACAGGGGGTTGATTCTCGCGGGTTCGAACCCCAGCAGGCGCGCACCTTGTGCATTAGTTTCATCACCACTGCTCTAAAAACGGTGAAGGAAAACATCGTGAGGAAACCGGTTTGTCCTTGAACCAAAAATTCGAAGACATATTGTGATGTCCACCAAACCGCACTGGGCCCGCGTGGTGGTTCACGGCCCACTCATTACATGAAGGATTCCTGTGTCCCAGCAGTGGGACGATACCTTTAGGCTCAAAGGGCCTAACCACCATTTTGGCAAAAATGCGATTTGAGCTTAAGGTTTATTATCGATTCCTAGATAGGGTGCTACCCTTCATACTCGAAATATTTCAGAAAAAAATCAGAAATAACGGTAAACGAAAACGAAATAACAGCGCGGGCGGGGAAAATAATCCGATTTCAGTGAAACCAAGGAGCACAGCTAGTTAAATATTTCATAGATTTAAAAACAATTGACACTTGTGGGATTTGAACCCTGCCGTAGGTACCGTGTCGTCATTCTAACCACTAAGCTATTGTGTCCTGCCCACACCGGTTGAAAATTTAAATCTCTTTGAATACGCCAATCGTTTTTTTACTCGACTGCCAAGGAAGGGTTATGTTTTTTATTCAATCAATCTATTCTAATAATATAAAGCTGAAGAGTTTGTTTGTTTGAACACGCTAATCTCTGAAACTACCAGTCAGATACGAAAAATAATATTTGTATATGATAGCCAGATTCATGAGGAATAGTAGGTATAGGCTATTTAACATCACGCTACGACCCTTAGGAGCCGAGCAAAGAGGGTGAAGCCGCGGGGCGTAGCTAGTGGTTTTATACATAAGGAACAGAGAGTACATCCCAAAAATACCTGAACACAATAATTAATTTTCCATAAAAATTTACAAATAAAGCGAACCACTCTCGATTTCACCATAAAAAATGTATGACCTATAAAAACCATACCAAAAACCATTAGATCAATTATCTCCAAATTCCCATCACTGCAACAGTTCCCATTAGTGGTAAACTCGATTTTTCCCGCGATTTTTTTCACTATCACTTTTAACACTTGAGTGATCTAAGTAGTGATAGATCGTGCGCGCGCGCAGCCACCGGCGTGTTGTGTGACACTACCGAGGGGGGGTTAGCCCGCACATCTAAACGAACTTCCAGCTTGAAAGCTCTTAGGCCTTAATGAAATGCTCTTAACATTGGCAACAAGGTTGGGAAACCAGACATTTGACACTTGAGTTTACAGCTTATAAGCCTGTTCGATCCCAAAGAGGGCCATTATGCTCATCATTATGAATAATGTTTATCATGGGATTCATTTATCTTAATTGTCTGGACTTTAAAAGAGACATCTACCTTTGAGTTTGTTTCGGTGTTTCTTCTCAAAGGTAGTCATATAGGAAACACCGAACTCATCTAGCTTAAAAATATGTTTTGACGTGTAAAAGTGTTATTTTTAATCATTTACCAACCCTAAAATAGCGAAAAAAATATTGCTATTCCATACATTTGTGTTCACATAAATCGATATGTATGGAACAGCAGATTTCTTTTTGCGATTTCGGGGTTATGTTATACAAAAGATTGTTCATAATGATGAGTTTTTGTTACATGCTGTATATATTTTTTTTTTTAAACTTTGCCCCACACTAGGATTTCTCCTGTATCGTGGGTGCGTTTACAAACACAAATTTCACATACACAAACAGCCAGACCTATGTGCAATACGGGAATCGAACCCGCGACACGTTGCGCAGCAGCCAATCTCTCAGCCACTGCGACAACCGTGCGGTTAGTATATGGCACGACGTCTATCGGCACATGGAATGGAATTTTTTCATATAAGTAACTAGGTGTTCCCTGGGGTTGCACCCCCGTTGCTCGGCTCCTAAGGGTCGTAGCGTGATGTTAAATAGCCTATACTATTCCTCATGAATTTGGCTATCTTATACAAAACATTTTTTTCAAATCCGACGGGTAGTTTCAGAGATTGGCGTGTTCAAACAAACAACTCTTCAGCTGTTTTTTTAACAATTTTTTTTGTTATTATTTTATTGTACCGGCTTCCCTTCACCCTTCGCGACTGCTATTTATTGTAATTGAATTAATAGGGAGTGGCGACAAATATGAATAAACTCTTGTGAGTACTTGACTCACTCCAAATACACTTTCACTTTTGTTCGTCTTTGTTAGTTCGTGTCTACTATGGCTACTACCTCAGATCATAGGATATGCCATCATAGCAAATTCGTACGGGAACAACTGATGCCACTTTTAGTACATTTTTCGACACAATTACGCGCATAATTAAGCGCTCCTTGCGAATAAAAAGATCTCCCACGCATTAAACATTCCGCACACCCTCAATCTAACACTGTTAATCGTCACTCAACACTAACACTAAACTAAAACACTGTATTTATACCATCGATCGTGTTCGGTTCGTCGCCAGCGCGTACGTTTTTATTATGAGCAATTTGCTCAAGATCAGGCATCAAGCTCGATAGCGCCTTGGCACATCTCTTGTTTCTATGATCTAAAATTCAGTTGCAAGATTTCGCCTCATACATACATACAAGGCAAGTTAATTAAAAGCTTGTAAAATGTCTTGGCTTTAATTGCTCATATGTCAAGATAGATAAACATGTATATTACATAAAATCTTAATTAATTTCTACCAATTATCGTTTTAAAGGAGTTATCGTGAAATTGTAAGCGATGCCGCGGGCGAAGTATTGTGAGCCTAGGGCTATATGAGCGGGCTTTGGCTGAGATTTGTGTGTGTGTGCGTGTACTGTTATACAACAAGCTAAGTGCAGATGAGCGAGCTTTTGCGGAGATCAGACTTGCCCTGATCAATGCTTATGGTCGATGAAACAAATCGAAACGGACGATCGGTGGTCTATCGGTCGAACGAGGATTGATCGATTCTAGTCGATGATAGGATGATCTTGCATCTAAATATGTATAAATCAGTCAATGACTAAAGTTATTATTAGATATTGACTTATCACGAGGCATAAATATTGTTCATACAAATCTTAATGTGCCGATATCAGATACACGAAGCATGCGTCAATCGATTTTAACATCGAACTACGGATTGAACGTATGTGGCACCATTTCGTCAATGTGGGATATCGTAGGTACCTAATCTTAATCCAACGATCGATCAAAGATCGCAACAGACAGTAGCTACATTGAGAAATCGTTCGATCACATCGCGTCCACCACACGCGAACGATCTGACGCGCGACGCAATGATCGATCGATAAGATAGATCTTCGATACGATCTGGTCATTATGATAATCGCCTCATGTATGGACACCTTAAGTAAGAGATCTTTGTCTTATCTCGCGTTGGCACGAGCTTCAGTCAGCAAGGTTGCGCTGTTCGCCTAACAAATAATGGACATTATAATGATAAATGATATTTATTTTGAAAATAGGTTAATATTCGCTCGCTTCCCATAGTTTGGGAATTTATTGCTGATCTAATTCACTCGTTTGACATTAGTTTCCTATATGAACCCACTTCGTTTAGCTCGCTTAGCTTCGCTTAGCTTCGCTTAGCTCTCACAGTTGAGCGATACGAAAACTTAGCTTCGTGTGGCCTACGCTTTAGTGATGTAAATAGTGTAATTTTCACCGATGAACAGAAATATGGCGTGGATAGCGACAGAAACTGAACAATCCTACTAATATTATAAATGCGAAAGTTTGTGCGTGGTGTGTGTGAGTGTGTATGTTTGTGTGTATGTTTGTTACTTCTTCACGCTGAAACGGCTAGACGGATTTGGATGAAATTTGGCACACTGATAGATTATAGTCGCAGTGATAGCCTGTAGCAGTGATAGCCTAGTGGTCTAACCATGTGCCTCCCACGGCGAATGGTTCGAGTTCGATCCCGAGGCACGCACCGCTGACTTTTCGAAGTCATGTGCGTATTAGAAATTAATTATCACTTGCTTTAACGGTGAAGGAAAACATCGTGAGGAAATCGGCATGTCCTAGAACCAAAAATTCGAAGACATGTGACGTCCACCAACCCGCACTGGGCCCGCGTGGTGGACTACGGCCCACTCCCTCTCACAGAGAGGAGACCTGTGTCCCAGCAGTAGGAACATTATAGGCCGATTATGCATGCATGCTATGCTATAGATTTTAGTCTGGAATAACACATAGGCTACTTTTTATCCCGGAAAAAGCGGGAGAAGCCGCGGGCGGAAGCTAGCTGTACTATATATTTAACCTCCCTATAATACCCATGTGACGCACTTTCCTGTCTGCTGTTTAATATAGCGTTAGACAAATGCATCAAGGACTCCAACATAGAAATTACTGGCACCATCTTACTGAAATCCGTTCAAGTGCTAGGCTTAGTGTTGCCCAAACGCAAGACCGAGACGAGTCTAACCCCGTCTTTGGTCTCGGTTCTGCGTTAATACTCATAGTCATGGTCTTAGTTTTAGTATTGTATATTCATTCTTGGTCTTGGTCTTAGTCTTGCTGTAATTAGGTGGTCTTGATCTTGCGAAAATGATTGTTGCAAGACCCATTTTGGGCAACACTAGCTAGGCTATGCGGATAATTTGGATCTGGTTGGACGAACCAATACTGCCATAAAAGATGCTTTCCTTGCCCTTGAAGATGCATCTAAACGTGCCGGATTGCAGCTAAATGGGGCCAAGACCAAGTACTTCAAAGCCTCACGGAACCAAGATACCCAGCAGCCACAAATAACTATTGGGAACAACAGCTTCGACACCGTAAGGGACTTTGTTTATCTCGGAGCCTTGATTACTGATAAGAACGAAATGACAGCTGAAATAAAAAACGAATACACGCGGCCAACAAGTGTTATTTCGGTCTGTGTAAGTACTTTCGTTCTAAACTGCTTCCGAGAAAACCAAACTACTACTATATAACCAAACCCTACTAAGGCCTGTGCTAACCTACGGTTCAGAAAGCTCGGTTATAAGCAAAAAGGACCAACTCAGTCTGTTGGTATTCGAGAGAAAAATACTTAGGCGCATTTTCGGAGCCGTACTTGATGGTGACTGCTGGCGAATTAGATATAACCACGAGCTTTACGACCTGTTCCAAGAGCCAAATATTATAAAACACATAAAGCTGAGTCGTCTTCGATGGGCGGGCCATGTTGAGCGTATGGGAGATAGTTATTTTACCACCTGTTTGCCGCACTTAGCCTCTTGATTGGGCCATTGTGCGTGTGACCGCAGGAACGAGGTCGTGGTCACGCGTACCAGCTCAGCTCCTGCCAGAAGTCCAGGAGGTCTCATAGGTTTACGAGCGCGTCTCGTATGGTGTCAGGGTTGTCCAGTAGTTTCCCTCTTTGATCGGCCACGCTCTTACAGTGTAAAATCACGTGGGCCGGTGGGAGATACCAGAGTACCTAAACGTCTCCTACACGGAAAGCCTGACGGCCGGAGGCCCCGTGGAAGACCTAAACTCGGATGCTGGATGGCATTGAGAAGGACACAAAGGCTATTGGAGTCAACGGCTGGAGAGAGAAAGCCAAAAATAGAGACGTCTGGAGAAGTTTACTCGACCAGGCCAAGGCCCACCCGCGACTGTAGCGCCTAGGATGAATGAATGAATAATATCCATGAACCAGTTTCAACGGTTGCTCTTCGTTGTGAAATGTACTGTATAGCGCCTGTTACAATTGTTTTGCATCAGCGTATTTCGTAAAAGTAATAAAGGAGTTATTGTAATTAAAAGCCTTTATGACTGGCATGCCCCAGTTTATGAAATGAATTGATTTTTGACCATATTTGTTTTATTATTTACAACTGATTTCAATACGAACATAAATTATTGCATTGTGTTATGTAATTATTTTTTGAACTGTTATTTCTCGCCTCTTAGTATTCCAAGTGCTTTTTAGGGTTCCTTAGCCAAATGGCGAAACTAGAATCCTTATAATATTGTCCTGTCCGTCTGTTCGTACGTCCATATAACACAGCCTTTTACTCGAAGTCATGAAGGTTTCTCAGTGACTTTTTTATTTAGAATATTTGGTAACATTATGCGCTTCTGGAGTCGTAAAAAGTGTCTCCCCCTTCTAACTTTTCAACTAAGTATTGGGTGGGAAATTCTGAAAAAAATCAAGAAGATAAATACCTAATATAAATAACACTTCTAATGAAAATTGTTTTTTTTTTGAAAGAGGAAAAAAATACAAAAAAACAATCTGCTAGGGAAAATATGCGTCACACCCACGCAAAACGGCCATCGCTCAGCATGATGCTGTGATATGCACGGAGCAGAGCCACAGCGCTGGTTTTCAGCGAGTGCTGGTTTGAATAAGATAATGTTGTGTAGTTTTTGAGATATTCCGCTTTAAGTGAACCAATCACAAAAATAACTGTATTTCATAATAACATTATGAAAACATAACATTATACACAACATAATATAATAACATTATTTGCGACGATTGAAATACTCCTTGCTACGGAAGTACGGAACCCTACAGTGTGCGAGTTCCGATACGCACTTGGCCGTTTTTTAGTGCATCTGCAAATATTTATATAAATTCTAGCCAAACTCGATGTGAATGTCAACAAACCGGTTTTACGATCCAAATAAATGTTTTTGTGTAATATTGATTCATTCGAAACTATTAAACTTGTGTAACAAAAATTTTAAATGTGTGTCAGTTTGTTTACATAAGTTTTATTTATATTTATTAGATCTTTATCTGCAACGGTATAGAAGGGAATATTTTTCTAATAGTTTTTTTGTGTTTGTTTTATTTAATTTTTTCGCCATGTCGACGCAAGTAAATGCATTTTTAACCGACTTCCAAAAAGGAGGAGGTTCTGCATTCGGTTGGTTTTTTTTTTTTTTTTTTTTTTTTTTTTTTTTTTAATGTATGTACACCGATTACTCTTTGATCTGTGAGCCGATTTACGTGATTTTTTTTTCATATGGTAGAAGAAGCTCGCGAGGTGGTCCCATATAAATTGTATTAACTTAGGTTGAATAATTTTGTAACCAGCTTCAATAAACTGAATTTTTCGTGTATATCGATGACATCATGACGATAATAAAAAAGTCATATTATGTAGGTACACGAATTCCTGGACGCAATCGATCTCGATATTATACTTGCACAACATCACGCTAGTATTTTCCGCAAGGTTAGGCAGAGGTGTATAGTACACACAGCTTTTTTTATGTTCAAGTCTTATTTGATAGAAAGTTGGGAAAGAGCCTATTACTGAAAAAACATTGTTTTCGATTACTGAAACGTACTTATCCATAAATATCTTAGAAGGTAAGTACCTTTTTAAATTCGTGAAAGCAATCGATCTCGGTAAAAGTACATACAAAATGTGTGTCAAAGGCAGTATATTATTAAAGTCGCTCTATCCATGATTTTATGGTACTTTTATATACGTAAGGTATTATTATAAAAAAAACATGACATGTTACACTACACTAAAAAGTTAAAAATAAAAAACAGGTTTTAAAAAAACCGACTTCCAAAAACTACACTAAAAACTATGAAATAAAAAGTTTAAACTTCCATAATTAAAAATCTAAATGTATATTGAAGTCGGCGGGGCCTAGCATGAAAATAAGCAAAATTGCAGATGAACAAGGAATAAAAGGAAATCTTAATTTCCACGTGCACACACTGCGCACACCCTTCCTTTTTAAAGACTGAGAGGCAAAAACCTGAAAAGGCCCCGCCGGCTTCAATATACATTTAGATTTTTAATTATGGAAGTTTAAACTTTTTATTTCATAGTTTTTAGTGTAGTTTTTGGAAGTCGGTTTTTTTAAAACCTGTTTTTTTTTTCTTTCTTTTCTTTCAAGAGAAAATTAGACCTAGTGATACCTACTATTATACTACTACTATTTTACAATAAATCCAAACCCAGAACATTTTCAACTAAAACTAAATCAAAATCATCGATAAACAAGTCAATATTATACCCACCACTAATAAACTCGCGAAGTCTCAACTGCGGCGCCTTTGATCTTAATACGGTAGTGATGTGACACTATCGGTAATCTTAAGCCTCACTGGTAAGAATTAATTTAAATAATATAAGATTAATCTGCGGTTACGATGACAGCTTGCAATCGAGCTCTAGCAAGCATACCTGCATGTCTATTCTGTACCCGCCGGGTGATATCACCGCGAGAGCTGCCAATTTATTTGCAAACTTTCGAGGGAGAATGTCACGGTGAGATTCTCCCTCGAACGTTCGCAAACAAATTAGCAGTTCTCGCATTGACCTATATGTCTAGACAAGCAGTTCCGAACATTAAACATGTCAAGTGTTGTGCGTGCACAACACAAGCCTCACATTCACTGTGACGTTTGATGCAAGCAACAGACAATACCCGCGTGTGGGGCATGATTTTTGTTCGGAACTGCTTGTCTAGGGACATATAGGTCAATGAGTTCTCGCGGTGATATCACGCGGCGTGTCAGTACACTTTAGATAGGCTGGCCACTGTCATTGGGTAGCAGCCAGGACTTACGAAGCGTGAGTGGAACCCAGTCAGGCTTCCACTTTATGCAATTGACTTGCTATGCACCGCGGTTTCACACACGGTTTTATTAAAAACAAAACCAGCCGAGAGCGAGTCGTACTCGCGCACCTAGGGTTCCGTATCAGTTTTTGACGTATAAAGTGAAAAAAACCGGACTGCATAACAAACTTTGTTTTTGAAGGAATTTAGATGATTTTGAAAAAACTACTCACTAGATCTCGTTCAAACCAATTTTCGGTGGAAGTTTACATGGTAATGTATATGTAATGTATGTATTATTCTCTTATTTTAGAAGTTACAGCCCCCCCCCCCCCCCCCCGCCCCTTTAACTTCTAAAATTTTACCACTTTGGAAGTGTCTCTCGCGCAAACTATTCAGTTTAGAAAAAAATGATATTAGAAACATCAATATCATTTTTGAAGGCCTATCCATAGATACCCCACACGTATGGGATAGATGAAAAAAAAATTGGTTCAGTTCTAAGTATGGGGAACCCCAAAAATTTATAGTTTTTTTTTATTTTTGTATGAAAATCTTAATGCGTTCACAGAATACATCTACTTACCAAGTTTCAACAGTATAATTCCTATAGTTTCGGAAATAAATGGCTGTGACATACGGACGGACAGACAGACAGACAGACATGACGAAACTATAAGGGTTCCTAGTTTTACTACGGAACCCTAAAATCGGATTTTGACCCACCAGCGCTATTTAGGTAGGTACTTCATTTTCGCTTAGGACTCTTTCTGATATATCTTTCTTTTTGCACGGCTCCTCAGGGTCATAGCGTGATGCTAAAATAGCCTATACTATTCCTCATGAATCTGGCTATCATATGCAAAAAGTTTTTTTCAAACAAAAAAATCTTCAGCTTTCTTTGCAGTGGAATGTGCTGCCCGAGTGGGTGTTTCCCAGTAGTTACAATCTGGGTGTGTTCAAGTCGCGAGTGAATCGGTTTCTTCTAGGCAAGCGTGCTCCATCGTAGACCGCATCATGCTTAACATTAGGGGAGATGGCGGTCAAACGCGAGCCTATCAATGAATAAAAAAATAAAAAAAAATTGACCCCCCCGAAATCTTAGAAAAATGTGCGAAACACGATAAGTCACGGTATAGCACGTTGTCACGTTTAATCGGTATGACCCCCCCAAAGACTTCGGCTGCGGTATGACCCCCCCCCCAAGTTTTCGGTTGCGACCGCGCCTGCCGCAGAGCCTATGAGACGCTCGTGATTGGCAACCTCACAATCACTTAGTTGTCTCTAAATACATATAGCAACGATTTCTAATGAATTCGGTTCATTATCAATAGTTCTGAATCGGTCTTAATTTTGTGGCAGCTTACATTTTCAATTCTATGCCCTATTTATTGTTCGTATAAGGGACATAATTGAGTTTATCTGATGGTAATGATTTGTGTTCGCTGTCAACTGGTGCCATTGTATGATAATACACTTACTCGAACTTATATATATACCCGAGGGTCACGAAATGCGACGCTCCAAGAGAACTCGCCTTGTGCTGCAAGCGTCAGCGTCGAGCGTCAAAACCAAATGTATGTCTAACTAGACTTGTGCCCGCTACTCCGTCCTCGTGGACTACAATGAATAGACCAGTTTAAATGACCTCCGTAGTGTAGGGAGGCTAGTACTACCAAGAGGTCAAGCTTTATCTCTGGTTCTTACTATATACTTACTATATACTATACAGAATTAGATGAAACGTGGCTTAGATTTTAAGTTGGACCCCAAGCTATGTAACTGTGAAAACCACATCAAAATTCGTTCAGTACTTTTCGCGTGATGCGCGCACAAACAGACAAACAGACAAAAAATAAATCTTTTTGGGATATAGTTACGTCCCAGCACCCTATCCCGACTGTTTTTTTCTGGAATATCTTCAATGTACAGACACAGCTTGTTTACAATTTTATACTAGTATAGATAGATAGATAACTAACTACAAGGCCACGAAGTAGCGCTGCAAGCAGCAGCGAAGTTTGGTACATTTGTTTTTGACGCTTGCAGCACAAGGCGAATTCAAAATCAAAATCAAATCAAAATCAAAAGTCATTTATTCAAAGTGGGCTAAATGATTAGCACTTTTTGAACGTCAACATACATAAGACAGCCCCCAAAAACGCCCGCCCTTCACCGCTTCCTAGTGTTTTAGCTGCGAAGAAGAAACGGCGCAACAAACTCCGCAGCAACACAATTCTGTCTGTCAATTACTTTTATGTAAAATTATATAAATCAAAAGAAATATTAAATAAAGTTACACTGAGGTTTAAAACAGAAAAAGCTATAGGTAAATACTTAACAGTAGAATAATTATGTAACCTAACACACGTCAATATACCTAATCAAAGAAAATAAAATAAAAATACATAAGTATAAGTACTTACTCATCAAATAATTACACAAATTACTACTAATAATTACACAGTTACCAATCGGTAATGAAGGCCGTGTGCCAGGTTACCAGTGCAGTTAATAGACAAATAAATTTTATTTGGCAGTCTTTCATGCATAATAATCTAAGACCAGGGGCTAGTTATTTCAAGAATGTACTATATTAAATTAACTGTATTAAATTAACTGAGCTCAGTCAACAAGACGACTAGTCACCACAAGCAGCACCCGTTCACGAGTATGACGCAGAGGCCAGCCATCACCTCCCATTCGCTTGGAGCGTCGCATTTCGTGGCCAAGACATTATCTTAGTTACCTACAGCTTACAAAGTTTCCATTTTTAGCCGACTTCAAATGTGTAGGAGGTAATGTATTTGTTAAGATTTTTTTTTCAATTTCTCTGTGATTAATTTCGTAATTCTTTTTGTATTTGTTTTTCACAAAAATGTCACCAACTTTTGCTTGAGTAGTTTTCTTAACGAAGTTCAATAATAGGTGAAATTAATTAATGCATCTGACACGTTTAACTATTGGACTATGATAGTAGATAGATAATTTCCTTCACCGCTATTGTAAAAAAAAAAAACACCGAATGCAGAACCCCCTCCTTTTTGGAGGTCGGTTAAAAAGTATAAACACTGGATTTACGGAAATATTTTTACTCCACCATTATAAAACTGTTTTGACTTCTCAATAGAAAGATTGAAAATATTTGTGTTAGTCAATAAGTGCCACAAGGCAACATAATTATTGGGTCCCATTTGACATTTTGAATATGAACCTGAATTTGACTTTGTACACTTTGACTTTAAACATGAACATGAATTTGACGTTAAAATGAACTTTACGTTGAACAACATGAATTTGTAATTTAACATGAACACAAAGTTGAACAAGAAAATGACAACATGAAGTTGCACATTGCACATGAACATGAATTCGACGTTGAACATGAACTTAGGTAGGTATAGTTGAAGTTGATTTGTGCCCGGTTGATGACAATAGGGTCGCCTCCTATTACATGAGATTTAAACATTACCGGCGATATCTGGGTGTACTATACACCTCTGCTTAAACGTTCGGTGAATATAAGTGAGGTATTTTGTTAATTAATTCCGGGTTTCCCAATAGTAATCGTGTACTTCATTTATACCTAACCTAACCTATTTACCTTGACATTATGTCACTGAAAAATAAACAATTCCTACAAAAAAGAATCACTTATTTTTTACTACGTTTTTATTAACTCGCTTTCGTGTCTGTCTGTCTGTCTGTCTGTCTGTCTGTTCGGTACAAATTTAGCAATTCATTTTTCAAGCACTTCCTGTCATCGGATTAAGCTGAAATTTGGTAATGCCTATGTAATTTGGATGACAATGCATTAATACGGACTAAAAAATATATAAAAAAAAAATTGTAAAAAAAAAATTTTTTTAAAAAAAAAACACGTTTTTAAGTGTAAAATAAAGTTAAAGTATAAAATAATTTCTGATGTAATGAAAAACGTGGAGCGCATGATAATAATAGTAAGATGCGTCTCACGTATTTCATTTCATCAGAAATTATTTTATACTTTTTAGTGCGTTTTAAAAACGTGTTTTTTTAAAAAATATATTTTTTTTACAATTATTTTTCTCGTCGAAGTTCCGTATAGCCAATTTGGTGGCTCCCCTGTCTGTCACTTCTGTCAGTTTAGATCTCAACGTTTTATGTTTTTTGTAGATTTATGTGTTAATGTCTAGGACACTAAAAAGTGGTGAAAGAGAATTCGTACCTACTGCGAAAACTTCTAACACTCTTAAAAACAACAGCAGTGATAGCCTAGTGGTTTAACCATGTGCCTCCCACGGCGAATGGTTCGAGTTCGATTCCGAGGCACGCACCGCTGACTTTTCGAAGTCATGTGCGTATTAGAAATTAATTACCACTTGCTTTAACGGTGAAGGTAAACATCGTGAGGAAACCGGCACGTCCTAGAACCAAAAAAATCGAAGACGTGACATCCACCAACCCGCACTGGGCCCGCGTGGTGGACTACGGCCCACTCCCTCTCACAGAGGAGGCCTGTGTCCCAGCAGTGGGAACATTATAGGCCGATTATGCTATGCTACTCTTAAAAACACTGCACTCTTAGTTAAAATGCTCTATGGTTTACTTGGCCAGGTTATGTAATACCTCCCAGTTGCCTATGAATAACATTCCCATTAAAACTTAGTATACTATAAGGAACGCAGCGGGAGACGCCGTTAGACTTTAATTATAAATCATTAAGAGCTTGTACCGATGTACCGATACTCGCGGTGAATGTGGTTTGCTATGTTCATAAATATTGCTAAGATATCAAGAAATACTGTTACCGATCTAAGGATATCGGTATTGCTCAGTAATTGGATTGTGGAAGGAATATGGCAGTAGATTCTTATAATATATGGAAACTAGAATCCGAACTAGGTGGACAGCGGTGCCGATTCTATTGTTAACAAACGAAACTAATTTAGTCTACAAGAAAAGGATAGAAGATACAGTCTACTTGCTTATTTGCAACGTGAATTTAGTTGTTAGCTTTAAATATCGCGACTAGTCTACGAGCTTACTCTGGACCTCAGTTCATGGAAAAATGAGATATGCCACCATAGCAAATTAGTACGGGAACCTCTGTCACCACTTTTAGAACCGCTTGCGACACAATTACAAGCGCTCCTTGTGAATATAAAGATCTCCCACACATAAAAAATTCGGCACATCCTCAATCTAACACTATTATTCGTCACTCAACACTAGCACTAAACTAAAACACTATATTTATATCATCGATCGCGTTCGGTCCGTCGCCAGCGTACGTGTACGGTTTAATTTATGGTCAATCTCAAAAGCGCCTTGGCACATCTCCCTTGTTTCTATGATCTGAGGTCTGGACAAAAGAGTTGTTGCTGATGAGCTTCTTGGCACGCTTCTCAATGGACTCCAACGCCTCAAGCTGGTACTTGGCTGAGCCATCCCAAAGGTTCGAGCAGTAGATACCTACTCTATGCACGAACGCACTTGTGCTTGGTACAATGGATAATTGAATGGGCCTTAAGGTTCTAGTACTACAAGCATATTTAAAGGACTAAGCAATGACAAAATTATTTTTTGTCCCAGTTTTTAGGGTTCCGTACCAATATGGTAAAAAAGGAACCCTTATGGTGCGACTTCGTCTGTCTGTCTGTCTGTCTGTCTGTCTATCTGTCTGTCTGTCACACCTGCTTATTTCAGCAACTACTTATGCTATCGACTTGAAATTTGGAACAGTTATAAAAAATGCTTATTTAACTTTATTGTAAATGAAAAAAATCCAAAAATATTTTTATTTTCATTGCAAAAGGGGCCGGAGTGGGGGTCCAAAATTTAAATTGGGGTTACTAGATCAAGTGACATATCATATGAAAGGGCTTGATCTGCACATTTCAAAATATATTTTCATTTTATTTTATGTCTCACACTTTTCGACTTATGATGAAAAATGTCTGAAAAAATACCATTCCCCCCCCCCCCCTTATCTCCGAAGTTTGCGGAGTGAAAAATCTGAAATAATCAGAGCTGATAGGAATTGACCCAAATATTGCACCAAAAATAAAAAGATGTTCCTAACTAGTACAGTTTTTTCAAAATCATCAAAATTCTAATAAAACATGTTTAAACGGATTAAATCGCGTATATTACAGATTTTTACAGAGTTTTCTTCAAAATTTTTTTCATTAAAATTCCTTCACAAACAAACTTACTTATGCGGTCCGGTTTTTTACACTTTATACGTCCAAAAATGATACGGAACCCTCGGTGCGCAAGTACGACTCGCACTTGGCCGGTTTTTGATATTGCTTATTTTGTAGGTAATCATTTCGTAGAAATAACGCTAAAAGAAGTCATTATGGAGGTTACATTACATCAGATAGTACTTATTAATTACACGTTAGTCATTCAGGGATAACAAAAAAATACTAAATTAGAAAGTGACGTTTACATATTAAGTAATATTAATTTGTTTTAAGTTATAATTCTTAATCGCTCGACTCTATAATTACACATAATTATCTAAGTCTAAGCAACGTTTGATAGATGATTAATTACATAAACGTTAAGAGCCGTTTAGTTTTGACAGCTAATATCACGAACTCTGACGTCATAACGAGACTAAGCAATTTGATTAAATAGGTTAGTGAATAATCTAGACTCAGGGGCTCGTGGCTAAATGCCCTAGCTGCACTTGCCGCGGTCAGTCCTTGGATGCGTGACCGTTCTTTACACATCGAGACCCCTCCGTGCCTCGGAGAGCACATTAAACAGTCGGTCCCGGTCGTCATAGGAATATCTTTGATAGTCGTTACGAATAGTCAGGAGCCCAAAAGTCTAACATTCGAATACCGGTATTCCCCAATAATTGTGTTGTAGAGGTCAGATGGCAGTCGCTGCACGTAAAATATTGATAGGTATTCAGCCGCAACCAGTTAGACTGGAAGCCGACCCCAATCTAGTTTGCGAAAAGGCTAGGCGGATGAGGTTAGTCTTTAATTTAAATTAAATACAGTATGTATTTAATTTCCATTGAAACAAAACAGACAATGAAAGTACATCCTGACCGAATTCAAAATAATGCCTTGCATTGTAAATATTGTTGATGTTCGTGGTTTATCTTAACTCATCAGTATAATACCGGCTTAGGTTGCATAATTATGCATTCCTGAGAAAAAGAGTCTTGACAATCAGACAGACGGACACCGCAGTGATCCTATAAGGATTCCTATTTCCTTTTTGAAGTACGGAACCCAAATAATACAGTCGAATTGAGAACCTCCTCCTTTTTAGGGTTCCGTACCAAAATGGTAAAAAAACCGGCCAAGTGCGAGTCGAGGGTTCCGCATCATTTTTGAACGTATAAAGTGAAAAAAACCGGACCGCATAAGTAAGTTTGTTTGTGAAGGGATTTTGATGTTTTTGAAAAAACTGTACTAGTTAGGAACTTAGTTTTATTTTTGGTGCAATATTTGGGTCAATTCCTATCAACTCTAATTATTTCAAATTTTTGGCTCCGCAAACTTCGGAGATAAGGAGGGGGGAGAATTGTATTTTTTCAGACATTTTTCATCATATGTCGAAAACTTTACCCTTTCATATGATATGCCACTTGACCTAGTAACCCCACTTTAAAATTTCGGACCCCCACTCCGGCCCCTTTTGCAATGAAAATCAAATTATTTTTTGACTTTTTTCATTTGCAATAAAGTTGGGCAAGCATTCTTTATAACTGTTCCAAATTTTAAGTCGATAGCATTACTAGTTGCTGAAATAAGCAGGTGTGACAGACAGACAAACAGACGAAGTCGCACCATAAGGGTTCCTTTTTTACCATTTTGGTACGGAACCCTAAAAAGGAACCCTTATGGTGCGACTTCGTCTGCCTGTCACACCTGCTTATTTCAGCAACTACTAATGCTATCGGGAACAGTTATAAAGAATGCTTGCCCAACTTTATTGCAAATGAAAAAAAAAAATAAAAATATTTTCATTGCAAAAGGGGCCGGAGTGGGGGCCGAAATTTTAAAGTGGGGTTACTAGGTCAAATGGCATATCATATGAAAGGGCTTGATCCGCACATTTCAAAATATATTTTCATTTTATTTTATGTCTCACAGTTTTCGACATATGATGAAAAATGTCTGAAAAAAAATACCATTCCCGGGGCCCTTACCTCCGAAGTTCGCGGAGCGAAAAATCTGAAATAATTATAGCTAACAGGAATTGACCCAAATATTGCATAAAAAATAAAACGATGTTCCTAACTTGTACAGTTTTTTTCAAAATCATCAAAATTACTTCACAAACAAACTTAGTTATGCGGTCCGGTTTTTTTCACTTTATACGTCCAAAAATGATACGGAACCCTCGGTGTGCGAGTGCGACTCGCCCTTGGCCGGTTTTTTGAAGTTGGTTGATAAAGCTACCATATCCCCAACTAATAACGTACCTAAGAACCATATCAAAAATCCCTTCTCATCACCATTCAACACCAAATAAGGATATAACCTTTTTAAACCTTCCTATAATTAACTAAATAATTACTTTCAATTTAATTAGGTTTTTTCAATGGACCGATCGTAATGTATACGAAGATGCTTCAACGAGAGCGCGCCGCTTGCATAATTAAACAGGGACATATAAAAACCCAATCAGGGTTGTTTGAATAAAAAGTGGCGATATTTGTAGCTTTATACGCTTAATTAATTGTAATTTGTAGCACAAGTTGCATCTTCAATATTTTAATTGAGATTTTTTAAATATTTAAGATTTTAATGGTTCCGTATTTGATTTGGAAAGAAGGATAATTTTAATGTGCCTTAAATTACCTTCTTGTAATTTTTGTGTTTGGTAATCCCTCAGATCATAGAAACAAGGGAGATGTGCCAAGGCGCTATCGAGCTTGATGCCTGAACTTGAGCAAATTGCTCATATTAAAAACGTACGCGCTGGCGACGAACCGGAACACGATCGATGGTATAAATACAGTGTTTTAGTTTAGTGCTAGTGTTGAGTGACGATTAACAGTGTTAGATTGAGGGTGTGCGGAATGTTTAATGCGTGGGAGATCTTTTTATTCACAAGGAGCGCTTAATTATGCGCGTAATTGTGTCGAAAAATGTACTAAAAGTGGCATCAGTTGTTCCGGTACTAATTTGCTATGATGGCATATCTCCTTGTTTCTATGATCTGAGGGTAATCCAATTGCTTACATTTCAAAATCTATTAAATTAAATAGTACTAATTTATTAAATCCGAAGAGTTTATTTATTTCTTTGAACGCGTTAATCTGTGAAACTTGCCAGTCAGCCAAATTATTTTTGTATAATTATGATAGCCAGATTCATGAGGAATAGTACAGGCTATTTAACATCACGGTATGACCCTTAGGAGCCGAGCAACGGGGGTGAAACCGCAGGGCATAGCTAGTAGCATAAGCATAGCATAATCAGCCTATAATGTTCCCACTGCTGGGACACAGGCCTCCTCTGTGAGAGGATGTGGGCCGTAGTCCACCACGCGGGCCCAGTGCGGGTTGGTGGACGTCACATGTCTTCGAATTTTTAGTTCTAGGACATGCCGGTTTCCTCACGATGTTTTCCTTCACCGTTTTTAGAGCAATAGTGATGAAACAAATTGCACTAAGTGCTTGCTCGGTTCCAACTGACGACTTTGGAGACCTTACAATTACGTCTCAGAGTAACGGATTCTCAAAATACCAGATTCTCAAATACCAAAATACCTACGCAATATACCAGATTTAGAAGTTTAAATCAAAATATTTATTAGGTAGGTACCTACATAATATAAAAAAATATAATTATGTACCGACCTACTTTTTGCGGCAAATAGATTGCATATTGCGCATTGTGCAATAAAATGCAGTATTCCTTTAATTTACCCGTTGCTTCCTAATAAAAGTCAACGCTGATTTAAAACTAACTCATTATCATCATTATTCACATAAATATCGAGGTAAATCTTATAAAATAAACATTTAAGTAGGTACCAATAAAATAAACCTACTAAAATTCCAATCGCGAAAAGCAAGATTAGTTCAATATTTCGCCGACAGAGGCACTGCTAGTCTTATCTAGTTTTCTCATCAGTCACTTGGAACCACATCATGTCTGTTTCGTATAAAATACAAATAAAACTCCTATTTATTGCTTAGAATACGGGAAAGGGAATTACTGATAGCATCTAGAAATATCAGGACTAAGTTACCTTTTTTGTAAAGGCTAACACAGCTATTCGATACTAGATGGCGATGATTTAAAATTTTAATATTAAGTTAGGTATTACGCTTTTGATTGCATAGCATAGTATTACATGGCCTCGATGTCTCTGATTCGATTCCTGAGTAAAGGAAATAATAAATCTAACATTAAAAATAATATTTTTATAACATACGCTACAATTAAATCCAAAATAATCAAATTAATTAATCGATACAAGACTTACACCAAGCCTGCCTCGATGGCCTAGTGATCGCAAGCGCGACTACTGAGTGTAGGGTTCTGGGTTCGATACCCGCGCAAAATGTTATTGGGTTTCTTCATTAGGAATTTCTCATTATCAGCCCGGAATCTGGATTCATGCCCGGTTAACTGCAATAAGCTCGCCCCATATACATGACTTAAACTAGCAAACCCGGCGAACTCCGTTTCGCCACCAGATTTTCCCGCTTTTCTGTTGAAATTTTCCTGAATTTTCTATATATTTATATTTGCTATAAACCTCACGAAGCCCAAGACCTTTCCAACGAATGCAAAACCGTGGAAATCGGTTCGTCCGTTCTGGAGTTATAGCGTCAGGAAGGAAAACCCGACTTATTTTTATATAGTAGATTTAACTGGGGAAATGTGAATGTATCATACACCTCTGCCTAACTCTTCGGAAAATACAGGCATGATGTTATATTATATTTAACTCGAAAGGTATGGCATAACTTTCAAGTTTAGCTCGAGTAGAAGCTTTTGAATTAATAATAGGTTGGGGAAAAAGTTTCTTCGCATTTTTTAAGAAAATTCAAAACATTTTTTAATAAAGTTTATTTACATTTAACTAAAATATGTAGGTACCATTTTGTTCGATAACTTTTTGCCATCTTGTAGGTAGGGACATGATCCCATTGCTATAGAAATTTTGGGACTTCTGGTCAAAATACCGCGACAAGTGGTCTTGGCAGTCCTCTCGTGATGTTAACCTGACACTACCTAAAGAATTCTGAAGAGACCGAAACAGGTGGAAATCTGAAGGTGCAAGGTCAGGACTATACGGCGGATGCATTAACACCTCCCAGCCAAACTCTCTTAATTTTTGTTTTTGGGTGGCTAAAGATGTGTGAGGTCTAGCGTTATCATGATGAAAAACCACACCCCTTCTGTTGATTAATTCCGGCCGCTTTCTCTCAACTTCTTGCTTTAATCTCATCAGTTGTTCGCAGTAGAGTTCAGAATCGATGGTCCTGCCTGGTGGTAACAGCTCATAATGAATAATGCCCTTCCAATCCCACCACACACACAGCATCACCTTGTTGCGAGTTAACCCGGGTTTCGCCACAGTCTGTGAAGCCTGACCGGCCTTTGACCACCTTTGCGCACGTTCTTGTCATACGTGATCCACTTTTCATCACCAGTTATCAGCTTCTTCAAAAATGGTTCGGTTTCATTACGTCGTAATAAACAATCACAAATGAGTACACGGTTCATTACGTTTCTTTCAGTGAGCTCGTGAGGTACCCAAATGTCGAGCTTTTTTGTGTACCCAGTATTTTTCAAATGCGCCAAAACTGTTTTGTGTCAATTTCCAGTTCTTCAGCTACGTCGTAACAACTGGTATGCCGATCTTGCTCCACTTTTTCAAAAATGGCATCCATTTTATCCGTAATAGGGCGACCAGAGCGACGTGCATCTTTGACATCAAAATTTCCGGATTGAAAACGCTCAAACCAAATTTGTGCTACTCTCACAGACACTACACTAGGTCCATAAACATCCCAAATTTTTTTCGCGGCTTGCGTTGCATTTTTACCTTTTTTGTAGTAAAATTTTAAAATGTATCGAATTTCTTCATTAGATTCACTCATCTTGACGGTACGAAAAACAAATGAAAATCACACATTTTCCTAATTTGAATTTGGAATGTTCTTTAAAATTTAAACTTTTAATGATACCAAAACCAGCCAGATACAAATAGTATAGCCAAAGAGATTTTATTACAAGTTCATACATACTATAATGCGAAAAGACTTTTTCCCCAACCTAATATATCAACCGCACTTGATCATACATTAATCACCATACATCAATACATCATAGGTACTTATCATAATAGGATGTATAAATAAAACCTCTATTACCATTTAAAAGGTAATAAAATGTTTCGTATAATGTGATGTGTGTGGTCCCCTCAGATCATAGAAACAAGGAGATGTGCCAAGGCGCTATCGAGCTTGATGCCTGATCTTGAGCAAATTGCTCATATTAAAAACGTACGCGCTGGCGACGAACCGAACACGATCGATGGTATAAATACAGTGTTTTAGTTTAGTGCTAGTGTTGAGTGACGATTAACAGTGTTAGATTGAGGGTGTGCGGAATGTTCAATGCGTGGGAGATCTTTTTATTCACAAGGAGCGCTTAATTATGCGCGTAATTGTGTTGAAAAAGGTACTAAAAGTGGCATCAGTTGTTCCCGTACTAATTTGCTATGATGGCATATCTCCTTGTTTCTACGATCTGAGGTGGTCCCCCATCGATAGCGATGTGTTATTGATGAGTCGTCGTTGCACTTTTTGTGTTAGTCACTTGTAGAACATAAGACCGAGACTGAATGACTATTTTTGAGCTGAAGTCGTGATAGGATAGGACCAAAACGTTAATAATGAAATCTGTAGCTGAATATAGGTAATTAATTGATCTAGTCTAGATCTAGACTTAGAACATTATTTTTTTTTGTATTTTAATCTCATGCTCCTTACGTGTCTTCTTGTTCTTGCCACATATAATTGAGCTTGTGTCAATTTGTGATTTGTGACGGGCTCAAAAAAGCCGAAGCCAAATCTTGCCACATATATTTGATCTTGTGTCAATTTGTGACGGGCTCAAAAATGCCGAAGCCTAATCTTGCCACATATATTTGAGCTTATGTCAATTTGTGAAGGGCTTAAAAAAGCCAAAGCCTAATCTTGCCACATATATTTGATCTTGTGTCAATTTGTGATGGGCTTAAAAAAGCCAAAGACAAATCTTGCCACATATATTTCAGCTTCTGTCAATTTGGGGAAACATACGATGGATCAACAAGATCCACTTTGAAAATATCAACGCCACTAAGCCGTGACATACTCAGATGTATGAAATTTGGAGCTAAATAAGGGGTTATTTTGATCTAGAATTTAGATATTCCAATATTGGTCGTGAATTTTTTTATTTGTAGGTATTGTCCCACGCATGGGAAAAGGCTATGATGCCCACATACTGATCAGTTGTTTGTAATCATTGCTGGGGAAATTCGAAATTAAATATATTTTTTTCAGATTTTACAATCAATCTTTATTTTAATACTACTTTTCTTAACATTAAAATATATTTAACAGCTATAAAAATATATTAAACTACCAAAACATTTAAGGCACATTATTTTTATATTTAATTTACATAAATATAGTAACATATTGATAACTTTGAATACTTATTTGATACGTTGTTGAATAATATATAAAACCGAGAATTAATTGTAAATATAAATCGGATATTTATAAATACACAAAAGAAGTTACTCTTTAAAATTACGTCTCTTTACTGACAATTTAACATGAAAGTAATAAAAATTAACGTTGAAATCCCCGATAAAGACGTCACATGAGGCTTACATATAAATCTCATGTAAGGTTATGTTCAGCGGTAATTCAACCTCTTTCAAAAACACACAAATTCAGAAGTACTTGCGGCTGTATTTTGGGGTTCGTTTGTTTTGCCCCCGGTCTCCTTTGGTCCCGTGTTGTTTGCACCCGATTCTGTTTAGGTACGATGAAATTCGAATCGGGTGCAAACAACACGGGGGCAATGGAAACCGGGGACAAAACAAACGAACCCGTATTTTGAACTGTTAAAGCCAGATCTGACGCTATGTTGGCTCCCCTGTCTGTCAGTTTTTTTCTTAAACGTTTTAGGTTTTCTTTTTTTTTATGTGTTAAAGAAATGCCTGAGATACTAAACAGTGGTGAAAGAGAATTAGTGCTGAAAGACAACATCCGATAGAAACGTTGTAACATAATTATTGAAATTCAGAGGAATCAATATAGCGTCGAAGAGAATTTTGTGAAACGCACTATATAGGTAGTAAATCCGTCTCTATTTCGATCTAGAACATTGATGGCATTAATACATCAAAATACAGCTGTAGTTACAGTGTAGTAGTACAGTTAACACACAAATTAGCTCTTCGTCAAGTATTCGGTGGCGATCTCTTTCCAGTCAGTTGGATGCAATTCTTCTGTTGGCTTCGATTTACGGATCTTTTTCAAGAGTTCCCAGCCTTTGGCTTTCTCTGTCGATGTTACGTAGGTGTTGTTGGGGTCCTGTTCCAGGGTGTAGGCGCCGAGGATCAGGCTCTGGACTAGGCGGGCTGAGATCAGCGTCTGTGAAGACAACAGGGAACTTTGATTTAACCCCACATTTTGTAATAAATTTATACTGACACGACTACTGCCATCTGTTGGCGAATAGCAGAACTACCAAAGCAGGTAGTTTACTACGAATTAATACTGCCACCTTTTGTCAAGTAGCAAAACAATCAAGAGAAGTAGTTTACTGAGAAGTGCTGCCATCTGTTATCGAGTAAACACAATACATACCAAATTTTTTTTATTCAAATGTTTTTATTATAGTATACCTTCAACAATCTGTATTCGTTGTCAGGCAGACGCCTGTTGACGGTGTAGCCAGCGAGCACGTATCCTCCGACGCGAGGGTCTCCGGTGATGAGCATCATGTAAGTCATGGTGATGGCCAGCTCGTACACGTAGTAGGAATACTGGATGTCGCCGAAGTCGATGATGCCGGTGATGCGGTAATCGGTTTTGCTGTTGAGTAATATATAAATGAAGATGATTGTGGAGGGCTGAAGGAAGAAAACACAAATAGTTTAGGTACCTAGTGCCGTAACTAGTGCGGTGCCAGCGGTGCCCAGGCGCAGGGCGCAGAAATAACCAGAGCGGACCAATTTTGGGTCATACATGGTAGTTACTAGCATACATACTTACAATAATCTGAAAAAAATAAAGCTTGTGGCATCCAATAAATACTCTCGATTAAAATTGGTTTGAACAAGATAGCTGCGTTAATAACTTTTTGAAATATTCATTTTCAGTTTTGCGTTTTGACAACCGAAAAATTAACTTTGTATTTCAAATTAACGTTTAACATTATATTATAATGAAATACAAACTTATATTTGCGGTCGGAAGACTGAAATACTTCTTGCTAGGGTCCATTTCAATTGAATTTGTTTATTTTGTAAACAATGTTAGTATGGCCAACTGTCAAAATTTGATGAATTTGTATAGAGAGTTTGTTTACATAGTTCTATTGAAATTGACCATACAGAACCCTAGACTGTGCGTGGTCCAACACGCTCTTGCCCGGTTTTGGTATCTAGGTATGCATTCCAACAACAAAAATTTTAGTAAATTGATGTTTTCGAGTAATTCTGCATACCCCACCACATTAGTGTTGAGTGTGAAGCAAGCCAGATAGTAAAATTAATAATCACTGAAGCCAAATAATTCATATTCCAAAACAAACCTACATACCTACTTAACTCACATCAATAAGATGCCCCTTTTGAATTTTAGTGCATACTTACCCTCAACACTGATGATTACATTTTAGGAAAATTATAATAGTGCCATCTATTGGCAAGTAGCAAAACAATTTTTCCAAGTTACAAAACTGCCATCTGTTATTGAGTAGACTATAATATTTTTAATATTATTTTTTGGAAGAAGTTCCTGCGGTAGGAATTAGAAATTGTCACGTAAGGAACAAGCGTTATGCCCCCACCATGGGACTCTTTCTCTCTTTTCTCTGTCTCTTTTTATTAAATTGATACGAGGCGTAAGGACTAAGGACGACAGCGGTCCCCCGACAGCACATGTTTTTTTTTTTAATAACTCTTCGTGGGAATGTTTTTTTTGTATATTTATAGGTGCGTTAACAAACCGTTATTTCAATGGTGTTTCATCATTTCAATCTCGTGATAAGATATTACGGGATGCCACTATCTTTGTAATAACGTGAAAAACAAACAAACTGATAATCTGATACGCTACCTACTTACACCTAAGAGTTTTTATTATTCCTAAATTATATAAAAAATATAGTTAAAAAACTAAAATACGACTAGGTACGACAAAAATTGAAGTGAAAAAGCGTGAAACAAAAAAATATTAGTCAGTAGGTAATAATACGGTGGCATGCAACCACAGCTATAGCGTGGATTCGGAAAAAAAATCTGCTGTTCCATACATTTATGTTCACATAACTCAACAAAGTGTATGGAGCAGCTGATTTTTTTCGCAATTTCAGGTTTGGTCCCATACTCCCATAGTAAAAGTTGTTCATAATAATGTGTACAATTACCTCTATTCGTATTTCGACTGACTAATAACCCTGTATATTCGACTGATTAAACTTATACCTTCGTGACATACTAACCTGCCCCCCGGCTTGAGTCCGACGAGCACGTTCATCTCGTTCACGTCCCCGTGGATGACGCCCTTCTCCAGCTCGTCCATCTGCGGCACCACCGCGTACTTGAACTCCTCTATCACCTGGTCATTAATTATTCATTATACAGAGCTCCAAATCTGCTATTGCAATTGTCACAATTGTGTCAGAATGGTCTCTTAATGACATCGATATTGTTGGTTTTGACCAATGACCAAAGCTTTTGACTTAGGTTATGACAGTTATGATGTCATTATGAGACCACTCTTACAGAATTGCAATAGCAGAGTTGGGGCCCAGGTATCCCACGGCTGTGCAACACAGAGGGAAAGTACTTTAAATATTGTAGGTAGGAAGTTTTGCTCCATGGAGACTTCACTTTATTTTTTAAATATATAATACTGTAGTCAATTTTTTTTCAAAAGTTACTTAAACTCTAAGCCACGTTTCATTTAATTCCGGTGGTATAAACCAGAGATGAGGGCTTGACGTCTTGGTAGTACTAGCCACCCTGCACTACGGAGGTCATTTAAACTGATCATATCATTGTAGTCCACGCGGACGGATTCGCGGGCAAAAGTCTATAGTAGAATAACAATGCAGAGTTTAGTAGAATAAACTATGTCGGAATTTACACCATGTACCTGTTTATTTTTGAGACTCCGATATTCAAAAATTTCAATCGTGAGGATGGATTTAAATTGTCGAGTGTCTGGAATCCAGTAGTCCGGTTGTGTAAAAACAACAAAAATCAAAAAGTGTCGTTTCGCGTACAGATACAGTGAGTGTCGTGTGTCGAGAACAGATCCGAGTGAATAGTGAGTTTGCAGACAGTGGTACTAGTATCGAGCGTAATAAACGAACTAGACGGAGGGTAGACCGCTTCGTCTGCCAATAACATCTACCCGCACGAAACAATCGACAGTTCTTCCGTGATCATGGCGCATGCAACTGCGCCGAAATATCGGAGTCTCAAAAATAAACAGGTACATGGTGTAAATCCCGACATGGTTTATTCTACTAACGTCAATAACCATGGAACTTTAAAACAATACAATGCAGAGTTTGTAAGCGATACAAACTAATCTATCTATCTATAGACTAATGTATCATGTACACAAACAAATTGCTTTAATAGATTAGACATTGCCCGCGACCGCGGTACACAGCGATTAACTGTAAACTTGACACACACATGATCCCTTTTAGCTAAAATATAATTATTTCAAACACTTGAGTTAGTAATAACTATTAAAGGAAATGTCGTGGCCGTAAGGTTTATTGACTATGTTGCGGGTTTAATGAGTAATAGGTACGGTACTTAACTTTTCATTGTCATAAGTATTTTCTGGGTTAATCTAACACGATATTGGTGCACGAAACCTTAGACTTAACCGCTGGACCACCGCATTTATCTACAAAATAATAAATCTAATAATTTGTGATCTTCATTCCGGCAGACGACAAGTTAAGACTAAAATCGCTAAGACGCAATTACGCAGTGACACGCGTGGTAATCTTTTTTCTCCTCATTCTGTTTCTTAATGAGAAGAGTGTTCAGCCTTGCAGTAGAAGAATTACAGGCTGGTTTTACTATGAAGTTTCCCTGAAGTTATACATAAGACTACACAAGAAAATCTCATAATATGACACTCTTTAAAATAGCTATACCGCAAATAGTTAGAAGACAAAACAAATACCTACCTAAAACTTTCAAAACTAGGGCCCCAAAAAAGAGACGCCGCATACAGGGTAAAATTAAAACCAGTGCGGATATTTTAGGAGGTGAAAGTACTCATGAATATGATCAACTTTTATCATGGGACCGACACTGAAATATGAAAAAAAAAAACAGCTGTTCCCTACAAAAATGCACCACAACACGATCAAAATGTATGGAGCAGCTGTTTTTTTTTTTTCATATTTCATTGTTGGTCCCATAATAAAAGTTGATCATATTCATGAGTACTTTCACCTCCTGAAATATCCGCACTGGTTTTAATTTTACCCTGTATTTGCTTAAAAATTCTGGGCTGAAACTTAGACCAAACATTCTGATTATAGATGGGCAAATCCACCCGATTTAAACCGATTAAAATGTGTTTTTGGTAAATATCCGATCATGGGTGTTTATTGGATGTTTATCGGGTGTTTACCAAAAACACCGGGTTTAAATCGGGTGGATCGATCTATAATTCTAATGAATAATGATGTAATGCTCACCTCCTCAGCCAGGTCCAACTTGTCCGCGTCCTTGATGACGTACTTGAACTTCTCAAGGTCAGGCACCTTCGACAGCATCCACATGTGCTCCCGGGAGACCAGCCCCGAGTGGTTGAAGTTCTGGGGACAAACACTTTAAATAATTGACTCTGTAGCGACAGCGACAACTTGTCAGTAGGTACCCCTATCATGAGTTTTTTGACGTTAGTTTCGTTAACGTAAGCATATTTTGAATTGAAAATTCAACAGTCCTAGAACATTTTAATAAAATTTTATACAATTTGCACATTTTTAAAAATACAGAGATATTAATTAAGTGTTTAATTTATATGAACGAAACTATACGTCAAAAAAACTCATAATCGGGGTACTGATGTCACTACAATACGTCATGAATCCTACAGCGCGTAAGCAAAGTTTTCGGCGCCAGAAACTCGACATCATCTGTCGGGGCAGTGGCCAGCCAGACAATACCACCTGGTCTGGCAGGAGGATCCTCCTTTTTCAATGGAGGGACATTCCACCTCGTCCCTCCATTCACCAATACTCTGTTATTAAATACTAGCTGTTCCCCGCGGTTTCACCCCCGTTGCTCGGCTCCTAAGGATCGTAGCGTGATGTTGAATAGCCTATACTATACCTCATAAATCTGGCTATCACATACAAAAATAATTTTTCGAATCTTACTGGTAGTTCCCGAGATTACCGCGTTCAAACAAACAAACTCTTCAGCTTTGTAATAAGTATAGATAAAAGAGATTTCAAAAACAACTGATGCGGGCGGGACTTGAACTCGCGAAGGATGCGGTAGCTCAGTTGGTTAGAGCGACGCCACGGTGCGGCAGAGGTCGCGATTCAAGCCCTGCCCGCGTCAATTGTTTTTGAAATCTCTTAATATTTAGAGGCGGCGCTCGGCCAGCGCGGCGAAGATAAGCATAACTAGCTATGACATGATTGTTTAAAATTCACAAAATATACATTTATAACTAACAATTGACAAACAACTAACAATTGTTTCCTCAAAATCAAGCGGAGCGAGACCAATCATTCATCTATGTTTTTAAATGTATATTTTGCGAATTTTAAACATGTTAAAGCCATGTTATGCTTATCTTAATGTTATTACATATTAAGACATTCCAAAAACAATTGACACAGGCGGGACTTGAACCCGCGACCTCTGCCGAACCGTGGCTAGCACTCCCACCAACTGAGCTACTGTGTCTTCGCCTGAATCAATTGAAATTTGGAATCCCTTCAATACGCCTCTTCCAATTCCGCCGATTCCAAATTTCAATTGATGCTATCGACTTGAAATTTGGAACAGTTATAAAAAATGCTTGCCCAACTTTATTGAAAATGAAAAAAGTCAAAAAATGTTTTTATTTTCATTGCAAAAGCGGCCGGAGTGGGGGTCCGAAATTTTAAAGTGGGGTTACTAGGTCAACTGACTTATCATATGAAAAGGCTTGATCTGCACATTTGAAATTATGTTTTATGTCTCACAGTTTTCGACATATGATGAAAAATGTCTGAAAAAATACCATTCCCCCCCCCCCTTATCTCCGAAGTTTGTGGAGCGAAAAATCTGAAATAATTAGAGTTGATAGGAATTGACTCAAATATTGCACCAAAAATAAAACGATGTTCCTAACTAGTGCAGTTTTTTCAAAATCATCAAAATTCCTTCACAAACAAACTTAGTTAAGCGGTCCGGTTTTTTTCACTTTGTACGTCTAAAACTGATACGGCACCCTCAGTGCGCGAGTGGTTTTTTTTATTATTGCATAGATTTCCATGTCTATCGTCGCCGTCGCTATCTCGATACCTCAATGTTCGCTCGCTATTTCTACATGGATGACGGTGCGAACACGTCGTCGGTTCAGTCGCACCTAAAAGCTCAGTTGCCCGGTTAGACAATTGAAGGACGATAATTTCGGCGAACCAATTTGACCAATCATGAGCCAGTTCACATCGATGCTTGCCGTCGACCGCGATGTATTGCTGTGAGGTATCGTTCGGCATGTGCCTGCTTGTCTATTTGCATACATTTGTTGTACATAGAGGTGACATCAAGATAGCGATCTAAACCGTGACCGCGAGGTATCGCAGATAGGCTCAGATCATAGAAACAAGGAGATAATGCCATCATAGCAAATTAGTACGGGAACAACTGTCGTCGCTTTTAGTACCTACATTTTTCAACACAATCACAAGCGCCCCACGTGAATATAAAGATCTCCCACACATAAAAAATTCTGCACACCCTCAATCTAACACTGTTAATCGTCACTCAACACTAGCACTAAACTAAAACACTGTATTTATATCATCGATCGTGTTCGGTTCGTCGCCAGCGTGTACTTTTGTACTGTGCTCAATCTGGGCAAATTAAAGCATCAAGCTCAATAGCGCCTTGGCACATCTCCCTTGTTTCTATGATCTGAGGCAGATAGGCATCTTCGGCATGATTCTACCCTAAGTCCCTAACTCACGGCCTTCACAGCCTATGGCGCTAGGCGCCGTTGCACAAAAGGCTAAAATCCTAAAAATTGCCACTACAGAATCTGACTGTAAAATTACACCTCATTGGATTTTATATCAGTTTTAAGATACTTAGTACCCATTATTGCTACTGCCTAACAGGCTTAATAAGCGTACCTAATCCTCATTTTTAGGGTTCCGTACCTCAAAAGGAAAAACGGAACCCTTATACACAGTGTGCACAGTCAGGTCTACCCAAATGTCCTCTCTGATGGTAATGTTCGTCGGGTCGTTGAGCTCCCTAAGTCTGGGTTGAGCTACCACGATACCCGGCACATGCGTACACAGTCAGGTCAGGTCCACTCAAATCTGTATGGCTCTTTCCTCTAAAGGCCATTTCAGACTAACCTGCATAGTTCTTACACAATTTATCTTAATTGTCTGGACTTTAAAAGAGACATCAACCTTTGAGTTTGTTTCGGTGTTTCTTCTCAAAGGTAGTCATATAGGAAACACCGAACTCATCTAGCTTCAAAAAATGTTTTGACGTGTAAAAGTGTTATTTTTAACCTATTTACAAAATAAATATCATTTATCATTTATTATTATCATTTATAGGATAACTTTGTTGTCCGCCGTCAGTCACCGGACCATAAGTAGAGCCATGTGCTCATAGATGACGCCACTAGAAGTATGCAGTAGCGCCATCTATGATCATTTAGCGGAACCCTTAGGGCGCGAGGCATACTCGCACTTGTCCGGTTCTTATTCTGTCATCGAGAGCATGGCGCATATCATTACCCCGTCAATCAGTCGCCACGAGAGTACCTACAACACAAATGGTTCAAACCTTGAGCTGTCTAACTACTATAGTCACGTAATGTAGGCTCTGTTGTGTAGTACAAACAATTGTTCATGAAATATACGTGTAACCGCAGCTATCTCTCGTGCGGAATAGGAATGTTAACTACTTTTTAGGGTTCCGTACCAAAATGGTAAAAAAGGAACCCTTATGGTGCGACTTCGTCTGTCTGTCTGTCTGTCACACCTGCTTATTTCAGCAACTACCTATGCTATCGACTTGAAATTTGGAACAGTTATAAAGAATGCTTGTTCAACTTTATTGCAAATGAAAAAAGTCCAAAAATATTTTTATTTTCATTGCAAAAGGGGCCGGAGTGGGGGTCCGAAATTTTAAAGTGGGGTTACTAGGTCAAATGACATATCATATGAAAGGACTTGATTTGCACATTTCAAAATATATTTTTATTTTATTTTATGTCTCATAGTTTTCAAATAATTAGACTTGATAGGAATTGACCCAAATATGGCACCAAAAGTAAAACGATGTTCCTAACTAGTGCAGTTTTTTCAAAATCATCAAAATTCCTTCACAAACAAACTTAGTTATGCGGTCCGGATTTTTTCACTTTATACGCCCAAAAATGATACGGAACCCTCGGTGCGCGAGTACGACTCGCACTTGGCCGGTTTTTTAGTAGTAGGACACTACCGTATTATGTAGGTACGATATTCTAAATATTATCACGGGGCCTGTGTCTATTCTGTACCGATTCGCCGCGTGATATCACCGCGAGAACTGACAATTTGTTTACGAACGTCACGGTGAGATTCTCCCTCGAACGTTCGCAAACAAATTGGCAGTTCCGCGGTGATATCAGGCAGCGAGTTGGTACAGAACTGACAAGATCCAAACAAAAACAGATGTAAAAAAGTCATCTAAACTAATATTGCGCTCCCTTCGGAAATCAGGATGGCAACGGACCGACTATCGTTTAAATTTAAAGTCCGTGAGCATATTCAAAAGAATCTGGCAGAATCATCATAGCGCTAATATTGTCCCATTATACTTTCTACTTCAGTGTATAAATATTTATCTTATATATTTGTCCACGCACTGAAGTGGCAACATTAAACACGGCGGATTTCCGCCCTGAGACAGCCGCGCTGCGCGCGCATCATCTGTTCTTCCTTCTTGTCCGTTGTAGCACGAAACGACATTGTTCGCGATCTATATTATTTTAATGTAAATTCTTTAGATGGTTTTCCACGAATAAACCAGCACAAATAATACAGTCCATTTATTCCCGCAAGGACCCTAACATATTTGTGCATATATCTTATTATAAAGTATATAATGCCTACTTATTTATTAAGATCTTGATGTATGTAACACTTGGTTTAAAATAAATGTTTTTGATTTTGATTTATGTATCTATTTATATAATCATATTATTTTTATGGTTTTATACATGTATGCATGTAAGTATATCTTTGTAGTATAATTTGTTTAATCCACAATAAATTTTCAGAATTGCACCTACCACTGTTTGTCTCTGCATCACCCAAAGGTCGACAGGTAGAAAATGCTTAAGGCATTAAGTCCGCCTCTGTACATGTGTGCTTGAAGTATTAAATAAATAAATATTACAAAAGAGTAAAGATTTAATTGTTTGTATGTTTGTAATGGATAAACTCAAAAACTACTGGACCGATTTTAAAAATCCTTCATCAGTAAAAAGCTAGATTATCACTTTGACACACACTTTTTATCTCGAAAAAATGCACAGTAGGTGCCTGTGTGGGCCACGCTATTTTTTATACAAGAAAATTTATATCTCCGTCAACAAGCTACCAGGCTAACATAAACCCATAGATCTCACCTGCAGCTTATTATCCAAGTTGGCAACGAACTCTCCCAGCTGATAGAACAGGGCCTCAGACTTGGGAACTCCTTGCAGCAGCTCTCCGGGCACGTACTCCAGCAGTCTGACAGCGTGGGGCTTGCCATTGAGGGTCTCTATGGAGTGCAGGTGGCCGTATACATTGCGGATGGGTTTCGGGCACGTGATCGAGCGGGTTCCTGTAGGAGAATCAAATTACTAGCTGTTACCCGCGACTTCGTCTGCGTGACAATAGATGAAAAGTAGCCTATGTGCTTTCCCAGATTCTAAGCTACATCTATGTTAAATTTCATCCAAATCTGTTCAGCCGTTTCAGGGTGAAGGAGTAACAAACATACACCCCTCCCCCCACAACCAAACTTTTATAATTTTAGTGTGATGGAGTATAGAGTTTACATGATAGGATTCAAGTACAAAAAGGAATCTTTCAACCATGATAGGTGATGAATTCTTTTAGTAATTACATGACCTGATTGCACACGATTCGTGGTTAAAAGAAACTGATTATTATAGGTATGCTCAATGACTCCTAGAAAGGAAGATATCTATACTTATAATAAGAATGTAAATTTCACGTGTCTGTACATTGCATATATTTGCATAAAAATAATATGGGGGACTAAGAATAACTAATAAAGTAAATTTCTATCATTTTTAGAATTAATGTCTGTCTGTTTGTCTGTGTGTTTGAACACGCATCAAATCAATACTACTGAATTGATTTTGAGGAGTTAACAAGAAATTTATAGGCAATATCTTGAGGTAACATTTAGCCTTTATTTCATTAAAATCGGTCCACTCTATCAAAAGTTATTACAAAAAGTCTAACAGTCACACAAGTAACTTTGCTCACAAGTATTAAGCCGGCTCTGCATATGTAGGTATTTGTTCAATCCAATCACCGTATCCGTATCGCCGACGCGTATCATATGAGTAGTGATACGTAATCATGATACGTGGTCTCTATAGTGCCGCTCTGATACGATACGCGATACGGCCCGTTCCATCTCGATTCGGTTTTTGTCCGATTAAAGTCGGATCGGGCAAAATAAATACATATGTGGACCCGGCATTACGTGGTCAGTGGCGCCACGAGTATTTCAAACTTTCAAATCAAGAAATGGTGACAACTGAAACGTCATTGGACAACTGTTAAAATAAATTAATGTGGTCTTTTTACTAATAAATAATGAAATGTTAGATATGTAATATTTTTTTACTTTAAATCAATGAGGTATGATATAAAATATATTATTGTATATTTATCATTGCTATAAATCATAAAACACAATCATTTTGCAAATAACGTAAGTCCAAATTGTTATTGTTGTTGCTTAGCAACAGAGACCAATCATAATTTAATCTATGCGTTGTTGTAAAAATAGATAGAACTTTTTGATGTAAAATAAATGTAACCTCCTTGATTTCAAATCAAGAAAAGTCCTTAGAGCATATAGCCCTGGAGACGTATAGCGGTGAATCACCGAATAACATTTTCTACCACTTCTTGCGGGGGGCGAGGTGAACACGTATAATAGCACTCAACGAAAATTCGACAAGCACATACAGATACAGACTTACAGATTGTACATAAATAATACCATGTAGGTGCATAATTATAATATACTTACCATGTGATAGGAAATTTCATGGTTTCGCAATGTGAAGCAGCAGACCGCCTTTTACAAGAGGAAACTAGACAATTAACCATTTTCAAAATACAAAATGACAGCTGTCGCGCATGTCTTAGTTTTCATATGGCCAAATCACCTCGCGCCCGCAAAAGTGGTAGAAAAATAAAATAAGTCCTCTTGAGATACAGATAGTTACTTGATGAGTAGATAGATACTCGACCTCCCAATTGAACGCAATCCCGTAGAAAGGGCACATATTAGGGTCTAGATTAATTTAATGTCTCAAAATGATATTGTTTTCCGAATTTAGGTAATTATAGTTGATTACTAATTGATAGATAGTTGGTAACGGGCATCTGGTGGTAGGTGTTGCGTGGTGATGATTGGTGATAGATGATATCAGATAGATGGTGTGTCGTGAAAAATTAAGGGTAATATTGGTACTGATACTACTGATTGATACCTACTGTGTGGTGGTTCGCATATTTTTTTTGTTTATCGAATGAAATAACGACCTAATATTATTTTCCGACTTCCACGCGGACGGAGTCGCGGGCACAGCTAGTTCATAATAAAATTAGCCCAAAATAATAAATTATAGATCTCATTGGTTCTCTCCGAATGGCTGACAGCTTACAATAAACTAACTTATATGAGGCATCTTAAGAATTATTTGTATAAAATCTTGGGACAAACTTAAATTGAAACCTAAAGAAATCACTGAGAATCCTCACTTACCCAAAAAATTCATAATTTCATTCTGGGCTTCAATAACATCTACATTCTGCGAGTCCAAGGAGTTCATAATCTTGAGCACGTACCCGTGCTCGCTGTGGGAGGTGATCAACGGGTTCTTCACATTAGGATCCTCCACAATCTTGTAGTTCTTGTCGTCATAGCCATTCAGTTCTGACAGCTCGAGAACTGATATGCCGTAGAGCCGTTCGACCAACAGTTTGACTCCGTCGTGGTCGATGGTTGGGCGGATAACCACGCCTGGTTCTAGGGTGCTTGCCATTATTTCTGGGGAGGAAAGAGGGTTTAGTTGAAGGTGTTAAGGGAGGAAATAAAAACCTTGCAGATCATCAACAGGGCGAGCTGATCGTTGAGAGTCCAGGGATGGTTACGGAGGTGGTTTTATCGGAACCGAAGTCGGAGTCGGAACCGGGATTGAAGTCGGAGTCAGAGCTGGTGGCAGAAGAGAGATGTGTTAAGGGCAGGTCTGCATAATGCATGCATGCATAATCAGCCTATAATGTTCCTACTGCTGGGACACAGGCCTCCTCTGTGAGAGGCAGTGGACGGCAGTCCACCACGCGGGCCCAGTGCGGGTTGGTGGACGTCACATGTCTTCGATTTTTTTTTCTTCTAGGACATGCCGGTTTCCTCACGATGTTTTCGAGCAAGTGATAATTAATTTCTAATACGCACATGACTCCGAAAAGTCAGCGGTGCGTAGCTCGGGATCGAACTCGAACCATTCGCCGTGGGAGGCACATGATTAAACCACTAGGCTATCACTGCTTATTAGGCTGTCACTGCTTATTAATGGCAGGCCTAATAAAATAAAATAGTAAAAACATTATTTAGTCAGACTCTTTAATCAATTAAAAAATAATTGAAATTATTGCCGCCGTGCGCTATGCTATCCGCAATGCTTCAACCTCCGATAAAAAGCTCCGATTTAAAAGTATCGGAGCCGAAGTCGGAACTGGCGGTGTAAATCAATTGGAAGTTCTAACTTATCGAAGTCGGAGTCGAAGATCCGTAACATCCCCGGTTAGAACTACTCAACGACGGGCAAATTGACGACGTCGATTGGCTACACGCTCATTCGACCTCGGTAATAAGCTCGTCGTCTAGACTGTCAATAATACTACGCAATACTTTAGGTAAACTAGTTTCAACCAATCAAATGCCTTTAAATCTATGCTCACGGCGAGATCTGTGCTTGAGTATCGTTCTGCAATATGAGCGTTTATACAGGGTGGCAGGTTAGACAGTGGAAATATTTTAAGGGGTCATTGTACTCATCATTATGAACAACTTTTACTATGGGACCAAAACTGAAATCGCGAAAAAGAAATCAGCTGTTCCATACATTTTGTTGAGTTATGTGAACATAAATGTATCGAACAGCTGGTTTTTTTTTCGCGATTTCAGGGTTAGTCCCTTCGTAAAAGTTGTTCATAATGATGAGTACAATGACCCCTTAAAATATTTCTACTGTCTAACCTGCCACCCTGTAGAATTGCATATGTGTACAGCAATTAAATAAATTATTCTTAGACGTAAGAAACAAGACCATAACAAATTGTTCGTAACAAGCCGGCGCTACTCATCAGTAGGTAATATGCAGAGGTTAATAACACGTTTCTAGGTTGGCGACAGAATGACATATTGTTATGCACAATTGTATTAAGATGATAGATACTGTAGTACCTAAGTATGGACAAACCGTCCGTCTAGTTAACATGAATACTGTAATTTGAAGATCAGATAAAGCCGATGAAGGCAAAGGCAAATGAAGATAGCTGAGAAAAATGTGCAAGATTTCTGAAAGATTCTGAGTACTTATGTTTAAGATGTTTAGTCCCATGTACTACGGGAGAGATTTTTTCAATGGAAAACCCAATAACAGTGCTCGATCCGGGTGCGTATTGAGAAACCATGGTGGTACTCAGAACCGGGGATATCAGCACCACGCAATCTACAGGGTAAAATTAAAACCAGTGCGGATATTTTAGGAGGTGAAAGTAATCATGTAATCAACTTTTATTATGGGACCAACACTGAAATATGAAACAAAAAAATCAGCTGTTCCATACATTTTGATCGTGTTGTAGTGCATTTTTGTAGGGAACAGCTGATTTTTTGTGCTTTAGTGTTAGTGCTATATTTAAGCAGGCTCTGTATGTTGCTCGCGATTTCTTCTGCGTGAAAATGGATGAAAAGTAATTGGTCAGATTTCAGGTTTGTCATGGCCATAGGTGAATCGTACTGTCGACAATCTATTCAACAGAGAAACAAGGCCATAGGTGAATCGTACTGTCGACAATCTATTCAACAGAGAAACAAGGCCATAGGTGAATCGTACTGTCGACAATCTATTCAACAAAGTAACCAGGCCATAGGTGAATCGTACTGTCGACAATCTATTCAACAGAGAAACAAGGCCATAGGTGAATCGTACTGTCGACAATCTATTCAACAAAGTAACCAGGCCATAGGTGAATCGTACTGTCGACAATATATTCAACAGAGAAACAAGGCCATAGGTGAATCGTACTGTCGACAATCTATTCAACAGAGAAACAAGGCCATAGGTGAATTGTACTGTCGACAATCTATTCAACAAAGAAACAAGGCCATAGGTGAATCGTACTGACGACAATCTATTCAACAAAGAAACAAGGCCATAGGTGAATCGTACTGTCGACAATCTATTCAACAGAGAAACAAGGCCATAGGTGAATTGTACTGTCGACAATCTATTCAACAAAGAAACAAGGCCATAGGTGAATCGTACTGACGACAATCTATTCAACAAAGAAACAAGGCCATAGGTGAATCGTACTGTCGACAATCTATTCAACAGAGAAACAAGGCCATAGGTGAATTGTACTGTCGACAATCTATTCAACAAAGAAACAAGGCCATAGGTGAATCGTACTGTCGACAATCTATTCAACAGAGAAACAAGGCCATAGGTGAATCGTACTGTCGACAATCTATTCTTCAGAGAAACAAGGCCATAGGTGAATCATACTGTCGACAATCTATTCAACAGAGAAACAAGGCCATAGGTGAATCATACTGTCGACAATCTATTCTTCAGAGAAACAAGGCCATAGGTGAATCATACTGTCGACAATCTATTCTTCAGAGAAACAAGGCCATAGGTGAATCATACTGTCGACAATCTATTCAACAGAGAAACGAATGTCGGAGAACTGTTTCAGAATCAGCCTGTATATTCTGTACCGACACGCGCGTGTATCACCGCGAGGACTGCCAATTGGTTTGCGAACGTTCGAGCGGAATCTCACCGTGACATTCTCCCTCGAACGTTTGCAAACAAGTTCTCACGCGGCGTATCGGTACAGAATGGACAAGCGAGGAATTACTATTCAGTCTGTGCCCGAACAGTGGACACAGCTAATCACATGATGGAAAAAGTCGGAAAAATAACATAGCGTGACAATATTTTGCTTCACAATGTTGTTATTACATCCTTAACAAGTCAATAAAGGATCTGTTATTTAATGGAGTCAACAGTAGCCATTGACTTGTGTTGACTCGGCTATTAATAGGTCGCGAGGGTGGCGCCGTGCGCGGCCGCGTGCCTCAACTAACGTCACATGATTGCATGAAGTTTTTTTATTTTTTTACTGCTTTAAATGTGACATATGTAATGTAGTTTTTTTTACAGATGTGATTTATTTTTCTGATTTGATTTAGGTTGTGTAAATAACAATTAATTAGTTTAATTGATTTTTATGTTGTTTTTCAGTAAAAAAATAGTTAAAGTTCTTGGTTGCATAATAACTAAACACGAGTTAATACCTGTTTTTAAATATAAATAACTAAGGATTAAGGTTTCGTTGTTTTTTTCGGCGGGTAGAAATAATAATTATTGTCTACTAAATTATATATTTTGAAACAATGTGTTGTAAGTCCTGGGTAGTTTAGAATTAGAAATAGGTTTAGTAAATAAAATTGGATTAAAAAACATAACTTTATGTAACACAAAATAAAGTAAACAAAACTCTGATTAGGTAACATTTACCTACCAGTCAATTAAAAAAAATATATACATAATACTTAATTCAATAATGAAAACAAGAGTGGCGTTGATGTAGACACCTTTAGATAATCACAAAGCAAATAAACAAAACTCACCACAAAAAATACCTAAAAACATTTTTAACACACCAAAAAATATTCCAAAATAGGGTAAAAGTCAACAACAGCTCACCTCACAGTTCACAAGTGGTCAGCGCTGTCAACAGTCAACAACTGAGCCGAGATGAGCATACAATGTACTACTACTGATAACATGAGATCAATTCATATTACGTGTGGCTGTCGCTATTGCTATCACGATGGCAATTGATTTAAATTTTTAAGACGAGTGTGACTGGAATACTTAAAAAATACCGGCACGGTTGGTACAGTGGCTGAGTAGTCAGATACAACGCTACGTGTCGCAAGTTTGGTACCCGCACAGAACAAATATTTTTGTATTTAATAAATGGCTTGCGTTTGACCGCCATCTCGCCTGATGTTAAGCGATGATGCGGTTATTTTTAATGATTTACAGATGTTCCAGGTCTGAGTGTTTGTGTACGTGATTTTTTTTTTACAAAGTCTTAATTATCTAGTATAAAAAAAGTCGCTTCCTGCTGTCTGTCTGTCCCTTTGTATGCTTAGATCTTTAAAACTACGCAACGGATTTTGATGCGGTTTTTTTTAATAGATACCTAGAGTGATTCAAGAGGAAGGTTTTAGTATCAGCATTGCACCCGTGTGAAGCTGGGACGGGTCGCTAGTCAACAATAATAAATCTCGTTAGGCAACCAACTACTAAACCAGGTTAAGGAATATACAGGGCGGCAGGTTAAACAGTGGAAATATTTTAAGGGGTCATTGTACTCATCATTATGAACAACTTTTATTATGGGATCAACCCTGAAATCCATCAATGTTCCATACATTTTGTTGAGTTATGTGAACATAAATGTATGGAACAGCTAGTTTTATTTTCGCGATTTCAAGGTTGGTCCCGTCGGTCAAGTAAAAGTTGTTCATAATGATGAGCACAATAACCCCTTAAAATATTTCCACTGTTTAACCTGCCGCCCTGTATACCTATACAGAATTAATACAGAACACGACTCGTATTGTTATGTTCCTCTGTTGAAGTCCTGACTCCGGTGGTCAGGTCTCTATAGAGATGAACTTCCCAATTAGTAGTTCAATTAGGTATAATAGCTATCGACTTAGTAAGTTATATCAACTTACATGAATGTTGTTAATGCCTAAAGAAAAACGTAATGTTGTTTAGATAGGTATTTGAAGCGGTGAGCGAAGTAAATCAATATTTTTTTTATAAATGATTCAGCAATGAATTTCATAATTTAATGCTTTTCTTGCGAAGCCAAGCTTCGCACGGGTGCAATTTAATTATGTATGTGGCGAATCATGCACATAATCTTTACTCATGAAATTCTCTAAATTATAGTAAAAATCACATTTAAATAAATAAAGTAATTTAGATTAAGCGAGTACTAAGCGAATAACTACCACGTTCAATATTACTTAGAGATTTACATTAATGATTGTATGCCCCCTTTTATAGCTTTTCCTAGCTGTAATGCAGATATTACTCTTTCTTTTTCGAAAACTTAAATACCTAATAGGCGATTCGCACACTACACCGCATCACGCAGCGTAGCGCTAGTGCGTGTTCTTACGTTGTTTGCAAGTATATGTGTTTGTATAGAAAACACGCGTAGTGCAACACACAGAAAACGCATTTTGCATTTTGCTCGATGCTTCTTCGCCACGCACCCTGCAGCGTAGCGTGGGGCAGTGTGTGTTTCGCCTTAGCATCTAAACTCTTTACGCACACGTAATAGGCACCGTCTCGGTCTCTATCTGCCACCGTTCGTGACTCTACGTTTGACAGATTACAAGACTACGGCTCTACACTTCTTATCATTATATTACAGATACCTATATGCATGTACCTATATACCTACCTATTGTTTATTTAAATATTACGTGAATAGAAATACAGGTAAGTTCTCTATTTTCTCTTAAAAATGAACAGAGAGTAGATAGGTACCTACTTTTTATACAGTAATGAATAGTGGTAGTGAAACATTGTCTATTATCTTGGCACAGTTTAAAGAAATGGATTTATAGACTGTGATCCTGGAGAAACTTTCTTTCGATACTGTAGGTACCTCAGATCATAGAAACAAGGAGATGTGCCAAGGCGCTATCGAGCTTGATGCCCGATCTTGAGCAAATTGCTCATATTAAAAACGTACGCGCTGGCGACGAACCGAACACGATCGATGGTATAAATACAGTGTTTCAGTTTAGTGCTAGTGTTGAGTGACGATTAACAGTGTTAGATTAAGGGTGTGCGGAATGCTCAATGCGTGGGAGATCTTTTTATTCACAAGGAGCGCTTAATTATTCGCGTAATTGTGTCGAAAAATGTACTAAAAGTGGCATCAGTTGTTCCCGTACTAATTTGCTAGGATGGCATATCTCCTTGTTTCTATGATCTGAGGTAGGTACCTATAGCATGACTAATACCGCTTGTAGGACAGTGAGGGTTACAAGACTTTTTTTTGCTCTCGGTGTGGAAATCCTCATGAATGTCTCCCGCCATGAAATGGCTGGAGAGCGTCTGTCAGACTCTAACCCCATTACTTTAAGATGCCTCTTAACTTTAACCACTGATTAAATATAGGTAGGCACAACTATCCTTATCATTTGTATGACAATGAATAGAGATGTGTAAAACCTGTTTAATTTAATCATCGTTTATAAGTAAGGGGGAAGGTGCCTACTAACGACCCAATTTGACGAAACTTTCTTACTTTGCAGCTAACATAAGTAGTGTAACCCTTGGACCTATCATCTCAAACAGTTAAGTACGAATGGTCAATTGAGAGAAATGGGTTAACCGCTCGCTTTTGAGGGGACCGACTCGAATACGAATTACGATATGCTGATCGAACTCCCACGGTACTGCCACAAGTGATGGGATAATGCAAGAAAACATGACGGATGGGATCCATAATTTCTAATAATAACCCTTCCCTTTGGCTTTGCCGAAGTCAGGTAAAAAGAAATCGGATAGCGCGGTTTTTGCTCAGCGTTCTTTCTGACTTTTATTCTTTTTGCTCGGCACCAAAGGGTCGTAGCGTGATGTTAAATAGCTTATAATATTCCTGATGAATCTGGCTATCATATACAGAAATATTTATTCGAATCCGAATTAGGTAGTTCTAGAGATTAGCGCGTTTTAACAAACAAACTTCAGCTTTGATAATTTCCTTCAAATTCTGAATTATTTTGTGTATCTAACTTTTGTTGAAGATCCAAAAATAAAATGATGAATTAATTCAACAGTCTCACTTTAACGGAGAAGATCAGTTAATCCTTTCCTTGGCGACTTGTAACAAAAATAATGGAAAAATATGCGCTATTACAAACATCTGAATTATTTCATTGGCTACACTACACAAGTTTTGGGACAAGAATAATAAAGTGATCACGACGTGAGGTGTTAGTTGTTATCTCTATGTCGTAGTCCGATCGTATAATTCGGCAGATCATGAAATTCCTGGGCATTTCATGAAGCGCCGCCATTTCATGATTTGACCAGCTAACACCCGCCATATCGTTCAACACTCATCGTTTGACGATTTGCTTAGCGATGTTTGAGCATATGATTTCTATAACCTAAAAATGTGATATAATTAAGTACGTACTCATAAATAAATCTAAAACCAATATAAAATTAAGAAATCAGACGAAAACATTAGAAAATTATTATATTTCGATAAAGATAAATAACTACTTGGGTAGGTACACTTGTTTATCAACAAATACTAACCTCTAAAATACGTGTAGACGTCTATGATTTTGTCACATTGCGCATAGAATCTGCGTGACTAGCATAAAACTCATGGAGCTGATGTTCATATTTTTTCTTATATATGCACTTTTATTTTCAATCACTTTCATTATCACGGCTATTTTATACGTACAAGATATTATTTTTGTGACTCCGCCATGTTGCACGCAGTAAACAAGGCTGACAGCGCGGATACAGCGCCATCAACGGCGAAAAATGCAACTACGATGTGCCTAATTTTTAACTGGGAATATCGACGAATAGGTTGTTCTCGTCGATCTGCCGTATGTTCTATTAGGCACATCATGATATGTCTGGCCTTATCATGAAATGGCGGCGTGCCATGAAATGCCCAGGAATTTCATGATCTGGCCAATTAAACGATCGGACTACGACATCTACATCATGACAATAAGGTTGTTAGCACGTCGGCGACAGACGATGTTTTGTTGGTTCGAAGCTCAGATCATAGAAACAAGGGAGATGTGCCAAGGCGCTATCGAGCTTGATGCCTGAACCTGAGCAAATTGCTCATATTAAAAACGTACGCGCTGGCGACGAACCGAACACGATCGATGGTATAAATACAGTGTTTTAGTTTAGTGCTAGTGTTGAGTGACGATTAACAGTGTTAGCTTAAGGGTGTGCGGAATGTTTAATGCGTGGGAGATCTTTTTATTCACAAGGAGCGCTTAATTATGCGCGTAATTGTGTCGAAAAATGGACTAAAAGTGGCATCAGTTCTTCCCGTACTAATTTGCTATGATGGCATATCTCCTTGTTTCTATGATCTGAGGTTCGAAGAGATTCTCACTTAGCAATTCTTTATACTGCAGTACACTCAAATTGCACCAGTTACCTAAAATCAGACTATTCGGTACCGATACTCCACGTGATATCACCGCTAGAACTGTCAATTTCTTTGCGAACGTTTGAAGGAGAATCTCACGGTGAGATTCTCACTCGCACGTTCGCAAACAAATTGCCAGTTCTCCCGGTGATATCACACGGCGTGTCGGTACAGAATAGAGAGGAGCTTAACATAACACATTGCAAAAAACGGGCAAGAGCGTGTCGGACCACGCACAGTGTAGGGTTCCGTAGCAAGAAGCATTTCAGTATTTATATGAAATACAAAGTTATTTTTGCGGTTGTCGAACTCAAAACTGAAAAAACTGAAAAAAGCTTGATTTTTTTCAGATTTTTCGATAGCGCGGTTGGAAAATTACAGGGGGGGACACATTGTTAACGACTTTCGGAGCTTCTAGTTCAATCAATACCTATTATGCACTTAAATAAAAAAGTCATTAAGAAACCTCTATATTATTATTTTCAACGACCTATCCAATGGGGACTGATACTTAAGATCAACAGTCATAATATCAGCAGTTAAAACATCAACACCGTAAGACCAACGGTTCAAAATCTCAACACTTCAGAATGTCAGCAGCTTAAGTAAGTCAACAGTTCACCAGACCAAAGTTTAAAATCTCAACTTGGAAAGTATTAGGTAAATACTAATTATATTAATGTTATGCATGTTTTACTATAAGGAGACAGTATTTGTCGAGGGGTGCATGTAGGTACTTACATACTTGAGTAATTACACAATATATTAAAATCCTACTAATATTATAAACGTGAAAGTTTGTGAGGATGTATAGAGTAACAAACATCCATTCATACATCCATACATCCTATAAAAGACCGGCCTATAAAAGACATCTACTTGCGAAGTTACATAGAAATTGGTTATGAACTGTAGATTTGACGAGGGTGTGACAGACGAACAGACGGACAGACAGACGGACATGACGAAACTATAAGGGTTCCTAGTTTTACTACAGAACCCTAAAAATAGTAGCAAGAAAACTAGGTAGGTTTACTTATATTTTTTTAACTAGAATATTCTGTTGTGACATTCACTTGTTATTGTTTATGTTTTTCGAATTTATCGGAAAGTTTCATCCGATCACTCATGAATGTCATGATAGGAAAATGTGATGCTGAGATGTTTTATCAATTATTATCAATCATATCTAGATATCTACCTACCTTTACCTACTAATACCTTCCTTTTATTGAGGGTGAACGACATTGATAAATGATAAATGATATTTATTTTGTAATTAGGCTAAAAATAACACTTTTACACGTCATAACATTTTTTTTAAGCTAGATGATTTCGGTGTTTCCTATATGACTACCTTTGTGAAGAAACACCGAAACAAACTCAAAGGTTGATGTCTCTTTTAAAGTCCAGACAATTAAAATAAATTGTATAAGAACCATGCAAGTTAGTCTGAAATGGCCTTTAGAGGAAAGAGCCATACAGATTTGAGTGGACCTGACCTGACTGTGCACGCATGTGCCGGGTATCGTGGTAGCTCAACCCAGACTTAGGGAGCTCAACGACCCGACGAACATTACCATCAGAAAGGACATTTGTTAACATACATGTGTTAACTATTTTATATAACTTCTTGGAATAAATAAATAAAAAAAAAAAAAAAAAACATTTGGGTAGGCCCCCTAAAGTACTCAAACTGTCAGACTGAACTTGAGATCACATATTGAGACTACTTATTTGAGATAGGTAGTAATTTATTTGATGACTATTTATATTAATAGACTAAGGCTCGTATTACAGAACGATACTCGAGCACAGATCTCTGCTTGAGCATAGATTGAAAGTAGTTTCAACCAATCAAATGGCTTTAAATCTATGCTCAAGCAGAGATCTGTGCTCGAGCATCGTTCTGTAATACGAGCCTTAGGGTAGCTCTAGATCAGTGGTTCCCAACCCTTTTTTAGGGTCTGAACTTCAAAAGGAAAAACGGAACCCTTATAGGATCACTATTTTGTCCGCCAGTTTACTATTTTTAACAAGGGACCATTAGGACCTTTTCATTCGGTGTGATGTCAAAAAAATAATTTATTAAGCAATATAAGTTTGTTGCGCGGACGTCGTTTTCGTGGACCATCATTTAGTTCCATGACACCACGGACCACGTTGAGAACCACTGCTCTCTAAATAGATTTACATCAAATCTTTCTACTAAGTAGGTACACAATTTTTCTTTCATTTTAGCCCTCCACTTAAAATCATTATCGCGGGTGAAGAGCTTTTCTAGTAAACTTGAAATTATTGTATTTGTGTTTAGCGCCATCTAGCGTATAATTACATTACTAACTAGTCACTCAGTACAGTAACTTGCTTTGTGATTATTTAAGCTACTCAACAATAGATGACGCTATAAGAAGGCTTGAGTAGATAATCTATTGATCAATAGATGGCAGCACTAGTCATAAAGAAAATTATTTCCGAGGCAGCTGAAACATTTAGGTATGTCCAGTCTATTATTAATTTGATAGTTTTTGTTAGGTACCGTACCTATTTTTTTTTAAATACCTATCAGTCATTAAAAGTCATATCATATATTTTAAATAATAAAACACGTAAAAAAGTAAAAAAAAAACAGCTTTTCTAGGTATCCCGATTTAAAAACCAAAATCCCGATATATTTTACCTACGGCTCCGCCCCGAAAATTGGCATATTGGACCTGGGAACACTCGTCACCATACACCATCAACCAACCGGTGATGTCAACAACACTGCCTATCCCTACCGAGTACAGGCGCGATAATAATCATTGAATTTCACACCAAGATCAACCTCAGAGGCAGAATTAAAAACAAATTAAAACACGGCACACTCGATCGCCTCGCTACCCCTTCTGCAAGCCCTCTAATTGGCTCGGCAACTAATCCACGCCACGCGACTTACTACAAAAAAACTAATTTAGATGGTAGGTTTTAAATGTGTGAGTTTGACAAGTGATCGGGTGATGGATAATCTTTCTTATATTGACTGACGGCACGCTTAGCATGACCGAATCCATCTCTATTCTACCAAAGAATAGACAAAGTTCTTTCTATCCAACTCGTTATCTCTTCTGCCTGGACACGCGGCGACCCGTGCTTGGTTTATCATGCGGTTAAAAGGTTACCGGTTAAATCTCTAACCCATATTTTTGGTTAATCTTAATGCAGGGTTGACCCTATAATACGGCTACCGTTACCGGTTAATATTGCTGATTAACCCGAATGAAATAGAACAAAATTGAAAAAAAGGAACAAAAATTAACTCTATGCGTGAACCGGTTATTATTAGGCTGATTAACCCAGAATACGGGTTAACCTTTATGCAAGGTTTCTCACGTAACCCAAAAAAAATAACTCGGGTTAATCATGCCATGCAACCACGCATGATCATGCGTGCTTGGTTTATCTTATTTTTAAGGCGCTATTAAGCTTGACGCTTTAGTTTGGTCACATTGATCATAAAAACGTACACGGTGGCGACCGACGCCGCCGCGACACGGTCCGAACGCGATCGATGAAATAAAATTTATTTCATCGATCGCGTTCGGTTCAGTGTCTTAGTTTATTTCTAGTGATGAGTGACGAATAACAGTGTTAGATTGAGGGTGTGCGTAATGTTTATTAAGTGGGAGATCTTTTAATCACAAGGAGCGCTTGTATTTGTAACGTAAACTGTTTTTTTTTATTTTTATTTATTTATTACAAGAAGTTACATAAAATAGTTAACACAATTCATCTGCCAAACTGCAGTGCAGTTCGTCGGCAGTGTTCTCGTGGACATACATGTTATTTTCTTGACAATGTTTATTGACTTAACTAACTTATTAATAGATAGAAGTAGGTACATACTCAATCAACAACCAATCAACATTGGACAAGAGGTACCTGATACGCCTTCCTCCGATAAATCCAATTATCACGTCTAAAACGCTCGGGGAATTCAAGATTTAAGCAAATAGGTAATGCTTTTCACTTAAACCCTGAATTCCTTTCCTGCTTGACTAATATGGGTATACATCCCACATCTAAAAGTGGTGACAGTGGTTCCCGTACTAATTTGCTATGATGGCATTACATATCTCATTTTTTCATTGATCTGAGGTGTGGATCTCCAAGTATCGGCAATGACCTAATCACCTGATGATCACAATTTAAAAGAGCCTCCTGTGAGCCAAAAGATGGAAACTGACGGATATAACAAGATCCCCCAAAGTATTTCCACAATATATCTACCTACGTACCTAAAGAAGGAAAAAAGATATACTTAGGTAGATATAATTAAACAGTGCCATTTGACTTGACTATAATATCTCCTTTTAAACAAACAATAGTCGCTCACAATTACATTATAATTATCGCTATAAACTTCTAATCAAACGTATGAATGTCCAATATACGTAGAGCTTGTCATACAAACGTTATTTACGACTTTAGAGCTCAACTTATGTTGGTACAATATTATACTTTGACAAAATCTTGTTTTACGCAAGACGTGGTTTCACAGTCGCTCAGACTTTACCAAGATAAGTTCAACATTCAGAACTACAATTGCCAAGCTAATTTGAACTTTGTTGCTGCGTCTTAAGGTACAAATGTGTGTATGAAAGACAGTAAATGTAAGTTGGCACTCTCGTCCTAAGGCAAAATGTTCTTGAGATAGAAATCTTATAAAGGAAACGTCTTTTTCAGTTTCCCATTGTCTACAATTACTTGGCTTTGTGATCTCGACTATATGTTCGTCTCTCTCCAACGCACACATTAAAGTATATTTCTATCTCTTTCTGTCGGTCTTTGAAAATCCAATTTGAGATTTCCGTTCGCATCTGTGTTTCGTGGTTTTCTTTTTATAATTATTTTTTTTTTGAATCGCGAGTTGTTTTTATCCGATTGTGTGGAGAAAGAGTGTTGTGTTTTGTTGCCTCTTTTGGTTTGCAACTGCAAAATTGGTTTTATTTCTTGTTAGCGATCGAAACTTGACGAATCGCTGCATGCTGTGAGTGTCAGAAAAATTGACACTTTTGATCATAAGTTTGAAAGATTAGACTTTGTCAGTCCGTAAAAAATATTGGGTATTCACCGAATATCGCCATTTAAGGACAAGAACGGACCACTTCATTCAATTTAATTTTAATTTATTTTGGATAGACAGTACATACTTTATGAATTTATTTCATACAGTATTTTACTACAATAGTAATTAAGTGTTCGTAGATAGAATCAGTGTGTACACGTTCTAGTTTAACTTAGAAAAATTGCACAACTTACCTGCATTATTTGAAGGCGTAATTACAGATATAAAACTCAAGGCTCAAGGCCATTGGCGTTTACCAGCGCCTTCGCAGATCCATCGACCAGCGTGGACCCCTCTTCAAGTACTCAGAATATATTTCTAATTTGTGTCTGAGGGCAGAATCTGTCGTCAAGAAAGAAGTATTTGAAGTACTCTAAAGTAAGAAATAATTTGAATACAAAAGATATTACTAAAGGGCTGCGATGTGTTGCAACTGATGGATGACCCTAACACTTTCACTGGCGGTAGGGCTGCCACGCCTGCCAATGGAATATACTATTTCAGTTGGTAAGACAATAGTGGGTGGAAATAATAGGTTAATGCGACCGCACGGTTGTCGCAATGGCTGAGAGATTGGTTGCTGCGCGACGTGTCGCGGTTTCGATTCCCGCACTGGTCTGGCTGTTTGTGTATGTGTTTGTGTTTATAAATACACCCACGACACAGGAGAAACCCTAGTGTGGGGCAACGTTTCTAAAAAAAATACTATAGCTAGCTTCATACTTGGGCCCTTAGGCTCGTATTACAAAACACAGAACACAGATCTCTGCTTGAGCATAGATTGACACTAGTTTCAACCAATCAAACTGCTTTAAATCTATGCTCAAGCGATCTGTGCTCGAGCACCGTCCGACGGCCGGCCGACGGGCCTTATTTTATGGTCCATGTCAATTGAAATTGTGAACTTTGTAAAGAATATCAGTTTGGCCAACTGTCAAAATTTTATGAATTTGTAGGTATAGAAAGTTTGTTTACATAGTTTACAAGTTCTATTGAAATGGACTTTACGTGATCTGTCGATACAACATACTACAACTACAATACCACTGCCATTATGCCAAAAGTTCGTAATCCACTAATTCTCGATGGTCGGTCTTTGGTCTCGTGAAGAAATTGTGGTAGAAAGGTGATCGGTATTGCCATTAGCACAAAAGGCGTTAGCCGAAGTGATTTACGAAAAACAAAGCGAAGTTTCTGTTAGGTATAGCCTTTGTATGATAGTAGATTACCAAAATTATCAAAACCGACAGTTAAGTATAATGTCGAATATAGACTGTTCTGTACCCCTATCATGAGTTTTTTTGAGGTATAGTTTCGTTAACGTACCTAAGCATATTTTGAATTTAAAATACAGCAGTCCTGGAACATTTTGATAACATTTTATACAATTTGCACATTTTAAAAAATACAGAGAACGTACTTAAGTATTAAATTTATATAAATATTGTGTAACAAAGGTTGTATTTTCAATTCAAAATATGCTTACGTTAACGATACTACACGTCAAAAAAACTCATGATCGGGGTACTGACATAATTGCAATAGCAGACTTGGGGCCCTAGTAAATGGTTTAGAACGATTCGATATCATTTTTTTAATAAACAACAGAAAATAATATCTACAGCCCTAGCCGTTGTGTCGCTTAGTAGACAGAATAATATGCTTTAAACTTCTAAACGAATCCTCCATTTAAAATTATTTTCCCCACCATCGTGATGCCGATGACTGTCTTCGTCTAACATTCTTAAAAAAAAAAAAAAAAAAAATATTACAATACACAAATGAATACTTCTAAGTTTCAAACGCCGATACCACTCATCCATTCTTCAACCCTCATCGCTCAAGGAAAACACAACACAAATATCGAATTACACAAAAAAAATATATAATATAAAATTTGTGCCAACCCTAAGCACGACACCAGCAACTGACCCCCACTCCCGTTAAAAAGAAATAAAAAAGTAATAAAATGCAAGAGGACAATAAAAACCACAATAATAGAAGGGTTCCGCGGTGGTGTGAGGAACCCTAATTTTTCCGCGGAACCGTTTACGCCAGTGAGGAGTGTTTCCTTGCGGGATATTGCCAGTATTAGCATTTTTTGAGTTTTATTTTATTGTGAAATGTGCGAATAAGTTTCTTATTTCGCTGGTTCGTGAAATTAGATGTGTCATTTTGTCTTGGTCTTAACGTATATGTATTTTTTTAGATTTAAGTATTAAAGTCATGCCTAGGACACTAAAAAGTGGTGAACTAGAATTGGTGCTGAAAGAAAACTTCCAACAGTATTAAAAACGTTGTAACCTCAGATCATAGAAACAAGGAGATATGCCATCATAGCAAATTAGTACGGAAACAACTGATGCCACTTTTAGTACATTTTTCGACACAATTACGCGCATAATTAAGCGCTCCTGGTGAATAAAAAGATCTCACACGCATTAAACATTCCGCACATCCTCAATCTAACACTGTTAATCGTCACTCAACACTAGCACTAAACTAAAACACTGTATTTATACCATCGATCGTGTTCGGTTCGTCGCCAGCGCGTACGTTTTTAATATGAGCAATTTGCTCAAGATCAGGCATCAAACTCGATAGCGCCTTGGCACATCTCGTTTGTTTCTATGATCTGAGGTTGTAACATATATTGACATTCAGGAGAGCCAACATAGCGTGGAAGGAACACTTGGGACCTAGGTATAGAGCGTTTCATATAAGAAATTCATTCGACGCTATTTTGGCTGCCCTGAGGCCCTAGACAAGTTGCTTTTCTGTTAGCGTTCACGCCAAACGCTACGGACAAAATGTATGGCAATGATATTACCTGCGGAAAAGTCACGTGACTCACAAATGTCAATTCCATACATTTTGTCCGTAGCGTTTGGCGTTAACGCTAACAGAAAAGCAACTTGTCTAGGGCCTCTGATTGTCAATATGTTACAACGTTTTTGACGGTGTTGGAAATTTTCTTTCAGCATCAATTCTCTTTCACCAGTTTTTAGTGTCCCAGGCATTACTCTAACACTTAAATCTGAAAAAATAGAACGTTTAAGACCTAAACAAAGTGACAGACAGGGGAGCCAACATAGCGTCGAAGGGACTTGTTAAACACTCTATACAAGGTGTAATTTAAAAGAGGTCATTGTTCTCATCATTATGAACAACCTTTACTATAGGACCAACTCTGAAATCGCGAAACAAAAATCAGCTGTTCCATATTACACTAATTATGTTCACTCAAAAAATGTATGGAGCAGCTGATTTTTTTCACGATTTCAGGGTTGGTCCCAAGTAAAAGTTGTTCATAATGATGAGTACAATACCCCCTTTTCGTATCAAGACTGACTATTAAAATGACAAGCTGTATAATAATTGTAATCTATTTTGGATCATAATACCAAAACTGTTTATTGGATGTTGTTGAAGGTTCTTGACTCTCTGTCGCGTAGAATATTGGAGAGTGGCGAGTGTGTAGGCATACAAGGCAGGTCGGCAAGTGTCACAAAGTCTATGAGTTCTGTGCGCTGCTACTAACTGAGTGCGTGCTATAAGTGCTGCACCGGGACGGACTTGGGCGGCTGTTTATTATTACTACATATTCTTAGAGCATAATAATATACCCCTGTATGCTTAGCATGACCACGATAAAAACGGGTTTTGTCTACAGAAGAATAGACAAAGTGACAGTTTGTAGAAAGATTTCTATCGTTTTATCAATACCTACAATGAAGAGAAGAATATTGTTTCTATTCTTCGATAGACAAAGTCTGGCAGTAGAGATAACGAGTTGGATAGAAAGAACTTTGTCTATTCCTCGGTACAATAGAGATAGAATTGGTCATGCAAAGCTGGCTGGAGACGGTAGGTGTAGTGGTGAATCACTAAATAACATTTTTGCGGGGAGCGAGGTGAATACGTATAGCACACTACGGAAATTTGACAATCGCACATAGATACATGGTTAAAGATTGTACTTAAATAAAACCATGTTGATGAAAAATGTATACTGACGTGTGATAGAAAATATTATGGTTTCGCAAATTTGAAGCAGCAGACCGCCTTTTATGATTGTACCACAGAGTGTCGAAGGGAAACAAATAAACATTTTCAAAATGACAATACAGATTACAAATTGACAGCTGTCGCGCATGACTTAGGCCATGTTGTTTCAACTTACAGTTACGTATCTGTAACCGTCAAATATGGCGGCTTGTACGACAATTTCATACTGACATAACGATTACGTACCGACTTACGCGAATACAGATGGTTTGAAGCAACCCACCCTTAGTTTTCCCTTAGTAGTGTTTCCTTAGTAGTCTTATGACCAAATCGGTTAGACGGCCAGTGTTTTTTGGTAGAGGGGTTCGCCCGATTTTGGCAACTCCATATAAAAATATATGCTCTAAGGGTCCGACAAGTACTTGGTCGGTTTTTACAGCTACTCACTGCTGAACAGAAACCCCTTCTACAAGTGCCTGCAGTGCTGACCACGAAACTTCTCAAGTCATACAGTTCCTAATTCCCAAATCCAGCCCTGTATTGCCACCATGCTAGTATTTTGTTAGTCGGCAGCTTTGTCGCGAAGTGGTTCGCTCTACCATTGGTCTTCCATCCCCCTCACACCGTGGCGATTAGAGCGAGACGGAGCACCGGTCACGGGACACTGCCATCGACTCAGTGTGACAATATTTGGTCACTTATTGGCTACACTGGGAACGGTCGCAAGCGCACACTAAAAACTAGATTGTTTAACGTTATTCTTGGCTTTTTTGGTTTATAAAAAAGTATTGGTTTGGAATTTTTAAAGGTTTTATAGTTCATGATGTTTTGCTTCATAGACTTTTTTCATATAAGTAATTTATGGGCTCGCGTTTGACCAATATCTCATCTAGCCTAGCACGACCAGGATAGAAACGGGTTTTGTCTACAGAAAAATAGACAAAGACATATTCTAGAAAGATTTCTACTGTTTTATGCACACAATTAAGAGAAGAAATATCTTTATTCTTCAGTAGACATCATCATCTGCCTAGCCTTTTCCCAAATTATATTGGGGTCGGCTTCCAGTCTAACTAGTTTTGGCTGAATATCAATATTTTACGTGGAGCGACTGCCATCTGACCTCCACAACCCAATTAATGGGTAATACCAGTATTCGAATGTTAGACCAGCTGTCAGACTTTAGGGCTTCTGACTACCTGTAACGATTGTCAAAGATATTCCTATGACAACCGGGACCGACTGCTTAACGTGCTCTCCGAGGCACGGAGGGGTCTCGATGTGTAAAGAACGGTCACCCATCCAAGGACTAACCGCGGCAAGCGCAGCTTAACCTCGCAGATCGATCGATCAGCGCGGCCGTTATTTAGCCACGAGCCCCCCTTTATTCTTCAGTAGACAAAATTCTGATAAACCAAGGAAATAACGAGCAGAAGAGATAAGGAGTTGGATAGAAAGAACTTTGTCTATTCTTTGGTAGAGTAGAGATAGAATTCGTCGTGCTAAGCATGCTCGTCGCATAGGAATCTCTGGCATCCTATGGGGTCCTGTTTTATGTACTTACCTGGATAAATAGTAGCCTATATCCTTCCCCAGGGTTCCAGCTATCTCAATACCAAGTTTCAGCGGTTTAACCGTGAAAACGTAACAGACAGATACTTTCGCATATATAATAAGTACTGGTTTAGAAATGTTATTATTTATATGTCATAGATTTTTTGGTTCTTATCATAAGAGCCTCTACGAATGACGTTACAATACGAAAATATTATCTATACAACGTAATTCTTAGTTAATCCGAAAACCGAAAATGGATCATTGTACTCATCATTATGATCAACTTTTATTATGGGACCAACCCTGAAATCGCGAAAAAAATTATCTGTTCCATACATTTTGTCGATTTATGTCAACATGTATGGAACAGCAAATGTATGCAAGCTTTTTTTTCGCTGTTTCAGGGTTGGTCCCATAGTAAAAGTTGTTCACAATGATGAGTACAATGACCGCTTTTCGGCTTTCACATCAACGAAGAATAACGTTGTATACTTTCTGCGTACTTTGTACAGTCAGCCTCGCTACCAACCTTACCGACTTCCTTACCATCACGGCACGAGTTATTCTCGTGCTCTCGTGCCGATACTAAAAGGAAATCAAGGTGACAGTTGACTACCTAATGGTAGGAAGGCATGTGCCCCATGGGTCGACCATGAACCGTGCCACAAGGTCGCTTGTACAAGCGTTTCGTAAGCGATGCAACCGACGACACCAAAGGTACTGTATTGTAGGTATAGATAGCAAAGAAAATCATTGTAATCTTGGAAAATTTAGCTTATCTTTTGACAGAAAAAAATATACGTGTATTTAGCTAGATAATAAGGCCGCGGCCGCACTGGTACGGCGACAGCGACGCGACGGCGATTTCATGAAAATAAACTCATATAAACATATTCCGGTGGCCGCACTGCAGAAACGACAGGCGACATTTATTTGTTCAGGAAATCGCCGTCGCGTCGCTGTTGCCGTTCCGGTGCGGCCGCGGCCTAGAACAGTGAAAATCGAGTAGGTACTTAGTACTTACTATGCGGTCAAAATAAGTATAGGGCTGACCTTGCGCCATATGTGACGTTTTGTATTGAAAATTGAGCTGTTTTGTACTAAAAAATCTATTACAATAGATTTGGTAAATCAAAGACTCTTAGTGAAAAAAATAGCATTATTGATTTCTGTTCATTATTTTTCCTACATTATATGATAAATTTTTGATTGTGATTGATTTTTCTGCCCCTACGGCACACATGACGTAAATATAATAATCTGTCCAAAAACTGGAAAATACATTTACCTTGTTAACACAACTCACACACACATAAACATCTTTATTAATTATAGGTGTCATATTACACATATGAATGTGTGTGTAGCATGTTTATACAAAAATAACACATACACAATCATCCATACCTAAAAGACTTATATCTCTATCTATCCTATCCTACTACTATTATAAATATGAAAGTTTGTGAGGATGGATGGATTGATGTATGGATAGATGTTTGTTACTCTTTCACGCCAAAACTACTGAATGTATTTTGATAAAACTTTACAATAATATAGCTTATACATCAGAATAACACATGGACTACTTTTTATCCCAAAACGTGGGCGAAGCCGCGGGCGGAAGCTAGTAGGTACTAGTAATAACAGTAGTACAATCATTAGTTTAGGAGAATGCAGATTATTTATAGGTCGGTTGCAGAGTGATATTTTTTTAAAGGAGGCATTAACCATACAATTTCTATCGTTAAAGTCTCCTTTAAAACTTAATGACCATTTCTGCAACTCAGTCTAAGGCCATGTTGTTTCAACTTACAGTTACGTATCTGTAACCGTCAAATATGGCGGCTTACGACAATTTCATTCTGACTTAACGATTACGTACTGACTAACGAATACAGATGGTTTGAAGCAACCCGCCCTAAGACATAAATATCACGTGAGTGGTGATGAAACAATTGCACAAAAGTATGAGCCTGCCGGGATTCGAACCCACAATTCACGGCTTCTAAGTCGGGGTTGCTACCACTGGGCCACCGCTGCTCTCACACACACATACAGGACAAACACACATCTATACTAATATTATAAAACTGAAGAGTTTGTTTGAACGCGCTAATCTCTGGAACTACCAGTCGGATTAAAAAAATATCGGGGCCCCTTGGGAAGATTTGATTGGTAAAATTTAAATGGGCCCCGACTGTGAGTCGTTCTGTTCTGCATTAGAATTTATGAATTGTTTTATGTGTGTATCGATTATAAAACTATTTCAATTGTGTAGTTATTTAGTATTACTTAACAGAATTCTAAACAGGGCTTGTTTCTTTCTTTTTAGTTTTTATTTAAGTTAATTCTTTCACGTATTTTTTAAAATTAGTTTTTACGCAGTCGGGTTTTTTGTTTTTCTTTAAATTATTTTTTTTTTTAATAACAATCTGCGCTCACTCGCGCACTAATACAGTGACGCAACTATAATCTGTGTGGTTTACTTAATTCCGTTGTTTGTTCGCAATTAACCCGCTTCAAAGACACCAATTCGGTACACTCGTGAACACAAGTGTTGGGGACAGTAACACAATCTTGACAGGTGGATACTTAGGGCTGTTTCAATTTAGACGATTGGTGTACTGCTGCAGTGTGGTAGCCGTGCGCCAGTCGTCCTGCGACCACGAACGCTACAAAGTGTTCGAAACATCAGGAAAAAATCAGTAATTAGGTATGAATAGGGCATTTAAATATTCTTCTGCAGAGTAATAACACTTTTAACAAATACTTTAGCAGATTATTCACCAAGGGGATTAAGCAGTGTCTTATGTCACAGGCGCTATATTGAATCCCGAGCGTAGCGAAGGAATCTAGGACTAACTCCCGAGTATAGCGAGAGAGTTTAGAGTTAACTTTTTAACAAAGCAAGGGAGTTGAGACTAGAATACTGAGTGCAGCAAGGGATACAAACAAATACACCTTCATCACCGAGGAGAATACACTACTTACTTAATAATGAAATTCAGAACAATGTTATTTCCCTAGGGCTGTAATGACTTACTTTAGGTTTGGATGACATAATTATAATTTGACATTGTTGAGCAGGGCCCCAATTCTGCTATTGCGATCGTGTAAGAATCATGTCATAATGACACTATAACTGTCAAAACCTAAGCTGTCATTGGCTTAACCTTAATATTTATGGTTAGTTAGTTGTTATGTTCTTATGTTATATAGTTAGTTAGTTATTAACCTAATATTAATATAAGGTAATAACTATCTCTTTCGTCATTAGTCAAAACGATGTCATTATGAGACCATTCTGACACGATTGTGACAATTGCAATAGCAGCCTTGGGGCCCAGGTGGTGTGAAAATTATATTTTCTTGAACACTTGCGTCCTCGCCAGTACTGGCAGCAGTAACATGATCGCTGCTCGCTTGATCGCCTCGCGTCGATATATCCCGACTGTTTGCCTTCTCTGTTTGACTGTACACCGCTCACGCCATACCCACTATTTGGACATTTTAGAAACTTGAATTTCCATTTTCTGTGCACGTATGTACCCCGAAATGTATTTGACTAATTTATTTTTGCTGCCTCGAAAGTTTTTGACGTTCGACTTTAGTTTCTATTTTAATGAGATACAGGTGTTGAGGAATTTTCGTAAGTGTAAAATTTTATTTGGTTTTTTAATGGTATGTGCAAACAAAATAGTTAATAATAACACAATGATTTTAAGTCTTATTTACATAGTAGTAAGGTTGAAATGGAATGCAAATATATTTGTCATTGTAATAGGTTTCCTAATACTGTTTGTTAAGTTTTAACACAGATTTACTAATGACATTTTTACGGTTTCGAATTTATTTAATTTTGACATTAATTATCCTCACTTTTTCATTATTTTTTTTAAATCATTACTAAGTAAAAATCAAACGATTGCAACTGAAAAATATAGTTAAGAATCTCTATGTTATGAAGTCTAAAAATAGCATAATATAAAATCGTTTTTCGTGTCTGTCTGTCCGCTCAGAGGCCCTAGACAAGTTACTTTTCTGTTAGCGTTAGCGGCAAACGCTACGGATAAAATGTATGGAAGTGACATTTGTGAGTCACGTGACTTTTCCGCTGGTAATGTCATTGCCTTACATTTTGTGCTTATCGTTTGGCGTGAACGCTAACAGAAAAGCAACTTGTCTAGAGCCTCAGTTCTTCTAAACTGTACAATAGATCACCCACTTAAAAGTTACACATGACTAATTCAACAGCCTGTATAAATACGAAAGTTTGTGTGTGTTTGTTACTCCTTCGCGCTGAAACGGCTGGACGGATTTGGATGAAATTTGACAAAGAGGTAGCCTGGGCCCTGCACGCTTAGCATGACCAACTCTATCTCTATTTCACCAAAGAATAGACAAAGTTCTTTCTATCAAATCGTTATCTCTTTTCCCCGAGCACGCGGCGACCCGTGCTTGGATTATCAGAGTTTTGTCTGCTGAAGAATAGAAACATTTCTTCTCTTTATTGTATGTATAAAACGATAGAAATCTTTCTACAATCTGTCACTTTGCCTATTCTTCTGTAGACAAAACCCATTTCTATGGTATAGACCGTTCCACGTAAGAATTCCCCTAGAAGTTATGTTGGCTCCCCTGCTTGTCATTCCTATTTAGGTCATATCGTTTTGTGTTTTTTGTAGATTTATGTTTTATAATAATATTTAGGACGTTAAAAAGTGATGAAAGTGAATTGGTGCTAAAAGAAAACTTCCAACATCGTTAAAAACGTTGTAATAAATTGAGATTCAGGGCAGCCAACATAACTTCTAGGGGAATTCTTACGTGGAACGGTCTCTAGTCATGCTAGGCCGGCTGGACAACTTTTCATCAATTTTTACGCAGACGAAGTTACGAGGAACAGCTAGTGATGAAATAATAGCTAGAAGTAAAGTACGCTTCTGAGTTCGAACCAACGACTTGTATGTCTCTTTCCTACCTGCTATTACATTCACTAATTTACCCATACAATATTTTTTTACTCCATTCACTGAATCAACCACAAAAACTAACGATTGATGAACAATTGCCCAGCCGTGGGGAAACATGATACTTGTACGTAAACTGATATTATTATACACGTTTATTATTGTTCATTTCTAAGTACTTGTTCATTGTATTGTTGTAATAATATTTTGCAAGTAAGGTATTCATGTGGAAACTTATTTAGACTTTATAATAGTTTAATAGGATTTTCGTAATCATCATCATTCGCCATCATTTTCTCAAACTAGATTGGGGTCGGCTTCCAGTCTAACTGGTTGCGGCTGAATACCAATATTTTACATGAAGCGACTGCCATCTGACCTCCACAACACAATTTATTATTGTGTAATATTCGAATGTTAGACCAGTTGTCAGACTTTCGGGTTCTGACTACCGTAACGACTGTCAAAGATATTCCTATGACAACCGGGACCGACTGCTTAACGTGCTCTCCGAGGCACGAAGGGATCTCAATGTGTAAAGAACGGTCACCCATCCATAGACTGACCGCGATAAGCGCAGCTTAACATCACAGATCGATCGATCAGCTCATCTATTTAGGCAGGAGTTCTTCAACAAGCATTTCACATTTTATTAGCCAAGACTATCACGTCTCCTCATACAATGAAGAAAGGGTTTTCAATAGATCGTATGTATGTTACCTACCTGCCATTGTACTAAGGAATCTGTTCGTACAATTAAAACTGCGGTGAACAGATGGTGGTCGTATTAGATGACATCCTTGTTTAGAAGAATTTTACGAAAGCTGCGAGTTGCGTCGATTGTTGGAGGTTCCGTGGCTTAGAAATATCGTGTAAGCAATTTTAGACTCTACACTAACCAATGGAATTGCAAAAAAATCTCTTCTCTGACGAGGGGCGAAGATTTTATGCAATTCCATTCCCCAAACTAATGCTGCATACTGATAGATAAACATGTCCTTTTACAGGGGATTTCCCTTGGTCCACTAGTTACGGGACATGTCATGTATATGTATATATAACAGTCATTACGGGTAGTCAGAACCCCAAGGGTCTGACAACTGGTCTAACTTTCGAATAGTTGAGTTGTGGAGGTCAGATGGCAGTCGCTCCACGTAAAATGTTGATATTTAGCCGCAACCAGTTAGACTGGAAGCCGATTACAACCTAGTTTGGGGAACCACCTAAAGGACGCACCTAAAGGATTTTAACGGGTTTTTTTTGAAGGTTTCTTTTTATCTTTTTGAGGTACAGAACCCTATTGGTTTATTTTGAGGAATTAAAATAATTACAATGATTTTTTATGTCAACCTACTCTATAAAGTCTGATCAGTCGGCTAGCATGACCAATTCTATCTCTATTCTACCAAAGAATAGACTAAGTTATTTCTATCCAACTCGTTATCTCTTCTGCCCGAGCATGCGGCCGCCCGTGCTTGGCTTATCTGAATTTTGTCTACTGAAGAATAGAAACAGTTCTTCTCTTCATTGTATGTCTATGCATAAAACAGTAGAAATCTTTCTACAATCTGTCACTTTGTCTATTCTTCTGTAGACAAAACCCGTTTCTATCGTGGTCATGCTAGGCCGGCTGTTTCAACTAGAAGTCTGTTCTTCACTCAAGCATCAGTTTTCGTTTCGTCATTTTGAAGTACAGAACCCTATTAGCATAATACGAAGGAGGTCAGGACATGTGCACAAATCGAAAGTTGGATCAGTAATCGTTTTCCTGTTGCGGAGAAAGCGGATCAAAACGATTTCGTATTGTTTGATACTATTGTCGTGTAGTAATTAGTGTGTGATTCAATATCGATAAGACATTTTCTGGTTAGTTATACATCCTCAGAAAAAAATAGTGAATCCTTTTTACCCGACTGCGCAACGCACAAGAGGATATTGTGTTTATCAGCCTATTGTATGAATGGTTATTCCTTTGTGGCGCTCTGGAGACCAAACGCGTCGGTCGATTTTTATGATTCTTACGTCAATCCATTTGTCTTTAGTTTTATAACTGTCACTAATGAATAGTAAACAGTATGAAAACCCTACTAATACCTAATATAAATGTGAAAGTTTGTGAAGATGTCTAAATTGATGTTTGTTACTATTTCACGCAAAAACTACAGAACGGATTTTGATGAAACTTTACAGTAATATAGCTTATACATCAGAATAACACATAGGCTAAGTTTTATCCCTAAAATGCGGGTGAAGCCGCGGGCGGAAGCTAGTAAAATCTAATACTGTTTTTAACCGTAGGTATAGGCAACCCTAAGTCAAACTTATTGCTCTAAAGTAGTCTAAAGCGTGGCGGTTACCGACTAATTATAACTACGGTTACTAAACCGCAAGGGGTCCAATTAGTAATAAATCGCTCATTTATCAAACTATTACTTATCGGTTTAAAGTAGCCACGCCTTTAACAATAAACGAACAATAACAACCGTTTAGTTAAAAGATTATAACTTTCAAAACTCTTCACAACTGAATAAAAACTTTATTGAATGAATAATAAAGGTGATTTAAGAATCAATTCACGAAACAATTATTTAGAGTGCTTTAATTTTTATTGCCGTCACAAAAATTATATTAAAACTCTAATAATAAACACGTAAGAACTACAATCGAATAAATTTTTAATATAAACTTTATTCGAATTTATAATTCAATAACAATTATTTGAAGTACCATTATTATTTAGTGAATAAATAAAGGAAATAATAAAACAATGTGTAGTGTTCTCGTTATGGTGCTTGTGTGCGACCCAGTCAATGGGTATCGTGTGGCGAAATCATTGTGAGGTATTTTGAGGTCTAATTCAGTTGCATTGTTTAGTACACTAGGTTATTGATTGTGATACCTTTGTGGGGAGATTGGGCAGAAGTAATTAAGATAATACGGTAGTGGCCTACTATTAAAAAAATACAAATAAATTATTTTATTTCAAAGAAGGAATAGGCACAACAAAAAAGTAAAAGCAAAAATTATAATTTATCACAAAATGGAAAACATAGACGCTTTTAAAGTTTTTGGAGGGAGTATCGCTCCGTCTTTGTCGCGCGAAGCGGACGTAGGTGGTGTTACGTCACTAGTACGTAGTGCCGTCCGTGTCTAGCATATCATTTTAAAACGCTTATAACTTTGCCAATTTTGTAGATGTTTCATCGGTTTTTTTGGTGTTAAATGTCTTTTTTCAAATAGTTTACAGATTCACAATAAAAAAAAGTAGTTTACATCCCTATTGCTTGAATATCAGTTACGAGGCTCAACTCAACCAAGTTGAATAAAAAATAGTAAATTAAAAATTAAAAAAACCCGACTGCCAAAAAACAACTAAAAAGTTCAAAACAAGAGCACTTTTCAAGCAGTCTGATGCAGTTGGTGGCAATTATTTGTGTTAAATCTTAGATTTTATGCCACCAACTGCATCAGACTGCTTGAAAAGTGCTCTTGTTTTGAACTTTTTAGTTGTTTTTTGGCAGTCGGGTTTTTTTAATTTTTAATTTACTGTTTTTATTTTTCACTTTTTAGTTTTTAATGTATGTTTTCGTAATCTTCTTTTTTGTTTGTATATCGTTAATACTTGAAATAAAAACTTAAATCAATAAGTAAGAATTAGCGAGAATGATTGCTTTGTTAAAAAACTTTAAATCGTTATATATCCTAAACTATTATTTAAAATGAAAAATGATAAAAGGAACCTAAAGATGATTTTAAAATACCTATTCAACGACACCCCACTTGACATAGTTCATCAACTTTTTTTTTTTTTCATTTTGACAATATGGCGTCTGGTTGTCGCTGTGGTGAATTTTGATTACTGTTATGTCTTTAGTGACACTCGCAAGGTTAAGACGAATTGATTGACGCAAGAATTATCAAAATCGGCCTACGCATTTGGTCTCTAGAACGCCACATAGAAACAAACATACATACATACATAGATACATACATACATACATACATACATACACACATACATACATAGACTGATAAACACATTACCCTCCTTTGCGTCTCGCAGTCGGGTAAAAATAGAATGCGTCTTTGTAGAATCGTAACTGTAAGTATTGTATCAGCGAATGAGAACTCAAAAATTAATTGGAAATATTATGTTTGCTAGAAGGATTAATAATCGCATTTTATTTTTTAAAACAAGAGAAGGCTGCTGCGCTCTGGCTAAATAACAACCACGCTGATTGATTGATCTGTAAGGTTAAGCTATGCTTACCGCGGTCAGTTCATGGATGGGTGAACATTCTTTACACATCGAGACCCCTCCGTGCCTCGGGTGCATTTTAAATAGTCGGTCCCGGCTCTATCTCTCTATCTATGACAGTCGTTACAAATAGTCAAAACCCTGAAAGTCTGACAACAGATCTTACTTTCGAATACCGGTATTAGGTACCCAATAATTTGGGTGTGGAAGAACCGGAATAATTATGGTCCCATACATCATCATATCACTCTGGTTCGGGAAGACATGACACACTCAATGCTACCGAACAGAAAAGTACCAACTTTCTTATCAAGATAACGAAATAATAAGCATCCTCAATTCTCCCACAACCGACATGCGTGGGACGCCCACCTGCGTCTTACAATGCAATCCTTTGGGCGCAAGTCGTGGGAGATGTAACTGATATAACAAATACTCCGCAAGTGTGGTATCGCTTCAGGCAACTGATAGAGAAGGGATTTTTGCCGTATTGTGTAAAGGGTGGAATTGTGTGGGTGTATGTTGGTCTTGGTAGTGATTCTGTTTGTTTTTCGTTTTTTTCTTTAAGTACTTCGATTATATTTGAAATAGATTTGTGTTTTCGCGCTCATTGGTGAGACAATTATCTTGTAGTGGATTAGAGCAGAATTAAAGTCTTCAGTTATACATGTTGATCAATTTGCAATAAGAGGTACTTAATTTAAAAAAAAACTTATTTTCTATAGTCACCTGATTGACGCTAATACAACATTAATGCAAATGAAATTTTCAAAATTCTACTAACCAACTACCCCCTTATCGTCGATAAACGATGATTTAATTAAACAGCTCTTATGTGAATTGTCATCTCTATTTATTGTCTACAAACGAAAACGATAGTTGTATATTTAATCAGTGGTTAAATTTAAGAGGCGTTTATAAGTAATGGAGTTAGAATACATCCATACTTAAACAGAATACAATCAATTCTAGGTTTATTATACTAAACAAAACGACAAAACCAACAAACAGTAGTCTTAAAAAGTTAAAAGTAACGAAACTGACAATAGCTACTGAAACATTCACAAAATCATTTTATCCTTTTTGTTACCATTGTGTTACTATCTCATGATCTTTTAGCACAATTGTGTTGAACAAATGTAGCTTTAGTTACGACAAGTGGATTTTGGTTTGGATACAATAGTTTGAGGGTGGACTCTTTCTGCTTTTTTGGAAATACATCCCTTTGGCGATTAGATCATGATACTGATCGGCATGGGAATCGAGATGTATCAATCGGTTAACTTTTTTTTGCCAACCTGTTGATTTTTTGGTATGTTAGTTTTGGTTTACAAGTAACCGCAAATCCTTCTTTCTTTGTATAATGGTTGATATACTAAAAATCCGAACGAAGCGCTTTGATTCCACTTTCACTGTGAAAACCGCCAAACAGTGGAATCTGCCGGAGTGGGTGTTACCCGACAGTTATAATCTGGGTGTCTTCAAGTCGCGAGTGAATCGGTTTCTTCTAGGCAAGCGTACTCCATCGTAGACCGCATCGTCGCTTAACATCAGGCGAGATGGCGGTCAACACAAGCCTATTATTAAATAAGATGGGTTTTGTAATGACCAGTATAGATATAAGTGTACAGGCGATTCACACATTCCAATAGCACCAAATCTTTCACTATTGTAAAGCCAAGGTAACGATGAATGAAATAGAAAAAAGAATACACTTCCTTAAAACACAATTCACGTCCAAACACCAGAAAAAATCGTACGATTTTAACAAAATCAAAACTGTCGACACTTGATCTTCGCAGAACTTCCCCCACAAATAGGCTGTTTGCACAATTTGCGATTATACGCGCGGTCGCACTAGCGCACGTGTGGTTTCGCCCTAATTTGTTGCTACACGCTCTGTCGGAGAGCTGATTTGTTACATTTTTAATTTCGTTGGCAGTTTTTTTATAAGTTGAAGTAATAAGGTTTTTTTAGAAGCCATTTAAGGAATATTGTGTCAGAAATGGTCAATCACCTTTGCATAATTAAGATGACAGCAACTGATACGCTTGCAAGTATACCTAAATGGGCAATCCATCCGATTTAAACCCGGTGTTTTGGTAAAACGCCCGATAAACACCCGTAAACACCTATAAACAGCCAAAATTTGGGTGTTAATCGAAAAAACCTTGAAATTCTTCTCTAGACTTAAGGAATTTTTTTTTTTTTTTTTTTTTTTTTTTTTAAAGGAATTAAGTGTTGTGGAAAACTTAATAAATCAACGTTTCAGTATGGATACTGAAACAACAGGCTATACCCTCCAGGGTATAGCCGTGGTCGCATGCCACCCTGTTGGGCCAGCTTTTTAATCAGTAATACGGTGGCATGCGATATACCCAAAACTGGATGTTGAAACGATGATTTGTTAAGTTTTTCACATTCTGAATACCTTAAATTTAGAGAAGAATTTCAGGGTATCAGACAAATATATTTTCTTGTTTCATGCTTTTCATTTCGATTTTTGTCGTAGTCGGGTTTTAGTATTTAACTATCTTTTTTATAAGTTTAAAGTGGCCTATTTAGTACCAGTTAACAAGCGGTTATCAATCAACTTCAAAAATTAACTAGTTAACATTTCACTGCACCGATTTAAAGATTTAAATAATCCTACGTCTATCAATTGATATGTTTAGCTACCAATGTATTCACAATTCAATAGAATATCCAATAATATGCGGTTCTAAATATACTTCTATTCAAATCCATTCAAATGTCAACAATAACAATAAAAAAATATAATAACAAACAATAATAATTCAACTCTATCTCAGCCCACGCAAAAACTATTTAACAATACACTCAAATAACACAAAAATCAATCTTATCACTTTTACTTAAAGGCTATGTGAGAAGCACAAAAAAGTTTGCAATAAAACAATTATCCAGAAAGGTTTCTATAAAAAAGGTTGTTATTCATAAATCATTGTACAATAGTAATCGATAGTACTCGAGCGGTTTCGAATGACGATCGTTATTTGACGTTTTAACTACTCGTGAGCGCGGGTTTGCCTGAGTTTTTATAAGCACACAATATGAAAAGAAATTGTGTTCAACACAATTTCTTTTCATATATGTCATGACCGCAATGAAAAAGCTGTAAGGTTTTTTTAACAAACCACTAGGCTGAGATAAATAAATAAGTATTATGTCGTTATTTAGTTTGCTAAGATACGACACTGACGAGAGGTAGGACATGTCGAACAAATCTGCTTATTAACCCTTCGGGGAATTGCTTTAAGTATCTACGATTAAAATTGATTCGATTGTTGCCAAAAAAACGCAACCAAAAATACAGGAGCAAGACGTTGATAACATTTAGAAAGAAAAAAGAAAGAAAGAAAAATCGTTTATTCGCATGTCTATGCGTACAGCGATAGAAACTAAAATAAAGAAATAAAAAATAGTAACAAAAAAAAAAAGTGAAATTACAAAATGAATAAAAAAAAATAAAAAATAATAGTAATATTTAAAACAAAAAATTGCATTTGTATATGATATCAATGTCTAAGGTATATGACCAAATAGCGGTAATATAAGAGTGTATCAGGGTAATATAGGGGTGTATCGGGGAAAGGGGTGAAGTGTTCGATTGTATTGGTGTTTCGATTAATTCGCTATACTTGTGGCGCGAGGCTCTCACATTTTATATTCGCGCCGCTCTTGAAAGGGTTGGAAAAGTGTGGAGACAGCTGTTATTAAATAGTACTGGATTAAACCGGATTTTACCAGATTTAGTTCAGTTTCTGAAAAACAGCGTTGGCCATACGATACGAACTAGGCATATTGCTATTTTCGAGCTCAATAATATTGAACACTCTGGATTGCTTCTGAGAAATTCCTTTCTGAAATATTCAAAAACATTTTTTGACCTAGGAACAAGCAATAAAGTATTTTTTTTTAATTAAACGAAAAAACATTTTCACAGTTTTTCAATCATTTATTTTAATTATAAAAGAATATGCTTTTACTGCTTATTTAAAAAAATAGTAAATTAAAAATTAAAAAAACCCGACTGCCAAAAAACAACTAAAAAGTTCAAAACAAGAGCACTTTTCAAGCAGTCTATTTGTGTTAAATCTTAGATTTTATGCCACCAACTGCATCAGACTGCTTGAAAAGTGCTCTTGTTTTGAACTTTTTAGTTGTTTTTTGGCAGTCGGGTTTTTTTAATTTTTAATTTACTATTTTTATTTTTCACTTTTTAGTTTTTAATGTATGTTTTCGTAATCTTCTTTTCGAGCCCTTCATTTTGATACCCCACATGATAGGTTTTGAGGATAAGTAAGAATTAGCGAGAATGATTGCTTTGTTGAACAACTTTAAATCGTTATATATCCTAAACTATTGTTTAAAATGAAAAATGATAAAAGGAACCTAAAGATGATTTTAAAATACCTATTCAACGACACCCCACTTGACATAGATCATCAACTTTTTTTTTTTTCATTTTGACAATATGGCGTCTGGTTGTCGCTGTGGTGAATTTTGATTACTGTTATGTCTTTAGTGACACTCGCAAGGTTAAGACGAATCGATTGACGTAAGAATTATCAAAATCGGCCTACGCACTTGGTCTCTAGAACGCCACATAGAAACAAACATACATACATACATACATACATACATACATACATACATACATACATAGACTGATAAACACATTACCCTCCTTTGCGTCTCGCAGTCGGGTAAAAAAAAGGCTTTTTAAATAAGCAGTATATATATCCGACCCTAGCTAGGAATTGAGTACAGGACGTCTACGCCTGTGACTCTCATTATAAGCTGCTGACTCCAATTTCTCGAATTCTTCTTTCTTTCAATTCTTTGCCAGTAGAAATCGTACACCACAGATTCGCTAGGTTTAATAAAAATAATATAGATCGTCATCATTACTACTCAAAAATCTATGGGCTAATTAAGTGAACTATATTTATTGAAGCATCCACCAAAGTTTTTATAAAACCTCTATAAAAAAGAAAATATCTGCGGCGACCCCTGTCAGGAATGAAGTTCCGTACAGAGAGCAGGAGATAGTAATATGAAGGGCATAACGCTTTTTCCTTACGTGAATATTTCTACCAGTCATCTCCTACTGCAATGCCGCGATATGGAATTTCATTCCAAAAATCCTTGAAGTCGCCTCCACACTAGCCAACCGGTCCGCCGCTGTCACTAACACTCACTCGGTAATTATTTTTATTATTGAAACACCTCCCCCCTCGCCGCCCCGCGCCCCGCGCACCCCCCCTCCGTCGTCTAACCCGCGGACATTTTGTTTTTGTTTTTAATTCGTATTTATTACGCCTGCGCCGGACACTGGCCAGAGTTGAGTAATTAAAATGTTTGCTCGACGTTAGATTGAGTAGCCAACTTGTGGGGGAGGGTGTACAAGATTATTTAATACTTATAATGTTAGTGGGGTTATTTGACTGGTTTTATTCTTCTATATTTATTTAATTAATAGTTTAGTTCATGAATCGCGAATTAATAAATATCTTCGAATCAAGCATGGATCGTCGTAGACGCATAGTTACCATAAGAATAGGAATTTCAATGACCTCAAACTGTCAACTATCACTTGAAAAGTAAGTCATACAAAGAAAATTAATTTGCAAATCAATAACGTTTTTTTTTCATTCCTTTTAGTTGAGTATTTGATTTACCTTTAATTGAATACAAAACAGCTCAATTTTCAATACAAAACGTCACAATATTTCTTTATTTATACATATGGCGCAAGGTCAGTCCTATTCTTATATTGATCGCTTATTACGTAGATACATTACCAGTTTTAATTTTAGTCTACTTTTTCCAACAAATTGAAAGCTTATAGCAATAATAGTGCAAGAAGCAAGGTTCGAACTTACGACCATTCAGCCCTCGCTTAATTCGTAGTTGAATTACCATTTCAGCCGTGGTCAGAATCACCCATAAATACTGCTAACCCCTTACTGAAACGTAAGCGTGAAGTTAAACCTCTAACCGAAGTATTTCTGTTCCAATAACCACAGTTTGCGGTTAATCGTTAAAATTTTACAATTTTCCATCTTAACTCCATTGCGAGGGCTGAAACTTTTACAAAAGATCCTCCGTCTCTTTCGCTCTCGTTACAGAGTTGGTATTCCGTCTCTGTCTGTTGAAACTTATTGTAATAGTGATAGCGAAGTTTGAAGAAAGTATTGAAATATGGCCGATTTTGTCGGACGGGTTTATGCTAGAGTAAGTAAAATATTAGGAACTTACTGTTCTCCGCGACTTCGTGTGCGTGAAATGGATGAAAAGTAGCCTATGTGTTTTTCCAAGTCTCAGGCTACCTCTTTGCCAAATTTCATCCAAATCCGTCCAGCCTTTTCAGCGTAAAGAAGTAACAAACATACACACACACACTCACAAACTTTCGCATTTATAATATTAGTGGGATTTTGTCGGACGGGTTTATGCTAGAGTAAGTAAAATATTAGGGATGTTACGGAGCTTCAATTTCGACTCTGATAAGTCGGAACTTCCGATTGATAATAATTATACTCTAGTACCGACTTCAGCTCTGATACTTTTAAATCGGAGAAGAAAAAATATTTTTGCATTTGATAACCATATACAGGGTGGCAGGTTAGACAGTGGAAATATTTTAAGGGGTCATTGTACTCATCATCGCAAAAAAAAATTAGCTGTTCCATACATTTTGTTGAGTCATGTGAATATAAATGTATGGAAGAGCTGATTTTTTTTCGCGATTTCATGGTTGGTCCCATAGTAAAAGTTGTTCATAGTGATGAGTACAATGACCCCTTAAAATATTTCCACTGTCTAACCTGCCAGCCTGTATGTACACATAGCATAGCATACTGATGTTATGTTCAGCTAAACATGTAATGTACCCTTGACAGTATGAGTGTCAACAGAAAAAAAACCGGCTAAGTGCGAGTCGTACTCGCGCACCGAGGGTTCCGTATCGGTTTTGGACGTATAAAGTGAAAAAAACCGGACCGCATAACTAAGTTTGTTTGTGAAGGAATTTTGATGATTTTGAAAAAACTGCACTAGTTAAGAACATCGTTTTATTTTTGGTGCAATATTTGGGTTAATTTCTATCAACTCTAATTATTTCAGATTTTTCGCTCCGCAAACTTCGGAGATAAGGGGGGGGGACATTTTTCATCATTATGTCGAAAACTGGGAGACATAAAAACAAATTAAAATATATTTTGAAATGTGCAAATCAAGCCCTTTCATATGATATATCACTTGACCTAGTAACCCCACTTTGAAATTTCGGACCCCCACTCCGGCCCCTTTTGCAATGAAAATAAAAACATTTTTTGGTGTTTTTCATTTTCAATAAAGTTTGGCAAGCATTTTTTATAACTATTCCAAATTTCAAGTCAATAGCATTAGTAGTTGCTGAAATAAGCAGGTGTGACAGACAGACAGACACAGACAGACAGACAGACAAAGTCGCACCATAAGGGTTCCTTTTTGACCATTTTGGTACGGAACCCTAATAATGAGTCTTTTAAATCGACATCCCTAAACATTTGAGTAGTGCTACGAAGATGCTACGCGGCTACGCTCGTAACTCGTAGCACGTCTAATGTAGTTTTTAAAATGTATTCACAGTGACTTCTTGGTACTTTGTTTCAAACTAATAAAGCTACTAGTTTTTTGTACGGGAATATGTAGAATGACGTCGGAATTATTTTTGTACAGAAACTGACCCTAAGAACCAAAATAAAAAAAGTACAATTAAAAAGTTAACGTTTCTGATGTTACTATTAATAAAAAAACTTTTTAATGCAAATTAGGTATATCCTCCCTTTTATCAATTAATAGCAAACATAAGTTTAATTAATCTACCATGCATAATCCACCCACTAAGCACCTACAACCCATTCAACAAAAAAACCCAAACAGTATTCCCACGGAATTTAAATTCGAAATAATTATTTAAAACCACCCCCCGGTATTTAAAATCCAACAAACAATGAATTAAAAAGCGGTTAAATTGAAATAATAGTTCGCCTTGTACCGGTCGTGTGGCGTCCGAACTGTTTGACGTAATCAGATCAAATGAGCGGCGCCCGTAATGCACTGTGACGTATGCGTTTTGATTCTATTTTTAAATTTATTGCTGTCAGTTGCAGACTTTTTTTCTTTTTTTAATCGCTTATATTTTTAGTGGTCGGGTGAGGTTGACACTAAAGTGGTTTCGTGGATACATAAATTAGTGGTTGTTTTGACTTTTATTAAACCATAATTGTGATTTAAGTATATTAGGTAGATGCCTCGCGTAGGAACGTCGACCTCGAACTGTCAACTATCACTTTAAAAGTAAGTCTTACAAAGAAAATTTATTGGCGAATCAATAACGTTTTCTTTTTCACTATATTTAACTGAGTCTTTCATTTCCAAATCTATTTTAATAGATTTTTTAATAGAAAACAGCTCAATTTTCAATACAAACGTCACAATATGGCGCAAGGTCAGTTCTATGCCAACTTATTTTGATCGCATAGTACCTAGTGATAGTGATTATGCAGTTTCTTTTTCTAGGACATAAAAAATGCAGTTCTCGAGTTCTGTACACAACATTTCTTTCTATAAGCATTAATTTAGTAATTTGTGAGCAATGGAAAATAAGAAGGAGACACAATCCCTCTCCCACACCAAACTACATCACCAACAAACACAACCTACCCAGCAATGCACGCAAAACAATCGACAATCTTTGAGCCTTCGTACCATCCAATTTGCATCGGACAATACGTCCCGCAGACGTCAGCACGTCCTCTAGAGCGCACGAGTGACGCCATTGTGGCGACGTCGAGTTGACGTAAGCTTAGTGACCATTGACGTCGAGTTGCTAAGCGGCCGAATAGGGGATTGAGTGACAAGTATCAAGATTGTTTGGTGCGAGTTGTCAGCTGTCAAATTGTAATTGTTTTTATTTTGATAGAGTATCAGGTGAATGGTGGAACGCGAATTGGGTTGCGGAAAATGAGAGGTGGCTCAGTTGGATATTATTAGTATCAGTATTAGAACCCTATCGTATAGTATAGTATTGTTGGTAAGCCTGACTCAACTAAACGCTTAAAACAAGTAAGTAATTTACCATTTAAGATAACTACGACCACAAAATATACCTCCTACCTATTTTTTCATAGCTTGTAATCTGTCCCACTTTTCCACACGCACTGATAAAAATATTTGACTACATTACTTTGGCTATTTGATGAATAATCAAAGTTTGATAAGATTTAAATTAAAGTAAAGGTTTGGTTGCATATTGTATAATAATATCCTATCCTACTAATAATTATATTATTATAAGTAAATGCGAAACTTTGTGAGGATGGATAGATGTTTGTCACTCTTTCACGCAAAAACTACTGAATGGATTTTGATGAAACTTTACAGTAATATAGCTTAAACATCAAAAAAACATATAAACTAAGTACTTTTTATCCAAAAAAACTTGGGCGAATCCGCGGACATAAGCTAGTATTGCATAAAGTCACTTTTTTGTGTGGTCAATTTTTTTTCAGTGCATCTTATCTTATCTTATCTTATCTTATATTAAATACCATTTTTAGGGTTCCGTACCAAAATGGTAAAAAAGGAACCCTTATGGTGCGACTTCGTCTGTCTGTCTGTCTGTCACACCTGCTTGTTTCAGCAACTACTAATGCTATCGACTTGAAATTTGGAACAGTTATAAAAAATACTTGTCCAATTTTATTGCAAATGAAAAAATTAAACGATGTTCCTAACTAGTACATTTTATCGAGTATACGACTCGCACTTGACCGGTTTTTTTTATATAAATATTTTATGTACAAAGGCGGTCTTAAATCAATATTGAGTTTTCTTACAGCAATCTTACTTTCAGACCCAATTTACCTTACCATCATTCCTTGTGATTTTCCTCCCCCCTCATACAACTACAGACTTCATTGTATCCAGTCACAGTCAGGTCCCAGGCTAGGCTCTGTCCAGTGAAGCCAGTAATTAGTCTGTCGGCTTGATAACGAGCCCATTGTGGACGTAAGACGCATTGTGTGGACATAGGGGCGTAGTGCACACGCACCAACTATGTACTACGATCCAACTACAAGTAGGAACGTCAATGACCTCGAACTATCAACTATTTAATAGAAAAGTAAGGCTTGTAATGAAAATTAATTTGTAAATCAATATTTATTTTTCAAAAATCTATAGATGCAGTTATATTTTTAATCAAAATCGACCCCGAGACTATTTTCTGTGTTTTTCGCTATTTCTTATAGTAGTTAACCTGCTAACCTGTATACAGGTATACAGGTTGGCAGGTTAGACTGTGGAAATATTTTAAGGGGTCAATGTACTCATCATTATGAACAACTTTTACTATGGGACCAAACCTGAAATCGCGAAAAAAAAATCAGCTGTTCCATACATTTTGTTGAGTTATGTGATCATAAATGTATGGAACAGCAGATTTTCTTTTCGCGATTTCAGGTTTGGTCCCATAGTAAAAGTTGTTCATAATGATGAGTACAATGACTCCTTAAAATATTTCCACAGTTTAACCTGCCACCCTGTATAATTCTTCTGTACGTGTGTATGTCACTGAACTCCTAATCAGCTGGACAGAATTGGATGTTTTTTTTTTGCTAGAATTTAGAATCACAATTGGAACTGGTAAGTGGCGCTGCGATCGGGTCCTAGGAAACTTTGCAGAACTCACTAATAGTAGACAAGCTAACATTCTGGCAGGACGTGTGTCGCATCCGCTAGTTTCTTATAAGACTAGTAGTAGTAGTGGTAGACCCGTTCCATAGTTCCGTAACCCTTATAGTTTCGTCATGTCCGTCTGTCCGTCTGTCCGTCTGTCACACCCTCCACAAATCTACAGATCAAAACCAATTTCTATGGAGTTCGTAGGTAGATGTCTTGTATGAGCCGGTTTCTTTTAAACCAGTTATTCTTTTTAGTGTCCCACCACGTTTTCCTTGGCAGTCTACAGGTTTATCTGTTGTTTTATTGGATAAATAAATAATACCCATTTATTTACTGATTTATTGAGCACGTTTATTTATTATTATTTTACATTACAATATAATTATTATCATCTCTAAATATTACGGGTAAACATTTCACTATTACTATTATTTACATTTACAACTATCTATTATTATCTAACTATTGAACACTAATAATAGAGAGTATTTTATCGAAATATTACAATTAATATTATTTTCTAGATTTATTGATAAATAATTCGTAAATAACAATAATAGTCGACAAAATACTACATAGTATTATTTAAAATTAAATCACTGTCTTTTGTTATTTCAGAAACTAGTTTAATAAACTCAGATCTAAGTATTTCTACTTTTCATTTATTTACATTCTTATTATTTAACTATTACAATAATGTGAATTAAAAATATGCGTTATTCAGTTTTCTCTAAAATCATCTAATACATAAATTATTGTAAACTGAATTTATTGAGTTAAACCACTTTTGAATTCTAAAAATATTGGGAGACCGCACAGCAAATTTTAAATTATTACTTAAATAAAGTGACACAATCAGAAAAGGATTGCTTAATTCCAAATTACACGCTTCAACCAAATAATAATAACACATAGTTTACAATGTATTATTATTATTAATAGTATCTACTTACAGTATTATTATGCCTATTTACATATTTGTACAGCGTTGTACGCTACAATTTAAAAATGTACTGAATCTATTTTTTCCTACGATCCTACAGCGAATGACTGCTGCTAACCATTCTGAATTATTATTAAATAGTAAGTAGGTACGAACAATAATACACCTAAGATTAATCTATTTATTATAATTTATAATCAAGCATAATTCTTTAAATATTTACAATATTCATAATATTAGAACAACTCGATTTATTTTGAGATATTAGAAATAATGAGAATAATGTTATTAATTTTGTTTAGTTTTGTTAATGTTATTTATGAGATTTCTTATTGGTATTAAATGTACAAGAGATTTAAAAACAACTGACTCAAGCAAGATTTGAACCTGCGACCTCTGCCGTGCCGTGGCGTTGCTCTAACCACCTGAGCTACTGCGTCATACCTGCATCAGTTGAAATTAATATTCCTGTACAATTTATAATATTTGTTCGCATTCTATAAATACTTACTATTTTCATGTTTCTATTAAAAAGATTTAAAACGCTCATCTAATAGAAGAACACAATAGCTAATGGTGCCGATTCTGTTGTTTACAAACTAAACTAATTTAGTCTCATTATATCTCTTTCTAATAAAAAACATGAGAGAGGGCTAGCAGATATTTAATCCTGTCAAATTAGGCCGCTTGAATAGTTTTGATGTCAGTTTAGTCGTAATCGCAAAAGGTCACGACTATTTTCCCGTAAATGATAAGGGCGTAGCGTAAACTAATTTGACAGTTCTAAATATTTTCTGTCCTTTTTCAATGATATTTGTAAGAAAGAGATATACCTAGTGTGTTTAAAATTAGTTTAGTGCGATGTTCAATAGAATCAGCACCAATTTCTAACCAAATGAAAAATCGGCCTAGTCTTGATTTTGGAGCTAGAAAAAAGCTCATTGATAACACAAATAAAACATTGAAAGGACTTCTCACTGACATTGATTTCAAAACTTATTCCATGACTAAGTTTAATATTCTAAAAACTATTATTTATATAGCTGCTTTATCACTAGAATCTGACTGTGGAACAAACAAAGGATACAATAAAAATCTTTGACACAGAACATCAAAGCCTCAAGAATCCACTGCACTAATTCATTTCACACTTCTAAATGAAGATCTGCTTCAAGATCCACAAACATCTCACGGCGACACAGACACCACGCTTTTTAAAGCACAGTCCAATATTTCAGGTACTAATCAGAGAACCCATCATTATTCGTATTATCTGACGTTGGAGATGTACCTGGCGAAGGTACTTGCAGCTGCCTCCCGTACATCAGCTCTGATGGAGGCATGAAAGAAGATAGGTACTCTGGAGGAGGTCGGATCACTGTTGGAAGATACCCAGTACCACTATACGGAGGCGTCAAAAACCGTCGCGATGGAGAGAATTTAAAACTCTGATTTGACAATGGAGAGAAAGCTGATTTCGACTGGTACTGCATATAAGGAGGAGACTCTTGAGTCACTTGGTACGGGTTCGAATTTTCTCCATTAATCATCATTTCCATTGCAGCTACCACGTCTCCTTTGCATCTTGCGAGAATCCCTTCGATTTCTTGTCGGCTGCGTCTCGGAAACACTTTTATTAGAACATCTACTGGTGACTTTTGGTACGGAGAGGGATCTTCGGTTACCGTTTCAACAGTTTCCTTCCTCTCCCGTCTAAACATTTTATATTTGAAGTCATTGTTGTCCCATTTGTCGTCCTCTTCTTTTTTCACAGGAACATCGTCTCTTTGCTCTTTCATGGATAAATTTTCAGGTGTTAGGGAAGGCTCTGTTTCTTCTAGTTCTTCTTCTACGTTGAGTTCGTGGTCTGAGGGCGAGCGCGGGGGTGGAGTGGCTAGTGGCGGGGTAGGGGCGGGTGTTTTTGATTCTTGTTGCGATTCTGTTGGTGGTGACGGGCTTGAGCAGACTTCTGTGATTCGCGCGCGTTTTTGAACTGTTGGCAAAGAGAAGGATCGATTAGGTTTGGTAGATAAATGTTTTATACTCAACGTCATGATGACACGACAATAAAGTCGGTTTTAAATTCGTTTTATCAACGAGTGGAATTGCAGTAGCAAACCAATGAAAGGATAAGATTGTATATAAATTTCAAAAAATGTTCAAAATAATGCTTCAAACTATTTAAAAATTCAAAAATCATTTATTCAAAGTGGGCTAAAGAATCAGCACTTTTTGAACGTCAACGTTTTAATGCAGAGTGTATAACAAGGCATTAAGCGCGTCACAGACGTAGCTATAATATATATTAATATGAATCATAGCAAAGCATATTATGACATATTTTCTATATAAATTATCGAGTGACCACACACGCAGCTATATATTTCTATGACGTTACCAGTATATTATACCGATATACATATTAATATATATTATAGCTACGTTTGTGATGGGCTTTATAGTCACAATATTTTATTACCTAATAATTTGGTGCATGGACGCTTGAGTTCACATTTATTAAAAAAAATAAACGCAGTTAAATATTATTCCAGAACCACCAAAAATAACGAATCAATTTTAAAAAACATTCCAAACACAAACAAAGAATGATTCTGTGAAACATATTCGTTTCGAAATTTTATTCAAAGTACACACGGCTCCGAGAAAATAATACAGTCGAGAACAAAAGTTCACACAATAAAGGAGAACAAAAAGGCGAGCCCGTGTGCTCGCTGAGTGGCGGAGGGTACACAGACTGATGTTTTACTTTGATATAGTCTTCAAATAATGGTCCACAAATGAAGGTAAAATGTTTAAAAATGGTCTCTGCTTGCATAGCGTGAACTCCAGAAAAAAAATATGTTTAACCGACTGCAAAAACGTTCTAAATTCGACTGTTTTTTGTTTTTTGTGTGGTTGGTACTTGTTACGGGATACCTAAGTATCTTCGTCGATTATAAACCAATTTTAATAATTGTTTTTTTCATTTGGTAGAAAAAACTTGCGCGGTGGTCCCATAAAACTTTTATTAACTTTGATTGAGCAGTTTTTTAATCAACGTCAAAAAACGTTATTTGATTCACTTTACCTATGTTGTAGTTATTTGCAGCAAAACGTGGTATGTAAGTTCGGTTAGTGGTAATGAGTTCACGCTATTGCTACCGTGTATTATGTCACTCAAAATGGAAATTTAAAAAAAGTTAAAACTACCTTCAAAAAGATCACAATAATATATGAAATAAAGCAAATCAAAAATCAAAGACATTGTAATCTATACAAAGATAGTTTCAAGTCACACCACACTACAGCATAATCTAAATTCAATCCGGACGCATACATCCCTGGCTACACTTATACAGGGTGTGCACAAGTCATACCAGTCATTGTGTTGCCGCAATTAAAGCAAGTCGGCGCAGTCGCGTGAACTAATTTAATGGCCCAAGTTATTGTTTTTTTTTAAACGTTGACGTAGGGTATCGAGAGTTTGTTCGGCTGCGAGGTTTTAATAGATATATGTTTAATTTATTGGTGGTAGGCAGTTTTGTATGCTTTTTAAACCATAGGCATAATGTGTAATAGTTTTTGTTCGCTCAAATCTTAAGATAAGATACGATAAGATATTTTATTTGCATAAAACACGGTATACAGGTTGTTATTAAACATTTTAGATCAGAATTTTTTGCTTAATGATAAATACTTACAACTATAATACTACAAGTTGACATAGACATTAATTATTTAAATTTCAAAAAGTCATTAATACTATAAAAATTATTATCTTTTACCCTTTTGTTTTAAAAATGACATGCAAAGTGTGATATTTATAGGTACTAATATAATAAAGCTATCTTGTTTTCTTGTTTGTTTGTTTATTTAACGTAAACGCACTAATCTCTGGAACTACCAGTCGGATTCGAAAAATTATTTTTGTAGGTATATGATGATATTTTTTTTGGTACATCAACCATGAACCGATGGCGCTTTTTCGTGCTTCTGGCTGTCCGATAGAAAAAAGGGCAGGAGGGAATTAGATAGCCAGATTCATCAGAAATAGTCCAAGGTTTTATTGCTATTCTCGATGAGCTGTTGCTGAATAAAATCAAATAGAGTTCTTGAATAATAAAATAAAGTATTTAGTCAAATCCATGCTTTTTCATAACCTCCTTTACCGTTTATAAAAGCAATAGACCAAATAATAACAGGTAGCTGTCATCGACAATGGATAAAAAATATTCCAAAAGAAGATTTTATTCAAATTCAAAACTGGAACGCTATCCGTCAATTTAAAAACCATAAAAGCAACTCGAGTGAACACTTATTCAAATAAATCGACTGCGACCATTAAAATGTAATCGAAACTCCCGCAAGCGTCCGCAAAAAACGATTACATTGAAAAGACACTGAGTATAAGTGAACCAATTGAATGAACACAATCATCAATGTAAACCGTTCTTTAAGAAAAAATCGAATGAAAAGAAAAAATGTGAGTCGTTTTTGTGTTATAATAAAAGGTACGCCCTCGCACGAAAAAAATTCATTAAAATAATACGAAAAGTTTTTGTACAACACAAACAACTTTTATTGAATTACAATAAAGCGAATGCTGGCCATTTTGAATCTCATTATGTGTGCGAGCGAGACGGGAATACTGTTTTGTATTCGAGTGAAAGAGATGAATAGAGCTATTGAAATGTAAATAGAATTAATATAGACATCTGTTGGTAAATGATGCTGTTAGGCCGTGTTTTGTTTTTTATTTTCTATTTATTGTGTATCAACCACAGAGGAATGTATTTCCTCCGTGGTATCAACAATATTCGGCACATACGTAATAATATAGGGGAGATTATAAAATCATTAATCATGAGGGGCTCGTGGCTAAATGACGGCCGCGCTGATCGATCGATCTGCGAGGTTAAGCTGCGCTAGCCGCGGTCAGTCCTTGAATGGGTGACCGTTCTTTACACATCGAGACCCCTCCGTGCCTCGGAGAGCACGTTAAGCAGTCGGTCCCGGTTGTCATAGGAATATCTTTGACAATCGTTACGGGTAGTCAGAAGCCCTAAGTCTGACAGCTGGTCTAACATTCGAATACCGGTATTACCCATTAATTGGGTTGTGGAGGTCAGATGGCAGTCGCTCCACGTAAAATATTGATATTCAGCCGAAACTAGTTAGACTGGAAGCCGACCCCAATATAATTTGGGAAAAGGCTAGGCTAGGATGATAAAATCATTAATCACTAAACCACAAAAAAATACGTACTTATAATGTCCATTTTGAATGAACTTCGTTATAGGCTTGTGTAGCCTACACAAAATTCACAACTTTTATAAAGGTGTCCTAAAAATAGATATTTTGAATATCGACTTCTTACTCAAACAGGGTGTTGTGATTTTTGTACGCAAAAAATTTATACGTATATTCGAAATCTATTAAGATGTCACCGGGGGATTCCCGTACTAATTATAATACACAGTCAATATTTTTATCCTTGGAGTCTACTAATATAAAGTTTGTGAGGATGGATGTATGGATGGATGTTTGTTACTCTTTCACGCAAAAACTACTGAACGGATTTTGATGAAACTTTACAGTAATATAGATTATACATCAGAATAACACATACCTAGGCTACTTTTTATCCCAAAAACGCGGACGAAGCCGCGGGCGGAAGTTAGTCTAGCTATAAATTTTCAAAAAATTTCATCGTAATTTTAAAAGTACCTAGTCAAGTCAGTTACTACATTCCTCGTTTGATTAACAAAATATAAACGCTATTCATTTCATATTTAAACAATAAACTCCATCAAACATTTCCATCTCCCTGTACAATTACCGCGCATGTTTCGACACTCCGCCAATGTTTCGTGTAGATTTATGCGTCTGCTTATAACACTGGCCGGTGGCGCGAACAAAAGCTGCATTGTATTGTGTGCATAATAATGTCACTGCGTTGCGGCAACTATTGTTTGAGCATGGTAGTGGCCGATATACGGTGCTTTATGTGCTCCCGACTCGATTTTCTCGATTACTGAATCGAATTGTGGTCTGCTTTTGAATATAATGTTAATATTATGTAGTATTTAACACACAGAGTTGGATAAAACAGTGTACTACAATTTTAAGGGTAATGTAAGTAATTCATCAGCACCTTAATCATTTGAAAAAAGTATTATGTTTGGTTCCATCGCAAAGGTTCGCTTTGGTTAACTTAAATTTTTACTTTATTGTTAGTAGACGGGATATATTATATCTACAGCCGTAATAAGTAGCTACTACGTAATCACTTTCCTTGAAATTGATTTTTTAATGGGAACTGTCTTTAATCAATAGAAGAACGAGTGACTAAAGAAGAAAGCAATAAAAGAGTATCACACAGCAAAATCGAGCCTATTAAATATTAAGGAACTAAAACAGAAAGTTAATTACAAAGACATTTATGTTCAAAGAAACTTACTAGAGACAAAACAACGAATTTTAAAATCCGGCAGCATGGAATGAAAGAGAAGGCGCTAACAGAATAAGATATCACACACAATGATATAAACACATCATTACTATGGTGTATAATGTTTACACCGTCAACCGAAACATCGCGTGTACAGTCGTCGTCATAAATTAGTTGGCACAATGCCGCAGCGCCGCGCCGCCCGGCCTCGCCTATTGTGCGGGAGATTTAGTGAACGCTGGCCCTGACTGTACGCCACTAGCATTACTATTCATTTGTGTTACTTTGGAAAAGGGATGCTTAGTTCGGTTTTAGGCTTGTATTAAAATTGGATTTTCGCAACAATTCTAAATTCTTGATGAAAATATAACAGTGTACATACCGTACTCAAACACACGACTTTCTTGAATTAAATTACCTACTACAAAGAAAGTTAAAAGACCGCCCGCAATAAAGTCATTGGTGCTGATTCTGTTGAATATCGCACTAAACTAATTTTAATCACACTATATCTCTTTCTTACAAATATCATTGAAAAAGGACAGAAAATATTTAGAACTGTCAAATTGGTCTACGCCTTTGTCATTTACGGGAAAATAGTCGTGACTTTTGCGATTACGACTAAATTGACATTCAAACTATTCATGTGGACTAATCTGACAGGATTAAATATCTGCTATCCCTCTCTCATGTTTTGTATTCGAAAGAGACTTATTGAGACTAAATTAGTTTAGTTCGTAAACAACAGAATCGGCACCATAGAGTTATAATAATATCATCTAAGTAAACAAACATACTCCCCGACTAGCCATCACACTTACTTATTTTATTTCCTATATTCGCAATTTCTATAAGTTGAAAAGCTTTGGACTAGAATTAATAAACTACTAGTACTTAGAGTATTAATATTAATTGGAATTGAGAAAATTTTGAAATTTCATAAAGTGGAATCTGGTAAAAAGCCGAGATAAAATCTAGCTCTGGATACTACTAGGTATAATAAGTTGATTTCTACATAGCGTTAACAATCTGACTAATTGTTTATTTAATACACTAGCCTTACGAAGGTATTTGTTTCCTTTTCTAAAAAACAGAGACTTGCATCAAAGAATAATATTGTTTGCTCACCCAAACAGTAAATGAAAGCTCACTTAAACAGTCCGCCGTCCGATTTGTATGCAATTTAACAAAAATAAACCCCTCAGTGGGGAGCCGCTAATTATAGGACCCTCACATTTGAGTTATTATAAAGTAATTAGTGAACAGTTTGGGAAATGTTCTTGTTTTTACGTTTTTCTCGAGTTTTGCTTTGTGGTCACTATGCTTGTTTGTTTGGCTTGTTTTTGATATTTGTGTTTGAAGCTTTTGCTTTAATATCGTCATGGATGTATAAAATATTTTAATTAAAGAGGAGTACTTAAGTTTTTATAGTTTGTTTTGATTGCTTAGTCTGTTAGTAGCTTAGATAGAGAATAAGTTAGTCTCTGAATTTACATAACGAAATCTGGCAATTTTAACTTAATCCTAATAACCAACGTCGGACTTCTCACAGAATAATTAAGATTTCACCAGTGTGTTCTACTGCTTTGATAAATAGTTCTTCAAACACGCGGTTTTGTGTTACGACAAAAGTTTAAAATCCTAATAACCGCCTATTAATCATGTCAAACCATAATTCAACATTTGTCGATTTCTAATCACATACAAACAGCCGACCCTCCCTTTTATCCAATATTAATATCCAAATGACTGCAAAATTAATAAAAACACCCCCGTTCTGACGTGACCTTTAATTTGTACCCTCCGAACTAAGTCCATTCTCAAGTGATTAGCAATATAGAATGAACTCTGACTACCCGCCAGGATTGTTCACGACACCTATAATTTACAACCAGACATTAATCAAACCAAATTACTCTTTATCCCCGTTAAGTAAAGTTTAAAATTGTTCGAAATTTATTGCAGTTTGAACGGAGTAACTTTGAATCGGCGGGCGGTAACAATAAAACCAATTGTTGGCGATCTCTATTATTAAGTTTGGTGTTCAAAATTGAGCTTTGTTGCGTTGATATTGAATTGGTTTTCGATTCAATAGTGTGTGATGCGGTTATACATTCGATTGAGGAATTAGTGTTCTATTGGGATGCAATTATACGGCAGGGTTGTCGCTGCGGGGGGTTATTATATTTGTATTTTGAATTTATTTCTTTTATTTTGGAGTAGCCACGCCTGTCACGAATTTGTTTGAATTAACAATGAAAGTATGTTATCAAGCTGGTTTTTTATATTCATGAATTCATAATGGGAATCGATCGGAAAAAACCTGAACACGAAAAGTCTCAACCTAATGGTATCATTATATTTCAGCTCAGTAATAACATTGCACGTCCTTTAAGTCGGTATTCTGCGACTTATTCAATTTAATATTATGATTACCTACCTACTTAATTTTCATATTATTATCAAAACTAGCAACCCACCCCGGCTTTGCACGGGTAGCAATATTTCAGCCAATTTACACAAAACTTTAATTAATTATACACCTAAACTTTCCACATTAATTACTCTGTTCATTGGTGAAAACCGTATGAAAATTCGTTCAGTAGTTTTTGAATGTATCGTATTCAAACAGACAGACGCGGTGGGCGGACTTTGTTTCGTAATATGTAGTGATAGTGATACAATACGTACAGACTTAACCATCAAATAAAATAAAAACACACTACCAACCCTAGTAGCAAGCAAATCAAATTACAGTTCAGTATTTAATATGCCCCGAGTGATGTCATTGTCCGGATCAACAAAAGTATGCACCCTGTGAATGATCTCCCGGTATAAATAGACACCCTGTATGCGGATATTACAATTTTAATATGAGAGTGTAATTGTATTAATACTTTTAAAATGGTTGGTATGTAGCATCACTATTAAGTGGTGAAATTATTAAAATTTGTAATAAGAGTGTTGGTTGATGAAACACTTTTGATAAGTTAAAACTCTTATGTTTCACTAGTAATCGGATTATTTACACGCTCGCGCTATTCCTTAGATTTCGCTTAGCGTTCTTTCTGACTTTTTTTGTATTTGATTGCAAACGTTGATTTATATTCACAGAATATAAATGAAAAGGAGCCTATGTGCTTCCTCAGGTCCCAGGCTACCTTTTTATTGAATTTCATCCAAATATGTCCAACTTTTTCAACGTCAAAAAGTAACAAACACACATACAGAAACTTTCGCATTTATAATATTAGTGTGATTCGATTGCCAGGAGTAAAAACCCTTAGGCGCTTTCCGAGATATTTAAAAATTTCGCAACCGTTACTTGTTAAATAGATATTACAGTAGCCATTCTACGATGCATCAATATTTAAAAAAAACCGGACAAGTGCGAGTATGCCTCGCGCCCCAAGGGTTCCGCTAAATGATCATAGATGACGCTACTGCATACTTCTAGTGGCGTCATCTATGAGCACATGGCTTTACTTATGGTCCGGTGACTGACGGCGGACAACAAAGTGATCCTATAAGGGTTCCGTTTTGAGGTACGGAACCCTAAAAAAATCGCAACCCTACCAATTCAACACCATCCAAAGCAGTAAAAATCTTTAGATGCTTTCAGAGATATCTAATAATTTCGCTAGAGTAACTTGATAAATAGATAATTGGTACATTAGCCATACCACGATGCATAATTTTCAAAAAATCTCAACCCCTTGCAATAACTAATTCAACCCCATCAATCCACGCAAAAATGGACTCAACCTTTCCGAGTCCCAAACCAGTCGTGTCTCTTCAAACAAACTCGCATCAAAACAATAGTTTCCATGTTTCTGATGTCGTCACAACAAGTATTGTTTGTTGCCCTCGTATCATCAGATAGCGATTGAAACTGCCACTTCAAACGATAGTTAATTAGGTATCTATGGTACTGCATAGATAACGTGGGCAGGGGGCGATTGACGACCAGCCGGCTTAGCATGACCAACTCTCTCTATTCTACCAAAGAATAGACAAAGTTCTTTCTATCCAACTCGTTATCTCTTCTGCCCGAGCACGCAGCGATCCGTGCTTGGCTTATCAGAATTATGTCTACTGAAGAATAGAAACATTTCTCTTTTTAATTGTATGCTTCAATGGTAGAAATCTTTCTACAATTTGTCACTTTGTCTATTATTCTGTAGACAAAACCCGTTTCTATCGTGGTCATGCTAGGCCTAAAAGTTTTCGAACCGGTATTATGATGGAGCGTCATGAACCTATTAGGTACGTAAGCACGTGAGTATAGGTCAAAAAGGACATTGGCAGTTCTGGGCTTGATATGGTACAGCAATAAAAGCTTAACCAAAAATAACAATATATATTTTAATTGTTCTTTGCCTAATTTATCTTAGAGATTAAGAATTGAAATCAAAAATCGAAATAAATAAGAAATAAAATGATTATGCCGTTGACATTTTGAGAAAACCAATAAAACAAAAACGGGTGCATGCTGGCTGGCGCGTGCCTCCACAGAATATCATGTCGACAGCAACAAAAAATCTTTGAATTGAGAACTCATTAGTCGCGCTGTACTTCATTGGATCATTCACACCGTGTTCACACCATACTTAACCTCACTGTCACAAATACGATAATTTCTCTTTAATCCAATTACGTACAAAAACAAATAATAAATGAATTTAAATACTCTTGAAATACTCGATCACACCAAACTAATTTCTTATCTGTACCGACATACACAATCTGAAGCCCAGCGTTCTATTGGCGTCTGCCGTGTCCTTTATTTGCATGTATTATAATCAGAAATCAGATTAGAGACCCGCACGCAGTATTAGGTACTTCATTTCGCTTAGCGTTCTTTCTGACTTTTTTTCTTTTTCCTCGGCTCTTAAGGGTCATAGCGTAATGTTAAATAATCCATCCTATTCCTCATGATATCATATACAAAAATATTTTTTAGAATCCGACTGCTAGTTTCAGAGATTAGCGCGTTTAAACAAACGATCTAGCAAAAAATCTCTTCAGCTTTATTAAATTAGTAGGTATACTAAGGGGAATTTTCACCAACCTATCAATATCTGTTCAATAAGCTAAAGATAAGATTTTTGACAGATTTTCCATACAAAATCTGTCAAAAATTTAAACTTTATTGAGAGGTTGGTGAAATAGCCTCTTATAGATCAAACAATGGCTTACTGTTTAGAGAGTAGTGGCGGGTCAGGGGTAGCTACTCAGATCATAGAAACAAGGAGATATGCCATCATAGCAAATTAGTACGGGAACAACTGATACCACTTTTAGTACATTTTTCGACACAATTACGCGCATATTTAAGCGCTCCTTGTGAATAAAAAGATCTCCCACGCATTGAACATTCCGCACACCCTCAATTTAACACTGTTAATCGTCACTCAACACTAGCACTAAACTAAAACACTGTATTTATACCATCGATCGTGTTCGGTTCGTCGCCAGCGCGTACGTTTTTAATATGAGCAATTTGCTCAAGATCACGCATCAAGCTCGATAGCGCCTTGGCACATCTCCTTGTTTTCTATGATCTGAGGGTAGCTACAAGTCATAGATGTTGTCACTCGACGTTTTGTCGCTGACTTCTTTCTTTATTACATACATTGACCTATATGTCTAGTCAAGCAGTTCCGAACATTAAACAGGTCACACTCAAGTGTTGTGCGGGCACAACCCAACCCTCACATTCACTTTGACGTTTGATGTAGTGAGCAACAGACAAGTACCCGCGTGTGGAGCTTGATTTTTGTTCGGAACTGCTTGTCTAGGGACATATAGGTGATTAGATACCGTACTGTTAGTGCGTCGTGCGACAGAAAGCTCGATGTGTAATATTTACTGCCACGTATTGTACGACGCACCTCTCCCAATAGTGTTGCCACCTTAGGGTATTTTTTCCTAGATTTAGGGTAAAACTGAACTCGAAGGGAAATTTGTAGGGTATAAAATTATTTAGGGTATTTTTTATCTATTTAGGGTATTTTGTCATAACACTACGTAAGAAAATGTTATGCTATAAAAAAAATAAAAACATTTTAGAGTCTGCGCCACCACTGAAGTCTATTTACGGCGCTGATATCGCTGAAAACTAACAAACAAAAGGCAAAAGCGGAACTTACAAGCTTAGTACCTACCTACCAGTTTTTTTTCCGTAGGACTTTAATGAAGGCACGGACTTTAATATGAATAGCTTCGGCCGTTTTTGAAGAAGTAGAGTAGGTACAATAACTGATAGATTTCTTTATTATTTGAGTAACAATATGAGCATACCGTTTGCCGAATGGTGAGCATCAAACCGTGCAATACAAATGTCTTTATTTCATTTTAAAACAATAATGTTTAGGGTATTTTTTTCCAATAACACTGCAAATCTAGGCTAAAAGTTAACGGAGCTTAGGGTAAATTGAAAAATAGACCTGGCAACACTGTCTCCCAATAATGAAAATCTGTGTTTGCTTGGTTTATCTACACTCTACACACACTTACACCAATATTGAACGGTAACATGATCACTTTAATCAATTGTAAAAACGCCCGTCACAGTGTTCAGTTGGAAAATTTAATAAAAATGTTCAGAAGCCGCTTCAGTGTGGGTGTTAGTTTACACGAGGTGGGTCGTGGACGCATTTCTCGCTTAGCTCTGTAACGCTCATCTTAGCTTTGATATGTTTGCCAAAAGAATTCTGGTAATGTAGGTACTAACTTGTTATTGAATCAAGACTTCATTTCATCCGTTTAGGGTAACTTTGGTCCAATTGTCAAAATGTCCAATTCTCATAATATCCAAGCAGACGTATTCTGAGTTATAATGTCAAAATGTTCAATATTCTAATAGCCAAATTGATAAAATGTAGGTACCTATAGCTACCGGGGCAAGTAAAATCTAGGTATGAAATATGTGCCTGCCTTTCACATTGTATATCGAGTATCGGATTCACATATGTATTTCATAATTTTTTCTTGCCCCGATTTCGTGTCGGAGTCCGATACCGATACCGGATCAACTGCAACAACTATACTTTGTACTATTCTAAACTCACAAAGTCGTTGCTACTTTCGTCAGTAGCTTACGACATTCGATATCAGGAAATTCAGGAACCAATCTATGCGACCTTTTTTTGCTCGCTGGCCTCGCTCCGCTCTCGCTCATCTGCAGACCTAGTACACCTCACCTCCAGTGAACAAATATAAATCAATCGCGTGGTGTGTATCAGTTACATGCGCTAATAAAAAGGGAAAAAATAAGCCTACAAGTGCGTAGAATGAGATGGAGTGTACTTTGGGTGGCGTGGAGAGCGTAGTTGGTTGAGAATTAAATTGTAGATTTAATTCGTTTTATTTTTAAGTATTTTTCTTGTTTTTTTTTTTTTAAACCTTGCCCCACACTAGGATTTCTCCTGTATCGTGGGTGCGTTTACAAACACAAATTTCACATACACAAACAGCCAGACCTATGTGCAATACGGGAATCGAACCCGCGACACGTCGCAGAGCAGCCAATCTCTCAGCCACTAGATAGATAGCCGCTAGATATATTTAACCGATAGTCGCTAGTAACATAAGAAGAAACAAAAATATTAAGTAGAGGCGACAAAATTTAATTTGTTGCTGTTCATAAACTAAATTCAGAAAGAATATTTGACGACAGATAACATTATCATAATCATGTCATAATTATGATAGGTAATTAGGTGTCATTCTTGACTTGTTTAATGCTCTACAATTTCTAGTGAAAGTCGAAAGTCTAAAATAGTCTAGAGGCTCCCTCCCAGCAATGACTAACGTATTGTTTGTTTGACTATACATATTTAATAATTATAATCAGCCCTGTTTATAAGCTGTCCCACTGCTGAGCACGGGCCTCCTCTCAGAATGAGACGGGCCATAGTCCACCACGCTGGCCAAGTGCGGGTTGGTAGACTTCACACACCTTCAAGAACTTTATGGAGAACTCTCAGGCATGCAGGTTTCCTCACGATGTTTTCCTTCACCGTTAAAGCAAGTGATAATTAATCTATACTTATAATAAATCTGTAGAGAGGTCAATTCTGTACATGAAATATATTTTCAAAATAACTATCACGGGATGATTAGTGATCGATACTGATGCCAAAAATGCAATCAGTAAAATTTTTGTCTGTCTGTCTGTCTGTCTGTCTGTATGTTCCTTATAGAAACAAAAACTACTCGACGGATTTTAACGAAACTTGGTACAATTATTTTTCATACTTCTGGGCAGGTTATAGTATACTTTTCATCACGCTACAATCAATAGGAGCAGAGCAGTGAAGGGAAATGTTGGGAAAACGGGAGAAGTTACTCCATTTTTAAAGCTTCCGTTGCGTGTGCAGCCTTAATGGTTAAAGCTACATAGAAATCATGTATGACGGAAATGTTCTACATAAAATTATCTAAAAAATATTCCAAAACAGCATATATCTATCTTTTATGGTTTACTCACAATAACACGTGTAACTCCCGATAGCTTAGCAGTTCGGAGCTTTCTGATTGTATTACACAAGTACCCTAATTTATGCTGTTACAATTTGGTGTACAATAAAGTATATTCTATCTATCTACACACAAGGAGTTACACGCTGATGGAGTCGCGGGCACAGCTATTAATAATAATATTCTGCGGTTCCTTATTGCAATATTTTTCAATAGTATATTGTGGATTGACATATTATATTTCCCTACTAAAATACGAAAGTTAATCTGTCTGTTACATCAAAACCATTGAACCGTGAGGGAGGACATATGCTACTTTTTTACGAAAAACGACGGAAACGTGGACGAAGTCGCGGGCAAAAGCTAGTTTCTAATATAATGCACATGACTTTGGAAAGTCAGCGGTGCGTGTCTCGGGACAAATATTTGGTCATTAAAAATAAATTAAGCGATTCTTCTCCAAATGATAATTTCGCGATAATATGGTGACGATTCCAGCAAATATTTATTTCTACAAACATATCAAACACACTCGCGATGCAACCCTCGGGCGCTGTCGATTACTGAACCATTAACCTTCTAGCACCACTCCAGTCAAATAGACAAACTTGCACACGACCCAAATTATACCTTATCTAGTCCCAATAGAGTTTATTATTCTTTGTTCGAAATAGTTGAAGATTCTGTAATCAGTCAATAGATTTTAAATTCTGTTAGTGTTATATAAGACTGAATTTCGAATGGCTATTGTCGTGAAGATGTATTGCTTTAATATAAAATTGTTAGACTAAAAATATGTCTTAAGTCTTCGATATAAGGTTGAAATTGGATTGCTAAACGCTCCTAAGTCGTAAGGATTTCTAGTGGTGATTCCAATTGAGTATTTTTTTCCTCGAAATAAAAAGGTTTCAATAACCGGCCAGTACTTGAAGAGGTTTGTTGGAAAAGATCTCATTATTGAGTTATTCTATACTTTTCGAGGGCACTTGTTGATAATACGAAGTTTCGCCATTTTGAGCGCATGGAGTTATTTGAGTGTGTTTGAGTTGATAATTAAATGTATGAAAACACGTTATATTCGTTTAGGTCATTGGTCGTAGTATTGACATACATAATCGGTTGACCTCAGATTAAGTGAAATGCCATCAAGTTCAAAGGCTTAGAATATTCATAGTAAAGTTAGTAAGAAAAGGCTTTCGTAAAATATAGCTTAATCTCTGTGACAGATGTCAAATCCGTACATTTTTAATGCATTTTGACGTTATTTGTTCGTATTTGACATGTGTTACAGAGATCAAGCTATATTTTACGAACTATAATACCTTCGATATCTGTCAAAGTGACATATTTGTCTAGAATGTAAAAAGTTAATTAGACATAATAATGTATTGCACCTTACAATGTTAAATTTTTCCTGTGAACAATGAAAAATGGTGTTGCAAATTAAAATTATTGTCGAAACCAATCATCTAAATTTAAAGAGCCCTTAGTAAATAAACCATAGTCTACTCTTATACCAAGTTGGTAGTGCCATGGGTATTAAAAAGTGCCCATGACACCACCAGTGGTGTGAAGCCGATGGTGTCATGGGCCCGTCACAAAGCATACTTAACAAAAACTAAATTAACAAATATCCAAAGTTGAACTCAGTAACGTTTTTCCAACCAATACTCATCTTCACGGAAGACAAAATATTTTTTACTCAACCCTTAATTTAACCCCATCTCTACCCAGTATTTACAAAATCCTTTTAAAAAATAAACTCCAACAAAACATTTTTCTTCCTTTAAACGAATAAAACACAAAATGTTCACATCAAAAGCCAACCCTTTCACCCCCTTACAAATTGAGCTCTCATTATCCTATTTTATACAATGAAAACTCAGGTTTCATCCCACGCTGACCGAAGTGGACGCGAGATAGATATATACACCGTCCGCAAGAGCGAAAAGGACAGGTATATGTTTCAAGCACCACTCGAAATATAAATGGTATCGGATTGGCGAGGAAAGAGATGCGAATACGGCGTTTGAATGTGTGTGAGAGGGAGGGGTGTATCGGGCAATGCGCTTGAGTGGATAGTGCTTGTGTTGGTATCTAAAGATGTTTTGTAGTGGTTCATATTAGTTGAAGTTACTTGATTGAAGTCTGTTAAGGTAAATAAATGTATTGGATTAAATAAATAACTGTTGGTCGCTTGTTTCATTAATTAAATATATCTTAAAGAGTTAATCGGCGCGACGGAACATCTAGAGTTCTAGACGAACGTTGCATCTTATATCATGTAAGGCAGTGGTCCGACCGCCGGCGAGAAAACGACTATCGGCGATTTTCTCTCTCAAGAAACGCATAATAAATGTACATTTCGTGTAAACGAAAGAGATGCTTATCGCACATCGGCAAGAAAGGTGTCACAACACAATAAATGTAGTTTTTGGGAAATCACGATTTTCTTTTTTTTAGATCCTAGAATTCCTTTAAAAAAATTCTGTATTAAATGCCATCTCTCAGCGAGGAATCGCACTATAATTATGAATTTTTTTTAGTAGATCAAGTTTGTAATTGCCTTTCAAATGGCATTAACTTAATTTCGTACTAGTATGTGTTGTGATTGTGACACCTTTCTTGCCGATGTGCGATATATTAAAAGTTACTCTCTGACTGTTCCCACTGCCGGCGACGACTCGCTTTACTAGTTTTGTCGCTGAGCGACGAGCTTTCAAAAATAAACTCGCTTAGCGATACTCGTTCAGCAATGCTTGCTCGCTTGATCATTTTCTTTACAGTGCGCAGGTTTACAAGGACTGAGCGACCGCGGGCGAGTGGCGCGAGTAATCGCTCGTCGCAGTTGCACACTCGCTTATAACCCGGCGACAAAACTATCGAGACTACACACTTGCTTCCCGCTGATCGCTAACTCGTTTATAATTTCTAGTTCTACTCGTTTCTGGTTCATCGTCGGCGGTCGGACCACTGCCTTATTGACGTGAAGTCATTTGTCTGTTTATTCGTGTAGTACCTCAAAACTATTTGATAGATTTTGATGTGGTTTTCAGCAATATTGAGGAATTATTTTAAGAGATTTATGTGTATAATACTAGTACCTACATTCATGCACCCGTGCGATGCCATCCTACCATACCAATTAAGTAACACACAACTTGTGACAACGTAACCATGTTATCTCTTACCCATTACTGACATAAAGCATTGTGATAGACAAACAAATATCGCTGGTTTTATAAACCCACACTTTTTATGTACAAAATCTTCAAAAACCCTGTGCCAACATCGCTACCACATTTTTCTCATAATTCTAAAATCCGAGCAGTAACAGAATCCACAAATTGTCCAAATGTTTGTTCGAATATTGGGTTACATGACAAATGTTGGTGATGTGGTCTACGACAATGGTGACGTAACATGATAGGGCACAGGGACACATGGACCACGAACTAATTGTAATAAGGGTAATATTGGTTGCAATAGGTATATTGATAGGGAACATAATAATTCGGATGCATTATAAAAAAGCAAAATAAAGGTTTTTTAAGTTGGCAACTTTTTCTAAATGTGTTCATAGCACCAAAGATCTAAAATCAATTTCTCTAAATTATGTTGACAACCGCATCAAAATCCGTCAAGTAGTTTAGAAATACTAAGCGAATACATAAACAAACGATTTTGTTCTGCACTACATTTAAAAGTTCGTAGCTCCGTAGCTAAATACTTTCGTAGCGGCAGCGGCGTAGACCTATCTACGAGCTTATCTACGAAATTACTATACCCACAGGATCGGAGTAATTTTGACATTGTTATAAATTCATAAGTAATTTGCACCTTATGCATGAAAACTTGTCTTTATAAGTAACTAGCTATGCCCCGCGGTTTCATCCGCCGTTTAATTAAAAAGAAAGACTGATTTCGCGTCCTTTCTGACTGTTTTTTCTTTTTGCTCGGCTCTTATTAGTCATATCATCATCATCATCATCCGCCTAGCCTTTTCCCAAACTAGATTGGGGTCGGCTTCCAGTCTAACTGGTTGCGGCTGAATATCAGTATTTTACGTGGAGCGACTGCCATCTGACCTCCACAACCCAATTATTGGATAATACCGGTATTCGAATGTTAGACCGGTTGTCAGACTTTCAGGCTCCTGACTACCCGTAACGATTGTCAAAGATATTCCTCTGACAACCGGGACCGACCGCTTAACGTGCTCTCCGAGGCACGGAGGGGTCTCGATGTGTAAAGAACGGTCACCCATCCATGGACTGACCGCGGCAAGCGCAGCTTAACCTCGCAGATCGATCGATCAGCGCGGCTGTCATTTAGCCACGAGCCCCTCGGCTCTTATTAGTCATAGCGTGATGTTAAATAGCCTATACTATTCCTTATGAATCTGGTTATGACATACAAAAAGACATCACGGTAAATCAAATATCGCAATACCCTCAATGATTTGCCCGAGTATCGTTTACGTGCTCCTGAGAATTGAAGAGTTCCGTTATTTTGTCATGGATCCCATCATCAGATCTTGACCAAATTTTGTGGAACTACTCCTAAAGTACCCACTTCTCAATGAAAGAAAATATATTGTACATGGCTATAAAATTTGAGGAGTTCCCTCGATTTCCATGAGATCCCCTCATCAGATCCCGAATTGTTGACAATGGGACCCCCTCGACGGTATACCCATTGAAACAAAAAAATAATTTTCAAAATCAGTTCCCAATTGACGGAGTAATCGCTGAACATAAATAAAATAAAAAAAAAACATTCCGACGAATTGAGAACCTCCTCTTTTTATTGAAGTCGGTTAAAAAGAATTTTCCGAATCCCATTGGTAGGTCCAGAGATTCAAAGAAACTCTTCAGCTTTATTATGTTAAATTAGGTTAGTATAGATAGATTTATCTCCTTGTCATTTTCACGACAATGAAGTGAGAGAGATAAATGGTGTTATCGCTATCGAAACATTGTCTAGGGAAAGAGATATATAATATACCTACATTGTTTTTAATTTTGATACACAAACACCAATAACTTTGGCACCATAACCGGTGTTTAATAAATAACGAGAAGGTTTGAAAAAAAGAATCGATTAAATGTGATCCTATTACTCGATAACACCGATTAAATAGAAACGATTAGTGTAATCGAGTCTAAAAGCACCATTGTATGTTATAGCGAGAGCATTTTTCGTTTGCATGTAATTCTCCATTACGATTATATTCTTCTCGTAACATTAGGTAAACGTCTTTTAATTCACTTTTAGGGTTCCGTACCAAAATGGTAAAAAAGGAACCCTTATGGTGCGACTTCGTCTGTCTGTCTGTCACACCTGCTTATTTCAGCAACAACTAATGCTATCGACTTGAAATTTGGAACAGTTATAAAGAATGCTTGTCTAACTTTATTGCAAATGAAAAATGTCAAAAAATATTTTTATTTTCATTGCAAAAGGGGCCGGAGTGGGGGTCCAAAATTTCAAAGTGGGGTTACTAGGTCAAGTGACATATCATATGAAAAGGCTTGATTTGCATATTTCAAAATATATTTGTATTTAATTTTATGTCTCACTGTTTTCGACATATGATGAAAAATGTCTGAAAAAATACCATTCCCCCTCCCTTATCTCCGAAGTTTGCGGAGCGAATAATCTGAAATAATTAGAGTTGATAGGAATTGATCCAAATATTGCACCAAAAATAAAACGATATTCCTAACTACTACAGTTGTTTCAAAATCATCAACATTCCTTCATAAACAAACTTAGTTATGCGGTCCGGTTTTTTTCAATTTATACGTCCAAAAATTATACGGAACCCTCGGTGCGCGAGTACGACTCGCACTTTGCCGGTTTTTTTATGTAACTTTAGACATGATAGGCTACATTTAATTTGATTTTATTGTATTTAGGTACAAGTTGATGCCCGCGGTTTAACTCGCATCCTAGAAGAAATTATTCATGTGCCTGCTTAAAAGTATCTTACGACCTTCTCAAGGGTTCAAGCCTCAGATCATAGAAACAAGGAGATATGCCATCATAGCAAATTAGTACGAGAACAACTGATGCCACTTTTAGTACATTTTTCGACACAATGACGTGCATAATTAAGCGCTCCTTGTGAATAAAAAGATCTCCCACGCATTGAACATTTCGCACACCCTCAATATAACACTGTTAATCGTCACTCATCACTAGCACTTAACTAAAACACTGTATTTATACCATCGATCGTGTTCGGTTCGTCGCCAGCGCGTACTTTTTTAATATGAGCAATTTGCTCAAGATCAGGCATCAAGCTCGATAGCGCCTTGGCACATCTCCTTGTTTCTATGATCTGAGGTTCAAGCTATCTAAATACCAAACTTCATCAAAATCGATTCAGCCGTTTAACCGTAAAAAGTTCTGCTTATGCTTGTCGCACAGATTACACACGTATTCTGTGTGCTTCAAGGCTTTGTTATAAGTCCCTGAGTATTCATTTTAATATCAATTAAATAATAAATTTTCCTTATTGATACTAAACATTAATCAATCATGATTATCTTAATATTTTTAAAACTTGAACAAACACAGTGATACTCGATAATGCTTCTAAGTGTTATGAAAATCTAAAAATTGTGGTTTATAGATTTGGTCCAATATTTGTGATGATTGCATGATTGTGTAATATTGGCTAAGTAATATAATTAAATTAAGAATTAACTCAAACATTGCGAACAATAAAACCATTAGCGAGAAGGTCAATTGATTTACAAACTTTATATTTTATTTAATTAGACAATTGACTGATCTGAGTGACAAAATATGTAGGTAGGCAGCCCGACTGGGGAAATATAAAGTTATTGTTTGCATTTTGTATAAAACATAACATAACCTAGAATTTAACTTGGTTTCTTCATGTCATTTAACTCATGGCTTAAGTTGGTAAAAGTTGGCCATTTTACGAATTAGTCCTTTCACGAATGAGTCCTTTCACGAATTAGGCATTTTATTATTTAGTCCTTTTCAGAATTAGCCTTTTTGCGAATGAGTCCTTTCGAGAACTAGTCCATTTGCGAATTGGCCTTTTTAGGACTCGGGTGCCATTTTGCGAATTAGGCATTATCCGACTAAACGAGTAATCGTTTAGTCGGATAATGCCTAATTCGCAAAATGGCATTATTTGGCTGTGGTATTCTGTAAGGTAGAGGTAACTCTACCTTACAGAATACCACAGCCAAATAATGCTACTCTTCGGTACCCAGTGTTGTGTTCCTGTGGTGAGTAAGGTCGCCAGAACTCAGTGGCAGAGCCAGTGATTATTTTTGGGGGAGCTGAGAGGCTCATGGAGTGGTCGGAACAGGTAGTGCTAATTCACCTAAACTTCGAGGAACAGAGACGAAAACTGGAGACTTCCTTGCAACAACATTTTTTCCGGGACGAAAGTTTCGGGACATTACTTAAGTACATTAAAAAAATTTATTATTAATACAGTAAAATAATTTGATTCAATTCAGGTTTTCGTTGCCCAGAATTGAGAAAAAATTGAGTAAACACGTTTTATATTAACATAGTTAAGATTTGACTTAAGAGACACCCCCCTGATCCGTTAGGGCACAGCCACACGGTGCAATGCGGTGCCGCAGCGGCAAGATTTCACCCAATCGGCGGGCACGGCGGCCGCTCGTATGCGCGCCGATTGGGTGAAATCTTGCCGCTGCGACACCGCATCGCACCGTGTGGTTTGGCCCTTATTGGATAATTGTCGGTACAGTTTGAGAATAGGACTTTGCTCTCAGTGGTACAAATACAAAAATACCGTCCGAATCCGATTTGTATTACCAACATTTCATAACTCGTCTCCTCGCCACCGCACATATTCCATGATAAAAGCACATAATAAACAAATAAAGTATACAATACACAGTGTATCGGCAATAAACCGCGCGCATACCAGCCGCGTAATATCGCACCAATGTATTATTGTGAGCGACAAGTCATAAGAGGGAGCGGGGCGGGTGGAAAGTCGGCTTTCTTAGAAGTACCTATGACCAGTGGCGTGCCTACAGGGCAAGTCCGAGGGTATATCTCTAATTTTTTCATGAATGTGAGCAGCGTACAATAAAAAACACACAATCATGTGTTTTTTTTATTGTACAACAACTTACAATCATGAAAAATTACGCGTAATACCCTCGGGCTTGCCCTGTAGGCACGCTACTGCCTATGACCCTCAAATATCGACCTGTAATTGACCTTGGGGTCAATAGGTCTCTAGGTCACTGGTCAGTCACAATCAGTGTTAAAGTGTGAAATCTAAAACAAAGAATCAATGAAAATAAAGTATTACGAAGTTTTCAAAAAGAAAATAAATAAGATAAAATGTGTTGATCTGAGAATTTAAAATTTAACGATATATTTAGCATCACCCAAAGGTCGACTGGTAGAAAATTCCTAGGCATATTAAGTCCGTCTCTATACATTTGTGTACTTGAAGTATTAAATAAATGAATATACGGTAACTGTTAGCTCTATTGTTAAAATATGACAGTAAAAATCTAATCTAAAAACCGCTAAAGTGTAGTTACTAACTATACCCATTGCAACATTGATCCGAGAAAAACCATTCATAAGTTCGTGCGGCGAAAGCAAAGCAACGCTTCACAGTCAGCATAGCGATTAATATAGAATATAAAGTAATAATACACTGTGTCAGCGCTATAAGTCTCGCATTCCGATGCGGACCGCAATATCGTAGCAATGTATTGCTTTTTATACCGAACAAGGTATGAGCTGTAGCGGAAATAAAAAAAATGGAGTCAAGTTTCTCATACATAAATTACTTTCAGTTTTTTATTATACGATTATTTACATCAAATATTTTATAATGTGAGAAACACAATTTCCTTTTATGACTGTTATTCTTCAAAATCCAGGTAATTCCCAGAACGAAATCTGCAGATTGAGTCGAAATCAAAACGATGAAATTATTCCCTGGCTATACTTATTTATTATTGCAGTCACAAAAACAACAAACAATGAAACTTTAAGAAGACGAATTTCCTTAACATACGTTTAAAGTTGAAAATACATTATAAATCACACTAATTATAAATGCGAAAGTTTGTGTGTGTGTGTTTGTTACTCCTCCATGCTGAAACAGCTGGACTGATTTGGATGAAATTTGACAAAAAGGTAGCATAAGATCTAGGGAAGCACACACGCTACTTTTCATCTATTTTCACGCAGATGAAGTAACGGACAACAGCCAGCTCACAATAAAACCGAAGAACCAAATTCTTATGCATGAGAAATATACAAGAAATGCTTTCTGACACAAACCCCGCCACCGCTTGTGCCCAAACCGTGGTTATATCGCAAGCATGTCGGTATGCGGGGCGCGAAGTGTTATGCGCAGACCCTCGACCCTCGTACAATACTTATATCACTGTAATAAACATTACTCTCTTATATTGCACGTGAAACGTAGCCACATTCACTTATTAAATATTATTATCTCTTTCGTTTGCGAGACTATGAAGTTGCGGTTCAAGGATGTGGCGAAAGCTCCATACAACTCGATTCCTACCGGCTACGGCTTTCGATTGAAAAATGGCAGTTAGTATTGTTTACTATTGCCATAGAAAAGCTGATTGAAATAGAAATTTAATGAAACGGTTTGTAGTACAATAGGAAAGTGACTTTGTCTGCATAAACTGATGGATAAAAAGTATCCTATCTGCTTTTTTAGGTCCTAGGCTACATCTTTGTCTTTCATTCAAATCCGTCCAGCCGTTTCAGTGTGAAGGAGTAACAAGCACACACACATTTGCATTTATAATACTAGTGTGAGGTAATATGCTTCCAAAACACGTTTCTTCTTTCTCCTATTAACACTAAACTGAATCCAAAAACACACTTGCAAAACGTGTACAAAAACTGTTAGTCTCAACACATACCAAGTAGAACTTTTCCACATTACACACAGGTAGTGTGCAGCTAGTTTCATATTAAGTCATAATCCAGTGCCATTAATTTAGAAAGTGTATGAAAACACACGACTCAAAGTACCCAGCAACGAATTTAATAACCAACTGAAGGTACCACGATACCGCGGTACCGGAGTAATCCGACTCGCTTTGACACCACGCTACATTTTATTGGATTTGGATATTATACGAAGTTTGTTTGAAGAATTGTTTAAACCGGCTTCAAAAAAGCAGTGTGTAGGTTCGGTTAGCGGTAATGAATAGACGCTATTGCTGTAATCGCGTGTGTTTAAGCCACTCAAAATAGAAAAATCAAAACGTTAAATATTTGACACCGACTTCCGAAACTGTTTCTTGCGTCGTATTATCATGTTTTGGAAGGCGGTTTTAACTTTATTTAAAGTTTTTTTAATACGATATCCTGCCTTGCCTTGTTTAAAAGAATTTTATAAATCTAATGAAGCATCCTTCCATTGCCTTTGTATTGTAATATTTATAGGCTATTTTGGTTTTCCAAGAATTAACACTTTTTTATTATCATCATCTCAGTCCAGAATCACCCACTGTTGGGTATAAGCCTCTTTTCCTTTCTGTCAGTCTCCAATGTCTCCATAGTTAGGGATGTCCCTTGTCCAGGTACTTATCATTTATCGATTTATACTTAATATAAAAAATATAAATACTTTTTACTACAAAACCCCTACAGAAGAATTAAAAGAAACGTATCTATATTTGTGATTTCTTGCAATATGTACGGGCAAAAATGAGCCGCGAATTTTCAGAAAAGACACAACACAAAATATCGTTCAGTAAAAAATAACTAACTACTAAGCCAGACTTTATTACCTACCTACACAGCAAAACACTAAACTCTTATCAATCCAATTTAACGTGATTCCCTGTCGTGGTAGGGGCCGCACTTTGATGTAGCACTGCCACATCACAAGCAATGCGAATTATAAACATTTGTATAAAGAAAGCTGTGAACGGCGCAATGCTGCAATTAACACGTGTGTGTGAATAAAAAGTACTTTTTAACTCATAGCATTCAGGAGCCAGACTGAAACTCTTGGCACTTTTGCACGAAGTACGTTTGTGTTGAAAAGCCGAAATTTAATTATGTTATGATGAATTACGGCAAGAGATTTAGGTACAAAATAAACTAAAATAAATCTCAATTTAGAGTTAGCAATTTTTTTGGAATGGTGTTCCTGCGGTCTACCGCAGGAACACCATTCCAAAAAAATTGCTATTACGTAACGATTTCTACCAGTCAACTCCTAAGTTGACTGGTAGAAATCGTTACGTAAGGAAAAAGCGTCATGCCCCCTTCGTGCGACTTTCTCTCTCTCTGTCTCGTTCTATTATATACGAGACCTAAAGAACTCCGTTCCTGACGGGGGGCCTCCGACCATACACGTTTCTTTGTATAAAATTATATTGGACCTAACTTTTCAGTGACTATTGTAAGAAGCGACTTAATAGCAGATAATAACAGTACTACGAAATACGCACTAAACTGAATGTCTTTCGCACTACTGAAGAAAAATAATCAAATTGACAAAGAGAAAAACTCATTCTACTCTTTGTCTTATTTCATTTCTGGGAATGGCGCAACAAAAATAAATTGATTATAAAACGTCACCGTATAATAAATTATTTATGTTCCCTTATAAATAAACAATAACATGTTTATTATTAACTAGTATAATAACACATAACATTATGTGTTAATATACTAGTACACATGTCTGATTGTATTACCATAGGAAGGAACTAACGTCTAAGATACAGGCTCGGCCTAGTTTAGACGTTAGTGTTCATTTTGATTTGTACCTAAACTTACAGAAATTGTACTTAGTATTAAGAAATGTAAAAAATTTTATTCTTTTTCAATAAAGTTTATTTATTATTTATTTATAAATAAAATCCAAATAAGGACTTTTTAAGGATTACTTGTAACTACCCAAAGATTTTTTAGATCTTGTATTCCTTTTTTCAAAATCGCTGCATTTTCTAACTTGAACCACACATCTTACCGGGCATATTGAGTGACAAAAGTGCAAGCGAACGCGTCTACGAGTAATAACGTTTTGAGCGCGACTGTATCGAGTGACGGCGAGACGTGACGCACTCGCGTGCGTGATTGTACTTCAGCAAGGACTAGGGACGGCAGAGGACTGACTTGCACGATAGGCTGTCAGTTTTAATGGATGCCTTACACGGTAGGTTTTGCTGTCAGTATAAGCACAGTAAAGATGTGACTGATGGATAACCTACCGTGTAATGTTTGCGTGACGGAAATCTGGATACTTTGATATGTTCATCATGCAACCATCAGTCATGATTTATGGTTTTGAATGAGCGTCTAATGGACGCGTAACGATTGAAATAAAAAATTTTAGAAAATAATTGTGATCACAAATCAGCTAGTCTATTCTGTAACGACAGGCAGCGTGATATCACTACGAGAACGTTCGAGGGAGAATGTCACGGTGAGATTCACCCTGAGGCTGATTGACTTCAAACTTTCAAAAACCTCCACGCGGGCGAAGCCGCTGGAAAAAGCTAGTCTAGGATGGTTCCTGGGCCCCAATTCTGCTATTGCAATTGTGTATGAATGGTGTCATAATGACACCATAACGGTCGTATGAACAGAGGCTCTAGACAAGTTGCTATTCTGTTAGCGTTCATGCCAAACGATATAAAGCACAATATATATGGCAATGACAATTCCAGCGGAAAAGTCACGTGACTCACAAATGTCACTTACATTTTATCCGTAGCGTTTGACGCTAACGCTAACAGAAAAGTAACTTGTCTAGGGCCTCAGAACCACACAAAATTTTCTATCCAAAAATTTCATGAAAGAAAAACAGGGAACAGAAATAAATCGGCTCTGTTACGGGAGCCTGTGTTCTAACCCGTCGCTGCAACAATACGTCGCGACGTTTTTTTTAAGTTTTTTCAACCCCACTGCCGCCGCGCCAGCAAGAGTGGCAACACTTAGCACTGTTGTACCTTAATTGGTACCACTGCGCTTTTTATTTTCTTAAACTGTATTTTTTACCCGTTTAAGGGGAGTTTTTAGTTTGCTGGCAATGTTTTGTATATTTTTTATGCGGAGCGTGATTTAAATCGATTTTTCGTGGAAAAGTGTAGGCAGCTAAGCTTTAACACTGCATTTTATTTATTTGAAGTGAACTGGCGTTATTAGCGCGCGTTGGAGATTTACATGTTAATCTTATTATTTTAAAGTGTATAAATTCTTGTATAATTGGTTTCTCACAAACGGCTATAATGATTTGGATGAAATTTTGCATTTAGATAATGTTTTTCTTTCCAAGTTTACAGCTTAAGATCAGCCCTGATAAAATACTAGCGAAGCTCAATCGCCCAGACACTTCTTATTTTCTCATGCATGTTCCGTCTTTTGCTGTAAAGTCGGTCGGTACCTATGTGATAATAAGTGTAATAACCTTTAAGGTTTTTACAAACGACTCAACTTGGCAACTGATCTGTCAAGCCAGTCGGTGCAAATCTCAACAGACTGGCACGTGAATAGATAAGTTGGGCCAATATTAACATGGCAACATTCTATTTTTACAGGGTTTCTACAAATTATCCAATTATATGCTTCCTTCACATCCATGTAGTCACTCACCACACAAGTTACTCTACTAGTGCGAGTGACACCCAGACGGGGGTAAGGAAGCGCTCGCCTCGGGACAAGTGAGATTAGATTCTTGGTGACACTCTCTGCCAGTGATATAAGACAGCCTAAGGCGAATTACAACTGTCTAGTTTGTGGAAACTGTGACTGACAAATAAACGATGTGATTCTAATGAATACTGAAACGCCAGCTAAATCTCAATCAAGTTGAAGAAAGGAGATCATCCATACATTTTTGGCCTGAACCTAAAAGTGTCGGCCAAACAAAAATGAAGTCATTTTCCGATAGAATAGGTTATTCTGTTTATTTTTTACTATGGCAGCAAAGCTGCGTGGGTAATTCTGTGCTATTTTTTGCCCGTCGGAATAAATAGACAGACAACAATTTAAAAAATTGTTTTATTTGGTTTAAGTACCTACTGTCTTAATAGTAGTATGCATTTAGTAAAAACACACACTTCAATTTTATTTATTTGTATAGATTTTTTACTATTTTATTTCACCGGGTTCCCGTCACTCCTCGCTACTGGTACCTTGCCAATAAAATAATAATCTACAACAATTCTATGACTACAAAATACCTGGCGAGTCGTCTGGCAAATCAGTGTAGTGGTGCGGCGCCGCGCTCGTCTGGCTGGCGTACAGCAGGTTCAGCTCCCGCGCCTCGTTCTCCTCCTGCGCCTGCTGCCGGCGCAGCGCCACCTGCACAGACGGACTGTGCTGTAGGAACTATGTAGTTACACATAGCACTATATCATTCAAGTTTCACAGTGGGCAAAAATAAATATAATGCGCAGGTGCACAGTATCTGTGCAACTACGGCAGCAAAGTGGAGTTGCACAGACACTGTGCAACTACACTATTTTGCTGTGGCTTAACTAAAAACATTAATGTAAATGGAATTCTTGTAAGAAGAACTAGTAGACGAATACTTGAGATCAAGCTCTTGTCAACTTGTGTACATGGAATTAATGATACCTAATTTAAGGTGTTATAGCGTTATTTAGAGTTTTTTTTTATGCGACGAAGGTGTCAAACATGCGTACGGCCTACCTGATAGTAAGCTGTTACTGTAGCCTATGATTGAAACGCTTGCAACACTGAGTATCACATGCGCAATTCCAACCCTTTAAAGTGAGCAGACAGCTTAAGGGACAAGCAGATCCCCCGCTGTCAACACAGCGTATCCTCAGCAACTCTTTGTAAATCTCTCTATGTAAATCTTTAAAGAATTCTAAGTGGTTTCTGTAAAGATTTTTATAAAACTCAATTGTGCCCTACAAACCTAACTGTGCAACAACACATGTGCAGAGAGACTCACCTGTGCGGCCATAACCCTCTGCCGCTCGGCTATGAGCGTGCACTTCGCACACACACAGTCTCGCCACCGGCAGTACCGCTTGTGACCTTTCAGCGCTGACACGACGCCGTGGTTGCGGCAGCGCGCGCACTTCGGGGTCCTCTGATGGGGCAAAGCGGACTGGTTATTATGTAGCAACTTCTTTTTACTATTGTCGTCACAGTTAATGTGGTAATTGCCTGTGTAGTGTGTGAGTAGTTCTTCAAACATCTGGGTGTGAAAGAGAAATGTTTGGGCATTAAATTAGTTATTTATTGTGAATTTTAACATGTCAAAGTCATCTATTAAATATTTAAGAGATTTAAATACAACAGACGCGAGCGGGATTTGAACCTGCGACCTCTGCCGCACCGTGGCGTCGCTCTAACCAACTGAGCTACCGTGTCCCGATCGCATAAGTTGAAATTTTAAATCTCTTTGAATACGCCCATAAGAGCGTTGGTGACATCTATCGGAGACTAATCTAGTTAGAGCGATGCCACGGTGCGACAGGTAGCGGGGTGAAATCCCGCTCTTGTTTTTAAATCTCTTAAAATAATACTGAATTGAATTGTAGAATTCTCAAAAATCCACCGCAAATAAGATAAGGGTTAGAAAAGTGCCTAAGTCAGATTTTTTTTGCCTAGATATAAAATAAAGGCGGTGTAAAAATGTATCACATAACATAATTACGTTGACATAACCGAATTATATTATCATTACAATTTATTACTTCTTTAAAATAATTTATTTAATTGTGGTAATTCAAAAAAAAAGCAGATTAAATAAATTAACGGTAGAACAAGCAATATTAGTATTATACGGTTAAAGATAAAGAACGCTACTCAGATGTAATGCGACTACTCCGCAACTGCAGGAACCAATATCAAAACTGATGTTACAGGAAAACCGGTCACCTGCCCAAGCCTCCATGGGCACAATTTAATGATGTGCTGAATGTATAATACCTACCCATAAACATTTCTCAAGAAATTCTCTCAATGACGGTGAAAACCGCATCAAAATCCATTTAGTAGGTAGTTTAGATGTACACACACATACACAAACAGACTTCTTTGTTTTAGCTGTATACTATGTACTATTTAGATTTTAGAAATAATACCGTGTGCGTCACAATTAAAAACGCTCCTTTGTAAATAAAGAGATTTTCCACATTGAAAATGCCGCGCTCTCTCAATCTAACACTGTTATTTGTCACTCTGTGACGGAGTCATCCTTCTTTCATCATTTAGTGCTGGCAATCTTCCATTGCTGGCCACTTCATTCATCCCATTCTTCTAAATTCGGTTTAGATTTCAACTTTAAATTTCAAAATTAGAACATCTCATATTTTTTGCATTGTTTCGTCATTCTTTGTCTGGTCTCCAACGACATCACTTGTGACCGCTGAACCGCTGTATAACTGTTATTATTTATTACCTACTACCTATTTATCGAGTGTGCAAAGCTATATGCAAATAGTCTCTTTTTGTAACAGTTATTTTTATACCTCTGTGTAACGTTATAAAGTGCAAAAATACAACCTTACGTCTCGCAATATACCTCTCCAACCATCCAGCTGCTGTTTTATTACCTACATCGAGATTTGTGTCTGTGGAGGCTCCCTCCGATAGCTAGCCGAGGCTGAGAGGACGGAGGAGGGAGGCCCTCCGCGACAACTCGTCACTCAGACTAAACTAAACAAACACTGTATATAAATCATGGATCGCGTTCTGTCCGTCGGAAACATAATAGAAAAGAGAAAGAAAAGAAAGAAAAATTGTTTATTTGCCTGTAGATGCATACAAAGATTAAAAATAAACTGGCCAAGTACGAGTCGGACTCGCGCACGAAGGGTTCCGTACCATTATCTATACAATATTAGACACTATCACACTATCACTATACAATAAAAAACAGAAAAAAAAATCACGTTTGTTGTAGGTATGGGAGCCCTCCTTAAATATTTATTTTATTGTTTTTAGTAAAATTTTAACTGTCTAACTATCACGGTTCATGAGATACAGCCTGGTGATAGACAGACAGACGGACAGCAGACTGTTTTACCCTTTGGGTACGGAATCCTAAAAATTATACTAAATTGATAAGTTGTGCGAGAGGCTCTAAGAAATATGTTTTTAAAACACAAAAAAAAAACTGTTTATTTTCTGTCTCAGATTTTCTTGGTCAGAAAATTGCCAACCCTACTACTGGGCTAGCCTAATACTAGCTAAAACATAACATGAGCTTTGTCTGCTATAGTTTAATGCAGCTGAATGTCGACATTCATTCAAATACAAATTAGGAAGAACATACAATAAAATTAACAATCTTTCAAACCCCATATTTTGGCCACACACACACAAAGATGTATCATTTACATTAATAATCCCTTTACACCGTTCGTAATTCAATAAACATTACAAAAATATCACATTACATTAACATTACTTACAAATTACATTATAACAAATGTCATGATTACAAACAAAAAGTGTTATATTACAACATAACAAAGTGTTAGTTGGAAGAGGGGAGAATTTGACACAATATTGTAATTTGGGTAATTACTTACAATTTGTTATAACGAAATTGTAATTGTAATGTATTTATTACAGGAAGTGTTATTTGAAACAGCTTGTTTGTAATATTTTGATGGAGGTCGGATATTATCATAATTAGGGTTCATTGCCAAAATGTTACTGAAGAGAAATCCTTATTGGAAAACGTCAGTTTGTCTGTATGTATGTTAGGTAGGTATTGTACCTTTGGTATCCTAAAATCTCAAGTTATTGCCATTAGAAGTACTTAATACGGTAGTAAGTACTTCTAATTAATATTATTAGGTACTTAATAATATTAATGAACGGATTTAGATGAAATTTTAAAGTAATATAACTTATATGTAGGTATATCAGTGAATATTTTGTCCGCGACGATAGAACGTGTGGAAATGTGGAAAACTATGCAATAACGCACACTAAGGACCAAGAGACTGCCTAGATTTCTACATTTTGATGTTTTTTTAGCTTGGAATCCAACTTTAAATCTAAGCCACATTTCAAATAATTACTGTGGGATGAACCAGAGATACAGCTTGACCTCTTCGTAGTACCAGCCACCCTACAGTAAGGAGGTCAATAAACTGGTCACGTTATTAGAGTCCACGCGGACGGAGTCGCGGGCAAGTCTAGTTTTAAATAAATTTTAGTTTTAATTACATTTTAGCTTGGGTGAAGAATCTTCACTGGACTCAGCTGGTTTTCGCAGTAAACCCTCGCTAATTAGGTCGTACACGGAGTTGTCATTTTGCGAATTTGTCATTTTAACAATTTGAGAAGAGACCATGCGAATTTGTCATTGTGCGAATTTGTCATTTTGAGAAGTTATCATTCTGCGGAATGGACATTTTGCGTCCGGTTGTCATTTTGAGAAGTTATCATTTTGACCTGATACGAATTAGCGCGTAGTCCATCATCTGATGCATTGCATCAGTTCAAATTCACGACTCGGCCACTATTGTCACTCGACTTGCCACTATATCTGTTTGCTTAAATCTTCAAGTTCACACTCGACTGCTGTGCTGCCTTTGAACGTTGCCGCGCTGTTTGAACAGAGCTTCACTCGCCCGCGGGAAATAATGGATTAGATAGGGGTTGGAACTGACTAGAGCCGAGTTTATGAAACGCTTTTAATAATTCTCTTAAAAATCGAATTTTGAATGTTCATAAACTATATCTAATAGTTACAAAATATTAAGTACAGTATTCCCAAATTAATAATGCGCATGCAGATCTTCGCTAATTGTCGTATTCCTGGAAACACCGAATCATTGAATCGTAAGAGCCCTAAATTATGCATGAAGAAAATGAACTTAAGAAAATACACTTACTTAATGCAAGAAAGTATATAGAAAAAAAAAGTATATAGAGTGGCTATATACTTTTTTTTTCTATATACTTTCTTGTTTCCGGGAATACGACAATTAGCGAAGATCTGCATGCGCATTATTAATTTGGGAATACCTACTGTATTAACTCTGCCCTGCAGTTCCATCTACCGTTTTATTTTTGAAAAACCGGATTGTTTTCGCTTAGCGTTATTTCTAACTTTTATTTACTTTTTTCCCGGCATCTAAGGGTCGCAGCGTGATTTTAAATAGCCTATCATATAAATATCCTTTGGTATATGATAGCCAAATTCATGAGAAATAGTATAGACTATTTAACATCGCGCTACTGCCCTCAGGGGCCGAGCAACGGGAGTGAAACCGCGGGGAACAGCTACCCTACATCCTACTAATATTATAAACGTGAAAGTTTGTGAGGATGTAAAGATGTATGGATGTATGGATGTTTGTTACTCTTTCACGCAAAAACTATTGAACGGATTTTGATGAAACTTTACAGTAGGTAATATAGCTTATACATCAGAATAACACAGGCTACTTTTTATCCCAAAAACGCGGGCGAAGCCGCGGGCGAAAGCTAGTCTCTTTATAAAATTAGTATACAGGGTGCCAGGTAATTAAACCTATTCCTTGAAAGGGGTTATACTAGAGCTTATTTGCAACAAATTCGACCCGTAAACTTGGGGTCGAAACTGAGTGGTTTCCGAGTTCACTATAAGTTTTTTTGGAAATTTTCCTCCTCTCGGCGAAAATCTGCTAATTGTGAGAAATTCACTCCACCCTAGACACTCAATAGGGCCACCATAATTTTATTCAATTTGTAATACGTTGGTATGGGCTTCTTATTTCTTGAGCTAGTCTATTCTGTAACGACGAGCCGCGGCCACGTGATATCATCACGATAGCTGCCAATTTGTTTGGGAACACTCAAGGGAGAATCTCCCGTGACATTCTCACTTCAGTTGTCGGTAACGCGCGCATGCTGTCACGGCTTCCTCCAATTTGTTTGGCAACGCTCGATGGAGAATCTCACCGTGAGCTCACCGGATTCAGACGTTATCATTGAAGGAGTATCCTCACGCATGATATTCATATTTGTCGATTATGATGATTGTACCTTTGTCAATCTCTAAGCTACAAGCGCGATGACATGACAGCAGTACCCCTATCATTGCGATAGTCGCGGAGAGGATCCGGCAGCTGGGTCTCGAGGTGGCATTGCACAAGTCCGAGGCCATGTGCTTTCATGGGCCTCGGAATGCGCCACCGCCGGGATCCCGGCTGATGGCGGGAGGGGTCTCCATCGGCGTCGAGTCGACATTGAAGTACCTAGGACTCGTCCTCGACAGCCGGTGGAACTTCGTTGAGCACTTCCGACGTTTGGCTCCCAAATTGGAACGGGCAGGGGCTGCCCTCAAACGGCTCTTGCCCAACCTGAGGGGGCCAAACGCCTCCTGCCGGAGGCTCTACGCGGGGGTCGTGCGGTCCATGGCCCTCTACGGGGCCCCGGTGTGGGCGCGTTCTCTGGGGCGGCGAGCCGCCCACTATCTTAACGCGCCCCAAAAGGTGGTAGCCGTGAGGCTGGTCCGTGGATACCGCACGATCTCCGGCGAGGCGGCGAGCCTCCTTGCCGGATTGCCGCCATGGGATCTGGAGGCGATAGTCCTCGCGCGCCTGTGGGACTGGCGCGCGGAGGTACTGCGCCGGGGGGAAACTCCGCTGCCGCGGCAAATCGTCGCTCAGCGGACAGACCTCCGGCGCGATCTCATGGCGACATGGAGAGAGCGACTGTCGCAGCCCCGTGCAGGGCACGCCACAATAGTGGCGATAGTGCCCCTCTTTGAGAAGTGGCTAGAGAGGCGCCACGGCGCCCTCACCTTCCGCCTGACGCAGGTCCTCACCGGACATGGGTGTTTCGGGAGGTTCCTGCATTGAATCGGGCGGGAGGAAACGCCCGGGTGCCACCACTGCGTGGATCGACCGGAGGACACGGCGGAGCACACTGTAGAGGTGTGCCCCGCTTGGGCGGAGCACCGCCGTGTCCTCGTAACGGCGATCGGCGGCGGCGACCTCTCGCGCCCGGCCCTGGTTCAAGCCATGGTCCGGGGCGAGAGGGAATGGGAAGCCGTCACCTCCTTCTGCGAAGCAGTCATGCTAGCGAAGGAGGTGGCGGGGCGTGAGAGGGAGAGAGCCTCACGTCCCAGCCGCCGCGGCGGTGGACGCCCCGGGCGTCGGGGGTCACTTGATGGCTCCCGGCCACCGTAGGCGCGGGCCTGTGGACGGTGAGTTGGGTATGCTCACCGTCCGTCCGTCTCATGACGATAGGCCGTGTCGACGGCGCGTTCGTGTTCCACGCGCGCCTCAAAGAGAGTCAGCAACAGCGTAGGGGCCCGCAAGGGCCGAAGCCTGCCAGGGCTGCGGGACTGTTCGAAAGAGACACCGCAGCCCTGGAATGTAACGGGCAACGAAGGAACATGGATGGGTTTTAGTCAGTACAAGTCTGACACTCCCTTCCGCTCCGCCCAGAGCGGAGGGGGTCATTTGATGATTTCCCATCCAAAAAAAAAAAAATCGCGAGAACTGTACCCCGATCATGAGTTTTTTTGACGTATAGTTTCGTTAACGTAAGCACATTTTGAATTTAAAATACAGCAGTCCTGGAACATTTTGATAAAATTTTATAAATTTTGCACATTTTAAAAAATACAGAGAAATAATGAAGTATTTAATTTATATAAATATTGTGTAACAAACGTGTATTTTCAATTCAAAATATGCTTACGTTAACGATACTACACGTCAAAAAAACTCATGATCGGGGTACAGTTCTCGCGATTCACGCGGCGAGTCATTACAGTCCCTCGAGCCAAGTTATACTTTTATGTTAGCGTTAAAGTCAAACACTACGAATAAAATAATTGTAAAAAAAATATTTTTTTTAGGAACCACGCTTGTAAAATGGACCAAAAAGTATAAAATAATTTCTGATGAAATGAAATACTGGGGCGCATCTTACTATATCTATTGCATGCGCGCCACGTTTTTAATTTCATCAGAAATTATTTTATACTTTTTAGTCCGTTTTAAAAACGTGATTTTCTAAAAAAAATATTTTTTTTACAATTTTTTTTTTTTTACTTTTTAGTCCGTATTGTCATCCAAATTACATAGGTATACCAAATTTCAGCTTAATCCGATGACAGTAAGTGCTTGAAAAATGAATTGCAAAATTTGTACCGAACAGACAGACAGACAGACAGACACGAAAGCGAGTTAATAAAAACGTAGTAAAATGTACGGAAGTGACATTTTTCAGTCACGTGACTTTTTCGCAGCTAATGTCATTGCCATACATTTTGTGCTTGTCGTTTGGCGTGAACGCTAACAGAACAGCAACTTGGCTAGTGCCTCAGAATAGATAGCTAGGTGAGAAAAGCCATCCTACTGTTGTGACGTAATTTAAGGGGGCAATAAGCTGCTAATTGATAGTATAGTTCAAATCACTCACTCGGTAGCCCGGCTGCAACTGTCGACGAAAAAGAACGTTATAAATGGGATCAAAGACAGCAAGCAGTCACATGTAACCCGGATAAAACACGGTTAATCTATCGCTATTTGTCCCGGATAAGACTAATAATATACACCTTTACAAAAGTGTTTTAATATCAGAAGTAGAAGGTACGATTTTCACCAAAAGGCACGGGCGGAGTGCATTTTAAAATGCGATAAAGGAAATTGAAGCGTAGGTATCTACAGTAAATACGAGTTCTAATTTCGGCGAATGCAGGAGCATTCTAGCGGATGCGCGAGTATTCCGACGGATGCGCGGGCATTCGGGCGGATGCGCGGGTATTCCGGCGGAATAAGAACTTTATTTACTGTAGAGACACTTTAATTTCCTTTACCGCATGTAAAATGCGCTCCGCCGCGCGCCGGTACCGAACACGCGCGTTGGACATTAGAAGTCTATTGTAAAACTAGATCTATATTGTAGGTATGTTAGTTATGGTATAGTTATATGGATATATTCAAATACATTGTAAGACAATTCAATAATTTCTAACCAAATTAAATTATGTCAAAGTTGAAACGCTTCGCCGTCGCAGACCAACGCAACGATTTAAACTTTCAAAATCATAGATAAATAGAAAACAGTAGGTATCGATCGTCGCAACTCTTAAAATATACCATAGTCTAATTTGATAAATGTGACGAGTGAATAATAGGTAGGTATTGTCCTTTCATCTGATGCTAGTAAGATAAATGTTGCAAATTATTGTAACACTCTTAAATCCTAACACCGTTATAACAATTTAGATTCATCCGTCCAATCTAATGGCCGTTAAAAATGTAAAACTTAATAAATATTTCACTGCAATAATTTTTAATATTGTTGGCCTTAATTTGAGAAAGTGATGTTTGTATTTTAACAAAAAGTGTTATTAGTATTTTAATAAAAAGTTTTATTTGCATTTTAACCTGCCTTACGTAGGAAAATATAAAAAAGAAGAATTTCAGAGCTCTACTTTGGTAATAGTGTTAAATTGTCTTTACCAGCTGAAAAATATCTCGACATTGTAACTTTTCTTTTAAAAAGTTTAATAAAACGTTCGTAAAAACTTTAAGCAAAAGAAAACATCGAACAAAGAAGTAAGATCTTACAAAAGATAGAGACAGAACTTTGAGAGACAAAGTATATTTTCAAAAAATAACAATTTTACAATATTATTGTATGATAAATTAATAAAATATCTACCTGATATCTTTCCGAAGCTCTGAGGAAGAAGGGCGGCAAGGCAGCCAACACTGGGTGCTGAACCAACTGAGAAACATCGACACCGTTCGGGAGAGACATTTCCATCAAAATAACAATCCAACTTCAACAACAAACAAACAACCGACAAATAAACTAACACCGCAATAACATTCTGTTACAAATAACACTTTATTTTTAATACAAATTTAAATTTAAAAATAAAATTACAATTCGAATTTGGAACGCGAACGTTACAGTTAAGGCGACGCACTCCGCCGAGTTGTTTCGAACACTGTTGATTCATTTTCAACCGAACAGTTGCTGCCGCGACGCGCGACAGGGACGGAACGAGAGCGAAACGACACACTGTATTAAATCGTATATCTCCGTCCCTCTCTCACTGTAGTGTTAACTGTATATGTTGTATCATCCGGTTATATAAAATGTTGTAAGATGAGAGGCTCGGCTCTGCCAATGGGAAAGCTTCGAAGCCACGCCTATAGGTCGCGATTGGTTAGTAAATGCTGAAACTTAATTTATAAAGGTGACTTTTTTGAGAACCAGTTTTTTTTATGCGGACAAAGAGTGTATTGAATGAATCACAAAAAACACAATTATGTTTGTTATTCGCGTCGTGGATTCCGTTTCGTTTTTATTTTCTTTATTGTTCTGAAGTTTTTTTGTTTAATTGTTTAGTTATTGTGGTCTTAATGCGTGGAATATGCTGTGCTATGAGATGTCGCGATAACTTTTGTTGGTCATATTGTGGTTGGATCCCTGTTTGATGCGTTGCGACTTATTTGTATGGTATCGTTTGTTTTGCAATATCTTGTCATCTTAATTATGTTCCACGTTTAGATCTTGGGAAAAATGCATATTCGTTGCTCGTTTGAATGATATCGAGATGTGATTTTTTTTTATCATGTGCTGAATCATTCATAGGTAGGTACTTTTTGACGAGCTTTTAGAGAAGTATTTAATAAGTGTGATGGAGTTAGTATTTACAGTTTACACTTAATATAGAAGATGTGACTATAATATTGTACCTTTTTGTTTCGTCATCTCTAGAATATATTTTGTCGTTTCCACCTACGGAAGTTCAGGAACAAAGGACTCGAGAAATTAATAAACCGTTTTCTTTTAATACCATTAATAGCTATTCGCTATAATAATGGTTCGCTTTTACATGAGTGGTTCAATATAAAAATAGAACTCTTTCCAGTAAGATAAGATCAATTTATTATTATTGTAGTCGTTAAGGATATCTTATGGCTTAAGTACCTACAAGTTTTTTGGAATAATTATATGTGTTGGGTTTTGACCAGAAGTAGGCTGAATCATTAGCAGAAACAACTGTAGCATTGTTCTGGATATAATAAGAAAATATAATTATAGTTGATTAGGTATGCAGGTGTACCTAAGTGTATTGGTATTTAAAGAATATTTCAAGAGATATGTTGAACATAAAAGAAATTTAATAAAATCAAACTTAACGGCAACCGTCGCCATCTTAATTCTAAATTCAAATATCGAACGTCAGAGCGGAAGGTGCGTTCAAATTGAAATATTTCAATTTACTTGTCGGCGGGAATTCGATTTAAATTACAATGAGAGGGCCGGGAGGTGGCGGGGCGGCGGGGGGTGAGGCGGGAGGTCGACGAGTAATTATCAATGTATAACTGAATATCTGCGCGTTTTGTGTTTAAAGCCGATCGGGCCTTTTTGTACGGGGTGTTTTAGAAGATGGTGAGTTTTGATACCTTGCCAGTTTTATGGGGAGCTGTTATTGCTTAAAACCGAAACCTGTTATTGCGATACCGATACCTACAAAGCTATACTATAGCTATGAATTATGTAACAACGTTAAACCTGACCATTGTAAGATAATCTATGTATATTGTGGTGGAAAAATAAAAAGTTATGTTATGTTATGTTATACCTAGCTTTGTAGGTATCGGTATCGGTTTTAAGCACAATTTGATTATATCTGCGGCACGCTATGATGGCTGATTTGTCGTTTAAGTCCGCTCATACAGTTTCGTAAAAATTTACAATTACCTACTTTTGAAATAACAATTGCTGTACCTACTTTATTTAAAACAGTGAAGCGTCCTTTAACAATAAAGTAGATACAGCAATTGTTTTTCGAAAGTATAGTTGTCAATTTTTAGAGAGGCTCGTGGCTCGATCGATCAGTGAGGTTAAGCTGCGCTTGCCGCGGTCAGTCCTTGGATGGGTTCTTAACACATCGAGACCCCTCCGTGCCTCGGACAGCACGTTAAGCAGTCGGTCCCGGTTGTCATAGGAATATCTTTGACAGTCGTTACGGGTAGTCAGGAGCCCAAAAGCCTGACAACTGGTCTAACATTCGAATACCGGTATTCCCCAATAATTGGGTTGTGGAGGTCAGATGGCAGTCGCTCCACGTAAAATATCGATATTCAGCCGCAACCAGTTAGACTGGAAGCAGACCCCAATCATGTTTGGGAAAAGGCTAGGCGGATGAGTTGTCAATTTTTACAAAACTTTATGAGCGGACAAACTTTAAATCGGCCATCATAGCTTGCCGCTGATATAGTACCTTTATATAGGTAGGTACCTACTCTTGAATATGGTGTACCTTCTTGAGTTTTGTGAAGATCTGAACACTTTTGGGGTAGGTAGGTAGAGTCCATTAGTCAATTACATCGTCTCACCCTCAGATCATAGAAACAAGGAGATATGCCATCATAGCAAATTAGTACCAGAACAACTGATGCCACTTTTAGTACATTTTTCGACACAATTACGCGCATAATTAAGCGCTCCTTGTGAATCAAAAGATCACCCACGCATTAAATATTCCGCACACCCTCAATCTAACACTGTTAATCGTCACTCAACACTAGCACTAAACTAAAACACTGTATTTATACCATCGATCGTGTTCGGTTCGTCGCCAGCGCGTACGTTTTTAATATGAGCAATTTGCTCAAGATCAGGCATCAAGCTCGATAGCGCCTTGGCACATCTCCCTTGTTTCTATGATCTGAGGTCTCACCTTAGTTGTCTTTTCCAATGTTGTTATCTACAACATGTATATTTTACACATACCATACCGATATTTAGTTATTTTCATGAAACTCGGTTAATAAAAAAAATATTGAGAATCATCATACCTGCAGTTTTTTCATCACCCAAAAAAATATTAAACTACTCACTACATTTTCCTCAAATTCCCACACATGAAAATAGTTCCCGAAAATCCGAGCATCCTCTATACGTAACAGATACAGGTGTGGCTGAGCGAGGGTGTACACGGGGGTGAGGTGCGAGAGCGGGGGGCACGGGGGGCGCGGTAGAGAACGAGGCGCAAATGAGAATTCCGCAGAGCAACGATCAATTCGCGAAATGTGAACATTTCGTAAACGTCTCAACTTGGGTGAAGGGATGCCGCGGTGTCGATGTATTGGGAGTCGATTTTTTTAAATTAGTTAGAGCTCTGTGTTTTGTTACTTGAACAAGATTTTGAAATGATTATCAGACAATACGTAATATTGAATATTATTGAATGAATATAGGCTTACATCCAGTGTTAACTATACTTCTAACTAAATATTAGGATGCAATTAAGAGTTAGATTGTGAAACAGTAACAAGACGGAAAGGGATAGTTAATAATGAATCGAAACTTATGTCCAGTAGAGGCAAGCAGCAACTCCTCTTGATTATACCAAGTAGTACCTACCAAGAGGTCGTATTATCATAAAAATAGGAGTTCTCATTGAGAGAACCACGAAAAATAATGAATACCTACCTATGTGACAAAAATAAACAGTAGGTAAAACAATGCAGAATTATTAGCAATTAGGATCGCCTATCTGGAATATGACCAATTCTTGCATAAATACCTACATATTTAGGTATGTTGATTTTTCATCTCAAATCTGAGATATCATAGACAGAAAATGTTAGATTGTGAATTTTGGACATCTCCAACACACTAAAATTCGTCACTCAAGGTTCATTCATCCTAGAAAATGCCTATGACTTGAAGTCTGCCCATGCAGGTATTAGGTAATTTGTAGCATGAAGTATAAATAAATAAAATATTCAAGCTTCAAAATTATTATCAGGACAAGAAATTAAACCAAAATCAAGTCTATCGACAACAAAACAACATCACTTCGCACATCCCTACAGAAGCGTGGGAGCGCGCGAATATCTTCGCAAGCGTTAAAATGAAATGTTCGCAATTTGAATATCGTTCTGCTACCCTCCCCTCGCGCCCCCTCACACCCGGCGACGCCCGGAAGATATTATATAATACTAGTTTTATTTTAAATTGCTTTTTCAGCTTGTATGTTTTTTATTTTTAGGGGGTATTCCTTTTGGATGGTGTAGTTAGAAGATGGTGGTTAGATTAACGGTACAAAAGGGAAGTCGACATTGAATAGGTTAAATCACTAAGAGAAATCTATGACCAGGGATCAATCACAGATTACAACAAAGATGTTATAGATATTACCTATCTCTAGTTAGTGTTCCAATAAAAATACTGTATTTAGAATGTAAGCTATATTACAAATTAAACAGTGAGCTTTAATTTTGAAGGAGTTCGATTAAAGTGCAGTATACAGTATTCCCAAATTAATAATGCGCATGCAGATCTTCGCTAATTGTCGTATTCCCGGAAACAAAGTATATAGAAAAAAAAAGTATATATGTAGAGTGGTTAAGTGCATTTTCTTCATGCATAATTTAGGGCTCTTACGATTCAATGATTCGGTGTTTCCGGGAATACGACAATTAGCGAAGATCTGCATGCGCATTATTAATTTGGGAATACTGTAATTACCTATACCTACTTACTTAGGTAATCACCAGGAAACCAGTGCACATGATCACATTATCTGTTCCTTCTGTGTTGAAGTTGTTTATGGGTGCTAGATACCACCAGGTTCCTCACATGCTAATTTGCCTATTCTACTTATAGATAAAATATTTAGATACAAACGTTAGTGAATAAGAGTGTTACATTCTAATACTGAGTATTAAAATCTAAACATAATGATGAAATGAAAGCTACAAAGTCATTGATTTCAATTGGACCAGTTACATGTACTTTTGAATGATCAAGGAGTCAGTCTGTCAGTTAGCAAGATGAAGCTAGATGCTCATTCCAAAGCGTAGATTCCTTCAGAGAAAAACAGGCAAGAAACTCCATGGTTACTCGTTACAAAGGTTCTATATAAGAACAGTTCACAATAGTCACACAAGTTCTCCATAACATAAAGAACAGTGACTACAACAAAGACGAATGGAGTCAGAACAATTTGCTGCGAGCAAGAGTCGAAGAAACAAAAGCGATGTCCTTACCAAGGAATGATAATGATTAGGATATGCTTAAAATAGACATATCTAGTGAGCTAAGTAATTGTTATAGTGAACAATACATTACAGAGAAGAACGCTTGCTCAGCCTGTATACAGGGTAAAATTAAAACCAGTGCGGATACTTTAGGAGGTGAAAGTAGGTAGGTACTCATGAATATGATCAACTTTTATTATGGGACCGACACTGAAATATGAAAAAAAACATTTTTGCGCGCGGTCGAGGGAGAATGTCACGGTGAGATTCTCCCTCGAACGTTCGCAAATAAATTGGAAGTTCTCACGGTGATATCACGCGGCTTGTCGGTATAGGTACAGACAGACAGTTTTGATGATTTTAAGCTATTTATTCTAGTTTACTTCACGAAGTTTTTTTTCGACGTAAGTCAGTGATCAGGCGAATGTATTGTGTTTAATCTGTCACTTAGTTACAAAACCACAAGATCGCTTCAATACCTACCTACAAAATAAAATCTTCAATTAAATACCTATAGATTATGGAGAACTTTATTATGGAGAATTTTACGGCCGAAACCGAATACCTAAAGTTCCATATAAGGTTATAATATGGCCTTATAATATGGAACTTTCGGTTTCGGTTTCGGCCATATTATGACCTTGTATGCAAGTTTCGGTTTCTGTTTCAGCCATATTATGACCTTATATGCAAGTTTCGGTTTCGGTTTCGGCCATATTATGACCTGATATGCAAGTTTCGGTTTCGGTTTCGGCCATATTATGACCTTATATGCAAGTTTCGGTTTCGGTTTCGGCCATATTATGACCTTGTATGGAAGTTTCGGTTTCGGTTTCGGCCGTAAAAACTAGTTTCGGTCGGACACTACTTTTCTGTTGCCCAAAAGGGTGTTACCACATCATATTAATTTCTACGCTCCGCTGTTTCTCCGGATATTGTGTTGAGCAAGTAATTTAACAACACGAGTGCCCTCGGATATACCTAGTGTGCAGTGTGTGCTCCTTTATCGTACTGTGTGAGAACACGTCACACTGTACTGTGTGTGAGAACACGTCATACTGTGCTGTGTTTGTGCACAGGGAGGTATTATAATATGTGCCTTTTGTGTTGGTTATATCTAACCATTTCCCATATGTAGGATTGTGTGGATATAAATTGTTAGATGTTATTGTTTATCTTTTCTTATCCATAGAAGATACTACTGTCACGGGGTCTCATCAGGAACAAAGGAACATTTGTTGAAATAACTCTTATTAGATGGCGTTATATGTATCGATTTGTTATTGAAGTTTGTGTAAAATTGAGAACATAAAAAAATACATCATGAAAAATATTTGTTCAAATTTTGAAAAATCCTTTAAGCACAGAAAAATGTATAGCCCGAAGATAGCCCGCGCCAAATTGGTCACATTTCTTTGTATGAGATTAGGCATCTGTACGTAGGTATAGTATTATATTATCTGTGCTACTGTGTTTAAAATCATAGCTCGTAAAAGCGACAGTCAGAGTGCAAAGTTGGTTTAAAAATAGCTGTAAAATGGTAACCCTAGAAATGCTTCCGAATCGAGCTCACAAATAAAATAATATAGTACCTACTTATTCGTGAGCTTGTACCTTCGGAAGCCTTTATTATTTTGCCTTTTTTAACAGCTATCGTGTAATTGACTAGACAAAAATCTCGAATGCATGTTAAAAACTGTAAACATTTTTTTTTTATTTCTGACTAACCTATGATTTAATTATAATAACTATAGTATATCGCCTTTGGTCGAAATTCGACCAATTCAGTCTGTTAAAGCGTATGGAAAATATATTTTTTGTTGCTTTCTGCACTGTCTCTATATAAACTTTAACTATGAAGAGATATATAAAGTTTTTTCTTCACTATTTTTTTTTCTTTTAAAAAAACGTTATATTAAACGAACACAAGGTTTTCTAATGATTCTATACAGGATAAAATTATAACCAGTGCGGATATTCTAGGAGGTGAAAGTACTCATAAATATGATCAATTTTTATTATGGGACCGACACTGAAATATGAAAAAAAAAATCAGCTGTTCCATACACTTTGATCGTGTTGTAGTGCAAATGTAAGTAATAGTCCTTTATTTATTTATTTATTGACCAACTTATATTAACAGCATATCACTACACATACAAGTTATTGGCCTAGACACATTTTCTTAGACTTAAGCTTAGTAATATTTTTGAGCTCTTAGGCTCTTAGTGCATTTTTGTATGGAACAGCTGATTTTTTTTTTTAAATTTCAGTGTCGGTCCCATAATAAACGTTGATCATATTCATGAGTACTTTCACCTCCTAAAATATCCGCACTGGTTTTAATTTTACCCTGTATACTTTTACATAAGAAGAGTTATTCCCAAACTGCTTTCAAACTAAGCTCCACAAACCCTCCCTTTATCAACATAACTATGCCTAAAACAAACGACGGCAAAAAAACCTTATTTTTAGCGACATTCGCCTTAATGAAGTGGGCACGCCCCCGCTTGGCTACATCGCGCCGACCAATCGCAGCGTTTGAAACTGTTGCGAGACACCCCATTGGTGCACACTGTATCAATACTGTTGCAACGTCCGCGACACCAATGGTGTTTGAAATAAGAACGAGTTTGTAACCAATGGAGATTTTACCTACCGGGTAGAAAATTTATTACCTAAGTAAATTCGTTTCTATATTTCATAATTCGGGGAGTTTCCGAAGTGCTTTGGTTCCACTTTCATTGTGAAAACCGCCAAACAGTGGAATGCGCTGCCGGAGTCGTTCCCCGACAGTTACAATCTGGGTGTGTTCAAGTCACGAGTGACTCGGTTTCTTCTAGGCAAGCGTGCTCCATCGTAGACCGCATCATCGCTTAACATCAGGCGAGATGGCGGTCAGACATATATTTTTATTTTTAAAGTAAGTAGGTATTTAATATTAATTTATCTAGCGGATAGAGCCACTTCCTTCTGATAGAAGTATCTAGATGATAATTTGTCCAGTGGATAGATTCTTTTGACAGAAGTATCCAGACAATAATTTATCTAGCGGATAGAGCCACACTCTTCTGAGAGAAGCGTCATGACTCATGAGGCTGCGTCGGAGCCACTTACCGCAGCGTTACGCTCCGACCAAGAGACCAAAGCTATACCTACCGTCTTACTAAAAAAATATATAGAAAATAATACACAATAATACCTACACAAAGAGAAAATAATACACAATAATACACAAAGAGAAAATAATACACACTAGTTTTAGCACAAACTTGTCTAAAACAAGTGTGCATTATTTTTGGTGTCATTCTTGTTCAACAGATGTTTATCTTTTTAGGATTCCGTACCAAAATGGTAAAAAAGGAACCCTTATGGTGTGACTTCGTCTGTCTGTCTGTCACACCTGCTTATTTCAGCAAATACTTATGCTATCGACTTGAAATTTGGAACAGTTATAAAAAATGCTTGTTTAACTTTATTGCAAATGAAAAAAGTCCAAAAATATTTTTATTTTCATTGCAAGGCCGGAGTGGGGGTCCGAAATTTCAAAGTGGGGTTACTAGGTCAAGTGATATATCATATGAAAGGGCTTGATCTGCACATTTCAAAATATATTTTTATTTTATTTTATGTCTCACAGTTTTCGACATATGATGAAAAATGTTCAAAAAAATACCATTCCCCCCCCTTATCTCCGAAGTTTGCGGGGCGAAAATTCTGAAATAATTAGAGTTGATAGGTATTGACCCAAATATGGCACCAAAAATAAAATGATGTTCCTAACTAGTAAAGTTTTTTCAAAATTATCAAAATTCCTTCACATACAAACTTAGTTATGCGGTCCGGATTTTTTCACTTTATACGTCCAAAAATGATACGGAACCCTCGGTGCGTGAGTACGACTCGCACTTGGCCGGTTTTTTGTAGTAAGGCCAAAGTTCACCGATCCGCTGAGCAAAGTAATGACATTATTACTCGTAGCAGCGTAGTTTCTCGTAGCAGTGTGCTACGCAGAAGATTGTGTGAAGCAATGAACGTCTACGAGGTGCTACGCGCAGTTTCATACTGCGCGTAGTGTAGCGTAGTGAGGGGAAGCCAGTACAATACAATTGTAACAAAATAATTTATAACTAGACTTTTGTCCGCGACTCCGTCCGCGTGGACTACAATGAAATGACCAGTTTAAATGACCTCCGTAGTGTAGTGTGGCTAGTACTACGAAGAGGTCAAGCTGTATCTCTGCTTCATCCCACCGGAATAAGATGAAATGTGGTTTAGATTTTAAGTTGCTACCAAACTATGAAAACCACATCAAAAACCGTTTAGTGCTTTTTGCGCGATGCGCACACAAACGGACGAAAAGAAAAAAAATCCAAAAAATATTTTTGGGCATGGTTACGCCCCGGTATCTTCAATGTACAGACACTACATTTTACAATTTTATAATAGTATAGATGTCTGTATAAATGATCCCAATAAAGCCATATTCAAATATCGAACCCATTCATTTAATCGGAAGACGTACATTTCCCTCCAACCGCCGACACAACTAGCCCAGCGTTTATAAATCGCACACACACACGAACGTGATCACTCACAAGTCCGAACACACACACAGCGGCCAGCGCCACAAATGACGGCGCTGTGTCACCGACGCTGACGCGACGGTTGCCGCGCCCGCGCGAAAGAATAGGGAGGATGTGGCAGGAAATGTAACAGGGTAAAAGGGAACTATTGTACGGTTAGGGAAAGGGATTCTTTACCAGGTACACTATCTTACTAATCCTACTAATATTATAAAACAAGCTTCCGCCCGCGGCTTCGCCCGCGTTTTTGGGATAAAAAGTAGCCTATATGTTATTCTGATGTATAATATAAACTATATTACTGTAAAGTTTCATCAAAATCCGTTCAGTAGTTTTTGCGTGAAAGAGTAACAAACATCCATACATCTTTACATCCTCTCAAACTTTCACGTTTATAATATTAAGTAGTTATTCTGATGTATAAGCTGTATTACCTACTGTAAAGTTTCATCAAAATCCGTTCAGTAGTTTTTGCGTGAAAGAGTAACAAACATCCATACATCCATACATCTTTACATCCTCACAAACTTTCACATTTATATTATTAGTAGGAATATAAATGCGAAAGTTTGTGAGGATGTATGTATGGATGTTTGTTACTCTTTCACGCTAAAATACTGAACGGATTTTGATGAAACATAAACTTAACAGTAATATAGTTTAAACATCAGAATAACACTTAAGCTACTTTTTATCCCAAAAATGCGGGCGAAGCCGCGGGCGGCAGCTAGTCATTCATAATTGGTCGTAGGTATATTCAAATTTCGAAGCAATTCGGATTCGGATTTGCTTCGAAGTTTGAAGATACGACCAATTATTTATGAATGATAGCGTAGGTACCTGTTAAGAATCCCTTTCCCTGACTGTACAAGGAATGTAATCTTCCTTCATTCTTAATGCGCTTCTCTAGGTCCCATGCTACCGCTTTGTCTTTTATCCAAATCCGTCCAGCCGTTTCAGCATTATGGAGTAGGTAACAAACACAACACACACATACACTTCTTCACAACTTTCGTATTTATAATTTTACTAGCTACCGTCCGCGGTTTTGCCCGCGTTTTTGGGATAAAAAGTACCTAATCTATGTGTTATTCTGATGTCTAAGCTATATTACTGTAAAGTTTCCACAAAATCCGTTCAGTAATTTTAGCGTGAAAGAGTAACAAACATCCATACATCCACCCATATAGCCATCTATACATCCTCACAAACTTTCACGTTTATAATATTAGTCTGACTGTGATAGTGTGATGATAGTCCCCGCAGCGCATCCACACAACTCCACCGTCACCGCTGACCAACAAAAACGCTCACTCAGCAACTGCCCATACGTACTTCTTTTTCTACTCGTTTTACTAGCCTGCAAGTGAATTTGATGGAGAGCCTCCACTCGGAGAAACGTTGTTTTTTTTCAACCCTTTCCTCGTCCTTTGTGGCGGCAGTGTGGTCGCGTGCCGGACGGAGTTCGACGCCGGTGCAAGTTATTCTGTGATCCTTTTTGTTTTATTTTTTTTACGTTACATAGGTAGACTTACCTAATGAATGTTTTATTTTGTTTATTGAGTTTATCGGCCCTTATTAAATGGGGTTTAAACAGGCTTGTGTGGCTGTAAATTGAACTAGTGTTATGTTTTGGTAATAATAAGTTTCTTGTTCTATTTTATTTTATTATAGTTTAAAAATTGTATATATTTTAAGAGTGTAAACTTAGCTATCGCATTGTGGTTTTGCCTGTAAAGATAGATGTGTGTGAAACAAATAAAAAAACCAGCCAAGTGCGAGTCGGACTCGCGCACAAAGGGTTCGGTACCATTACATTACATTAGACAAACAGACAGACGAACAGCGGAACCTTAGTAATAGGGTCCCGTTTTACTCTTTGGGTACGGAACCCTAATAACAGGTGAAATGTGCATTTACTAATACAGCTCTGCCTACCCTTTGACGAATACAGGCGTGATGTTATGTTATATATTTTTATTTATTTATAATATATAAATAAAATAAAAATAAAATAAAATAAGCCTATATTGCTGTTACAACTTCTTACAATGACTAAGGCCGAGATAAATAGACGTCACTTAGCACGTACTTTGGCTAAGCTATGTTCCCGTCTCTGTCTTGTTGCATGTTGCGCGACAGTGACAACGATACTGCTTAGCCAAAGTACGTGCTAAGTAACGTCTATTTATCTCGGCCTAAGTGTTCACTAATTATATGCCTAAAATTACTAAATAAAATCAAACAAATGTAACTACTAAGCTACCCTTATTTATATAGGTACCTACGCACAAAACTTATTTTTTTTTTAAATGATTTGAATTGAGTTTAATGCAATTTCATCGAGATAAGTGTATGGTAACTGGGCCGCAAGTCTGCTATTGCAATTGTGTAAGAACGGTCTCTTAATGACATCATATCTGTCAAAACCTAAGTCAAAACCTTTGGTCATTGGCTTAGAGTACCTAGACAATCTCTTTGGTCATTGGTCAAAACCAACAATAACGATGTCATTATGAGACCATTCTGACACGATTATGACAATTGCAATAGCAGACTTGGGGCCCTGGTCACGTCTTTTTCCATGGTGTCGCGGAAGTTAGCCAGGAGTTTCTTTATAATGAAGACTGACAAGAGCTTCAGTTATTCAGTACCTAGCAGTTTAATGTCGCGAAAACATTTGCTAGGAAAACATGATGGGGAAATATTTCCCGTCATTTCACTGAAAAAAATGATTATTTTGTCGAATTTACCAAATTAGCAAAGGTTGGCTGAATTACATGGAAACTACGATAAATATTACAAAACCTCGCTATTGAAGTTGAAAGACTAAAAAGAGGTTGAAGTTGGTACCAGAGTTCTGATGTAAATCAACAATGAGTATTGTACATTTTACCAAACAAATCCATTGAATATAATAATAATGGTATAATGGTACAAAATATGGGTGTAATCTACCAAATAAATTTGGTACAACACCAAATTAATATGTTTGGTAAAATCAATCAAAATTTGTGATAGGACCGACATCAACCGCAACTTTGGTAACATTTACGCAGAATCTGTTAAATCCAACCTAACATTTTTTTCAGTGTTAGTGAAAATCTAGTGAAAATCTAGAATCGGTTTATTGTATCTACAACTAGCTGTGCCCCGCGGTTTAAATCGGATTATTTACCCGCCCGCGCTATCTTTCACTTCGTTTTCGCTTAGTGTTCTTTATGACATTTTTTTTTGCTCGGTCCTAAGGGCTTTAGCGTGATAAATAGCCAATACTATTTCCTCATCAATCTGGCTATCATTATTTTATACTTACAAAAATATTTTTTCGATTCCAACTGGTAGTTCTAGATTAACGCCTTTAAACAAACAAACAAACTCTTCAGCTTTATTATTATTTAGATATTAGAATAATTTTATCGATCTACATTAAGTGTTAAATATTTTTAATTTATAATCTTTGGTGAGTCTAGCAGCGACATCTGTCAACGAACAGCAGAATTCGTTTGTCAAACTATTGTCTGACGTCGGTAATATTATTGCTATTCGCCACTAGATGGCGCTGTTTTGGTTTCTATTAATAAATATAGAGAGCGCTAATTACAATCTTCTAATTTGCCTGCTATCATTTTGATTATATTATACACTGTTTTATTTTTAGGGTTCCGTACCCAAAGGGTAAAACGGGATCCTATTACTAAGACTCCGCTGTCCGTCCGTCCGTCTGTCACCAGGCTGTATGTCATGAACCGTGATAGTTAAGTGTAGTGGCGTAGCTAGGTATAGCCAAAGGCCCTAGGGCAAAAAATAAACTAGGGCCCCAACTAAACTACATATTTAAAATCGTTTGTTTCGTATTCGTCGTGTTCCGAATTCAAGGTACCTACTCCAGATTTGTCGAATTCCAGATTCGTCGTAATACAGTGGACTCCTTAATAAAATTAAAAACCAAATACAAATTGTAACTTATTTTAATCAACAAATTAAAACTATTATATGAATATAAAAGAAAACCTGTTACCGTTCAAAAAATACAGTCCTGTGAAAGACACACAGACAGCGGAGGCACGTTAATAGGGTCCCGTTGAGCACCCTTTGCTTACGGAATCCTAATTATGTAATTATTTTTAAACCTAAAAAACTATCACTATCACCACTTTCTTGACCGACTATTCGTTTTATTCATATACAGAATGTGGGAAAAAAATTCACTAATTCAATTTATAGTTTGTAGGTCAGAGTCCGAGGGGCCCCTGAGCTTGGGGGGGCCCCGGGGCACTGCCCCGTCTAGCCCTCTGGTAGCTACGCCACTGGTTAGGTGAGACAGTTGTAATTTTCACAGATGATGTAGGTATTTCTGTTGCCGCTATAACAACAAATACGTACTATAACAGTAAAAATATAATAAAATAAATATTTAAAGGCCCCCCTTAAATATTTATTTTATTATTATTTCCGTTGTGGCGTTAGGTAAATGCTCAGATCACAGAAAATCAGATTTCTATGGGTAAATGTGGTCGCGTTTCAAATGTGGCGCCAAAATTATCGTAATACTAGTCGTAATAACAGATCCCACGAGTACGGTAGTACCACAGTAAGTACCTATCTACCTATTTAACTGGTAAGTTCTTTCACACAACATGTAGGTAGGTACCTAAGTCACGCGCACTAATCTAAATATTTTTACAAACACCGGACGGCCAAACATGGTGAGGTTTACAAACACGCGCGATTGGTCCACATCCTGTTACCACTAACTAATGCGGCTCATTTCAACGCACACCACGGATTAGAAACATTTGTAGGTTAAGGAGCTGTCAAAAGTAAGTGGAAAATCTTTTATTTTGTTGTTAACTAGTACCTAATCTAAGTAAACTACTTGGCTTGTCACCGACATCGATCTAATGGTCCTGAGACGTGACGAGAGAAAATCGCACTTCCAAACACGCGTAAGATTATATAGGTACAAAAACCGAGAATTGAAAAGCTGACAATTCGCCCTTGATGTAAAACTTTTCCCCGACCCATAGAAGCAGTGAAGCCATAGAAGCATTATATTAATTATATTTTCTTTTCCAGATGCTTAAATTAGAGATGACACGGTTATTTTTCAAACTGCTCTTCTTAACGTTCTACTTGATCCAGATTCACGCAATGATGATAAGAAACGACGCACTCATATCCAAGATGGTTTCCGACTTCCAAAAAGACAACAGCTTAGCTGTGGGGACACCACGCAGCAACAAACAGCAACAGTCACAACCTAAAAATGTTCTATCGATAATGCAAAACGTCTTATGTAAGAATTTCCCAACGATACCATGCGACATGATCGTAGAAGACAGCACGCTCAAAAACCTAATAGAACGATCCATACAGCAGCTAAAGTACAAGAAACTGTCAATGGACCAAACCACAAACATACCAGGATACCAATTAACGCTATTCCCATCAATAAACAGCGAAGATTTGTCAAATTTTGTACAGGTCAGCGAAACTGGGTACTACAGGAAAAACAAGCCAGATAAATCAAGATCCAGAAAGCATAAGAAGAGACTCGCGAAGGTCTACGCAGAACAACAAAATGGGGACAAAGAACCGAAGAAGAAATCGAAATCTAAGAAAGAAAACTCTAGAACGACGCTGTACAACGGACGAAAGAAGATACGGAAGTTCTATCCTCACAAGATCAAATACAAGGACAAGTTGAAGGGACGCAAAGACTTTGGGGACTACTCGGAGGAGAAACTTTCAATGTCCGTGGAGGTCCCGGACATAAATGTGCAGGGAGGGACGATCAAGAGGAGGATGAACTACAAAGTGGAGCCGGCGGATCCTCCCGTCTGGAGAATAGACTATATGAAGCACGGGGAGCCGAGCTTCAACGTGTTTGGATACGAACCCGACAGGCTGAAGGAAAAGCTGGTGAAGACAGGCCCCAATGTGATCGTCTCCGAGAACATTCTAGAACAAGCTTCGAGAAAAGACGTATTACATCCAGATGTGTATATAAAGAAGAACTTCATCAGGAAAAACGCTCTCGACATGAACTCCGGCGCCATCGACTAGTATTTGATTTATTTTAGGATTTTTTTGATAGTACCTATACCCTACCTTTGAAGTTATATTAAGTTGTCTTTATTACCTCCTTCAATGACCCATTTGAAACGGTTATTTTGGCCAGTGGCGTATAGCTAAGGGCTAGTGTAGTGGAGTGCGGCCACCCGACCGTGATAAAAATAAAAAATTACACAATGCATCATTCGTTCATCGTGGAATATGTAGATAGTGTTCATGTGTTAGAATCAGTAAGATAACTATCAAGACAAAAATCTAAAGTAGAAAATTATTATAATTCTTTAAAAGAAAATTCAAGTTTGTAGTCTCGCAACCACATTTGAACGCTTTATTATCAATCTACAATATTCTACATAATTCACCTATATTTATGTTAATTCATAATTGTATCACAATTCACAATATATTACATAACATAATCTAATCTTGTTCGTATGAGCAAGATAATGTTATAGATAGTACTAATTTTGATATTCACTGGGGACATAGTAACTAGCTGTAATATAATTGATAATAGCACGCAGGTAGGTACCTATAATAATTGAGCCACTAACATAACTAGGTATGTACCTACATAAAATCAGATTGTCTTTTGAAGTGTCCATCCATAACAGATTGTTACAAAATATGTATATTTTTATGAATTTTGAACATAACAAAGCCATGTTTACCATAAATCTTTATGAGATTTAAAAACAACTGAGACGGGAGGACATGAACCTACGACCTCCGCCCTACCGTGCCGTGTCTCACCCACATCTTAGTGGTAACTGGACTAGTGGTATCGTATCGCGTCGTCTGCTCCGCAGCGGTCACAATCACAACGCATGTGATGGTCAATTGCAGCATCAGTAGACCAAAATGTGAAAGCGCCTGAATATATTAATTAGCAACACAATGAGAGCAAACTAATAACGTAAAGACGTTATTAGTTTGCTCTGTGTTTTAACATAGGATTATTTCTGTACGACCTACGATTACAATTTACAACGAACGGACAACGAACCTTACTCATAATTATTATCACCGAGAGGAGAGATACAAAATAAAAATACATTAATCTGCTAAAAATAATCACTATGCGATTCCCTACTATCTATAAAGTACATACGCACCACGGGTGTAATCTAAAACAACGCTTATCTCCAACGATTAGAGTCCAACTGTCCTATTATTAATTAACAAGGAAATGTTGAGAGAAAACATCTTTATCGTGTAGTTCGTGCCTCAACGGTCGCTGAGAGCAGACGTAAACAATGTCACGACCCGTTTTATCTACTCATGTATTAGATACATCTACTGGGAGGCCTGCCGCTGGAATATTCGTTGAATTATACAAGCAAAAGGAAAGTTCATGGACGCTATGGCACAGCACTATGACGACTAGTGATGGGAGAATACAGTTCCCATTTTCAAATGACTCGATGGCAGCGGGGACTTACAAATTGTGTTTTAAAGTTGGTGATTATTATAAAATGATTGATAAGGAGACGATATATCCGTTTGTTGAGGTATGTACTGCTCTTTCTTTGTTACTGTTATGCGAAGTTATCATTTATTTTAGCATAGGACTTGTATTTTGAAATGTAACGTCACTTTTATTGATAAGAAATTCTAGAGCTAAATGTATTATTATATGACGTTTGAACGAAGTAAAGAAAGCAAAGCCACGCCGAAAATGATTAAAAATCAACATTTATTTTTCACTTCTGCGAGTATTGAGAGCATGCACCGTAACATTGTGTTTCATTCAGCTTCACTAGCCATGATAATAATTAACATTAATCAGTTCATGATTTGCTTGTGAAACTATTTCAACCATTTTGATCAGCAATGATAACGAAAACATGTTTTTTAAATCAAAACTCCGCTGTTTTAACTGTTATTTTGTAGTTAACCTTCTAAACAAGTTAGCCTACGCTATAATAAAATAATATTATGGTAAGGTTGAAAGTTCGTTGTTTATCCATTATTCCTGTTTTGGGTCAGAGGGCATTGACCTAACCAAGCGATAGGTATAATGTTGCAATATTGTTTTTTTATAAGTAAGCGAAAAAAATACTTGTAAGTAGGTAGGTAGGTAATTGAATTGAAAACTATGATCATTTATTATCAGAATTTAATTAGTGTTTAAGTTCTTCTTTTATGACAATAGATGGCGCTGCATACCTCACAATTTTGTGAAGCATTCCTCACCCATCATTATAAATTCATACAGCCTAGCCTATTATTGTTCCCACTGCTGGGACACAGGCCTCCGAGAGGAAGTGGACCGTAGTCCACCAACGCGGGCCCAGTGCGGGTTGGTGGACGTCGCATGTCTTCGAATTATTGGTTCTACTAAGACATGCCGGTTTCCTCACAGTTTTTAGAGCACTGAGAGAATTGCAGTGTGCGCCTGCCGGGATTCGAACCCATGACTTGTAAATCGTGGCCGCTACTGAGCCATCACTGCTCTCTATTTCTCTCGTACCTACCTACTTATAGAACTGTTTTTTATGTTCCAGATAACATTCAACACCAAAGATGGCGAACACTACCACATACCCTTGCTGCTTAGTCCCTATGGATATTCAACCTACAGAGGAAGCTAATCTTAGTCAACCTACTATTAATAAACCATTATTCTCAGTCACACCTACCTAAAATAAACTTTTAACAGTGCCACCTTTTAATTTTAATTATATACTCAGAGGCACAATTAACCGGCCACCTATGTTTAGTGTCACCACATTTGCTTTCGAAATCGTAAAAATGCTTCGGGAACACAAATCAGAAAAGCAGTGAGAGTAATAAGTGTTTAATTTATTGCTATAGTAGCTACTTATGAAGTAACATTCATCATGATATGCTTTATTTAACTTAAACAAACGTGGTGACACTAAACATAGGTGGCCGGTTAATTGTGCCTCTGAGTATATTACCCTTTACCAATCGTAATCAACAAACTCAACAGTACAATCTCGCCGTGACATTTTCCCTCGAACGTTCGCAAATTGGCCGTTCTCGCGGTGATATCACGCGGCGTCGGTAGAGTAGACACGCACTCTGTGGTACATACTTACGGCCTACATAATGGTCCATTCCAGTGATGGAAAGAACAAGGAGAATTAATTTTATGCTGTTCGAACCTCTTTTGATAACCTAATGAATGTACTCAGCTCAGCGATTTACAACAAGGTAGGTAGGTAAGTAGGTAGCTAACATAGCTAACTAGTTATCTTGTGCACCTGTGAGACTGCAAATGAAGGGATCACTCAAATCTTCCAAAACAAGGGAGGATTTGCCACGGCGCTATTGAACTTGACGCTTTGACATGATCGGTGGTGGCCGACATCTTCATGGAGGAATTTGAAAGAGGAGCACTCCTATCGGCTCCGGTTATGCCAAAGATTTTTAAAAGATACGTTGATGACACTTTCACTGCCCTGCCTCACAATAGGGTCCCTGCATTCTTAGATCATCTAAATTCCATACACAGTAAAATTCAGTTCACTATGGAATTAGAAAATAACAAGTCCTTAGCCTTTCTCGATGTACGACTTATTCATAATCCCGATCATTCTGTTAGTCATACGAGTACAGTGTACAGAAAGCCTACCCATACAGATAGGTACCTTAACGGTGAATCTCACCACCATCCTAGTCAGTTAGCTACTGTGGCTAAATATTTGTTACAGAGAGCACATGGCATATCTGCGACGCCAACCATCTGGCAGGGGAACTTCATCATGTAAAGCAAGTTCTGAAACAGAACAATTTACGTGCTCCACACCCCCGTCGCAAAAGCCGCCCGAAGCCCATCTCAGTTGATCGTCGACCTGCTGTTCTACCCTTTATAAGAGGTGTCACTGACAAAATTAGTCATATCTTGAAGCGTGCTTCTATAAAAACCTACTTCAAGCCACATAGAAAGATTAGCCAATTTCTTAGACCTGTGAAGTGTTATATTCCTTTACAAGATGCAGGGGTCTACAAGATTGACTGTGATTGTGGGTTGTCATACATAGGGCAAACACAGTGCAGTATAGCCACTAGAGTTAAAGAACACATAGCTGACGTCAAAAACGTACGCTCTACAAAGTCTGCAGTGTGTGAACATGCCCTAGGCAAACCTAACCATTTCCTACGTTTTGATCAACCTCAAATCCTCGCAAAGGAGAACCGATATGTACCTAGAATGCTTCGCGAGGCTATTCAAATTAAAAAAACATCCTAATTTCAATAGAGAGGATGGTTGGCAAGAGGTTGGTAATTACCACCTGTTTGGAATCCAGTCCTTAAAATAATCAAGTCCCAAACTTCACACCGCACTACAAAACATCGAGACACCGTGAGCGATTATTGTGTGCATCGAAAAGAGTACGATTAGAGTAAAATCGATTAAAAATAAATCTTGTGCGGGTAGATCGAGAATATTTTTTCTATAAATTAGCTGTCATGACGCCTACCAGCTCAGTCGTCACAGTCAGTCGTCCTGCGACCACGAACGCTGCAAAGTGTTCGAAACGTCAGGAAAACTCTGTAAAAATCTGTAATATACGCGATTTCATCCGTTTAAACTTGTTTTATTATAATGTATAATATATTATAATAATCGCGAAAACCTAAGACATTATTATGATCGACATGATCATGTTGCCGACGAACAAAGGAGCGTTTGTAGTTGTGTTGAGTGGCGACAGCGGTTCCGTACCAATTTGTTATAATAACATAATTATCTCCTTGTTTCTAAGATTGATCACCAATCACACGACTCACTAGGATAATACACCGTAACATGTTCATCGCTTTCATCCGGCGATGTAGCCACTTCATCATTATACATATACTATGGGACCAACACTGAAATCGCGAAAAAAAAAAGCTGCTCCAAACATTTTGTTGAGTTATTATATGTGAACATAAATGTATGGAACAGCAGATTTTTTTTTTCTTACTAATGTATTGTATCACCTTGATGTGAAAGTGATAAAGAAGTCAGCGAGTATAGATTACCTACTCAGCCCACTGAATATTAGGTTCTTATCTATCTAAAGAATTTAAAACTTCGACTGCATTAGGTCATAGATAATAAACATTTATGTTAGACTAGTAGCTGCTAGTGCTCAATGTTTATTAGCTAGATAAATTATTTCAAAACTGTAGGAAGCTACAATAAAACAACATTTGACTTTATACATTTTTTATTCACGATGCTCAATAAAAACTTAAGCAATCTATAAAACCTGCAAAATTGTATTTTTAGTAACAATTACATTTTACTGCTAATTATATTTTATCAACAACATCATTGTATCAGCGTACGATAAAACGAAACATTATTAGGTTACGTTATGCATAGGTATCTACCTACTACCTATTGGTATAGCCTAAAAGGGGTCATTGTACTCATCATTATTCAATGAAAACTTTTACTATGAGACCAACCCTGAAATCGCGAAAAAAAATCAGCTGTTTCATACATTTTGTCGAATAAGTGAACAAAAATGTATGGAAATGGAAAAGCGGTTTTTTTTCGCGATTTCAGGGTTGGTCTCATAAAAAAGTTTATAATGATGAGTATAATAACCCTTTTCAGCGTTTTTATACAGGGTAAAATTAAAACCAGTGCGGATATTTTAGGAGGTGAAAGTACTCATGAATATGATCAACGTTTATTATGGGACCGACACTGAAATATGACAAAAAAAAAACAGCTGTTCCATACATTTTGATCGTGTTGTAGTGCATTTTTGTAGGGAACAGCTGATTTTTTTTTTCATATTTCAGTGTCGGTCCCAGTTAAAGTTGATCATATTCATGAGTACTTTCACCTCCTAAAATATCCGCACTGGTTTTAATTTTACCCTGTATAGTACCTACTGAGTAGGTACGTGTAATAGTTTATTTTTTGTTGTTGGAAATTAGGTCACTATGGTAATTTGTATTCTAGACTATTAAACACCAATGCTTAATTATTTTTTGTACAAGGCATACATTATCCGATTGAATATTATTCAATCAAACTTTTTTCTAATGCACTAGTTGAGCCACTCAGCCATACAATTGAGGCTATTATCAGAAAGCAGTCAAGTGGCCAATCAAGCGTAGAATATTGCATTTAATGTGTTAGTAATTTGTCGTAATCGCGTTGATTTATTGGGTACACAGCTTGGCTTAACGTAGCATAAGTGTGTTTCCATATTCATCATGAAATAAGTTTATGAAGTAACATTCCTATTTATAATACTAATGTAAAAAACAGAGTTTATTGAGGAATTTAATTATCTATTGCCTATACATAATAAGTCTCTATAATAATTATGAAATATTTATACATATCGGGTAAGTAATATGGAAATTCCCTAAAATTAATCTTCTAGAAAAAAAAACTTGAATTTTCAAGTGGGCCAGGCATGCAGGTGTAATAAACCTTAGGTACTTACTATACTAATTTAATATTATTGCGTTCTTCAAATCGTTGACCATTTAGAATCTACAATAATTTGGAAAAAAATAGAAAACAACACTTCACTCTAATAGATACCTTAATTTAGTTTTCTCCTACAATTTAGAGCTTAATTAATCACGCAATATGAATAAGTAACCAACCTATTCCTAACACAACTATTTATAGACTGCCAATTTATTATTAATCTAAGATAGATAACAAACTAAAATAAATGCAATGTATGTTCCATTGTCTTCAAATATAATTATATAATAGTTCTATAACAATTCAACTACCTGTGAACATCAGAAATAACAACAAAACATTTAGAATATAATCCATAATAAAAATAGTAATAAAAAAATAGACATTAACATTTACAATTTAAGAGCTAAGTTGGAGCGCACAACACTACTAAAAAAATTGCTTTTAAGGTTTTAATCTCACAATTTATGTTCTAGTATTCTATCTTATCTATGAGTATACAGGTTTGTTATAATGTTTGGCAACTCGCTGCGGGATCTGGCATGTAGTCTCTGGAAGGTAAATGGTCATATTCATCAGTAAACTGCCGTGGGTAGTAACACACCGTTTCTTCATACACAACACTAGTCACAGTCTATCACATTTCTGTCCGTATGTTCAGCTTCTTCATTGCTTCGACTTGTACTGGCCCTAGGCTGTGGTGTTACCATCTCTAGCAATTTATTACGGAACCCGATAACGTTGCCGGTATTCAAAGACAAAGGAAATATAAACGGAATAAATTAACTTTATGGACTGCAGTCTTCGTTGTAATAATCCTTGAATACTACTACCGATTTGTAAAGGTCACAGTTCGATTTATTAATATGAGATCAATATTTCTGACTTACTTATACCGCTAAAATATATTTTTTGGTTTAGAATGAATATTAATAACATTGAACTAAACGATTATTTTTTTTCATATTATTTAACCCTGATCACACCCAAATAGTCCTGAGTGTCCTGACACAAAAAAGGTCTCCCTTGATTTTGAAAAATGCTAAAAATGCCAACAATTTCCATAAAGGAACACATTTGCAGAAATTCAAATGAGGTAAATCAAGCCGCAGACACTAGCTTGAAACATTTGAAAATAAGAATTCCAGCCTCCTTCATCATATAATACGTTTACCTGTTTGGAGCTGTGAAAAAAAACAACATTAGGGTACAGGTATGGTGTGATTCAGCCAGAATCAATACTTACCATGTAGGACATCGTGATTTCTGAGTGACGACCCTCAGAAGAAGCATTGAGCGCCAACATCTAGTGTAGTGAAATCAGAATCAATCCATTAGAATCATAGTATTTTTGTATGCCAATGTACCACAACCTTGGAGTTAACCTTTATTATCATGAGCATAAAGTCTTTTTTTCATAAGATAGCTTGAAGAATTCTCTTTATCAAAATTCACTTGGATGGAGGTAATTAATACACATAATGTCCGTAGATAACACCTACATTGTCGCAAGCACAAATAGTTCTTAATGAGAAAGCAATAAGATGCATTTCATGTTTCTTATTTTCAGGCTTGTTTCATAACTATATTGGAAGAACCTTGAAAACTTGACAACACCAGACAAAGGTGACATAATATTAAATTTTCTGATATTTTAAATAAAATGTTTGACTGACCTGGAATCCAAACCCTGCAAATGAAAATGTACATTAAGTAGAAAGTAATAAAGTTGAAAACCCACCTATTTCCCTTCCTCTTGGCCGACAACCTCTTTATATCTGGCAATCATTAGTTTTTTGACAGTATCTCTGTACGTCTCCCCGGGGGTTGGGGTGTAAATGCCTCTCTTCTGTCCGAGACCAGCCAAACTTGGTCGTTGTTCGGCTTCTATGGGCGCGATTCTTCCCTGTTCTTCTTTTCCCAGTCCCCTGCCCTCAGACCAACCCATCTTTTGCAGCATTTTCCCTCCAATCGTGTCGACGACTGAGGGAGGTGGGTGTGGAGTCATTGGCGGAGGCATCGACTCAGACGGATCGTACCGCTTCCTTATGATTGGTATTTCATCTTCACCGAATTTCATTCGTCTCTCTGCAGCTCTGTCTCTGTAGCCATTCATTTGTGGAATCAATTCATTCTTCTTGCGGTACTCCATTAAATTCTGTTTGTGTAAATCTGATAGGGATTTGTGTTTGTTCAGCACTTCAGCGGACGGGAAGCGTCGCTTACAAATGAGGCACGTCAGTTTGGCCCAGTCTATGATACCCTCTTCGCTATCGAAGGCCTGTTCTGCATCAGCCACCCTTTTCATTAGGAAATCGTCTCCCGTTGGTGGGGGAGACAGTTCCCTTACATGGGTCAAAGAGGGACCAGAACCTAATACAGAAAAACCTATGTCAGCGGAGCCCTTACTGGCCGCTGTATCTAAAGGCTGTTCCATAACAATGTTGCTCCTAGCATTCTCTTTCTTCTGGTTCAAAGTCCGCGCCCACCTCTCCATATCTTTGGCAATCTTTTTGGCAACTTTGACTTTATCCTCCTTTTCTTTTTTTTTCTTTTCCTCCGGTTCTTTAGCTATGGTGTTCTCAGTGGTGGCTGTGGGTGGGTTTGGCAGTTTAGGCTGCTCAGTGTTCTGTTGTGCTTGTGTTGCCGCTATGTATGTGTTACTGGTGGAGTCCCAGTACATGTACTGATTTGTTTGACTGTTGTAGAAGTACTGACTAGTTCCGTCATAGTATAAACCTGTAGCGGGGTCATAGTAGTACCCAGAAGTCTCATCGTACATAAAAGTCCTAACATCAGGGGCACTGTACACAGTTTTACCATCGCCGGTAGGGGCTTTGATAGCGGGAGCAGTCTGGATAGTGGAAGACACAAAAACTGGAACACTCACAGGTGTCCAGGCCAGGTGGCGGGCTTGAGCAGCCGATATAGCAGACTGAGCAACGGCAGCGGCTGCATTGACTCGGTCAGCCTCAGACATAGCCTGAGCAGACGTAGTATAATTAGACATTTGAGCGTAATAAGAAGAATAATCAGCACTTGGAGGTTTTGAAATTTTCTTTGGTTCATTATAGAAACTAACAATAACCTCCCTCCCATCTATTTCTAATGGTGGCTGGAGGCATGCTAGTTCGGAGTGAGCTGCTGTGGAATCAGCAATGGAATTAAAGTTAATGTACGCTAAACATTTTGACGCCCCGGTTAACGTTTCTCTACCGATTGTGATGCCTGCAATGGAATCTAAAACAGTCTTTGAGCATCTTGCTTTTATCACTTCTAATATTTTCTCTTCAGTAGTTAAGGCGTCCAGTCTTCTAAACAACAACCGTTTTGTGATGCCAGCACTTTCAGACAGAACCGTTCTCTCACTGTCGCCACCATACACAATACCATCTGATCTCTTGCCTTGACAGTTACGCCGGTAGCACACCTGGCGCCTCTTGAAGTTGTACAGTCCACACTTACAGAACCAATCCCCCGGGGACGCATTGATAGTCTGGTTGTCGTCATGTTTGTCTCTGGTGTCGTATTTACTCTCGTAATCTAAGTCCATTCGTTCGCGACTGCCCGATCGGCTGCTAGACCTAGAACTGGCTTTGCGATCCATGTCGCTTATGGTCGGCGGAGACGGCGGTGCCGGCACGTCGCGGTCGCGGTCATCGTACCGCTTGGGCGAGCGGCGGCGCTCGCGGTCGCGGGGCGGCCGGTCGTATCGCTCGCGGCGGTAGCGGTCGCGGCGCTCGTCGTCGCGCTCGCGCTCGTAGCGGTCGCGCTCGCGGTCGACGCGCTCGTGGTGGTGGCGCTCGCGGCGCTCGGGGCTGGCGCTGCGGCGCTCCCAGGCGGGCGAGCGCGGCCGGCCCTCCCAGCGCTCGTCCGAGCCCCAGCGCGTGTTCCGCTCGTCACGGCCGCGCCACGACATCGCACACGCCTGTGAACATCACCCGTACGAATAAAGCGACTGTACTACTCACAAACCGTTCGACGCCGTAGTCCCGTTTCCTCCATGTTGGTATGCTTAGAATAATCGCCGTTCAATAACCTTTCTCCTCGCCGTTCTATTGTTTACCTGCGTAGCAGTCACTGGGACGGTACTATAAGCCCTTAATCACACACGCTTAACACTTAACACGACAGTTTACTGAGAAATAGCTAAAAATAATTTAGTTTTGAACATTCACACACTATCAAAAAAAATGCGTCAAACTCAAAGACGCCATGTTTTTCTTCATTACGAACTATACAGAACTATAGAGTAAAGAAGAGTAGAGTAAAGAATAGAGAATAGAGATTTCAATACTGTCAGTCTAAAACTAGATAACTAAAGTCTAAAAGTAAAAAGTTATGTAGCTGTTTCTGATTCTTGTTAGTAAACTTTTTTAATAGAAAAAGGAATGCATGAATAAAAAGAATATTTATGATTACCTAGTTGTTATTATATAGGTAGCCTAAAATAGTATCATAATGTTACAAAATTATGAAATAAAATTCGACTATATAATCGAGTAAACATCATCGACAAGGCGCGATGACCTAAATTCATTCAAATACAAAATAGCGCCATCTTTGATGCTATTGAGAACTGATCAAGAAAAAGTTTAATAGATAGTCAAAATAAAAAGATACACAGTGGGGGCCTGCCACAATAATTATACAATAAAAATAAATATTAATCGGCAGATTAGCCTGAAATTCTGTTTTTTAGTATAACTAAGACTTCCTGAGCAATATTTTTAGTGGACCAAAAAGAGGCCACGGGCCACGGGCAAAAATATCGAAATATCTAAATTTTTTCCTCGATCAATATTGATACTGCTTGATCACCGTAGAACAGTATCACCGAATTAATGAAGTCATGGAGTATAGATATAAGGACTACAATCTTATTTATGAGAGACAAGTTGAAAAAGTGACCATCCAGGTTTTTAAATTGTAGTAAATAATAGTTCAAAAACCGTCCAAAATGGCGCTAGCAGTAGGCAGAAGGTATGATATGAATGTAGGACGTAACGGCGTAGTAACGGCGCGGCGGCGGCACCATAATTTAATGCATTTTGATAGAACTTTTCATAAATTTTTTTGATTAGATGAAATTTTTGGCGCTTTTGTTTACTCTCTAGCTACCAGTAGCGCCATTTTGACGGATACTTTTTATACACAGTTGTTGCTCCTTAGATATATTCTCCATGATTGAAGTGGAGGTAGGTATGTAGAGTGTTGCCGAACTATCGATAGTTCCACTATTGATTGTAAGGCCATACTATTGATAGGACAATCAATAGTATTGCGTCCATCAGTAGTATTGTCATGTTTCTAGCTATCGATAATATAGATTGAAAAATCGATATTCTTGCTATCGGTCAGCTATCGATAGACTATCAACAGCAGGGCCTGCAGTTTCGAGCATAGACATGGAATACTATATACATAGCCCAACAGTTAAAGCTTTTGGCCGTTTCTTGTTTGTGTGCGGTTCTGGATTTCTATTAGTGTGCGTGACTAGGGAAGAGTTGACTGGTTGACGCTTCTGTGACGTCACTGTATCAAAACATTGCACCAATGCGCGGTGTACTTTACAGTAACGTCACTGTATCACTGTCAACGAGAAATGACAGCCTTCTGGTTAGATAACTTCAGTATATTATTCCTCCATGGTCTCGAGTCTCGACATAGATAGCGATCGCTTTACGACCGAAATCGGTCGCTATCTACATTTTTTTTTTCTATGGATTTTTTCATAGATAGCCATCGATAACTATGTCGAGACAGCAGGCCCTGACCATCAATCGGCAACACTAGTCTGTAGCATTAAGTTAGGGCCTGTGCACACCACGTTTTATATACTATTACAGGGTGGCAGGTTAAACAGTGGAAATATTTTAAGGGGTCATTGTACTCATAATTATGAACAACTTTTACAATGGGACCAACCCTGAAATCGCGAAAAAAAAATCAGCTGTTCCATACATTTATGTTCACAAAACTCAACAAAATGTATGGAACAGCTGTTTTTTTTTCGCGATTTCGGGGTTGGTCCCATAGTAAAAGTTGTTCATAATGATGAGTACAATGACCCCTTAAAATATTTCCACTGTCTAACCTGCCACCCTGTATATAGCATTCGCTATACTATATAGTATAGCGTAGTCTGAAGACAGCTTTATTTATATAACACTACCACATCTCTTCATTACATATTTAAGAGTGGGAATAAGGATTAATAAAACACACACAAAGTACAATACTTTTTACTTTATTTTAATGACCATGTCATATATTTATGCTTGTAAATTGATAAAAGCAGAAACACTAAATTACCTAGCTAACTATTGACTAAGCGCAAAATTCGGATCTATACATTATTAACTTACTAGCATTAAAATCTATATACCTAGGTACTTAAGTTATATAGACAAAATAATTGAACAGAACTGACAACAATAATAATGCGAGTTTTATGCCTATTTCTAAATAATATATTATGTATTGCAATTGCAAATAAAATATATATTTTTCAGTAGGTTCAATTCAAAATTTTAAATAAAAAGACGTTCAGTCATGTTTTTTTACATCTAATGGCGTTTTAACTTACTTTGACCAAAAGTGATTCAATGTGTAAATCTAAATGCAATATTTTTACAATTACTGCTATAAAATAGTGTCAAACGTTAAGGGCGCTCTCGGAATTTTGTCTCCTCTCTCGCTCGCACAGAACTATTTTTAAGAATGTTGAATTAAAAGATGCATTTTTGAAAAATGAAATCTGATAGTGAACTACAAAATAATATTAATTTTACAGGTAAATAATTAAAACACATTTCTACTGTGATATCTAATAAACAAACTTAAAAAACAATCATGATCTGTTTTTGAGGTTTGTTTAACTCTTAGTGTTTTTAATAATTACATTTGAGTTTATAATATTATAGTTAATATCATTTTGTAGTTCGCTATCAGATTATATTTTTCAAAAATGCATCTTTTGATTTAACAGTCTTAAAATATATGGTTTTGTGCGAGCGAGATAGGTGCCGAATGCGAGAGCCCTCTTAAGAAAGCGTAATAAGTTTATATTTACTGTTCGTTAGGGAATGTTGTATATTAAATGAGGTTGCGTGAATGGTAAGGCGTTCATAGATACTACGCTGTAATTACGCCGACATACATTTTACATAACATCTATTACATTTATAACGGAAAACAACAAAACTAAACTAACCGTGCCTTTCGCGGCTCACTTTTGTTTTTAAATGAAATCTATTAAACAGACACCAATTTTCTATAGAATAACACTGTAAAGTGTCCTTTGTGTAATTACAATCTCAAAGATTGTAATTTGCAAGCCGTACAGACCCAAGAAACTTACTTGTGTTAGTAACAAGATATATAAATAAGTAAGTAGATAATATATTTATCTTATTTGTAACACAAGTCAAATTCAAGCGCCTTCTAGGCTTGCCAGGAACGTGACGTTCATGAACGACGGGAGGATGTAGGTATTACTGTTGTGGTAGATTGGTTGCGCACCACAATACTTGCAATAAAAGTTTACTCAAACATTTCTTAAAATTACCTTGAGCAGCAAATTAGTGTTACTTTTTGCCCGACCGCGCAATAAAGATGACATGAAAAATGGTGACAAGAATGTTTTATTTGTGAGTTTAGTTTATTTCGTTTATTTAGTTTAGTGGCTGTCGTGTCATCGGATTTTTATGTAGGTACTTATTAATTGTTTTTGATTATAATCTATTCAACGCTGCCAATTTTAAATTTTTATATTTTTTATGTAGGTACCTATACCCTATCCGTTTTACCAAAAAATAAAATGTAAACAAACCATAAAAAGGGTTGTTTGGATGTCGCATTTACAATGATAAAGTTAATATTAACATTACTATACCTAGCAAAATTTAATTATTTATTTCAAATATCACCTTAAACTCTTTACATTTATAAAAAAAAACATAAAATCTTAGATTTTACAATTATTATTGATACAAATATTAATACGTATAAAATTTTTATTAATACAAAATAATACGAATAACTAACTTACCTTATAAAGAAACTAAAATGGCAAGGTTTCCTAATCTGTATTTCATTTTATACGCTGATAATTTAAAGTGTACTTTATAACTGACTATTTTACATTGGAACGAGTGTTTCTTAATTCGGTCGGATTATAACCGCCATGTTTTGTTTACAGCTGTGATTGAACTCGTTGATGCCACCGTGTTATTATTCGATATTTCGTTGTGTTTTCGTTATTATTCATTAAGTTATTGATTTTGTTGAGTTTGTCTTCTTTGTTACTCTTATTTTTATTGTTTTTTTTTGTAAAATGAGTGAACCTGGGCATTTGCACTTCTTCATCACCGAAAAAAAAGCGGTCCAAGAGGACAGTGATGGGTTCAGTGGATAAGGAGATCCTTATCAACGTCTACAAGCATGTAGAAGAGACGTGGCCTAAGGATTCCTATGCTTACAAGTACGACATAGCCGATAAAACTGCGGAGATCATGGGGATATCTCGAAGCTATTTGAGAACCATTGGTTTGTTTGTTTACATTTTATTTTTTGGTAAAACGGATAGGGTATAGTTACTCATGTTTTTATCTGCTTGTTTTGTTTGCCCCAAATAGATTGAGGTGATAACCCCAAATAGAGCTAAGGGCAGGAGCACAATGACGACTCGCGTTTTTATCTTTCTATAACTGACTTTTATTGATAAATTTTATGACTTTTCTGGCCCACTTATGATCCGGTGACAGACGGACAACAAAGTGACCCTATAACGGTTCCATTTTCCTTTTGAGGTACGGAACCCTAAAAAACGGCACGAGTTAATGTAACTTGCTATAATAAAGTAGATTTATCTACTGTAGGTATTTATCATCGCAGAAATGATTACAATTTGTGTCAAATTCGGTCGATACTGCGCGATCAGGTAATTTAGCAAAAGCTTGATGTTATCGAGTAAACGTTTAGTTGCTATCAGTGCTCTGTTCCTCGTCGTTTGGTCCAGGAACGTGACATTCCTGGTGTGAGTAGCACTAGTCTTTCCTGCCGGTGAGCAAGTGTTCCCGCAGCGTGCAGATCTCGCGCTCGATGTTCTCGCGGGCGGCGGACTCGAAGCATTCGAACTCGGGAGTGTGGAATAGCTTCGGTATTTGGCTGAATTGGTTTAGCACCTGCAATGGGAATGAGATACTGATTTAATGAAGTACTGGTGTATAACGGTCTGGGTAAGTGTTCAGTACCAAATAATTGGGCTATGGAATGGGGTCGGATAAAATAATTTAAGTAAATAGCATAAGTAGGATTAGTAGTAGTCGAATTCGTGCGAAAACGCAGCCAAAGTGCGGCCGGCTTTATTCCTAGAATTTTATTTCCTTTTTCTGGCAAGTAGACATTACGTGAGTTATACTCCTTGTGCTACACAAAATTGTAGTGACGAGTACATTGGAAGGAAGTAGTGAAGCGTGCACCTTGATCCGGAGCTCGACGTAGTTGTAGTGCGTGAGCTGGGAGTACTGGCAGACTGTAGGTAGGTACCTTGATCCGGAGCTCGACGTAGTTGTCGTGCGTGAGCTTGGAGTACTGGCAGACTGTAGGTAGGTACCTTGATCCGGAGCTCGACGTAGTTGTCGTGCGTGAGCTTGGAGTACTGGCAGACTGTAGGTAGGTACCTTGATCCGGAGCTCGACGTAGTTGTCGTGCGTGAGCTTGGAGTACTGGCAGACTGTAGGTAGGTACCTTGATCCGGAGCTCGACGTAGTTGTCGTGCGTGAGCTTGGAGTACTGGCAGACTGTAGGTAGGTACCTTGATCCGGAGCTCGACGTAGTTGTCGTGCGTGAGCTTGGAGTACTGGCAGACTGTAGGTAGGTACCTTGATCCGGAGCTCGACGTAGTTGTCGTGCGTGAGCTTGGAGTACTCGGCGCGCACGAGCTTGGCGTGCGCGTCGTACTCCTCGCGGCTGGCGGCCAGCACGGCCAGCTCGCAGTCGCCGAACAGCTGCAGGTCGCGCAGCGGCGCCGGGCCGGCCGGCCGCGCCGGCGAGTCCGCCGTCGTCGAGTCAGGGATGTTGGACGAGTCCGGCACGTTCGACGAGTCCGGCACGCTCGAGTCCACGGTCGAGTCGGGGACGGCGGCCGACACGCCCGAGGAGACCGCGGACGTCGCGGAATCCGCGGGGCCCGCTTCGTTGGTCTCTATATCGGTAGCTTCTGCGGCGTCCGCGTCTGTCGCCTCCGCGACGTCGGTATCCCCCGCGGCGTCAGTCTCTCCCGCGCCGTCCGTCTCTCCCGCGTCCGTAGAGGACTCCTCGGTGCTGGCGGGGGAAGAGGGGCCAGACGAGGAGGAGGTGCAGTCGTCCCCGCACCACGTGGCCTCGTCGTCCGTGAGTAGCGCCAAGATGTATGACGTCAGGTCTTGCTAGGGAGTGTGGGCTCACGTTACTGGATTATTCATTGATCTTTCGTGCAATTCAATCACCTAAGCCGCTGACCCCCTTAATTAGACGATGATTAAATTAAACAGCTCTTAAGAGCCAAGTTCACCGACAAGATAACAGTCCGTTATATTGAAAACGGCCGTTTAAGACGACTTTTTCTATAGGAAAAGATATGTTAAAAAGCCGTTTTCAATAAAATTCATCGGACTGTTATCTTGACGGTGAACTCGACCCTATTCATTCATTGTCATACAAATAACAAAGATAGTTGTATATTTAATCAGTGGTTCAAGTTAAGAGGCGTCTATAAGTAAGGGGGTGAATATTTAGGCATGCATAAAATATTATTGTAGACTGTCAATACCACAGAGGAATTACAGAGGTCAATACTTATCATAACAAGACTGGTACCAAATACGACAAGTTGACATCTCATTATGTAGGAAGCAGGTGAAATTACCATAATATTATGCGACATACATTGTGGAAATAGAATAGCTGTCAAAACAATATGGAACGTTTAAATATTGCGAATTGAGAGTACAGATTAGGAGAGCGGCCGCAACATTCATACGTTTAAGAGTGTTATGTTGCACTGAAACTTTTTGATAATGTTTGTTAACAAGCGTACTTTGTACCTACTGTAAGCTTCTTTTGCAGAGCCAACTTATAATTTCAAGATAGGTATATATATAAGATATTGCCATATCAGCACTTGACCTCATTTAATCTTGTGAAGTAGAATGTGAATAGTCTCGCAAGTCTGTTCAAGGCCTATATTACAGACTTCCCGGGTCTATTCGCGGAAAAAACCAAATCTGAATAAGATGAAAGAACAGAAAGACCATTTGCAACAAAAATAGGATGCTTTAAACTACCTAGCTATCTACTTACACCTCAAACTGAACTCGCTGGATTTTTTTTTTGTATCGTTTAGCATCTCTTCCTCCCTTATAGAATGATACTATTGTACTACATGTACGTAAGTACTTACTGACTGCGGATGTAGACGCAGCAGGTCGGATAGCAGTTTGACGGCGAGCTCCGACGGCGTGTGCCTCAACACGATCGCCAGCTTGAAGGCCGCCGGTTGGATCACATCGTCCATTCCTTTGTTTAGCATGTTCTGCCAGACGCCCGCCTGAAAACCAGCAATGTACATCGAAATAAGTAATATACTCTGGTTAAAGATTTTATAGTAAAAGGATGCCTTTTTTTGGTCATGTGTGCAAACACTAAATCAGACGTGTGTGAAAGCCACCAGCGTGTTATAGTTATACCTGATAGGCCACGCAGTTCCGGAGCGTGTGCCACAGCGAGTCGGGCGGCGAGGCCTCCACCACCTGCTGCCACGCGTCGTCGGCGGCGGGCGCCACCAGCGTGTTGCACGCGTTGCGCCACATGCGCATGGCGGCGCAGCCCTGCGGCTCGCCCGACGACACCGGCGCTGACATCACTGGAAAGAGACGATAACAGAATTAATTTGATGAAGTACCGTAGGGGTGGGTTACTTTGACCCTAGTGCATAACTTTGGACCAAATCGAAAAAATGATTGAACTGCCCGCCGCCGTGTCGCGACCACACAACCGATCGTCGCAGTTCTTTCGGTAACTAATAGAACTAATAGATGGCGAAGGAACTCCGATGATCGCTTGTGTCGGTGTGGCGGGCAGTTCAAACATTTTTTCGATTTGGTCCAAAGTTATACCATAGGGTCAAAATAACCCGTCTCTTAGGTACATCAAATAACCTAGCAGTAGCTGAGGTTAGTTCAGATCTGGACAAAAACTGTGCAGTAGATACCTAGTATATTGGAACTGCCATACACGTCACTACGCTAGGACAGTGACCACAATGGCCTTGCGTTAACGTGTCTGACACAATTTAATCAAATCGACACGCAGATCTAGTTGTATAACTAAATGTCTCACCTGATTATCCTGGACTTCTTTATTCACTTGTTTCTCTATGCAAGAAGATGAGATGAGAACACAATAAAGTTGGAATTTTTTAACAATAACAAATTAACTATTCAAGCTAAAAACTGTTAAATAAAACTAGGTGTAATTACTCCAAGTTTTTGCTCAGTTAACGGTAATTAGTTACCTACAAAATTAACCAGATCGACTGTTTTATCAGTCTTAAGCGCCGTATAAAAACTCTAATCTGACAAGTTATTTATAAACAGCACATGTGTCAAAGTCAAAGTACCGTACCTAATGAATTAAAATAGCGATACGTAGAAGAAAGCATTCGAGCAATGAATGAAAGAATGCTTTGTGCACATTTTATGTACAAGATCTCAAGTATCACGTTATTCCAACCGACCACAGCATTGAGCATGAACAAAGTTAATAAAACTGTCAAAGTAAAAAAAAAAACGGGCAAGAGCGTGTCCGGACCACGCTCAGTCTAGGGTTCCATAGCAAGAAGTATTTTAAGTCTTTCAACCGCAAATATAAGTTTGTATTTCATAATATTATTATGAGATACAAACATCTTATTTTTGCGGTTGTCAAACTCAAAACTGAAAATAGTGAATCTTTCAAAAAGTTATTGACGTATCTTGTTCAAACCAATTTTAACCGAGAGTATTTATTGGATGCCATAAGCTTGATTTCTTTCAGATTTTTAACCGACTTTATTTGATTACGCGGTTCGAAAATTACAGGGGGGGGGCACATTGTTAACGACTTTCGGAGCTCCTAGTTCACTTAATATGGACTTAAATAAAAAAGTCATATAGGAAACTCTAAATTATTTTCAAAAACCTATCTAAAAATACCCCACACTAAGGGGTGCGCACAAATATTTTTTTCATCCCTCAGTTTCACGTATGGGGGGGTCACCCCTAATTAATTTATTTTTCGTAATTTCACTACAGGCCCTTATGGCGGCTCACAGAAGACATCTAACTGCGAAGTTTCATACAAATTGGTTATGAACTGTAGATTTGACGAGGGTGTACAGACGGGACGAAACTATAAGGGTTCCTAGTTTTACTACGGAACCCTAAAAATCAATTCTGTAAACTTATTTTAAATCTACCCTCATTTTGACTATGTTTTAGTACCTACCGTGATCCGTGATAGTTAAGTAACTTTTTTCTATCCTACATTAATATCTCTAAAATAGTTTTTTTTTATTATTATTTAATCCATAGTAAAACATAAACTTGACAAACCTACATTGCCAACCTACAATTTTATTTTTGTTGCTGGCACTAATTAAAAATAAATAATTGTGACGAAACAAACAGTTACTTATTTTTCTTACCCCCCATATCCGGTTCCCTCCACCAATTGTTTGCCATGCTGGAAGTTAACCAGCTAGGCCTTCACGACAACTGAAAAAAAAAAAGTCTGCTTACAAACAAATAAAATCGCTCCCTGGGTCACAATTGTCCCCTCTGTGAAATTGCTTGGTCTATAACGAAATATTATTATTTAAAAATTTGTTAAAAATATAACGTAAACAGACTACACAAGGTCGAATTTCAAAATATCCTAAGCATCTCGTCATGTTGGCTTTACAATTTATTACATCATTATTTTTTTTTATGTAAGTAGGTAACTGGTACCTACCTACATGTTTTTTTAATAATTATGGAGGGTCATTGGTCGGCAATCGGTTTGAAAACAGTCGCCCAATGTGTAGCTCGTATTATAGTGTATAGTATATGATGTGTAGGTGCCTACCAAACCAACCAACACACCAACAAATCTGATGTTAATTTGATAGGTACCGGTACATAGTACCTACTTAGCAACTGCAGGTAATAAAATTAATAAAAATATAATATTTGGATCAATAACCAAAAAATATTAACAAAGACCTTGATCGTTTTCTGTGGGTAGTAGGTAAATCAATTTACCTGACAAAAAAAAACAAAAATTGCACTAAAACCAACAAACCCGACACTAATGAATAGTGATGTTCCTATTAAAAAAATAAACAATAAAATCGACTCACTTGAAATACCTACCCAGGATATTTGTGGCCGGAATATTGTTATTAAATCGAATATTCTATTTTGGTACGTGCCAGGCGCGTAGGGCGCGCTCGCGGAGTGTCATGGCGGCTCGAGGGACGTGCCGCGCCGCGCAATACATCGACAATCGATGGTGTTTGCCCGACTGGTCGTTGTTATGCGAATGTTTTCACCGCGACGAGAGCGATATTCTGTCTTTCAGCGCATTGTTGGGGTCGATGACCGATCTATAATATGAAATTGCAACGCTATTCGTATTAGTTGCTGATTTGATTGATGCGTGGTTATGTCATATTTGTGATAGGTAGGAACCTACAACTATTTTTGAATTGACTTTTTAGGCAGGTTATAATAATTATGTATGTAACATGTTTTTTTTATTTGTAAACAGGCTTGCGTTTGACCGCCATCTCGCCTAGAAGAAACCGATTCACTCGTGACTTGAAGACACCCTGATTGTAACTGTTGGGGAATACCCACTCGGGCAGCGTATTCCATGTTTATTTAAAACCAGTTTATTTTAAACTAGCACTTCGCCCGCGACTTCGTCCGCGTGTCCCACAGGAACTGTGCATTTTTTCGGGATAAAAAGTAGCCTATGGTACTCAGTGATAATGTAGCTTTCTATTAGTGAAAGAATTTTTAAAATCGGTCCAGTAGTTTCGGAGCCTATTCGGTACAAACAAACAAACAAAAAAATCTTTCCTCTTTTTAATATTAGTATAGAAGTATAGATAGTCAATAGGTACTTCAGCAGTTCCTTAGTAGTACAAAGACAGACAAAATCCAAACAGTATTAATTTGCGTTTCATGGGACAGTTAAAGTAGAATCAAAATTGGTTTTACGTAAGTATGTCAAACCGTTTGTCTACAATTTTATTGTAGACAATTAATAATTGTCAACAATAAAATTATACATTGAATAAATTTATACATTGTCACAATGCAACACGTTTGTTTAGAAACATACTTTTTTTTTGACGATCATTTAAACGGTCAGCTTATTAAAGGGGCGTATTTTGTCAGCAAACAAAGTGAACTGAGCTGCTTTTAGTGCTTATTTAACGTGATATTCGGCAGCCTTAAAATTTATCTCATATGAAATTAAAAATACATCTGCAGTATTTATAGTGCAGCAAATCGTAATTTGGATTTAATAAAAATTTCGCAAGTTGGAAAATTAATTTTGATTTGCTAACTAAATTGAAGTAAGGTAGGTAAATAGTAGACAAGGTTACGCGCGTAATATTTCTGTTGTTGTTTGTTTAGTACTTTTGTGTCGTGTGTGTAAATTAAGTGCTATTAAGAAACCTAAAACAAGTCCATAAAAGGAAGTGTGAAAAAAAAAAATCGTCAATTTCAACGAAATAGTTCCAACAATTTCGTTGAAATTGACGATTCAATTTTTTTTTCACATTTCCGTTTCCGCATCCGTTTCCGCTAAAAAATACTTTTAACATCTGTTTCCGTTTCTGCTGCCGCTAAGACACTTCCGTTGCATCACTAATCTATACGCATGCGCAAAGTGCGCTCGAAGGCCTCAAGGCTCGAAGACTACACTCAAACCCTTCACATGCATGGGAAACCCACCCTTAATTTACGGATTAAGATATATTTTCGAATGATTTTATTTTGACTTAAATACCACGGCAATTAATAAAGAATTTTATCTGATTGAAATAAGATCTATATTGGTATCGACCGATGAGATGAGTCATTCTTTGACGTGAACTTGAAATCCCGCGGCCGCGGACGCGATGCGACTCAGACGCGAGCTGACGCGAGTGACACACACCGTACACGTCATCGTCACTTCATCAGACACGCGTGGTCACACACGTTTATTTTGACTCGCAGTAGAGGGTTAGCGTGAAAACGTAGGTACAGGCAGGTGGCTTGCTTAACGCCTAGAGCCTAGCTAGTCACCTAGCGTCTAGCTTAGTAAACGAACGTTTTAGAACGTGTTTTAGAACGTTCGCGATCGGCCGCACTGCGCGCTTGGCGCCTAGCTAGTCGCTCTGCAGCCTGCAGTTGTTTTTATGTGATAGAATCCGTAAGATAAACCTAGGTACCTACCTAAGTCTATTTCGTGATGAATTGATGATACACGTACCAAAATTTTATTAAAATAATGTAGGTACCTAGGTATACTATACCCTAGCCGGCGCGGCGGCGCACAGAACAATATTACTCTAGCGAGCGGCGGCGGCGGCGGCGCCACTAATTCGCTACACGCATTTACACTTTGCCATCGGTGTCGGTTTTTGAGCGCACATCAAAACCACAGTGCACAATAATAATCAGTAGAACAATTACGAACAAACACCCGAATCGACCCACATCGACCGATCGCTTTCATATATTCGTTATACATATATTATTAGGTCCCGTTTATAAAGTGTCATTTAAACTTTAGTAATGTACAAAATAACAGCGATTGTATTCGCTAAGTATCAACTAATTTGATTCGATTGCCATTGCTTGGAAAAGTTTTATCTGAGGTTCATGTAGGTATTGTTTATTAATAATAGTCAGCGAATTCTTCCCTTCCACTAATTCTATTATACCTAAGATCTTATTTTATTAGTTGGGCCTCTTAAGTGGTGATTGACAGTGAAAAAGGAAGCAGAAATAAAAACGAAATGGTCCCATTTTTTCTTAAAGACCTGATGATGAGTTTCGTAGACAGACACTCAAAATAAAAAAATTAAAAAACTTAAAAAAGATCACAATAATGTTAAGTGAAACAGTTTCCGATAGTTGGTGCCGAATCAAACCAAATCAAAGGCAGCAAATGCAGTAATCAATTCGAGAAATTGTCTTGGCATAGTTGAGCTTCTCTAATAAAATGTACCGTGACAAAGCGTTCAATGTTCAAATGTTTGCGTAGCCATACCTTGCGCAAAGTTCAGTTGTGTGTGCGCCTCGGTGCGAAGCGGTCGGTCTGTCTGTCGAGTTTTTCAAGATGGAATGGAGTAATGAGAACGTTATTTCGTTTATTGAGCTCCTACAAGAAGAACCATGCATATGGAACCCAAAAAGCAGGGATCATAAAAGTAAAAACCTTATGAATGAGGCTTGGGTTAGAATACAAAAAAACTTTTCAATGCCTTGCTCTGTCGAAGAATTGAGAAAGAAAAGGAACATTTTACTGACTCAATATAGGGAATGTTTGAAAAAAATCAAGGATTCTGCCAGAATAGCATCAGACGGCGCTGAGGAAATGTACAGGCCGTCGTGGTTTGCATTCGATGCCATGCACAACTACATGGCTGCTGTATACGATTATCGTCCAACAATACGTATCGCTGTAAGTACCTACATAAATAAACAATAAGGATAGTTATATATTTAATCAGTGGTTAAAATCATGATTGGTTATGGTAAGGGAGTTAGGTTAGGCTAAAAATAATACAGTAGAATAATTTTATTTCTCTGTGGTATTTTTAAAGCCGGTGCCAAACGTGTGTGCAAAGATTTTTGGACATTGATTGGACACATAAATACCTACCTACCTACTTTTTATCATAGGTTTATTAATAAAAATGTTGTAGGAAAAAAAACTGAATCGGTCAGACACAGAGACACACAAAGATTTGCGCTCAACTTTATTAATAGATATAATAAAATTTTGTATTTTCATAAGCTGGCTCCAGACATTGCTTCAAAGTTTGAACATACATTTGCACTTTGCTGTCCATTGTATTTTTTTTTCCACTTTGCAATTCATTTTTAATGATTCTAAAAACATGTTTGCCATTCGATTCGATTCAAGGATCCTGAAAGACTCTTCGATTTCTCTAGCCACCAGTACTTGCCTGAGACAGAAATGTTAATTCTAGATTATAATTTTTCAGGAACAAACAACACAGCAATCTTTTGATAGAATAAAGTCCCGGGAATCGGACACTGAAAGTGAAAATGACTCTTTACCGAGTGACACGACACGAACATGCAGAAAACGTAAATATACTACAGCGGAACCAGTGCAGGTGAAGAAACAGACGACTGAGGCAACCTCCTCTGTCGTAGAGAGAGTTGTACAAGAAGAGGCAGATGAAAATGATTTGTTTGGCCAAATACTGGCGCGAAAATTGAAGAAAATGAACGATGAAGACAGACTGATGTTAACTCATGAAATACAGAACCTAGTTTTTAAATACGAGATTAAAGCGATATCAAGGTCAAATGACCCATTAGCATCAAGCCACTCCTGCACGCATGTCTGGCGCCAGCATTAGATGCGTAAAGGAACTTGACAGCAAAATAATGTTGCCATACTAAAACCTAGTGTTGGAGTAAGTAGTTATCGGGTTTTTGAAAAGAAAAAAATGATAAAAAACGTGAAAAGTGCGTGTCAGACCACGCACTGTGTAGGGTTCCATAGCAAGGAGTATTTTAGTTTCCCGCCCGCAAATGTTTGTACATTATTGTATTTCATTATAATTGTTGGACCCCAAGCTATCGAACTGTGAAAACCACATCAAAATCCGTTCCGTACTTTTCGCGTGATGCTCCCAGTACCCTATCCCGACTGTTTTTCTGGAATATCTTCAATATACAGACACGACTTGTTACAATTTTATTAAAGTAGTTGTATAGAATAGATTTTTTTTTAATTGTGGTACTGGTAACTCACGTTCCCACGACACAAATGATGAAAGATGAAACTTAAAGTACCTATCTATCTATCTTTAAGTAGTCTGTGGATGAAACTGTCAAAATGTCAAATTGTCAACAGCGACATTAATCTACACAGGAAATAATTATTTCAAAACAAACTTTTATAAGCACTTTCCAGCTCCATCATGAGACCCTAGAGATCATCTTGTTCTACAGTACTTGTCTCGACAAATTCAACGAGCCCAAACATGACGGAGTTATGTTGAGAAGTTCAGAAGTTCCCATGGCCACCTGACCACCTCCCGGCCTCTTAATGAGCCCTCCATGCATTGTCACCGAGGTTACTTGTGTTCCAAATTTCAGCTTAATCGGTTGGGTCGGTTTCGGTTCGTCGGTTCAGCTTAACTGGTCTAAAATTCTGTTGCAAGATTTTGTCCCCCACTAACGGCAAGATAAAAAACAATAATAAAAATAAAAACTCTTTCGTAATAAGATAATTAGGAGCCGACCAAGGGGGTTGAAACCGCGGGCACAAGTTTAAATACCTACCTGTTGTTGCATGATATTCAAAATGTTGATTTTTATCATTTGTAGAAACTACCTAGGACCCTACCTAGGTACCTATATAGATAAATGTGTAGATACATCTTTGTGATTTAAAAAAAGGTTTTATTTAACTTGCTCTATTAGTGGGGGGGCCACATCTTGTAACAGAATTTTAAACCAGTTCCCCCCGACCGATTTAGCTGAAATTTTGAACACATTATGTAACCTCGGTGACAAAGCAATAATATGGTACCATGGAGGTGGTCTTGTGATGAGGTCGGGAGGTGACCATAGGCACTCCTCAACTTCTCAATATAACTCCATCGTGATTGGGCTTATTGAATTTGTCTTGACAAGAACTGTAGACCTAGATGATGTCCAGGGTCTCATGATGGAGCTGGGAAGTGGTCCTTATAAAAAAGGTTGTTTGGACCAGGCACACTTGCAGTAAAAGTTGCAAAGTGATTATTCCATACTTTTCTTTCAGTGCAACTATCACCCAATGATTAATTGCAAGTGTGTTCCTGCACTAGTCATTCATTGCATGGTCTCCTCCTCAGATCATAGAAACAAGAAGATATGCCATCATAGCAAATTAGTACGGGAACAACTGATGCCACTTTTAGTACATTTTTCGACACAATTACGCCCATAATTAAGCGCTCCTTGTGAATAAAAAGATCTCCAACGCATTGAACATTCCGCACACCCTCAATCTAACACTGTTAATCGTCACTCAACACTAGCACTAAACTAAAACACTGTATTTATACCATCGATCGTGTTTGGTTCGTCGCCAGCGCGTACGTTTTTAATATGAGCAATTTGCTCAAGATCAGGCATCAAGCTCGATAGCGCCTTGGCACATCTCCTTGTTTCTATGATCTGAGGTCTCCTCCTATACTAGGTATTGTTTACATTAATTTGTAAATCTGTGTGTACCTATATGCAGGTAGGTATACTTATCTTTTATTGGAGATCCTAAAAAAAATCTATTCAAAAGTTCTTTTACTTACATGAAGAATGAGAGAAAAAGCATTCCAGCGAGGTGTACCCTGTGTACCTAGGTGGAGGTACCTACAGATGATAGAGAAAATAAATAAATTTTGACCAGATTGTGTAAATACCTATATTTGATTATTGAATGGGTGTGATGATGATAATGATGATGATGCTCAATACTTCTTCAATAACTATAGCCTAAAGTATTTACTTACACAATAAATTAATAAAGCACAGCAAAAAGAAGTAGTTAATATTAGTTGTGGAGTTTGTCTTTGCATTGTTTTGCCTATTAAAGTGTTGTTTCATCCAGCCTCCAGGTTTAAACACAATGTCTGTTCACTGTGGTAGACAGTAAGACAGTCGGCAGTGGCGAAGGGTGAGGGCAAGCCGGTACAATAAAATAGTAGGTACCGTACCTACCTAACAAAATTATAAAATTAATTCCGTTTTACTTATAAGTATGTACGTCACTAGCTGACCCGCCCCGGCTTTGCACGGGTAAAGTTAAGTTCATCCATAAGAATCGAGTCATGCGTCGCTCATTTAAATGAAAAATAAACTCCACATTTAGAGCCTGTCCAATTTTATTAGCAACTAGTTGTGCCCGGCATACGTTGCTATGTAAAATTGGACAGGCTCTAAATGTGGAGTAGCCTAAATTATGCTTAAGCATTTAATATGTTAACGTACATTGCTCGTACATTGCTACGGTAGGCATTTCACACTCAGATAGTTGGTAATTTGTTCAGATTTAGAATACCCACCCGTCAATCGCCATTCTGAGATCGTTGGCGACTCACATAATTTTTCTAAAAACGGTGGTTTTAAAATAGTAGGTACCTACCTAGGTAATTATTAGGTTAGCTCACCGATGTTTTCTTGTTGAGGAAGGTCAATGGGGTCAATTATTTTTATAAGGCTACGAACGCACAGGCAGGTTGCTTGCTTAGCGCCTAGAGCCTATTAGTAAAACGAACTTAGTAAAACGAACGTTTTAGAATGTTCGCTCGCGGCCGCACTGCACGCTTGGCGCCTAGCTAGTCGCTCCTCAGCGCGCAGTGCGCCCGCGAGCGAACATTCTAAAACGTTCGTTTTACCGGTTTTACTAAGCTAGTCGCTAGGTGACTATCTAGGCTCTAGGCGCTAAGCAAGCCACCTGTCTGTGCGTTCGTCGCTTAAGTTGTTTTGGGATCGAAGAAAGTAGGTAGGTACCTAGGTACCTAATAAATAAAGGTTAAATCATGTGTTTCTATGGCAAAATAACCAAGTGAATAATATGTTTATTGGAATTGCATAATAACTTTGATCATATTTTATGTGTGAAGTGTGATCAGTTATTGAGTAGGTATAGGAACCAGCACCAGTCTTGACCACAAACGTCAACTGCGCATTAGTTGATATTTCGGTCACTTTGGTGGAATGAAGAAGGCGGGGGACGCCGAGGCTGCACGCAATTTCGAAAAAAAAACAGCTTTTCCATACGTGAATAATTATGTTCACATTTAAGTCAACAAAACGTGTGGAATGTAAAAATGAACGTAGCCATAAGCTAATAATGTATCACTTGTGTCTAGTAGTAGAGAACGCAACATTTATAGTTCCTGTAGAAACACTGTTGCCAAAGTGACACAGCAGCACTTATCATTGACTTAGCCGTTTGATCAGATAAAATCAAAATTCAATGTGCCGTCCAGTGTCTGAACTATTATTGCAAATTATTCTCTCCGATGCCTGCTCATGCCCCAACTGAATTCCAAAAGTGTACCAACCACACAAATCTACACGAGCTTTCAATAGGTTATGGGCCCAGACATTGCTTACGGCATAACGATCGTTGTTGCGAATAGTACCATAAAATGGGATGAATAGAGATTGAGAGGTGAACAGGGATAAAACCAGGAAAATATTTCGACGCTCAACATTAATACTAAATTCTTCAATTTTTTTGTGGTGCAATAGTAGAATGTTGAAAGTAACTGGCAACACTGATAAAAAAAAAAACAACTAGCAAAAACTACGAAACATGGAAGACGTTTTTTACGAAAATTATTATATGTTTATTAGAATCTGCATAGGTATCCTAAAATCAAGAGTATTAGAACATTAGAAGTTATATTCACATTCAACGATCGTGTTAGGTTGGATTTCTTGGGGAACGCCAAAGCTATCGCTACGATCAAGTGATCAAGTTAGTAGGTAGCGAAACGACGTGTGGGGCTCCGTCGACGGCCGGTGAAGGTCAAAAAACAAAAGGGGAACGGCGTGCGTGAGACTGGTAAAGGTAATCCTCTGCTGCGGTCGAGTAGCAATACAACGGGTGGGACTCCGTTGGCGGCCGGTGAAGGTCAAGAAAAACAGTCGGCGCGCGCCACGTGGGTGAAACCGGTAAAGGTACTCATTATTCTTTGGTTGCGGTAAAGCAATATTACGATGATGGATTTTGTCGGAAATATGACCAACGGATTAGGCGGCCAGCAGCTAGAAGGTGTAGAAAATTGGACTACATGGTCATTCAAAATAAAGGCCATCCTTAGGGCGGCTGATCTCTTTAGTGTCGTGGAAGGCACACAGGTGGAAAACGAAGAGCGCGAGAAATGGATACAGAAAGATGCAAAAGCGCAAGGTGTGCTGGTTACACGCATATCCGAGAAGGTTATACCTCAAATATTAAGCTGCAAAACAGCAAAAGAAATCTGGGATAAACTACACACAATATATGAACAACGTGGGGAGTTGTCGGTGCACATACTCCAACAGAAATTCTTTTCAATGAAATTTGAAGACAAAGAAACTGTATCACAGTTTTTAGGGCGGTTCGAGAGTCTCCTAAGTAAACTGAAAAATCTGAAAGCTGAAATGAGTCAAACCATGGCCATCACAAAGATAACTTCATCGCTACCATCGCAATATCAACACTTTGTGTCAGCGTGGGAATCCGTGCCAGCAGAAAAGCGGACTATGGAGGAGCTAGCAGCGAGGTTACTGATTGAGGAACAGCGTGCTACTTCCAAACATGGAGAAGAAGAGCCAGCTGCATTGGTATCCAAGTCTACAAGAAAGTGCTTTCGGTGTGGCAAAATAGGACACTTGAAAAAGGATTGCAAACTAAATAAAACAGGTAATTGTTGTAATTATTGTAAGAAAAATAATCATAAAAGTATAGATTGTTGGTTTAAGAATAATAAAAATAATAATAGGAAAGTTAATGTAAACAAAAGTCAAAGCAATGCATTCTCTGTGTCTGTGCTATCATCAGTGTTTTATAGTCAGTTAGAAAGTAATAATTGTTGGATAATGGACAGTGGAGCATCAGAGCACATGTGTCATGATATTAGCATATTTACAAAATATAAAAAGTTAGAATGTCCTAGGTCTATTGTTATTGGTGATGGTAAAGTCATACAAGCCATAGGCATCGGTATTATTTCCTTGGAAGCATATACAGGTAAAGAATGGATAAATACAACATTAAATAATGTTTTACATGTTCCTAATATTAAAATGAATTTATTTTCAGCGAGCTCAACAGCAGATAGAGGTTATATTATGACAATAAATAATAAGTGGTGTTATTTCACTAGAAAAGATAATAAAAGTATTTGTGCATTAGCATATCGTAAAAATAACTTGTTTCATATGAAATTTAGGTTCAATAAAGTTGAAAATGCTTGTGTAGGTAAATCAAATGAAAATCTGTCTGAATGGCATGAGAAAATGTGTCATCAGGATATAGAACAGGTAAAAAAGATGCTGAGTAAATGTAACATAGATTTCAGTGTAAGTAAACAAGAGGAAGTAACATGTGAGCCATGTCTTCTTGGTAAGTTGCATAAAAAACCATTTACATTAAGTGTAAATAGGGCAGAACGGCCCGGTCAATGTTTACACATAGATTTATGCGGAGCTATGGAAACAACCTCATTAGGTGGTGCCAGGTATTATTTACTTATAAAGGATGACTACTCAAAATATAGAAAAGCTTACTTTCTGAAAAACAAGTGTGAAACAGTGGATAAAATAAAAACTTTTTTGAATTTTGTTATTAAAAATCTAGAATATAAAGTTGAAATATTAAGATCAGATTGCGGTTCAGAATTTATGAATAAAGAAATGAAGACTTTCTTAGATCATTCAGGTATTATTCACCAAAGTAGTGTCCCGTACACACCCCAACAAAATGGGTGCATAGAACGTGAAATGCGTACAATAACTGAAGCAGCTAGAACAATATTATTATCGAGTAATTTGAACAAATCTTTGTGGGCTGAAGCAGTTAATACAGCTGTATACGTTATCAACAGAACTGGTAAAAGTAGAATTAAAAATGTAACCCCATATGAGCTCTGGTATAAAAAAGGATCATATGATATAAACAATTTAAAAGTGTTCGGATCTAAAGTAGGTGTACATGTTCCAGATCAAAATCGTAAAAAATGGGATAGTAAAGCTGAAATAGGATATTTTGTAGGTTATAGTGAAACAACAAAAGGTTTCAGAATTTATTTTCCCCATAAAAATGATGTTTTGATAAAAAGAGAGGTAACCTTCCTGAAAGGCAATTCTAGTAATCAGAAAATAGGTAATACTTGTCAAGATCAGAGTAATATAACTCCATTTATGGAAATAGATAATAAAGAACAAGAAGAAGATGAAATAAGAGAAGAATATCACAGTTTCTATGAAGAAGATGAAGAAGAAAGAACACAAGCAGAAGAAGAAGACGAAAGAAGAACACAGTTAGGAAGATTATCTGCAGAAGAGTCAGAAGAAGTCGAATCGGAAGAAGAAGAAGAAGAAACTCAAGAATTAACGCGTTCAAGAAGAGGCAGAGAAATAAAGAAACCATTGAGGCTAGAGGATTATGATACGAATTTTCTATCCATTGAAACAGAACCAGTATCTCTAGAAGAAGCACTCAACTCTGAAGAAAAAGAAGAGTGGAAGAATGCTATGCAGACTGAGCTAGATACTCTGAAAGAAAATAACACATGGACAGAAGTAAATAGTGTTCCAGAAGGAAATAAAGCAATTTCTAGTAAATGGGTTTTCAAAGTTAAACAATTAGGTAGTAAAAAGGTATATAAAGCTAGATTAGTAGCAAGAGGTTTTGAACAGTCAGATTGTGATTTAGAAGTGTACTCTCCTGTGGCTAAATTGCCAACATTTAGAGTATTTATAGCAGTTGCAAATAAACTACAACTCCCAGTCCATCAGATGGACGTTGTAGGAGCTTTCCTACACGGTGACATAGATGAAGATGTATACCTAAAATTACCAAGCGGTGAAACCTGTAAATTAAATAAATCATTATACGGTCTGAAAAAGTCTCCAAAATACTGGAATATAAAGTTTGATGAGTTCATGACTAAAGAAAACTTTAGTAAATCTAAAAATGATCATTGTTTTATTAATAACAGGAAAATAAATGTTGAGGGAGGGTGTAAAAATGAACGTAGCCATAAGCTAATAATGTATCACTTGTGTCTAGTAGTAGAGAACGCAACATTTATAGTTCCTGTAGAAACACTGTTGCCAAAGTGACACAGCAGCACTTATCATTGACTTAGCCGTTTGATCAGATAAAATCAAAATTCAATGTGCCGTCCAGTGTCTGAACTATTATTGCAAATTATTCTCTCCGATGCCTGCTCATGCCCCAACTGAATTCCAAAAGTGTACCAACCACACAAATCTACACGAGCTTTCAATATGGAACAGCTAATTTTTTTTCGCGATTTCAAGGTTGATCCCATAGTAAAAGTTGTTAATAATGATGAGTACAATGACCCCTTTTCGTATTACCACTGTCTAATCTGACACCCTGTAGATGAGTGCTCCTATGTGCTCGGCCCCGTAGTGACAGTGTCACTTATCTATTTTATCACGAAGCGCAGAACTGAACAGTCGTTAATTATTTTTAAAAATTGTAAATGTTTGGAATCGTGCCATTAATCAGTCAATCGTGTTAAAGTTATCAGGTGAGGAGTGGAGTTGGAGTATAGAGGTAAGCTTAGGGGCTTACAGTGTGTGCATTTTTTTTTTCAAAATCAACGGGTTCGATTCCTGGCTAGGAAAATTGATTTTTCAAAAATCTAAGGATTACTTACCTACCTATTATAGTTTTAGTTTTTATGAAAATCGACCCCGAGACTCCTATAAGTGTTTTTCGCTATTTCTTATAGTTTAGGATTTGGCCATCCACGCCCACTTGGAAAATTCACCCTGAATAGGTAAATTTCTATCAACTCTAATTATTTTATATTTTTTGCTCCGCAACCTTCAGAGATTAGGGGGGAATGGTATTTTTTCAAAAGTCATAACGCTTCTCACCCTTTTTTCAGTAATTTTTCGTCAATGTCGAAAACTATAAGACATAAAAGAAAATGAAAATATATTTTGGAATGTGCAAATCAAGCCCTTTCTTAAGATATGTCACTTGACCTAATGACCCCATTTTTAAATTTCGAACCCCCACTTCAGCCCCCTTTTTCAATAAAACTAAAAATATTTTTTAACTTCATTCACTTGCAATAAAGCTGGGCAAGCATTCTTAATACCTAATTGTTCCAAAGAAGTCGATAGCATTAGTATTTGCTGAAATAACCAGCTGTGACAAACAGACAAACAGACGGACTGACAGACAGACAGATGAAGATGAAGACAGATGACAAAAAAATAAAATTTAAATGCAAATATCGGTTTTGTTCATTGTGTCTATTTATTGTGTAAGTATATTTATATTTTTCTTATTATTTTTTGACAAAAAAAAAAATATCAGTGATCAATTTTAAACTATGATTGGGGTTACTTTGATACCTTCCCTTTTTTTCAACGGAAATCAGAAGTATCCCTAACAAGAAATAAAATACAAAAAAATATGTTTTTTTTATGTTTTTGGAGTTTTTTTGACCTTGGAAAAAAATAATTAAGTTTTTCTATCTTTGGGCATAATTTCGCAGTATTTAGTAATAGGAGTATTCGGAAAATGTAATTTAATTATACTGTTTAGATGCTCCACGTAACGTCAATCGGTTTTCAACCACTTCTGTTACCGGCTGATTTAAAATCTCTCCAGTGTAGTTCCAGTATTTTTGGGATCCTAAACGCTTTTTACATATTCTTGACATGATACTAAAATAAAATAAAAAACATTTTGGTTAATAAGAATACTAAAAACCGGCCAAGTGCGAGTCGTACTCGCGCACCGAGGGTTCCGTATCATTTTTGGACGTACTTATAAAGTGAAAAAAAACCGGACCGCAAAACTAAGTTTGTTTGTGAAGGAATTATGATGATTTTGAAAAAACTGTACTAGTTAGGAACATTGTTTTATTTTTGTGCAATATTTGGGTCAATTCCTATCAACCCTAATTCAGATTTTTCGCTCCGCAAACTTCGGAGATAAGGGGGGGAATGGTATTTTTTCAGACATTTTTCATCATAATGTCGAGAACTGTGAGACATAAAATTAAATAAAAATATATTTTGAAATATTCAGATCAAGCCCTTTTATATGATATGTCACATGACCTAGTAACCCCACTTTGAAATTTCGGACCCCCACTCCGGCCCCTTTTGCAATGAAAATAAAAATATTTTTTGACTTTTTTCATTTGAAATAAAGTTGGACAAGCATTCTTTATAACTGTTCCAAATTTCAAGTCGATAGCATTAGTAGTTGCTGAAATAAGCAGGTGTGACAGACAGACAGACAGACGAAGTCGCACCATAAGGGTTCCTTTTTTCCCATTTTGGTACGGAACCCTAAAAATTGATGATTGATCAATGATCAAAGTAACCCCACATGGGTGATCAATGACACCCCGTGCAGAATATGGCCGCCAAAAAACCAATGGTCGTCAAGGTTATGATTAGCAATAAACATCGATGTTATAGGTCAATAAATTTCTGATCTGATGACGATGATGATAACATACAATTTATGTCTTTGTGAAACTCAAAGTTGTAGTTTAGAAGTTAGGCTATTAAAATTACATAAAACTATTACTTAATTACATATTTTTCATAATTTTTCGTCAACCAGCAAGGATCCACCCAATGGGACTAATCATACGTTGACAGCGACGTTCAATGCCGCTAATCGTAAAAAAATAATCGGAAGAATGCGGTCAGATTTCGTATAATTTGAGTTTAATTACGAAACGAAGTTTTTATCAAATTTACCCCAGAAGTCAAAGTAACCCCATTCCACGGTATAGGGTCAGGTTCAAGTGACCCGTTTATCTTTTCATTAAATTAGCTTGGAATATGGTTTAGGTAGGTACCTAAATTATTATTTTTTTCTGTTTTTAATAATATTCTAATATCTAGAATGATAACTTATCGCTGACGGTCAACAAATGGGTTATTGACGCAATTTTACAAAAGATTAAAAAAGAGTAATTTGGTCTATTGTAGGTATTGTAGGTATTGTATTTCTACCTACCTACATTTATACCTAATTAAAAAAATATATCCTCAATGATAAATGATATTTATTTTGTAAATAGGTTAAAAATAACATTTTTACACGTCAAAACACTTTTTAAAGTTAAATGAGGTCGGTGTTTCCATGACTACCTTTGAAAAGAAACACCGAAACAAACTCAAAGGTTATGTCTCTTTTAAGGTCTAGACAAGATAAATTGTGTAAGAACCGTGCAGGTTAGTTTCAAATGGCCGGCCGGTGGCAGGTTAGACAGTGGAAATACGAAATGGGGTCATTGTACTCATCATTATGAACAACTTTTACTATGAGACCAATCCTGAAATCGCAAAAAAAAATCAGTTATTCCATACATTTTATGTTCACATACTTAACTCAACAAAATGTATGGAAAAGCTCATTTTTTTTTCGCGATTTCAGGGTTGGTGCCATAGTAAAAGTTGTTCATAATGATGAGTATTTCTCTTTTCGTATTTTCACTGTCTAACCTGCCACCCTGTATAAATTGTTTCAAGAGAAAACATCGACTACAATCTACAATAGATAACGCAGCAGGACCTTAGCAAACAATTTTCTATTGTTGCAGTAAATAGGTCTGAGGGTTGCAATTATAATGCAGCGGCTGCAGAAAATATTAGCGCTGGCAATCATTTGCGCAGCAATGGCAGTGAGAGCGCTGAAGTGCCCCGCTCGATGCACGTGCAACAGTACGCGCGTGGCGTGCAACGCCGCCATCGTACAGAAGGTCCACCTCGGCCGCCAGTACTTCCTGCCTTACGGCGCACACCTATCGGAAGTCTCCTGGACCAACTCCAAACTACAGTACCTAGATACCCGCGTATTTGAGGGACTCAGCGGCTTGGAGCATATTGACTTGAGCAGAAACGAATTGACAACAATCTACGGCGACGTGTTCGGCGGACAGAGCGGATTAAAAACTCTGAACTTATCGCGGAACGCCATCGAAGGACTTGCTTATTCCATGTTCAACAATTTAACAAGTCTAGAAGTCCTAGATTTATCCCACAATCGGTTCTACTCTGTACCATACCGGATCTTCACATCGTTGAACAAACTCCAATATTTGGATTTATCGCATAATGGCATGTTTTCATTGGATGAGTATTTTAATGATACTGCACAACTGAAAGTACTGATCGTAAATAATAATAAAATCGACAAAATTAAGCCTGCTCATTTAACCAACCTGAAGGAGTTGGAGACACTGGACATCTCTAGCAACAAACTAAACGACATACCCGGGTCTGTATTCAAGAAGGTTCAACAATTGAGAGAGCTGAACATAAGCTTCAACCCGTTAAAGAGCTTATCACAAGATGCTTTTATGAATCTTCAAAACTTAAGATGGTTAAGTATGAGCGGTAGTAAACTGCGTACGTTGCCGCCGGCGCTCTTCCAATATAACGAAAATCTTGAAACAATATACCTCGATCACACTGAACTAGAAGTTATACAAAACGATACTTTAATAGGCTTACGTAGCCTACAGAAATTGTACATAAGAAATAATACATTTTTACGAGAAATAGAAACGTTAGCATTCCAAGACACGCTGAACATCACGCACCTGGACCTAAGTTCCAACGAGCTGCTGACCGTGCCTAAGTCTTTGACAATGTTGAACTATCTGCAAGAACTGAGGCTGAGCAATAACCCGTGGGCGTGCGACTGTCGGATGGTGTGGTTCGCCGGCTGGGCTGAGAACAATCTAGAAATTATCAAGTCGGATTTGACTTGCTCGCTCTCCTACCCCACCGACATGATAGCAACGTTGAACCACCTCAACTGTGAACCTACGCTGGTAACTAGTAGATTAATCTTTATATTATGATCAACGAATCAATGCTATTAATCTATTTCGTAGTATGGAAATTATTATCACAAACTATTCTGGTAAATGTTAATTCTGGATTATATTTTTTCAGACAACACAACAATCTTTTGATGGAATAGAGTCCCGGGAATCGGACATTGAAAATAAAACTGTCTCATTAGGAAGTGTAACGAACATGACACGATTGGACAACGAACATAGTAATGCTACAGGGGAACGAGTCACAGTGCAGGTAAAGAAACAGACGGCTGAGGCAACCTCCTCTGTCGTAGAGAGAGTTGTACTAGAAGAGTAAGAAGAAAATGATTCGTTTGGCCAAATACTGGCGCGAAAAATAAGAAAATGAATGATGATAATTCTTGGTAGCAGACTGATGTTAACTCATTAAATACAGAACCTAGTTTTAATTATGAGATTAGAGTGATAATAACATTTTCTCATCATCACTTATTATATAACATCAATTAAATATACCTATTCAAATCTGGATATGATGACCTTATACAGGGTGGGCCAAAATTTTTGCAAATAGCAACATAAGTGCAATAGCAAATTAGGATCAACAAATCAATGCTATCTATTAATTAATCTATTTCGTAGTATGGAAATTATTATGTTTAACTATTCTTGTAAATGTTAATTGTAGATTATATTTTTTCAGACAACACAGCAATCTTTTGATGGAACTGAAAGTGGAACTGTCTCTTCAGAAAGTGTCTCGAACATGACACGAATGGACAACGAATATAGTAATGCTACAGGGGAACCAGTCACAGTGCAGGTGAAGAAACAGACGACTGAGGCAACCTCCTCTGTCGTAGAGAGAGTTGTACAAGAAGAGGCAGATGAAAATGATTTGTTTGGCCAAATACTGGCGCGAAAATTAAAGAAAATGAGTAATAAAGACAGACTGATGTTAACTCATGAAATACAGAATCTAGTTTTTAATTATGAGATTAAAGCGATATCAAAGAGTTAGATCTATTTTGGCTTCACAATTGAATTGAACAGCCAGTAGCCCGCATGAGTTCAAGCTATCTTTTTAAGTTTATGTATTCTGTGACGATAGTTTTTGAGAAGAAATCATAAATTATATGGTTTTTAAAATATGGTTTCAATAATAAAAAATATATTTTGTTAAACGATACAGTTTTATTTAAATAACACAAAGAAGGGCCTATATAATTATTAGTCCCTTTCTCCTCATACTGTGCTCTCACTCCTCAGTACTGTATGGGATACAGGTCGTCCCACACCCTGAATCTGCCTTCAAACAGTTTCTGGTCGACAGTGAGCTGGTTGTCTATGCGCAGGTAGCTCCTCTGCTCCGGCGTCATGGCTGGCCAGCGGAGCGCGGACAGCTCGGGGGTGTCGTCCCGGGGGTTGGGGTCGCTGAGGAGGCAAGAACAGACTGAATATGTACAGTATGTGGCAGATCACATAGAGCTTTAGAAAGAGATAGTCGGCTAGCATCGGCTTTATAGAGCGTACTCGGACCTATGTGAAGTTTTGTCGCTGACTAAGTTACTCCTTATGACACCAGCTGTCTGCCAGTGAAAGTCTCGGCAAAATCGGTCCAGCCGTTCTTGAGTTATAAATGGAGTTACTAAACCGACTTTGTTTTATTTATGTACGATACGAAAGAAATGTTTGTATGACAACATCAGGCGCGGATACAGGATTTCGTTCAGGGTATTCAGGGCGGCGCCATTAAAAAAAATCGAAATATTGAAATTGGTAAAAAAATAAAGCGCTTTGGTTGTGAGTCAGTGGGGGGGGAAGGCGGATACATACGGGAGGGCAATATGTTCAATTGTCGAATTGAACATAATATTGCCCCCCCGCATGTATCCGCGCCTGATAACATTGTTTTTCTTAAAATAATGATTAGAAACATACTCGTATTGACTAGGTATTTAAAGGCTTATTAAATCCAATGCATAGTTTAGGCGAAAACAATAAAATTGTTTGTTTTATTAATACAACTTTATTGGTATCTCACCCGTATCTAGCGAAGTTGTACCACACAGCGGTCATTTTGTCCACCATCTTGGAGTCATGTGTGTCAGCGACATCTATCGTGGGGAAGCGGTAACTCAACGTGAACAGGTAGATTAGATCGTCGTGGTGCGCTGTGCCTGCGGAAATAAACTTGGTCATAATCTTGTTCAATCAACGTGATGAGATAGGAACTATATATCAAATTAGTTGCTTCAATTGTAGCAAGCACAGGTTCGTTCGTGCATGGAGTACTGCTCAGACCTTTGGGATGGCACAGCCAAGTACCAGCTTGAGGCGTTAGAGTCTATTGAGAAGCGTGCCAAGAAGCTCATCAACAACGACACCCTTATTCAGACCAAGCTCGAAAGTCTTGAACATCGGCGCAAAGTTGCTAGTCTATCGGTTTTTTATCGGATACATTTCGGAGAATGTGCTTCAGATCTGCATGATCTAATTCCCTCCTGCCCTTTCTTCTATCGGACGGCCAGAAGCACGACAAGGCGCCATCGGTTCATGGTAGATATACCAAAAACCCGAACAAAGCGCTTTGATTCCACTTTCATTGTGAAAACCGCCAAACAGTGGAATGCGCTGCCCGAGTGGGTGTTTCCCAACAGTTACAATGCGGATATCTTCAAGTCACGAGTGAATCGGTTTCTTCTAGGCAAGCGGCTCCATCGTAGACCCCATCATCCGAGATGGCGGTCAAGCGCAAGCCTATCATCGTATAAACAAAAAAAAAACATCGGATTTTTCTAATCCGATAGGTAGTTCCGGAGATTAGCGCGTTCAAACAAACTCTTCTATTATATAGTACAGATATAAACTTAGAGCGAGATTCACAGACCGCATCATGGTTTGCAAGCAAGGTTCATATTTGTTTAAACGAATATGTTGTATTGTATGTACGAATGTATTGTTGAATTATCGAGCCCCTGGTCCTAGATTATCATGCATTACATTTGACTGCCAAATAAAATTTATTTGTCTTTAAACTGCCCTTGTAGCCTGGCACACGGCCTTCATTACCGATTAATAATAATTTATCATAAAGCATTTTGTTGTGCGCACTTATATCTTTCTTCTTATAGATTTCTTTGATTAGGTATATTGACGGGTGTCAGGTTACATCATTATTTCTTTACTGTTAAGTATATACTTAATTATTATTTTTTTTGTTGTTTTAAATCTCAGTTTTACTGTTTTGTTTTATATAACTTTTACATAAAAGTAATTGACAGACAGAATTGTGTTGCTGCGGAGTTTGTTGCGCCGTTTCTTCTTCGCAGCTAAAACACTAGGAAGCGGTGAAGGGCGGGCGTTTTTGGGGGCTGTCTTATGTATATTTTGACGTTCAAAAAGTGCTAATTGACTTTAGCCCAGTTTGAATAAATGTCTTTTGAATTTGAATTTGAATTTGAATATGAACCTTATTTCTAAAGAAATAATGTTCTTATTCGTTCGAAACTCTCAGCAAAGTCAAAGTGCAGTCAGTGAAGGGTCCATTGCAGGAGTAGAAGGATACGGTTGATACTCACGGACTGGTTTCTTGGTGACCGCGTTTTCGTAATGACTGTGGTTGCCGAGGTACGCGAACTCCGAGTAGTACACCGCGTGCTTGGAGTGGCGACACATCAGGTTGGCCATTCTGGAACAACATTTTGATTCTATGGGGCTAGGTCAAAACCTTCTGACAGATTTCAGAATTTAAATTAGTAGTTTAGTCTTTAGATTGTTACCTCTTAGCCCCCCCAAAAATCGATTCTGAAACCTATCTCCGACAAACGTTTCTCTGCCGAATAAGCCGCCAATAAACGTTTCGTTTATGAGTTGTTCAACGACAGAACCTTTTAACTACGAACGTGTCGCCGACAGAACGATTTATTCATGAGCGAATCGACGACACAGACAAAGCTTATTTAGGGATGGTTTGACACTACTAGTGACTAAATCTAAAGATTATACATACGTTTTTAAAGTCAAACCATGCCAACAACTTTTACTATGGGACCAACCCTGAAACCCTGCCACCCTGTATAAGTATTGACGTCATAATATCAATAAAGACAAACACTAACCTATGCACAGGGAATCCAGTTATCGAATCGCCATACAACTTGCCCAGCCCGTCAGCGCTGGCCGTATCGTTCTCCAGTGGTCCATCGCCAAGGTACGCCTTCCTCAGCGCAGCTGGCTTGTCACTGGACTCGTTGCGCGGGAGTATGAACGAGATCGGAGCTATTCGGTCCCACTCGGCATTCATCGTGTCGAGCAGTGATTGGTTTTTCAAGATCGCTGTAAAGTATTATACCTTTCAAATAATGCAGTGTAGAATTGACACTCGTGCTTCAAGTACATTAAACTCGCACTCCCGGTTTCAGAGTGCCTAGTGTGAGTTTTTCTTACATAGGTATTTAATCGCGTGAACGTTAACGAAGATCATAGTGTTGAATGCGAGTTGCAAAGTTAAACCATCCTACTAATCGAGTAAACATGTTGTCGCGGAGTGCCTCCCTCCTCTGTCCTCTCAAGCCTCGGCTAGCTATGAGAGGGAGCCTCCGGTCACAATCTTGATACGAAATAAAACAGCAGGATTGGGAGAGTTGGAATTGTGATGTAGATGGTTTATTAGCACTTAATAACTGTACACAGAAGTTACATCAATAACTGATAAAAAAGACTCATAACTGATAGTATTGCACACTTGTTATAAATTATAATTTGTAGGTAATAAATAATATTACAGCGGTTCAGCGGTCCACGACCGATGTCTTCGGAGACCAGACAAAGAATGACGAAACAATGAAATAAATGCATAAAAATATGAGATGTTCTAATTTAGAAATTTGAAGTTCAAATCTGGAAGAATGGAGTGGATGAAGTGGCCAGTAATGGAAGATTGCCAGCACTAAATGATGAATGAAGGATGACTCCGTCACAATGTCTCGAAGTGAATGGAAAAACCAATCACGTGCGCTAGCGTCTTAGCTTAATTCGAGCGCGAACCGATGTTCTATTGGTCGTTGACTATGACCTTCGTTATTCTATGTCCACGCACTAAAACGGCAACACTGGACACGGCGGCATCCCCCCCTGCGACCCCGCACAGCCGCGCTGCGCGTGCGCCCTCTACAACTTCCTCTTACATGAAGCGTTGCTCCGGAACCATTTTATCCGCAACTAATATAAATTCTTGCGATTGTCTACAAATAAACCAGCTTATGAAACATACAGTCCACCATTATTCCCGTAAGGACCCCTAACAGTTAGCGTTCACGTGTTCGAGCAGTTAGAAAACGACCACACAGCCGATCGTCGCACTTCCTTCGGTAACTAATAAGTAGGACTAATAGGTAGATGACGAAGGAAGTGCGACGATCGGCTGTGTCGCTACACGGCGGGCAGTTCAAACATTGGTCCAAAGTTATGCCCTGGAGTCACCGTGGGAGAGCCATGCTTGTGCACGAATGGGCCGGCTCGACCGGAGTAATACCACGGCCTCACAGAAAGCCGGCGTGAAACGACGCTTGCGTCGTGTTTCGCCGAGTGAGTGAGGGTACCGGAGGCCCAACCTTTTTAAAAGGCTGGCAACGCACTTGTGACTCATCTGGTGTTGCGAGTGTCCATGGGCGCGGTAATCACTTACCATCACGTGATCCGTCTGCTCGTTTGTCTCCTATAATATAAAAAAAAGTAACCCGCCTCTACGGTACCTACTCACTAAATGCCTTCCAGAAGAACTCGCCAGTGGTCTGGCTGATGATGAACGGCACCGAGTGCATCCTTCCCTCCCGGATGGCAACCATCGGCTCCTCCGTCAGGAACCGCTCCTGGCCGAAGTCCGGCTCCACGACCGGACGCCACAGGCTGAGGGGGTCGTAGCCGAACTCCTGCGGATTTAAGTGTAACATGGTTTTACACCAGCTTAGCATGACCACGATAGAAACGGGTTTTGTCTACAGAAGAATAAGAAGAAGAAAAAAAAGAAGAAGAAGGTTTTGTCTACAAAGTGACAGATTGTAGAAAGATTTCGACCGTTTTATGCATACAATGAAGAGAAGAAATGTTTCTATTCTTCAGTAGACAAAACTCACATAAGCCAAGCACGGGTCACCGCATCGGGCAGAAGAGATAACGAGTTAGATAGAAAGAACTTTGTCTATTTTGCGGTAGAATAGAGATAGAATGGGTCATGCTCATGCTACGCGTGCAGGTTAGTAATTATTATAAAACGGTAATTGTATTTCGGGAAACGCCCTAAAGTTTCTGGGGATAAAATTACAGAAAAAAGCCTCACAAAGAATCCCAGTAGGGAGCCAGCGATCTCTCTCCAGCTCCTAGACTTGAGGCACTCGTAGAGAGCGGTGGTGTTGTCCTCAGGACACTGGGACACTCGAGCCTGTTTGATGGCCAGGTCAATGCGGTGTGATGGACTGGGCAGTTTCGAGGTTGGGGAGCCGCTCAACGATATGCCGCGGTGGAAGAGACCTGCAATTTCAAGAGATTAACTACCTATAGCTTTTATAATCAACTTTGGTCGCTTTGGCTTCGCTCGCTAAGGAGGTGAATGGTGGAGGAAGTGTTTCAAATAATGAAACACGTATTACGTTATTTCTGTTGATGCATTGATAGTACACCCCAATGTTTTTAAGAATATTTTACAATTTTACAAGTGGTACTAAAGAACTTTAAAAAAAAATTACAATATAATAAACTTTGCCCTTTTCATTCCTTTAGGGATGTTTAAAAAAATCCCTCCTTAGTGCACCTCTAGCGTATTTTCTTCTAAACAAATCTCTAGGTTCATCGGTTTGGTTTGGGCATTTCTGAATTAGTCAGGACATGCAATTTTACATGTACCTACCTACTATAATAAATAGATATCAAACTTTGCTCACGTATTGAGCTTCCCACAGACTTGAACTTGATAGAAAAAAAAACCGGATATTTGCGAGTAGGTACGACTCGCGCCCTAAGGGTTCCGAAATATGCAATAGCGCCATCTATGCCGCTATTATATCAGAGTAGATATATCATATCCTCAGATTATAGAAACAAGGAGATATGCCATCATAGCAAATTAGTACGGGAACAACTGATGCCACTTTTAGTACATCTTTCGACACAATTACGTGCATAATTAAGCGCTCCTTGTGAATAAAAAGATCTCCCACGCATTGAACATTTCCCACACCCTCAATCTAACACTGTTAATCGTCACTCAACACTAGCACTAAACTAAAACACTGTATTTATACCATCGATCGTGTTTGGTTCGTCGCCAGCGCGTACGTTTTTAATATGAGCAATTTGCTCAAGATCAGGCATTAAGCTCGATAGCGCTTTGGCCCATCTCCTTGTTTCTATGATCTGAGATCATATCTTGATCATAGATGGCGCTAATGCATACTTCTAGTGGCGCCATTCATGAGCAGATCGCTTCACTTATGGTCCGGTGACAGACGGACAACAAAGTGATCCTATATGGGTTCTGATTTTCCTTTTGAGGTACGGAACCCTTAAAATTAATGTACCTTTAGACATAGGTGAGATCATGTGCACCATGACACTGGCGGCGCCCGCACTGCAGCCCGCGATGGTGACGAGGCCGGGGTCTCCGCCGAACGCGGCGATGTTGCGCTGCACCCAGCGGAGAGCCATCACCTGGTCCTTGAAGCCGTTGTTGCCGGGAGCCAGCTTGTTGCCCAGGGCGAGGAAGCCTGCAAGGAGAGGACTTGAAAGTAGTGTTGCCGTTCGATAATATCGTTTTACAACCGATTTTTGGACTGTCGATAACATCGATAGTTTATAAAGCAATACTATTGATAGGACAATCGATAGTATCGATACTATGAATAGTATGGCCTTTTTTAGATGAAAATTATCGATATAGTTAACAGTGCCGGATTAAGCAAGCGCGGGGCCCGTAGCAAATTCTATCGAGAGGCGCTTGATCTGCTATGATAAACTGATAACGGGCCCCCTTTTGCGCGGGGCCCGTAACAATTGCTACTCTTGCTACGTGGTTAATCATGCGATAGTACCTATAGTGGAACTATCGATCACCAACAATACCTGAAAGGTGGTTTGGATAAGATTTTTCCGACTATCATGATGGCATTCAATAATGCCACTGCTAGATCTGTCTTCAGCTGCGACTTACCGAACGAGCCGAGCCTGTAGTTAATGGTGACGAGCACGACGTCCCTGTTGAGTAGGTATTGCGGCCCGGTGACATCGTTGCGGCCCGACACCGAGTAGAACCCGCCCGCGTGCATGAACACATTACTACTAACAACATTTACCGAGCGATCCTAGCCTGTAGTTGATGGTGACGAGCACGATGTCCCTGTCGAGTAGGTAGTGCGGCCCGGCGAGGTCGCTGCGGCCCGACATCGAGTAGAACCCGCCCGGGTGCATGAAGAAGATTACTGGTAGAGGTTTTGAGCTGGGAAAAACAAAAGTTATAAAAGATACTTTGCATAAGCATAGCATAATCAGCCTATAATGTTCCCACTACTGGGACATAGGCCTCCTCTGTGAGAGGGAAAAAATACTTATGGCTAAGTAATTATACCTACATAATGTACTTTGACTCTTTCCGAAAACAAGTCAAAAATGTACGGTTTGTTATTTACATGCGGACGCAGTCGCGGGCAACGGCTAGTTCATCATAATTGAATGTTACCTATTATGGCCAGGCGTATACACGTTGACGGTGAGGCAGTCTTCATCCACGTAGTAGCCCGCGCTGGCAGGTTGCGGACAAGCGGGGCCTTCCTCGCTGGCGTCCACTGCATGCTTGTACTGCAGGATCGGCTTCGGTGGCTGTGGATACACGGACATTATTTCAGCCCCGGATCTTGAATTATTTCGAGGCGGGGCAAAAACTGATAAACGCCGCCCCCGCCCGACAATATTTTTCTTATCATCATCATCATTTCAGCCATAACACGTCCACTGCTGCTGATGGACATAGGCCTCCCACAAAGAACGCCACAACGACGGGTCTAGCGCGGCTCTTTGCGATTACTACGCTTGGTAGACGAATACACTACTCAGTGTATTCGTTTGGTGTATTGTTTACTACCCTCTGAATTTGCCGCCCGGGTCACGGGCCCCGGCTAGCCACCCGCTAGATCCAGGGCTGCATTATTTACACAGCAGCTCAGTTGATTAGAGCGCTGGCCACGGTATCGCAGAGGTTGCGCGTTCAAACCCCACCTGTGTCAGTTGTTTTTGAAATGTCTTATATATTTAATAGCCTATGCATAACATGGCTTTAACATGTTTAAAAAACCGGCCAAGTGCGAGTCGTACTCGCGCACCGAGGGTTCCGTATCAGTTTTGGACGTATAAAGTGAAAAAATCCGGACCGCATAACTAAGTTTGTTTGTGAAGGAATTTTGATGATTCTGAAAAAACTGTACTAGTTAGGAACATCGTTTTATTTTTGGTGCCATATTTGGGTCAATTCCTATCAACCCTAATTATTTCAGATTTTTCGCCCTGCAAACTTCGGAGATAAGGGGGGGGAATGGTATTTTTTTGCACATTTTTCATCATATGTCGAAAACTGTGAAACATAAAATAAAATGAAAAAATATTTTGAAATGTGCAGATCAAGCCCTTTCATATGATATGTCACTTGACCTAGTAACCCCAATTTAAAATTTCGGACCCCCACTCCGGGCCCTTTTGCAATGAAAATAAAAATATTATTGGATTTTTTTCATTTGCAATAAAGTTGAACAAGCATTCTTTATAACAGTTCCAAATTTCAAGTCGATAGCATAAGTAGTTGCTGAAATAATCAGGTGTGACAGACAGACAGACAGACAGACGAAGTCGCACCATAAGGGTTCCTTTTTTACCATTTTGGTACGGAACCCTAAAAATCGCAAATACATATATAGGTACATTTAGAACGTTATTTAGTTGTGCTAAGTATCAAGCAAGGTTCTAAATTACTAAATTATCAAGATCATTAGGTATTACTTTCATTGATTAGGGGGCGTCTATTAATTACGTGAGGCGTTTAGGGGGTGGAGGGGGTCGAGCCGAATCTCACCCAATATCACGTGAGGGCAGCGAGGATCTCGTTAATAAATGACGGGTGAGGGGGTCAAGCTGGTCTCACCTGGAACCGCAGTTCGCCTACAGGTGGCTCGGCGTACCGTATCCCCCTGTAGGCCTGGAAGCGCCTCCCACGCCGCGTCTCCATCCATGACCCGCGGAATGAGCCCGACACAGACTGCGTTACGGGACCATCCTCACTTGTATGAGGTTGAGTACCTGAAGCATGTCAATTTCAGTCCAAATCTGAGTCTATACTACTCCTAGCACTCCCTCATTCTAGGTACCTAGGTGACCTATTATATTTCTAGCTTTGGTTACTCAAAATTGTCACAATAGGATCAGCCAACGCCAGCAACCGTATTGGCTAAAATTAGAAAACATTGGGCGCATGCAATGGAGTAGTAAGATGCGCCCCATGTTTTTCATTTAATTAGAAATTATTATAGGTACAGGGTGGCAGGTTACAGTGGAAATACGAAAAGGGGTCATTGTACTCATCATTATAAACAACTTTTACTATCGGACCAACCTTGAATTCGCGAAAAAAAAAATCTGCTGTTGTGTACATTTAAAATCTATGGAACAGCTGACTTTTTTGCTAAATTTGTACCAAACAGACAGACAATAAAGTGAGTGGTAAAATAAAAACGTTACAAAAGATCTGCTGTCAGCTTTCAGCCTCTTTCTATTCTCCCGGGCACAGGAAATGCAACTTATGGATTAATGGTTTTAAGTCTATACTTACTAATATTATAAAGAGGAAAGTTTTTTTGTTTGTACCGAATAGGCTCCAAAACTACTGGACCGATTTTAAAAATTCATTCACCAGTAGAAAGCTACATTATCACTGAGTAACATGGGCTACTTTTTATCCCGAAAAATGCACAGTTCCTGTGGGACACGCGGACGAAGTCGCGGGCAAAGTGCTAGTGTTTTATAACTTGTCAGTAAGTGTTATTGTTACCTACTGTTACCTACTGACCTGCATTCACAGCTCGCGTCGCACACACGGCCACACATGCGAGACACAACCACAATACTGTAGAGATCATTCTCCTCAGACGGCGCGTGCGCACTGGCGCGATGATAGCATAGCTTGCTTATTTATTCACTATGCACTTTACATAGTGTAGGTGTAGGTAAATGGGTTATTCTGCATTTTTTATTGCAATAGTAGGAACATAAATTAGGACAGCAATAGAGATGTTTCGACATTCTCAAAGGGAATTAAAAGAGGGCTCCGCATTTGGCACCTCTCTCGCTCGCACATTAAATTTTGAAAATGTAATCTGATAGCGAACTACTCGCTAATCTCTGGAAAGTTTGATTCGAACAAGATTCATGAGGAATTATAGTAACTAGGTACCTATAGGCTATTTAACACCACGCTATGGCTGTATGTGCACTACAGACCTTTCAATTCGTATTCGGTTTTTTACGGATTTTTAGCCAATAAGCCTGAAGAACGATCCCCACCACTTTTTAAAACGTATGAAAAAAATAAACGGTCCGTGAAAAAACGTGCTGTAAACGTGTAGTGCAAAAACAGCCTAAAAACAGCCTATGACCCTTAGGAGCCGAACAAAAAGTAAAAGAGTCAAGAACGCTAAGCGAAAATCTAATAGCGTGGGCGGGTAAATAATCCGATTTCCGGGCAAAACTGCGGGGCACAGCTAGTTTTAAAAACCACAGAATTACTCATTCTGTATGAACCTATCTTAGCATTGTCCCCACGCATGCGTCGGCACCAGACAAAGGCGCGCCAGTAAAAACATCTCAATTACAAGGAAAATATAAATATTGCTCGGAGGAAAAACCGGTGGCATACAATAATAAATAACTCGAGTTTATTCGTATTCCGGTGGCTTGGGAGGCGTCCATTAATTACGTGAGACGTTTAGGGTGGGGAGGGGGTCAAGCTGAATCTCACCAAATCTCACGTGGGGAGGAGGGGGGGTCTCAGCAAATATCACGTTTTTTTCGCAAGAAACTAAACTTGCAAGAATATTGGGTTTAATTTAATAGGTACTTACCTACCTAAAATATGTGATTCTAGACTACATTCTGTTTTGTATAAAAATAATGAAGCAAATTATGCTTTTTTAAATACATAAAGCCAACGCAATCAAGCATAGATTAACGTATTTACACTATAAATACTCATTTTAAAAAATCACACATGAGATTTGGAGGGGGAGTCGAGCCAAATCGCACGATATCTCACCAAGAGAGGAGGGGGTCGAAAAAGCGCCAAACTCACCTCACGTAATTAATGGACGCCCCTTATACGTTCCTTTCAATTGTAGGTACATACCATTGTGGTAACGACTGTTGATGTTGAGGAGTCAGAGTCTTGTCACGTATTGGTACGTTTCCATCAACTTCTTCAATGAAGAATAATTGTAGGTAGGTATACCTATTGGACATATGCTTACCCCCTCCTACTTACAGACGCCTCTTAACTTTAACCATTGATTAAATATACAACTACCTATCCTTGTCATTTGTATAACAATTAATAGAGATGACAAATTGACACAAGAGCTGTTTACGATTACGATTACAAGTTTTTTTTATTTAACCACGTTTTTAATAGCTCGCTTTCTTGTCTGTCTGTTTGTCTGTTCGGTACAAATTTTGCAATAGGTACATTTTTCAAGCACTAAACAACTAGTTTCCGCCCGCAGCTTGGCCCGCGTTTTTGGGATAAAAAGTAGCCTACTTATGTGTTATTCATAAATATATTACTGTAAAATTTCATCAAAATCCGTTCAATAGTTTTGGCGTGAAAGAGTAACAAACATCCATACATCCATCCTCACAAACTTTCACATTTATAATATTATTAGTAGGATGCAATAGCATACTTGGGGTTGTGTACAAAATATCAAAACAACAATCATAATCATTTATCATTTATTTATTAAGAGGGCTCTCGCATTCGGCACCTCTCTCGCTCGCACAGAACCATATAGGTATTTTAAGAATGTTAAATGAAAAGATGCATTTTTGGAAAATGTAATCTCAACGCGAACATTATATTATAGTTATTATATTATTTTATAGTTCGCGTTGAGATTACATTTTCCAAAAATGCATCTTTTCATTCAACATTCTTAAAAATGGTTCTGTGCGAGCGAGAGAGGAGACAAAATTTCGAAAGCGCCCTTAAACTTATCCACTTAAACAATAAATTACATAATTTAATTTTGTGTTATATAGCGTGTAACAAAAGCCCTGTTCGATCCCGAAAGGGGTAATTATACTCATCATTATGAACAACTTTTACTATGGGACAAATCCTAAATTCGCGAAAAAAAAATCAGTTGTTCCATACATTTATTGATTCACATAACTCAACAAAATGTATGGAACAGCTTATTTTTTCAGGGTTGGTGCCATAGTAAAAGTTGTTCATAATGATGAGTATAATGACCCCTTTCGGGATCTGTTACGTGCTGTATAAGTATGTATATTTTAATCGAAGTAGTCACGGCTCTCCATCATCCTGTCAGTACTGTATGGGGTAAAGTTCCTCCCACACCTTGAACCGGTCCTCGAACATGTTCTGACGTATGGTCAGCTTGTCTCCCCTGTGCAGGTAGCTCCTCTGGTCCGGCTTCATGGCGGGCCACGCCAGGGTGCCCAGCTCGGGCGTGTCGCCGCGAGGGTTCGGGTCTCTGAGAAGGACAGAACGATTTATTGCCTCGTTGGTAAGGTGGTCGCAAGTAGACCGCTGAGCGTAGTGTCCTGAGTTCGTTTCCCAAGTCGAGAAAAGTGTTACTGGGTTTTTCCGTTACGAAATTCTCAGTAATAATTAAATATTTAAGAGATTTCTCAGAAATCGAATGTCGCGAGCGGGATTTTATCTTGTGACCTCTGGGGAACCGTGCCAATGCTCTGCCAACTGAGCTATCGCCACCCGCTCGGTCAACTCGAAATTTGAGATCCCTTTGCAACGCCTCATGAATACGAGCGTTTGGGGAAAGCTATCGGAAACCATTACAGACTCCCAACTCAATGCCTATATCTTTGTAGTTATAGGACATCGATGCGATATCACCATTAGGTACATAATGAATGTATTTTTGTGAATTTGAAACATGTGAAAGCCATGTTATGCTTCTCTTAAGTTATTAAATATTTAAAAGATTTCTCAAAAATCGAATTTCGCGAGCGGGATTTGAACGCGCGACCTCCGGAAATTCTCAGTAGCAGCCCCGGCGTCTGAATTTCTGAGATAACATATTGCAATAGATTGACCCCCTACACTATAACATGACTCCATTTTGTTTGGAAAGGTTCGACGAATCTCACTGTGACATTCTCCTTCGAACGTTCGCAAACAAATTGGCAGTCCTGGCGGCGTGTCGGTACAGAACAGACAGGCTGGCCAGTAATAGCAGGATAAGATGTTCGTCAGTGCTCACCCGTATCGCGCGAAGTTGTACCAGATGGCGGTGGTCTCGTCGACGACGTGCGCGTGCGCGCTGCCCAGCGGGATCACGGGGTACCTGTAGCTCAGCGTGAACGCGTACAGCAGGTCGTCGTGGTGCGCCGCGCCTGGGGACCACGTTGTATGTTAGGCGTCCATTAGACGCTCCATAAAACCATCAATCATGATTGATGGTTGCATGATGAACGTATCAAAGTATTCAGATCTTCGTCACGCAAACGTCAATCATCACGTAGGTTATAATCATCACATACACGGTAGGTTATCCCTCAGTCACAACTTGACTGTAGTTCAACTGACAGCAAAATCTACCGTGTAATAGATGCCTTAGAGAGAGTTTGAATCGAAGATCAAAGAAAGAAGATCGAGTAGAAGAGAGGGAGAGACATGTTTAAATGAAGTATTAGAGCAACCAACAATTTCAAGTTGGGCAACTAAATCGCAGTGTACACTAATAGTCATAGTTACTTGTGGTAGCTCGCACGTCTTATCAACTAAATCATCCAAATAAATAACTAGCACTGCCCGTGACTTCGTCCGCGTGTCCCACAGGAACTGTGCATTTTTCGGGATAAAAAGTAGCCTACGTTACTCAGTGATAATGTAGCTTTCTATTGGTGAAAAAAAATTTAAAATTGGTCCCGTAGTTTGGAGCCTATTCGGTACAAACTAAAAAAACTTTCCTCTTTAAAATATAAGTATAGAAGTATAGATTGGACATCGGTCGTATCAGAATCAAGATTCCCTTCCGATTACAAAGTTGGCTGATTACCTAAACTTAAAAGTTGGCCGATTAAATTGTGAAATTGTAAGTATGCGGTCGCTCATAAGCTAGAAGCAACCAGTATGTTTGGGGATCGGTTAATGTCTTTGCAGAGTCATCTTTCAGTAATATTCTCTGCTGATGCAAAAACTAATAAATTCAGATAAAGTAAAGAGTTACCTCGTGGCTTCCCATTAGGATCCTCGTAGTGCGAGTTGTTGCCGACGTACGCGAACTCGTAGTACCACACCGGGTGCTTCGAGTGACGACACATCAGGTTCGCCAGCCTGCACACGGAATAATATACATCTGATGTCATGAATCCTACATCGCGCAAGAAGAGTTTTCAGAGCGATATGCATATACCTACATATAAGATCATTCGATTTTAGTCAAAATTAGGTTGCTAACACTCTTTACCTGTGTACCCCAAAGCCGATGACAGAGTCTCCATACAGCCTCCCCAGCGCCTTCTCACTCTCCTTATCATTGGCGAGCTTCTTGCCCTTCAGGTATGCCTCACGAAGCCTCTGCACCGCCACGGTTCTGTTCTCCTTGGGTAACATGAAGGAGATCGGGGCGATTCTCTCCCATTCCTCATTCATCGTCTTCAGGAGGGTCTCGTTTTGTAGGACAGCTGGCAGACAAAGCGAAGATTAAGGAGTTTGTTTAGAAGGTATTTTTGGCTGTCATGTTAGGCTCCAATAGAAATCGAATTTAGCAAGAATTTGTGTTAATCTAAGGCGATATTTTTTTGTAATTATTTAATTGGCTTGCTTTTGACCACTATCTCGCCTGATGTTAAGTGATAATGCAGTCTACGATGGAGCACGCTTGTCTAGAAGATATTTTTTGGATTTGATGCAACCGTTTTTTTTGGCAAGGTACTTCGTTTAGATACTCACGGAAAGCCTTCCAGAAGAACTCGTCAGTAGTCTGGCTGACGATGAACGGCACAGTGTGCATCTTGCCCTGCTTGATGGCATCCAAGGGGTTCATAGTGAGGTACCGCTCTTGTCCAAAATCAGGCTCCACCACCGGACCCCATAGGCCCACTGGGTCGCCGTCACCGAACTCCTGGAAATTAAGGGTATATGAAGATTTTTCGTGGTTGGCAGCCCTGTTCGACAACATCGACTGTATACCACTTTACCCACCACGGGTGGATCTAGGGTGAGAAGAGGGGTCATGGGGGTCATACCTCTCCCTGGGCTGAGCCTAGGTTGACATTTAATAATATTTGAAGCTTGTTCTGACTGAACCTCAGTCACGTAACCCAGCCTGACTCAAAGGCTGGATCTGCTCTTGTTATCTACACAGAATACCCACCCTTACCTCCTAAAAACCCGCAAAATTTTTAACATGTAAATTAGTTCGAGGTCTAAACAGTCGCCGTCTCTTTCTCGCTCTTCCTGTAGCACTTCTCTCATTCCTTAATGTTGAACGTACCCAGAACTTGGTCAGCGAGTCTCCGAGCTCCCTCCAGGGTTTAGTCATGAGGCAGTCGACGATGATGGAGGAGTTATCAGTAGGACAGTTGAGGATCTCCGCCTGGCGCACGGCGAGGTGGCGCTGGTGTGTCAGGGGCTCCACGTCCTTGCCCACAGGAGACGCGCTCATTCCTATTCCACGATGGAAGAGACCTGGAACAGATGCGTGGTTGAAGGTTTGCAGCAAAGAAATCTTCAGCTTCTATACTTGCAACTGGGACTTATGCTGATCATTTTTACTGCAACTGTGAATTTATTAAATCTGCACCACCATCGTTAGGCTTCTAGACTAGGTATATATTCTCAGTTTCTGAAAGCCTGTTCAATTTAATCTGTTGTCTGTTTGATAGCAATTTTCTAAGCAGTTGCTTGACCAGGCTTATAGACACTGGGTTTAGATCGTACTTAGCTATTTCCATCTACGACCTCTGAAATCTTTTGAATACGCCTCTTATGACGGTGGATGGATTATTGCAGTCATGGAAAGCCAAAATTTAAGTCACGACCTACATGGGATCCAGTATCATGGACCCCCAATTTTTTGCGTATCAATGATCGAGACAGCTTATCTATTCAAAACAATTGGCAGTTCTTCGGTGATATCACGCAGCGTGTTTATGAACGTTCGAGGGAGAATCTCACCGTGACTTTCTCCCTCGAACGTTCGCAAACAAATGGCAGTTCTCTCGGTGCTAACACCTGGCGTGTCGGTAGTCAGTATAGAATAGACAAGCATCTTACCTTTAGTCATAGGCGAGATCATATGCAGCATGACGCTGATGGAGCCCGCGCTGCAGCCTGTGATGGTGACGAGGTTGGGGTCTCCGCCGAACGCGGCGATGTTGCGCTGCACCCACTTGAGAGCCGCCACCTGGTCCTTCATGCCATTGTTGCCGGGAGCGTATGCGTCACCAGTGCTCATAAAACCTAGAAGAAATTGTAGAAGTCAGTAGTGAAGATGGGCTCTTTCAATTTAGACGTGTGTTGCCGGATTTTTGTCATGCGTGTGCAGTACGGGCGTCGCACAACAGCCGGACGGCGCTCTCAACACGCCAACTGTATGTAACAAATTAAAAAAAAAAAGTTTTTTGCCGCACTTATTCTGAGTAGCGCGGAGTGAATGGAAGACTGCCCGGTGCGGCGGCTCGCGCGCTCACTACGAACGGCTCAGTTTGCATTCGGAGAATGCTCACTACGAGCGGCTCACAGCGCACCGCGCACTATACGAAGCTTTAAATGCTGCACCGACATGAGCGCCGTAACTCAAGTCATTAATTAAAGCAGATAATCTGCCAAGTGAAGCAATGATTAACATAGACATACAATCACAATAACTTACCCAAGGATCCTAGCCTGTAGTTGATGGTGACGAGCACCACATCCCTGTCGAGCAGGTAGTGCGGCCCGGCGAGGTCGCTGCGGCCCGTCATCGCGTAGAACCCGCCCGGGTGGATGAAGAATATCACTGGTAGCGGGCCGGTGCTAGAACAGCGTCATATTGCTAGGTTGCCTATAAATCGTGGTGGAAAGACGGTAATAGAGGACTGATTCGGTTACCGGAAGACTAGACCCGTGTATTGACTATAAACACAGTGATTTTGACTTAGGGTTTGTTTAACAAAACAAACCCTAAGTCAAAATCAACAATGATGATGTCGATATGAGACCATTCTGACACAATACAATAACCGACTTGGGGCCCTGGATATTTAGTTGGATATTGCACATAAACATAGGACCAAGTTCGGATCGTAGAAAAAAGGAGATATGCCATCATAGCAAATTAGTACGGGAACAACTGTCGCCACTTTTAGAACAGTTTTCGACATAATTACAACACCCCCAATCTAACACTGTCAATCGTCACTCAACACTAGCACTAAACTAAAACACTGTATTTATATTATCGATCGCGATCGGTCCGTCGCCAGTATGTACGTTTTAATAACGGTCAATGTGACCATATCAAAGCATCAAGTTCAATAGCGCCTTGGCACATCTTCCTTGTTTCTATGATCTGAGTGAGTGACCAAGAATAAATTGCAATTGGTCGAGCAGTCCGCAGTTGTTCCTACCTGTTACGTTCCGGCGTGTACACATTGACAGTGAGGCAGTCTTCATCCACGTAGTAGGTCGGCGGCGCGGGCAGAGGACACGCGGGGCCTTCCTCGCTCGCATCCACCTCGCCGTCATACTCGAGCTTCAGTTTTGGCGGCTGGGGACGACAAGGTTCTTTTAGTTTTCTATTTCGAATATGGCAACATTGAGGTATAGCACTAGAGCAGACACTTTGAACAAACATTATGTTCAAAACGCCGTGTGACACGTGACAAAAAACAAAAGAATAGATGCTACATTTACTACGTGAAGTGCAGCTGTTTTACCGCAGTTGATTGGAACAGCACCGTCTAATGCGGTGTCTTCTCTAGTGTGTACCTCAATGGATGGAAATTAATCTTGCAAAGGTGATATGGACAGGATCAAGCGCGATGAAAGAAACCAGGATTCCAAGCACGAAGATCAAGCAACATAGTGTAGTCATCGTTACTGTAGCGCCATCGAATACATAAGGACGTTGGTAGTGTTGGGCTGGATATGGTACAGTAATAAGAGCTTAACAAAAAATAAAAATATATTTTAATTGTTCTTTGCCTAATTTATCTTAGAAGAATAGGAATCAAAAATCGAAATAAATAAGAAATAAAATGATTATGCCGTTGACATTTTGAAAAAACCAATAAAACAAAAACGGGTGCATGCTGGCTGGCGCGTGCCTCCACAGAATATCATGTCGACAGCAACTAAAACTTTTGAATTGAGAACTCATTAGTCGCGCTGTACTTCATTGGATAATTCACACCATACTTAACCTCACTGTCACAAATACGATAATTTAAATAAAAAAATGAATTTAAATACTCTTGAAATACTCGATCACACCAAACTAATTTCATATCTGTACCGACATACACAATCTGAAGCCCAGCGTTCTATTGGCGTCTGCCGTGTCCTTTGTAATCAACCGTTTCCATTTTCGTTACCAGTATGATGTTGTCTCTACGTTACTATAGATCTACTACTTTTTAACCGACTTCCAAAAAGGAGGAGGTTCTGCATTCGGTTGGTTTTTTTTTTTTTTTTTTTTTTTTTTTTTTAATGTATGTACACCGATTACTCTGTGATCTGTGAGCCGATTTACGTGATTTTTTTTTCATATGGTAGAAGAAGCTCGCGAGGTGGTCCCATATAAATTGTATTAACTTGGGTTGAATAGTTTTGTAACCAGCTTCAATAAACGGAATTTTTCGTGTATATCGATGACATCATGACGATAATAAAAAAGTCATATTATGTAGGTACACGAATTCCTGGACGCAATCGATCTCGATATTATACATGCATAACATCACGCTAGTATTTTCCGCAAGGTTGGGCAGAGGTGTATAGTACACACAGTTTTTTTTATGTTCAAGTCTTATTTGATAGAAAGTTAGGGAAAGAGCCTATTGCTGAAAAAACATTGTTTTCGATTACTGAAACGTACTTATCCATAAATATCTTAGAAGGTAAGTACCTATTCGTGAAAGCAATCGATCTCGGTAAAAGTACATACAAAATGTGTGTCAAAGGCAGTATATTATTAAAGTCGCTCTATCCATGATTTTATGGTACTTTTATATACGTAAGGTATTATTATAAAAAAAAACATGATATGGTACACTACACTAAAAAGTTAAAAATAAAAAACAGGTTTTAAAAAAACCGACTTCCAAAAACTACACTAAAAACTATGAAATAAAAAGTTTAAACTTCCATAATTAAAAATCTAAATGTATATTGAAGTCGGCGGGGCCTAGCATGAAATTAAGCAAAATTGCAGATGGACAAGGAATAAAAGGAAATCTTAATTTCCACGTGCACTCACTGCGCACACCCTTCCTGTTTAAAGACTGAGAGGCAAAAACCTGAAAAGGCCCCGCCGGCTTCAATATACATTTAGATTTTTAATTATGGAAGTTTAAACTTTTTATTTCATAGTTTTTAGTGTAGTTTTTGGAAGTCGGTTTTTTTAAAACCTGTTTTTTAGGGGTCAGTTATTCCCATTTGGCACCGAACTTAAACAGGAGCCATATCCATATTTTGATAGTTTTGTCTGTTGCTACAGTATTTGTGTTTTGTTATGTTTTCTTTATATTACACTATTCTCTTTATGTTGTGTACTGTACTTGCGATTTTTATCAGTCAATAATTCATAGCGAGCAGTATGTTAAGTACAAATTCAAGGTTAAGTTTGCAGCAAGATTTTCCTGTTCCAATAAGTAAACAGGTTATGTGTTTTTAACGTAGGTTCTGAGGCGCTCTGGCTCGGGTGTTTGTACCTTAACTTGTCTTAATATGTAAGGCCCAACTACACCCGTCCAAAAGCTATATAGGCAGATAATTCTTGTAACATAGTCGCAAATGATGATGCGAGTGGGAAACGGTAGCTCAGCGGTTAGAGCGATGCCACAGCAGGTACGACAGAGGTCACGGGTTCAATCCCGTCCGTGTCAGTTCCGTTTAAAAATCTTTTATATTTAACTAGCTGTTCCCTGCGGTTTCACCCCCATTGCTCGGCTCCTACGGGTCGTGGCGTAATGTTAAATAGCCTATACTATTTCTCATGAATCTGGCTATCATATGCAAAAAGAGTTCCAGAAATAAACGCGTTCAAACACTTTATCTATATTAATATTATAATGCTGAAGAGTTTGTTTGTTTGTTCGAACGGGCTTATCTCTGGAACTACCAGTCGGATTCGAAAAATTATTTTTGTATACAATAGCTAGATTAATGATGAATAGTATCATCTTTTTAACGTTACGCTACGACTCTTAGGAGCCGAGCAACGGGAGTGAACCCGCGGGAAACAGCTATAATATTAATATAGATAACAATCCTTTACCTGGAACCGCAGCGCGCCTACAGGTGGCTCGGCGTACCGTATCCCCCTGTAGGCCTGGAAGCGCCGCCCGCGCCGGGTCTCCATCCATGACCCGCGGAACGATCCCGACTCGCTGCGGGTCAGCGGGCCACTAGGCTCGGGGACGGATGGGACATTTGCTGGTACTGGACGTGGAACAGACAATAGACAATTACAATAGACAATAGACATTTTAATAGCATAGACATGGTTTTACTCCCTGCTCGCTTAGCATGACCAATTCTATCTCTATTCTACCAAAGAATGGACAAAGATTTTTCTATCAAATCGTTATCTCTTCTGCCCGAGCGCGCGGCCCGTGCTTGGTTTATCAGAATTTTGTCTACAATCTGTCACTTTGTCTATTCTTCTGTAGACAAAACCCATTTCTATCGTGGTCATGCTGGGCCGGCTGAGAGACTAGACGGACCATTCATCACCTCTCATCTCACACTTATCACTTGTTTACAAACTAACCTGGGTTATGTTTATGTGCGTACGCGCACACGGCGATACACAACACACACAGAAGCACGCGGAGTGACATGATGTGTCGAGCGCGACACAGATGGCGCGACTGTGACTTATACAGGAAAGCTAGCGTTTATATAGGAAGTGTGGAATTGTGGTCTATTCTGCAAGATTTTGCACAGATCTTGGTTAAAGAAATAGCATTTCAAACGAATTATATGAAATATTAAACGAATACGCTGTGGCCCGCGGTTTCACCCGTCGTTTAATTTAAAAGAAGTCGGATTATGTACCCGCCCGCGCTATAGGTGTAAGGTAGGTGTAGGGTAGGTGTAGGGTAAGTGTAGGGCAGGTGTAGGGCAGAATAACATCTTTATTAATGGAGATGATTTTTATTGTTTAGGTACAATATAATAATTGAACGCGTACTAAACCTTACCCGTGCGAATCCGGGGCGCGTCAGCTAGTATGGGGCATTTTCACCAACCTATCAATATCTGTTCAATAAGCTAATGTTAACTATTCAATAGCAAAAAAATGCATTTCACCACCTGTCAATAGTGTGTTAATGACAAGATTATTGAAGTAAAAGTTAATTTACGAAAAGTCACTAACTAAACTATCAATAACTAAAGGTGACTTTAAGATTAAATTAGTAAATTTTATACAGATGAGCTTTGATTCTCTCAGATGCTCGGGTGTTTGTCTTTCAATACCTTGTGCCCCAATGATATTATTTGCATGATCAAGTACTGTTTGTTACCTATGCCAGGTAATCAAGACGCAAATAAGTCCTTATCAGCACAACTCTTTGAACTTCTCTGATTATCTGTCACCTTTGATACGCAATGCAATGTCATATTATATCGATAGCAATGTTTTGCAACAATGCATGTGAAGTGAATCGGTTACAATGATCTGCTATTGATAAAAATTAAAAACCGTCTGTATATTAGTTAGTGCTTCGTGCGACACGGATAAAGCCGAAGTTAGGGCTGTGTCCCCAATAGGCAAACTGTTAGCGGCCGACTGTGTTTGCGGCGTATCGGTTTAGTACCTACGCCCTTCCATATCATCATCATCATCATCTGCCTAGCCTTTTCCCAAATTATATTGGGGTCGGCTTCCAGTCTAACTAGTTTTGGCTGAATACCAATATTTTACGTGGAGCGACTGCCATCTGATCATCTTAATGGGTAATACCGGTATTCGAATGTTAGACCAGCTGTCAGACTTTAGGGCTTCTGACTACCCGTAACGATTGTCAAAGATATTCCTATGACAACCGGGACCGACTGCTTAACGTGCTCTCCGAGGCACGGAGGGTCTCGATGTGTAAAGAACGGTCACCCATCCAAGGACTGACCGTGCCAAGCGCAGCTTAACTTCGCAGATCGATCGATCAGCGCGGCCGTCATTTAGCCACGAGCCCCTCTACCTACGCCCTTCCATATATTTGAAATTAATAGAGTGTCCACAGTGTGCTAGTTTGCGCTAACAGTTTGCTACTGCAAACTGTTAGCGCAAACTAAGCCGGCCGCTCACAGTTTGCCTATTGGGGACACAGCCTTAGCCGATTAAGCTCGTATGTGTAATATTTACATGCAAAATTGTCAATGGTTTATGTCACAACACGTTTGCAAACGAATGCATAGACATTGAGAATAGGTATCTTGACACAAGGAAAAGTTTCAAGTTTCATAGTAGTCATTCGGGAAAACCTGTTTCTATAACTAGGTGCGTAGGCGTAGGCGAACTAGGTGAATCGTACGCTGGGTTATTAGGGAGATGACTCGCGGGAAACGATTATATTTCCCGATAGAGGGGTAAGTAGAGGAACTATTGTTATACAACACATAACGTGTTATTAAATATAGCTGTTCCCCGCGGCTTTATCTGTTGGAATATATTAGTACACCATTCAACTTATCTATGCTTTATAGTCTGTGACACTGACAGTACTCGAAAATTGTTACTTCCTTTTCTTAATTATCTGTTCTGTATGGCCCGCACAAATGTCTGTAAGCTGAATCTTTGCATCCTTAATTTAGTAGTCAATCATATAATGTAGCACCTTTACTTATTATCTGAACAATATTATATATTATGTTTAGTAATTGTGTATAATTATTTCGATCGCCGCCTGCAACCTGCCAAGACAGGATCTTCACACCGCCTGGCTGGCTCTCTGCTCAACAGGTTATGGGCCCAGAATTATGCTCTACTGTTTACGAGCACAGTATTGAAGAAGAGGAAGATCATCTACACGGTGCAGGCGAGCACACGAACACGAAGAAGCGGATTTTATATCGTGTGCAATGTCACAGCAGCCGCAAGAAGGTACCGTTGGCGGGCACACGCCTCATGTGTCGTCGGCAGGTCTGTACACTTTTGATAAATTGGATGGGATTGGCACGTACCACAACTGGAAGTTCCAGATGCGAATGGCTCTTATCATGGAAGGCTTATGGTCATGTATAGATGGTTCTGAGACTAACAGCAGCACGGATCAAAAAGCTTTGGCTAGAATATGCTTGGCTGTAAAATCGAATTGCATTCAGTATTTGCGCGATGCTACAAGCGCAAAGCAAGCTTGGAAAAAGCTGCAGGATGTATTTGAGGATAAAGGACTTTATCGGAGGGTTGTGCTTCTAAGAAAACTTCATAGATCCGACTACCATGAATACAATTCAATGGGTGCTTACATCGAAGGTATAATGACCCTAGTACAACAACTTGCAGACATCGGAAGAGTCATTGATGATAAAGAAGTTGCAGAAATTTTACTCAGCGGTCTACCACAGGATTTTGATGTTTTGGTTTCTGGTCTGGAAACAGCAAACCTCTCTGAAACTCTCACGAGTGAAGCAGTGCGAGCTCGACTACTTCAAGAGGAGTTCCGGAAATCCACAAATAATGGCAAATCAAATGATGATGTGGTTTTATTTACGAAGAGGAAACCACTTAAGTGCCATTACTGCCAAAAGCAAGGACATATCAAATCAAAATGTTTCAAGTTGAAGAATGATTTGAAGAAACAAGGCTGTAGCGATGTTAACTTAGCTGCGGGGTCTGCGGACACACTGTTGGTGTCAGCAGTGTCACTCTTATCTGTTTACGGAAGCGTGGACTGGATAGTGGACTCCGGGTGTACTTCACACATGTGCTGTGATATGGATCTTTTTAGAGACATTGACATAAATTTTAAATCAAATGTTACAGTTGCTAATGGAGAAGTGCTGAAATGTCAGGGTCTTGGTGCCGTCTCTTTGAATCTCAATAATAATAGTGATCTAAAGATTTTGCCAAAAGTAATGTTTGTTCCTAAATTGACTACTAATCTTATATCAGTTAGTCAACTGACAAAGTCAGGTTTTAGTGTAGTATTCAAACAAGATAATTGCAAAATAATTGATCCTCAAGGCCAGCCTTTTGCTAATGCAACATGTTTCAGGGGTATTTATAAACTTGATTGTTTTTCTAGACTAAATTGTATTTCAGAATGTAATGTCGCTACCACAAGTGCTAACAAGCAAGCAGAACAAAGTTCTTTAGCAGCTACTTCTAGTGTGCCATTGGAAGTATGGCACAAGCGACTTGGCCATTTGAGCTTGCATGGTATGTATGGGATACGGAGACTTGCAGATGATGTTGTTTTTGAAGATGACTGTCATGGTAAGTTGAAAAATTGTATCTCATGTATTAAGGGGAAGCTTACAATGAAATCTTTCCCTAAGGGCCAAGCAAAAAGAGCTCATGATCTTTTAGAGTTAATACACTCAGATGTTTGTGGGCCTATGTCAATTAATAGCTGGGGTGGTGCACGTTATTTAGTTACATTTACTGATGACTTCTCTAGGAAAAGTTTTGGTTATCTTATGCATCATAAGAGTGAAGTCATGAAATGTTTTATACAATTTAAAAATTTAGTTGAGAAACAAGTGGGGAAAACAATCAAGCGTTTCAGAACAGATAATGGAGGGGAATACTGTGGTAAAATCTTTGAAGAGTTTCTGTCTAGCGAGGGCATTATCCATGAAACTAGTATTCCCTACAGTCCTCAGCAGAACGGCGTATCTGAACGCCTTAATAGAACCCTCATGGAAAAAGCCAGGTGTATGCTCTCTGAGGCCTGCCTCGACAAGCGTTTTTGGGGAGAGGCTATTGCTACTGCAATATACCTAAAGAATCGAAGCCCCACTGCAGCTTTGTCCGGCGGTATTCCTGAACAGGTGTGGACAGGATCCAAAGTGACCCTAAGCCACTTGAGAGTATTTGGTTGTAAAGCTTTTTCATTGATTCCAGAACATAACCGTCACAAGCTCGATGCAAAGTCAAAGGAGTGTATTTTTGTGGGTTATTCTGAAATGTCCAAGGGTTATAGATTAGTAGATCCAACTGAACCAAAGAAAATAATTAAATCTAGAAATGTCCATTTTATTGAATTGACGGACTCTAATGTAAAATCTAATATGATAAACTGTGATATTAATTCTGATAAGTTGGATTGTGACATAAATACTAATAATATTATTAAATCTAAAATGATAAATAATAATAATTTTAATATGAATGACAAAGTTTGTGTTCCAATGTTGAACTGTAATAATAATAATTCTAGTGAATTGATACCTACTTCTGCAATGTCAGGTGGTGAAATGGAGAGTGGAAGTGTTGGGACTGAGGCCCCCAGCACAAACACGTCTGCCAGTGCTGATGGGTCAGCATCGCCATCTATATTTGTCGACTGCGATCAGGTGGAAGAAAATGAGCAGTCTGGGGCAGAGGAGAGCGACTCTATGGTAGAGCCTGAGGGCAACTCTATGCTGGATACTGAACGCAGACCTAGTAATAACGAGTTGCCAAGCCAACGTCCTGTACGGAGTACAAGGGGTATCCCACCTAAAAGGTATGGTGACTGCGAGTATGATTATTCTCTCTATTCTCATGGGCAGATTGCGTTTGACGAACCTTCGTCATATGAGGCTGCAATGGCCAGTCCTTTTCGAGTGAAGTGGCAGGCAGCCATGCAAGCCGAGTACGACTCTTTGTTAAGCAATGGTGTCTGGAAATTAGTCGAGAGACCACTAGATAAAAACATCGTTAAAAGTAAGTGGGTATTTAAAGTCAAGCGGGATACTTCTGGAAATTTTGACAGGCATAAGGCTCGTCTAGTTGCTCGTGGTTTCAGTCAAAAACCTGGTATTGATTATGATGAGACTTTTTCTCCAGTAGTCAGACACTCAACAATGCGTATATTGTTTAATTTGGCAAATGAGTTAGACATGGACATAGAGCACATAGATGTAACAACTGCATTTCTTCATAGTCAACTAAAGGAGGAAATATTTATGGAACAACCTATGGGTTTTGTGAATGATAGTAATAAAGTGTGTTTGTTACAGAAAAGCATCTATGGGTTAAAACAAGCAAGTAGGGTGTGGAATGATACTGTAAATAAATTGCTACTTACTAATGGTTATTCTCAAGCAAAATGTGAACCTTGTGTGTATGTTAAGAGAAACTCTAGCAATTTAACTGTTTTGGCTCTATATGTTGATGATTTTTTTTTATTCAGTAATGATAATGTAGAGAAAAAACAATTATTGTCCACTCTAAGTAATAAATTTAATATTAAGAATTTAGGGCCAATTAAAAATTGTCTTGGAATAAATATTGTTAGAAATAGGGAAGAGGGTACTATATTGTTGACTCAAAAAGATTATATTAAAAGACTGTTATGTCGTTTTGGAATGTCAGACTGCAAAGGTATTTCAACACCAATGCAATTAAATGAAAAATTTTATAAATGTGATAAAAATGTGACTGACAATGATCATAATTTTAGAGAATTGATAGGTAGTTTAATGTACCTGAGTGTCTGTACTAGGCCAGATATAACATATGCATGTAATGTTTTAAGCCAATTTAATAATTGTTATGATAGGACTCATTGGTTAGCAGGAAAAAGGATCCTTCGCTATTTAGCTAAAACTATTGATCATGGTTTAGTTTTTACTAAATGTAACAATTTAGATCTTGTAGCTTATGCTGATGCTGATTGGGCGAATGATCCTGTTGACCGAAAATCTTATACTGGTTTTGTAATTAAGATAGGGTCTAATACTGTTAATTGGGAGAGCAAAAAACAGTGCTGCGTCGCTATGTCGAGTACTGAAGCAGAGTACCTAGCCATTAGTGACACCTGTAAAGACATTCTGTTTATGAGACAGTTTTGGTTTGAGATAATGAATAGGAATATTGTGTGTAAACTATTTAATGATAATCAGAGTGCCCAAAATATCTTGAAATCTATTCAATGTCATAAAAGGACAAAGCACATTGATGTACGATATCACTTTGTAAGAGATTTGATTTCTAAAAACTGTATTTCTGTTTCGTATATGCCTACTACAGAAATGATAGCTGACATTCTAACAAAAGCTTTGTCTTCCTGTAAACATAATGAATTTAGGTTTCATTTAAATGTAAGAACTCCATGATGTTGTATACTGTAATGAGGATTAGAGTTCCGTTGTATGGTGTAAGGGGAAGTGTTGGAATATATTAGTACACCATTCAACTTATCTATGCTTTATAGTCTGTGACACTGACAGTACTCGAAAATTGTTACTTCCTTTTCTTAATTATCTGTTCTGTATGGCCCGCACAAATGTCTGTAAGCTGAATCTTTGCATCCTTAATTTAGTAGTCAATCATATAATGTAGCACCTTTACTTATTATCTGAACAATATTATATATTATGTTTAGTAATTGTGTATAATTATTTCGATCGCCGCCTGCAACCTGCCAAGACAGGATCTTCACACCGCCTGGCTGGCTCTCTGCTCAACATTATCCCCGTTGCTCGGCTCCTAAGTGTGCTAGCGTGATGTTAAATTACCTATATTATTCCTCATGGAATAATATAGGTAATTTATAGGCTTATAGGCTATCATATATAAAAGATTTTTTTAAATCGGACCGGTAGTTTTAGAGATTATCCCGTTCAAACAAACAAACAAACTCTACAGTTATATTAGTATAGATTTATGAGATTAAAAAAAAAATTGTGTTCAAGGAGATTTGAAATTACAACTGATACGAGCGGGATTCGATAGCTCAGTGGGTTAGAGCAACGCCACGGTACGGCAGAGGTCACGGGTTCAAATACCGCACGTGTCAATTGTTTTTGAAATCTCTTAAATATTAATAGGCATTTATTAAGGCTTAAATTTTGAAATTCACAATAAACATACATTTATGTTGATAATTAAGGTTAGGTTATATGTATATACACAAACACACACATATACACACGTATACGTGTGTGTTTGTGTGTGCTTAAGACTCTAGCTAGAGTCTAGTAGGACTCTAGTAATAGTTACCATAGGTGAGTTGTTTCAAAGCGTCAGTTCTTCAATTCGAAGCCAGCACGCTTAGCATGACCACGGTAGAAACGGGTTTTGTCTACAGAAGAATAGACAAAGTGACAGATTGTAGAAAGATTTCTATCGTTTTATGCAGTGCCGTTACTTGGGCGGTGCCAGTGGTGCCCAGGCACAGGGCGACGCCCCTGGAGGGCGCAGAAATGACCAGACCAGGACCAAGAAGGGTGCGGTTATAGAGTCCATTTCACGAAAGAAGTCCCGCAGACGCAGCGCTGTATTCGCGCGACATAATGTAGTATAATGAAGTTCCACAATTGTCCGCGGGACTTCTTTCCTGAAATGGACTTTAGAAGCCCGCATCGGGTGCATAAAAGGATACCTAGTTACGGCACAGGTTTTATGCATACAGTGAACAGAAGAAATGTTTCTATTCTTCAGTAGACAAAACTCAGATAAGCCAAGCACGGGTCGCCGCGTGTTCGGGCAGAAGAGGTAACGAGTTGGATAGAAAGAACTTTGTCTATTCTTTGATAGAATAGAGATAGAATTGGTCATGCTACGCGTGCTGCTGTACCTAATCGTTATGTCAGCGTGAAATTGTAATTCAGGCAGCTATGTTTCACTGCTTACAGACACATAACCGTGATACATTTTATTCTAACCCTCATGCCACGCGCCAAGAATATAATATTATGAATGTAATTACGAATACGCATTGGGATTTTTCTGCATGACAAGAATCACTGCCACCTGTTTACTGTCTGAAATTGTAGGTACTTACTTACCTACATATTCATACCTACCTCTGTATATTATTTTATTTATTTTCCTCCGAACATTTCCGTGTGTCATACTATTGGTACCTATAAAATGATGACTAATTGTGTTGTTATGATGCTGTCTGGGTGCGCACGGGTCGACGGCCGAAGATCATTCATGAAGTTCTTATGGACATGTGCCATGATTAATGAAAAGTCAGTAATATTGCTTATAGCGTTTATTGAAGAAGGTTTTAGTACATTTTAGTAGGTATAAGTACCGGCAGAATCTTGATCACAGATCGCGCATTTTTGGCCCAATAGACAATAGATAGTTGACAATACGTTATAGAGAATAGTCCAATAGACGACGAGCATCGACTGACGAACCAATCGCGTGCAGCCTCGTTGCCAACCGTCTTCTTCATTCCGCCAAAGAGACCGAAAACCAGCTATACCTAACAATCTTCCGGTTATGCGATGTACTTACCATGCTATCATGCAGCAATGTTATCTACATAGATTCAAAGGATTGATAATAAGATAAGGTGTAAAAAACTTCAGGAAATACTTATGTTATTTTTATTTTATTTTCAAATACTCTTACAGTATAATTGTTTTAAAACTAAAGATGTGACTCATAGTCACAGACGAGACATGATGATAAAAAAAAAAGATTCCGACGAATTGAGAACCTCCTCCTTTTTTTGAAGTCGGTTAAAAATATCTATTTAACGTTATGCAAAAAACCAAAAAGGGGTTATTGTACTCATTATGAACAACTTTTACTATGGGACCACGACCAACCCTGAAATAGCGAAAAAAATATTAAATGTAGGTATGGAACCAGATTTTTTTTTCGCGATTTCAGTGTTGGTCCCAAAGTTGTTCAAAATTATGAGTGAAACAAAACCCATGTTCGATCCCAAAGGGGGGTCATTAAGCTCATTATTTTGTATTCTAATAAATGTTCAATTTCCTCTAAAGAATTCACTCTCATATCAGATCTTCACGTTTGTCCAGAAGTGTTTATTTGCACTTCTGATAGTCGAGCGGGAACAGTTCCTCCCACACTCTGAACCGCTCTTCAAACAGGTTCTGATGCAGTGAGAACGGGCTGTCGACGCGGAGGTACTTCCTCTGGTCCGGCTTGAAGGTGGGCCAGCTCAGGGTGGACAGCTCTGGGGTGTCGCCCTTAGGGTTCGGGTCACTGGGGGTGAAGAACAACTTCAAGTAACTAGTCATAAGTGAAAACAATGGAGTTGATAAGAAATGGCGACTAGCCAGTAGGTGAAATTGTAAAGACAATGAAGTTGATCAGAAATATTGAATAGCTAGTAAATAAAATTGTAAAACCAGTGAACAGTGTGCTGAGCAGAAATTAGACTTTGACCAGACAGAAATAAGACTCATTATAAATTAGACAGCAAAAGAAGCAAGTAAAATGCATCCAATAATCTCTTACCCGTATCTCGCGAAGTTGTACCAGATGGCAGTCATCTTGTCCACCATCTGCGAGTCCTGGCTGTCCGAGAGAGGGATGGCGGGGAAGCTGACGCTCACGTTGAACAGGTAGATCAGGTCGTCGTGATGGGCCGCCGCTGTGGGGGGGTACACAGGTTATAGATCGAACAGCATTAACAAATGATGTGGAGACTGCAGTGATTTTCGAAGATGTCTGACTGGTGGTTTTGATGAACTCGTGTGTTGACTCGTTGAGATATTAGATAAAATAATGAAATTATGTTTAAACATTCTATAGTGGTCTTAGGGTGCGAATCCACCAGAGAAGTGTGCGAGTGAGGTGTTTGTTAAGAACAATAGAATCGCTTCATTTACTTTCATTCACCTGCAGGTAGGTAAATGACAGATCCTATTGCTTCTTATCAAACACATCCCTCGCACACATCTTTGGTGGATTCGCACCCTAAGACCACTATAGAACGTTTAAACATAATTGCATTATTCTATCTGATATCTCAACGAGTTAACACACGAGTTCATCAAAACCACCTTCGCACATCGCGTATAGCAATATCTACCAGCGAATTTTTAGGAAAAACATGACAAACATAATTAATCATTTAGTTCCTTTCAAAAACTTCCAAGTGAAAGAAATGTCTGAGTTAGTTTCGGTGTCTTTTCAGAGTTACGAAAAGCCGTAGTTTAGTAAACTCTAGTTGAAATTGTTTTTTGGTAGACATCAAATGACGTTTGTGTGTCTTAAACAAGCGTGGCTATTGTTACCGATTGGTTTCTTGGTGTTGGGGTCGACGTAGTGGCTGCTGTTGCCGACGTAACCGAACTCGTAGTAGTACACCGGCTTGGAGGAGTGGCGAGCCATCAGGTTCACCAGCCTGAGGACACAAACACACGGGTTAATGACTACGACTAAGCATTTAATTAATAATTTGCGCTGTGGAATTATATAGTGGAAACTAAGGACCCACACTATTTACTACAAACCCCGGTGGGGCTTAATACGGCACTGTTTTTAGTCCTTACCTATGTACTCCAAACCCGATGACAGCATCAGAGTACAGTTTCCCGAATCCGTCCGCTGTCGCCGTATCGTTAGCGAAGTCCTTGCCTTCCAAGTACGCGTGCTTCAGTCGGTCGGCGGCCGCGGCGGGGGAGGCGGCGCCCGACAGGTACAGAGCGATCGTGGCGTACCTGTGCCAGTCGTCGCGCCACATCTCGAAGCTCGTAGAGTTCCGTAGAACACCTGAAGTGGGTTGGTTATTAATGGAGCGAACAGACCCGATGGAGACCCAGTCGGCCATGATCATTCTCGAACCTGACGTCACCGAGTTCATTCAAATAATCTATACATTATGCACTATGAGTCTAGTCAATATTAGAACTGGACAGAAAATGTTTAGTATTTTACAGTCACGAAAAGAGCTGTTTTCCTTCTTGGCTTTTTAAATTCGCCTTCATGTACGTAGACATTTCACACTTTAAGTACGGATATTCTTTAATAATTGGTCTACAAAAGTAAAGACCGACACCTTTTTCCATTAGCACTTTTAGCCTGAATGCTACTCACCGAGAGCCTTCCAGAAGAACTCGTCCTGCGTCTGGCTGATGATGTAAGGCATTTGCTGCAGGTCTCCTCCACATATGGCGTCGAGCGGCTGACGAGGCATGAACATCTCCTGGCCGAAGTCCTGCTCCTGTATTGGCGCCCACAGCAGGATAGGGTCGTAGCCGAACTCCTGAACACATATATCTCTCATATATTACAAGTTGCTCCCATTTATGATTCTTATTTTATAAATATTAGGCGTGCTTTTCCTTTCAAACTTTCTCAACTCACTACGACCTTGGATTAGAAACCCTCCTGGGTTCGGTCGTATTTTGATAAAGAAGTAGCCTTAAACCTGGAGAAGAACGTAGGCTATTTTTTTTATTAAATAATAGGTTTGCGTTTAACCGCCCTTTCGCCTGATGTGGAGCACGCTTGCCTAGAAGAAACTGATTCATTCGAGACTTGAAGACACCAAGAACAATCTGGGTGTCTTCAAGTCACGAATGAATCAGAGAAACCGCCACTACACAACTATCGGGGAACATTCACTCCGGCAGCGCATTCGATTGTATGGCGGTTTTTGTAATGAAAGTGGAATCAAAGAAAAGCGAATCTTCTACTTCATCCATTTTCCGGGGTCGATGTCACGCGATGCTTTGAGTATTTTTTGTGATTTGTCTAAAGCATTCGATTATGTTCTTCATGAAACATTAATATTCAGGAAACTGAACCACTATGGCATAAGTAACTCTTCTTTGGATCTTCTTACTTCATTCAGTGGTTGTTAATGGAAAAAGATCTCCCGGTTCTGTAGTAACAATGGAAGTACCGCAAGGCTCAATTCTTGGCCCATTTTTGTTTCTTATTTATATACAAACGACTTAGCCTTCCTAAAATTAAGGTTACTTATTTACAAAACAAATATAATTTATAAGATTTGGAGGGGGGCTTAAGCCCCCTAGCGCCCCGTTACTGGTGGTAGGTAAATAGGCTTAAACTTTTTAATTTCATATTTTATACTTACAAACATGTTGTCCAAAGAGTCGCCCAGCTCCTTGGAGGTCTTCGTCTTCAGACAATCGATGATGGCCTTAGAGCTGTCAGTGGGGCAGTTCAGTAGCTGCGCTTGCCGCACCGCCAGGTGGCGCTGGTGGCGTGGGACCTCGATCTGGGACACCGGCGAGCCGCTCATTGAGATCCCGCGGTGGAACAAGCCTGGGGTGGATATTGATGTGATGTAGTATGTACTTATTTAATTTTTAACCGACTTTCGTTTCATGTTAGAAAGGAGGTACTTCAGGGATAATCTCATATTTTGGTCAAGATCTGATAATGGGATCCATGGCAAATGCGACAGCACCGTCAAATACGGTGTCTTCTCTAGTGTATACTTCAATGGCTTTAACCCACCTTTGGACATAGGTGAGATCATATGCAGCATGACGCTGAAGGAGCCCGCGCTGTACCCAGTTAAAGTCACTAGGTTCGGGTCTCCGCCGAACGCGGCGATGTTGCGCTGCACCCAGCGGAGAGCCATCACCTGGTCCTTGAAGCCGTTGTTACCTGGGGCGTACTTGTCACCTGTGCTTATGAAACCTGGTGGGAACGTGAGCATTCATGATTAAATTCACGTGCGTCTATACTTTAGTTTGAAGCTGTCTGGGGTAGGCAGCTCCACTTTTTCTCTCTTATCAGCTCCAGTAGCTTATTCGTATTAAAAAGATGTGGTCAGCAAAATTAGCACACTAAGCCCGCATGAACACATTACTGCTAACGACACTTACCGAGCGATCCCAGCCTGTAGTTGATGGTGACAAGTACGATATCCCTATCGAGCAGGTGGTGCGGCCCGGCGATGTCGCTGCGGCCCGACACCGAGTAGAACCCACCCGCGTGCATGAACACTACCACCGGCAGCGGCTTGCTACTGCTCCACACATAACAGGTCACTTGAGATAATATTTTATAGGACTAAGCTTGCATTTAAAGTATAGCATAATCAGCCTGTTGTGATCCCACTGCTGGGACACAGGCCTCTTCTCTGTGAGGAGTGGGCTGTTGTCTACCACGCGGACCCAGTGCGGGTTGGTGGACGTCACATGTCTTTAAATTCATGGTACTAGGACATGCCCGTTTCCTCACGATAGTGTCAGTTTTTAGAGTTGCACAAAATGTGTGCCAAATTGCACAAAGTATGCGCCTGCCAGGGTTCGAACCCAGGACCTACTTGTAAGTCGGGGCCCATTTCTCTGGGTCACCACTGCTCTTCAAACAACGCTTTATGATGCTATAATTTTTCTCTATGAAACTAAAGTTTCAAACGTGTTATTAGAAACTGAGACTCCTGACGACAACACGGCTGTCCTAAATGTTTCATTGTTCATGTTCAGAAATATCATCTCCCGAAAATTGGACCGAAAACTTTTCAAAACGGTACCTACACAAATAAGAGGTAAGTACTTACATTTTCCCATCGGGTCTGTAAACGTTGAGTCGCAGGCAGTCCTCGTGCACCGGGTAGTCCTCGAACACGGGCTGGGGACAGGCGGGCCCGTCGCGCGTGGCGTCCACCTCCGCCGAGTAGTTCATTATCATCTGCGGCGGCTGGCGGGGGAAGTTGTCAAATTCAGCACCAATTCTCGTTTACTACTTTTTAGTGTCTTAAGCAGTAGTCCTTACACTACAAATCTAAAAATAATAAGATCTAGACAAAGTGACCGATTGCAGTGATAGCCTAGTGGATTAACCAAGTGCCTCCCACGGCGAATGGTTCGAGTTCGATCCCGAGGCACGCACCGCTGTCTTTTCGAAGTCATGTGCGTATTAGAAATTAATTATCACTTGCTTTAACGGTGAAGGAAAACATCGTGAGGAAACCGACATGTCCTAGAACCAAAAATTCGAAGACATGTGACGTCCACCAACCCGCACTGGGCCCGCGTGGTGGACTACGCCCCACTCCCTCTCACAGAGGAGGCCTGTGTCCCAGCAGTGGGAACATTATAGGCCGATTATGCTATTATGCTAAAGTGACTGACACCCCTGTCAGTCACTTTGTCTAGGTCCCTTCAACGCTATGTTGGACTTATGTGAAACGCTCTATAAGTGGGCTCAGTCTTTTGATAATGTGTTTGACATACTTCTGTAATAAGATATGACCACAATGTAGGTGTATTCTTTTCAAACTAAAATAAAAAACCAGCCAAGTGCGAGTCGTACTCGCGCACCGAGGTTTCCGTATCATATTTGGACGTGTAAAGTGAAATATCCGGACTATATAACTAATTTTGTTTGTGAAAGAATTTTGATGATTTTGAAAAAACTGTACTAGTTAGGAACATCGTGTTATTTTTGGTGCCATATTTGGGTCAATTCCTATCAACCCTAATTATTTCAGATTTTTCGCCCCGCAAACTTCGGAGATAAGGGGGGGGGGGGGAATGGTATTGTTTTGGACATTTTTCATCTTATGTCGAAAACTGTGAGACATAAAATAAAATGAAATATATTTTGAAATGTGCAAATTAAGCCCTTTCATATGATATGTCACTTGATCTAGTAACCCCACTTTGAAATTTTGGACACCCACTTCGGCCCCTTTTGCAATGAAAATAAAAATATTTTTTGACTTTTTTCATTTGCAATAAAGTTGGACAAGCATTTTTTATAACTGTTCCAAATTTCAAGTCAATAGCATTAGTGGTTGCTGAAATAACCAGGTGTGACAAACAGACAGACAGACAGACAGACGAAGACGCACCATAAGGGTTCCTTTTTTACCATTTTGGTACGGAACCCTAAAAACAAGATGCGCTACTTAGATTATCTCATTAATCTACGATGCGCTATTCCGATCGTTGAAAAGACAAAGGACCAATTTTCACACTTATCATTCTTCCTTCAGTTAATTACTCGTATTTAGTTAGGCAGTTCAGTTAGTGCTATTTACCTGGAACCGCAGCTCTCCTACAGGAGGCTGTGCGTATCGGATGCCCCTGAACGCCTGGAGCCGCTTGTCGCGGCGCGTCAGCATCCAGGAGCCACGGAACTGCCCCGACTCGCTGCGCACCACCGGCTCCGAGGCTGCAGCGCTGGTTGCTTCTAATGGAAACAATTTGTTTATAATATAGTTGGGTGACATCGCGGAATGTTCCGAAAGTCGGGTGTGTGATTTGAAGTGTGTTATTGTGTGTTACATGTTCTGTTGTGTTATAAGTACAACAGGGACAACCCATATTTTGTACTTAAAACACAGCAGAACATGTAATACATAATAAAACACTCCAAATCAGTAACACACCAGAATACCACTTTCGGTGATTTCACCCAGTTACGTACAAATAATCTCTCGATGTTCCCTGAAATTCCCTAATAAATTAAACTATAACGTCATATTAATTTGCAAGTTGCACACTAGGTAAAATATCCAAAATTGTCAAAAATATTTTATTTTGAGAAAAATCCTCTGATTTTTTTTTGACGTAAGTAAAGGAAAATTAAAACAGGAATTTTAACTTTTTTTGTGGATGTTTTATTTCGATATCTTGCATCGTTCAGAAGATATGATTTTTTTCCAAATTCCCACGGGACATAAGATTACGCAGACGGAGTTGCAGCTTAAAGACTGCTAGGACATAATTATAAACTTGATAATAAAACACATTTCGTACAAAACACTTTCCCTATTTTGGACCTTTTTAGTTTATCACTTAAGACACTGAACCATAATCACCTTTTCCATGTTCATGGTGATGGCCGGCGCCTGCGCATGCGAGCACAGCACACAATAACACTGCACACAACATCATCGTAGCTCAGAGCACGCGACACTGAAGCCGTTATGTACTGAACACTGCTTATATAGAAACTACAGAAATGATGCCAGGAGTATTCAGCTGTACTTTGCGAATGTTTTTTCACAGTTTTCCTTATTTAGTTGAACGAGCTTTTCCTAAGAGTTAGGTAGTAGGTACCGTATCATGCCTATTTGTATCGCTAGTACATTTACTATGTTTTGATTTGTATAAAAAATTAAATTAAATAATGATTTTGGCACGGCAATGCATAAGTACTAGTCACTTTTCAAATGAAGTACGAGTTGTGTTAAATTCTGAAACTTGCTACTGCAAGCTAACTCTTTCATCCATAAACCCCAGTGCTAGTAGCAACAAACCTTATCTCTACTTTTGCCATCACATTCTGGTCTACATAGGTATACATAGGTACTTTACAATCAAAATACCTGTATACTGTATACTCTGCAATCAAAGTATCTGTGTATTACATACTATGCAATCAAAATACCTGTGTATTACATACTCTACAATCAAAATACATTTGTGTATTACATAGTCTACAATTAAAACACATGTGTATTACATACTCTACAATCAAAATACATGTGTATTACATAGTCTACAATCAAAATACATGTGTATTACATACTCTACAATCAAAATACATGTGTATTACATACTCTACAATCAAAATACATGTGTATTACATACTCTACAATCAAAATACATGTGTATTATATACTCTACAATCAAAATACGTGTGTATTACATACTCTACAATCAAAATACCTGTGTATTACATAATCTGCAATCAAAATACATGTGTATTACATACTCTACGTTTTAGGGATAAGTAGATTCTTTCAAAGAAACTTGAGCTGTGTGTCTCTGCGATTCATACCGAGGTAATCTTAGAACACTTATGTATTGTGTAGATGCGTGACTTTCCAATTTAATGTTGAATAATTATGCATGTATAAGTAATAAAAACCCTGTTCGATCCCAAAGGGGCCACAATACTTAACATTATGAACACAATATTTTGTATGACACAACCGCGAAATCGCAAAAAAAAATCTGCTGTTCCATAGAACAGCAATTATTTTTTTGCTATTTTGTTGGTTGGTTGGTCCCATAGTAAAAATTATTCACAATGATGAGACAGAAACCCTGTTCGATCCCAAAGGGGACCATTATGGCCCCCTTTGGGATCGAACAGGGTTTATGTTATGCTGTATAGAGGGAAAGTAGATACCTACCTACATGAAATGTGAATAAGGCGAATTAAAACGTTTTAATAAAACAATTACAAACATAAAAATATCCTGTAATGTAAGTAGGTATGATACTACTTACTATTTGTTTATTTACAAAAAAATATTGCAACTCAGTTTAACGACCACCCTGAAGAGATAATTATTTTATCAATGCTGTTTGTCCTAAATTTTACTTGTTTTTTGACGATGAACTACATAAATAAATTATATGTATATACCTACTTTAATTGAACAAACTTTTTTAACGGTAATTAATTATACGATTATATACCTACTATACCTATTCACGGTTCGAAAAATAACAATATTAATGAAGTACGACCCCTTACGTATAAACGATGATTAAATTAAACAGCTCTTATGTCAATTGTCATCTCTACTCATTGTTATACAAATGACAAGGATAATTTTATTGTATAATTTAATCATAAGAAGCGTTCATGAGTAAGGAGGAGAAAGTGCAAGAGATAGCTTAATGTTTCCAAAAACTGAAGAAATTCAACAAAAATATAAATATACTTACCTTGACAAAATGTTTGGAACATCTAATTTTTTGTTCGTGATTTCAAGATTGGTTCCGTCGTAGATAAATAGTATCGAATATGGAATACTCTCATTTAATAAATGTCTTCCGTTTAAAACCTGTCATGCAGTAAGTACCTACTAAGAAGTTTACAAACAGGCTATGAGGAAAATTGTTGGCAGGGTATTCCCGCGCACGTTCAATTTAGGTATAATAGCCTATCTACATGTTTAAGCATGTTACTGTCAGTTGTGATTAAATTAAATATTATAATTACCGGAAATTATTAATAGGTACACAATACACACCAAATTAGAAGTAGGACTGTAGTAATAGTTACTTTAGGCACAGATAATACAATACTACGCGTACATCTGTACGCGTAGTATTGTATTATCTGTGCCTAAAGTGTATTATCTGTATTATCTTATCTTATTGTATTATCTGTGCCTCATCTCATACAAAAAAACGTGACCGCCGCCGTAACGCGGGCTATCGGGCTATACATTTTTTCGTAAATAAACGATTTTTTAAATTTTTAACAAATATTTATATTTGTCTATTTATTCATGTTCTACATTTTACACAAACTTCAATAACAAATCGATACGTATAACGCCATCTATTAAGAGTTATTTGAACAAATGTGCCTTTGTTCCTGATGAGACCCCGTGCTTTAGGTAAGTTGCAAGTACCTTATCTGCGTAGATTCGAAGGATTGATAATAAGGTAATAAATTACTTCAGAATATATTGTGTTTTACTTATTATTTTCAAATTATACCAATGAAGTATTGTTTGTGACTCATAGACGAGACATGACAATAAATATCTATTCAACGTCATTCTTTGTTTATGCAAAAACCGAAAAGGAGTCATTGTACTAATTATGAACAAGTTTTACTATGGGACCAATCTTGAAATCGCGAAAAAAAATTAAATGTATGGAACAGCTGATTGTTTTTCGCGATTTAAGGGATAGTCCTTATAGTACAAGTTGTTGATAATGAACAAATACAAAAAAACATTTATATTATAGTTTATTTGCACGTGTGATAGTCGATTGGGAACAGTTCCTCCCACACTGTGAACCGCTCTTCAAACAAGTTCTGGTGAACAGCGAACGGGCTGTCGACGCGCAGGTACTTCCTCTCATCAGGCTTGAACGTCGGCCAGCTCAGGCCGGACAGCTCCGGGGTGTCGCCCTTAGGGTTGGGGTCACTGGGGGTGGAGAACAACTTTAAGTAACTAGTCATAAGTGAAAACAATAGAGTTGATCAGAAAAGGTGACTAGCCAGTAGGTGAAATTGTAAAAACGATGGAGCTGATCAGAAAAGGTGACTAGTCAGCATGTGAAATTGTAAAACAATGGAGTTGATCAGAAATGATGACTAACTAGTAGGTGAAATTGTAAAAACAATGGAGTTCATCAGAAATGGTGACTAACTAGTAGGTGAAATTGTAAAAACAATGGAGTTCATCAGAAATGGTGACTAGCCAATAGGTGAAATTGTAAAACCAGTGAATGGGGAGTTGACTAGAATTAGACTGACCAGACAGAAATTAGACTCATTACAAATTAGACCTTGACCAGATTTCTTCTTGTTATTAAATATATGTATATATAAGATTCTCATAAACAACTAACACAGGCAGGATTTCTTCTTGTTCTAAAAAGGGTAAGTAAAGTGCATCCGATAATCTTACCCGTATCTCGCGAAGTTGTACCAGATGGCGCTCATCTTGTCCACCATCTGCGAGTCCTGGCTGTCCGAGAGGGGGATGGGGGGGAAGGTGACTCTCACGTTGAACAGGTAGATCAGGTCGTCGAGGTGGGCCACCGCTGTGGGGGGGTAGACAAGATCGAATAGGATTAATGAATAAGTTTTATGTTGAAAAACATTTTTCAAAACAAGCTAATGACTCCTTCCCAGCTCCAGTATGAACGAGCTCAAACACGACGGAGTTATGTTATGAAGTTGAGTTCTTATAGCCACCTTCTGGCTCCATCATGAGACCACCTCCATTAGCATATTATTGAATTGTCATCTAAGTCATAATTATGCATTCCAAAGGACGTTGGTAGTTTTGGGCTTGATATGGTACAGTAATAAAAGCTTAACCAAAAATAAAAATATATTTTAATTGTTCTTTGCTTAATTTATCTTAGAGATTAAGAATTGAAATCAAAAATCGAAATAAATAAGAAATAAAATGATTATGCCGTTGACATTTTGAAAAAATCAATAAAACAAAAACGGGTGCATGCTGGCTAGGGTCCGTGGCTTAGGCCCCCAGTGGTCGAGGCACCTGTGGCCGAAGCCCCCGATTCGATAAATGTAATTAAAATCAATTTTTGATCAAATGTACAGTCAGTCACAAAAATGTTTTACAAAAATAATAAATTTATATTGATTGTAAGTATTATACAGGATAAATATAAAACCAGTGCGGATATTTTAGGAGGTGAAAGTACTCATGAATATGATCAACTTTTATTATGGGACGTACAATAAAATATGAAAAAAAAAATCAGCTGTTCCATACATTTTGTTCGTGTTGTAGTGCATTTTTGTAGGGAACAGCAGATTTTTTTTTTCATATTTTATTGTACGTCCCATAATAAAAGTTGATCATATTCATGAGTACTTTCACCTCCTAAAATATCCGCACTGCTTTGATTTTACCCTGTATATAATATTAAATCATAATTTTATTAAATTTATAACAGAAATGCTAATTATTAAGTATTAGATGTACCTACCTATGTTTTGAAAAATGATGCTTCCACAGAATATCATGTCGACAACAACTAAAACCTTTGAATTGAGAACTCATTAATCGGGCTGTACTTCATTGGATCATTCACACCATACTTAACCTCACTGTCACAAGTACGAAGATTTCTCTTTAACCCAATTACGTACAAAAACAAATAAAAAATCTTGGAATACCCGATCACACCAAACTAATTTAATATCTGTACCGACATACACAATCTGAAGCCCAGCGTTCTATGGGCGTCTGCCGTGTCCTTTCCGCACAATCGGTGGGGGGGGGGGGGGGGAAGTGGTCTCAAATTCAGTTGTATGATTTGGCCACCCACTAACAGAGCAAGTTAAATAAAAGCTTGTAATAAATAATAATGATGTTGAGACTGCAGTGATTATCAAAGATTTTGATCGCGTATAGCAATCTCATAAATACCGCTAATCTTTAGGTAGATGGACAGGAAAAACATGATAATCGATCATTTAGCTCCTTTCAAAAACTTCCAAGTGAAAGATATCTCTGAGTTAGTTTCGGTGTTTTTTCAGAGTCACGAAAAGCCGTAGTTTAGTAACTCTAGATGAAATTGTTTTTGGCAGACATCAAATGACGTTTCAAGTGTGTCTTACATAAACAAGGGTTGTAATTCTTACCGATTGGTTTCTTGGTGTTGGGGTCGACGTAGTGGCTGCTGTTGCCGATGTAACCGAACTCGTAGTAGTACACCGGCTTGGAGGAGTGGCGAGCCATCAGGTTCACCAGTCTGGAGACAGAAACACGGGGGTCAGACTTAGGCATTTACCTGATTATTTGCGTTGTGAGGCTGATACTACGTGATGATGTGATTTAATGCATCAGAATAGTGTGAACGCCTTCATAAATATATGAAACCGATAGGTTTCTAATGTACAACTGATGTGTCAAGACACGACACGTAAGTATAGCATGAATCAAGCGTTACAATTAGCAAAATGCCCCTGGCAATTTCTATTTCCTATGGTTTTTTCTTTTCATAAACATAATAATCTATTCCATAATATTTTTTCCTAGAGGAAAACCCTGTCGCTCATCATCATCTCTTTTCCTTCGTAACCCTCCCCACACCTCAAGTCCATCCACCTCAGTTCTCACCTGTGTACTCCGAACCCGATGATAGCATCAGCGTACAGTTTCCCGAACCCGTCCGAGGTTGTCGTGTCGTTAGTGAAGTCCTTGTCTCCCAAGTACGCGTGCTGCAGCCGGTCGGCGGCGGCGGCGGGCGCGGCGGCGCCCGACAGGTACAGCGCCACCGTGGCGCGGCCGGGCCAGTCGGCGCGCCACGTGTCGAACACGGTGGAGTTGCGTAGGACATCTGAAATAGGTTGGTTATTCAAAATAGGAGCATAAAGACTCCGTGAACCAGCTAAAATTCAATATCGCACATTTTGACGTCAGCAGTTGTATGTATTGTAATATACAGGGTGGCAGGTTAGACAGTGGAAATATTAAAAGGGGTCATTGTATTGTGCGAAAAATAAATCTGCTGTTCTATACATTTTGTTGAGTTATGTGAACATTAATGTATGGAACGACTGTTTTTTTTTTTTCGCGAATTCAGGGTTGGTCCCATAGTAAAAGTTGTTCATAATGATGAGTAGGTACAATGACCTCTTTAAATATGTCCACTGTCTAATCTGCCACCCTGTATAACAGTTTAGAGATCGTCTTATTTAAGGGAGGTCGCCTACGGTGATTTTTTGCGGTTCAGCGGTTCAGTAGCGCGTTTCGTTAAAGCTAGCGCGTCTGCATCACTACTTTTGGCTGTTTGTCGCATAAATTGCGATCCGCGCCTGCATCGATGCGAACGCGTAACTATATTGATTTAGCAACAGCGCACGACGGTATCGATGCTGCATCGCCTCTGTAGCCATACTGTATCGATAGGCGATGCAAAATCGTAGTTACGTGGGCGAAGATATACAGCGACTCACCGAGAGCCTTCCAGAAGAACTCGTCTTGCGTCTGGCTGACGATGTAAGGCACGGGCTGCAGCTCCCCCCCGCATATCGCGTCGAGCGGTTGCCGAGGCAAGAACATCTCCTGCCCGAAGTCCTGCTCCTGCACTGGCACCCACAGCAGGATAGGGTCGTAGCCGAAGTCCTGAACACATACATCTCGTAAATTATAAGTTGGAGGCCCCCAGCGTCGGACTGGCCATACAAACATAGAAAGGCAGTCGAAATCGAAATGGTGTTTGCCAGCTGGGCCCCGGCCTATGCGGGCCTCCCACGGGCCTGGTTTACGGGGCTTGCCGCAAGCCAGGCGGTAGGCAGGATGGTGGGCCCGCGCAGGCTAGGTCCCAGCCTCAGATCATAGAAACAAGGAGATATATGCCATCATAGCAAATTAGTACGGGAACAACTGATGCCACTTTTAGTACATTTTTCGACATAATTACGCGCATAATTAAGTGCTCCTTCTGAATAAAAAGATCTCCCACGCATTGAACATTCCGCACATCCTCAATCTAACACTGTTAATCGTCACTTAACACTAGTACTAAACTAAAACACTGTATTTATACTATCGATCGTGTTCGGTTCGTTGCCAGCGCGTAAGTTTTTAATATGAGCAATTTGCTCAAAATCAGGCATCAAGCTCGATAGCGCCTTGGCACATCTCCTTGTTTCTATGATCTGAGGTCCCAGCTCTTGCGACCTAAATGTAAACTCGATCAGATATTTCGTGAGAGAAATGAAATAGAATATGGAAAAATTCAGAAATAGTTGAACCTGAGCAGGCCATCCCTGTTCCCTGATACTAGTTTAGAAACTGAACGGCGATAACTTTTGATCGAATCAACTTATTTAGACGTGTATTTGCCAATAGTATCCCAACTACCACTCTCCAGTCTCGAACCCTGGGCTTGTGGGGAGCCACCCGGGCCCTTCCTAGTCCCTAGTCCGACCCTGGAGGCTCCTATTTATGACGCTTATTTTATAAATACTTATATTAGCCGTGCTTTTCCTTTCAAACTTACTCAATATTATTTTTCTCGACCTTGAATTTGAACCTAGGAACTCACAAGCAGCCTTAAGAGTGCGCATACAAGTTAAATAAAAGCTTGTAACTTACAAACATCTGGTTCAAAGAGTCGCCCAGCTCCTTAGAGGTCTTCGTCTTGAGGCAATCAATAATGGCCTTGGAGGTGTCGGTGGGGCAGTGCAGCAGTTCCGCCTGCCGCGCCGCCAGGTGACGCTGGTGGCGCGGGATCACCACCTCGGACACCGCCGAGCCGCTCATTGAGATCGCGCGGTGAAACAAGCCTGCAATACATAATGATCAGATGTAGTAACTTAGTAAGTCGTACTCGCACTTGTCACGGATGGATCATGTTTCAAGCTGTTAGGCTACAGATTTACGACACGAATTTCGTAATGTAATTCCCGCTTTATCGATGGACCAAAAATGGTTATTTTACCAGTTTTACCCACCTTTGGACATAGGCGAGATCATATGCAGCGAGACGCTGAAGGAGCCGGCGCTGCACCCGGCCAGCGTCACCAGGCCGGGGTCTCCGCCGAACGCGGCGATGTTGCGCTGCACCCAGCGGAGCGCGGCCACCTGGTCCTTGAAGCCGTTGTTACCTGGAGCGTACTTGTCGCCGGTGCTCAGGAAACCTGGTGGGAAACTGGGAAGGTGAGTCTTCATGATTAAATTCACGTGCGTCTATACCAGGGTTTCATAGCCTTATGGTAGTCGTGGACCACTTTCCGAATTTAAAGTCAGCAAAATTACGCTACAGAAAATGCTCTTAGTTAGTGTGCGTTTAGAGCATGTGCTCTTGCGGTTCCAGAGATATAGAAAATCTTAAGTGCTGACAGATTTTAGTATAGAATAGTGTTTCAGTATTTTGATTTCTAACCCTTCCCCTGATCCCAAATATAAGTAGGGTGACTGGTAATTAGTGACCGATATGTATACACATGGTTGTACTCACGTTGTACTCATGATAACAAACAACTTTCTCAAAGAATCATTTTTCTCAAGTGCATGACCTCAACCACCCCAATAGAATAAAATAAGAACAAGAATTAAATTACACCATTTGTAATTTAATCTAGTTAAAAAGAAACCTCTTTTTACATAAAAACTAGGTATCTATTGCACTTTTATCATGCACTAGCTTTTGCCCGCGGCTTCGCCCGCGTGGACGTCGGAAATTATCCCATGGGAACGTACCTCAGGAGTAAACTTTAACTACCATTATATCACTCTCCGGTTCATAACAGTACCTACAACAACATGACAGTACAAACAGACACTTCAATTTTATTTATTTGTATAGAAGATTATCAATCTTATTACCCCCGCAGAAGAGCTGTTTTACCCCCGAGGGGGTGAATAGTTTTTTATTTTTCCATTTTGAGTGACATAAACACACGCGATTACAGCAATACCGCAAATTCATCACCACTAACCGATCCCGCGTCGAGCGCGGCAACCGTTACACAAAAATAATCCTTATAGCATGATTTAGTATTCACGCGCGACGGCTTATTAGCGTATTTCATGTATAAGTTTAGTGTTTCTATACCGATTTCTATGATTCTTTTTTTATTGAATAGGTAATAATGTTAACTTTTTTTAATTAGGGATGAGTGAGAGTATTATAAACGTAAGAGTAAACAAATACAATCAGAAAGCTCCGAACTGCTAAGCTATCAGGAGTTACACGTGTTATTGTGAGTCAACCATAAAATATAGACATATGCTGTTGGGGGATATTTTTTAGATAATTTTATGTAGAACATTTCCGTCATACATGATTTCTATGTAGCTTTAACCATTAAGGCTGCACACGCGACGGAAGCTTAAAAAATGGAGTAACTTCCCCCGTTTTCCCAACATTTACCTTTACTGCTCTGCTCCTATTGATTGTAGCGTGATAAAAAGTATACTATAACCTGCCCAGGAGTATGAAGAATAATTGTACCAAGTTTCGTTAAAATCCGTCGAGTAGTTTTTGTTTCTATAAGGAACATACAGACAGACAGACAGACAGACAGACAGACAAAAATTTTACTGATTGCATTTTTGGCATCAGTATCGATCACTAATCACCCTCTGATAGTTATTTTGAAAATATATTTCATGTACAGAATTGACCTCTCTACAGATTTATTATAAGTATAGATTATCCTTCTTTCATTTAAAAACTGTAGGTATCTACTGGTGCGGCCCGGCGACGTCGCTGCGGTCCGATACCGAGTAGAACCCGCCCGCGTGCATGAAGCATGAACACATTACTGCTATCGACACTTACCGAGCGATCCCAGCCTGTAGTTGATAGTGATGAGCACGATGTCCCTGTCGAGCAGGTGGTGCGGCCCGGCAAGGTCGCTGCGGCCCGACTCCGAATAGAACCCGCCCGGGTGCACGAACACCACCACTGGCAGCGGCTTGCTACTGCTCCACACAACAGATCAGATGAGAAAACAATTTATAGGACAACTGGGCCTTTGTCTGGGACTCCGTCCGCGAGGACTAAAATGAATTTACCATTTTAAATTACCTCCTTAGTTTAGGGTGGCTAGTACTAGAAGAAGTGAAGCTGTATCTCTGGTTTATGACACAGGAATTTAGAGCACTAGGGGACACCTAAGTGTAATGTCATGCCCATATGCCATGCCATAAATAGTCCATAGTTGTCGCCTTCTGGTTGGGGACTTGTGTTTTTTGCGCTATAACTCTTTTTAATATTAAGATATTACACTTAGGTAGGTGTCTTCTAGTGTTAGTGAAAACGGGCATTAGATTTTAAGTTGGACCCTTTTTTTTTTTTTGAGGATGGGAAATCATCAAATGACCCCTCCCGCTCTGGGCGGAGCGGAAGGGAGTGTCAGACTCTTACTGACTAAAACCCACCCATGTTCCTTCCTTAGCCCTTTTGTCCGGGTCAGCGGTATCCCTTCCGGACAATCCCGCTTTCCCGGCAGGCTTGGGCCCTAATGGGCCCCCTCTCTGATGCTGACATCTGTTTGAGGCGCGCGTGGAACACGTACGCGCCGTTCGGCACGGGCCTGGTCCTGATCGGACGGTGAGCTACCCATTACTCACCGCCCGCAGGCCCGCGCCTACGGTGGCCGGGAGTCGTCACGCGGCTCCCGACGCCCGGAGCGTCTACCGCGGCGGCTTGGACGGGAGAATCTCTCCCTCTCCCGTCCCGCCGCCTCCTTCACTAGCATGACTGCTTCGCAGAAGGAGGCGGCTGCCTCCCACTCCCCCTCGCCCCGGACCATGGCTTGAACCAGGGCCGGGCGCGAGAGGTCGCCGCCGCTGCCGATCGCCTCTACGAGGACACGGCGGTGCTTCGCCCATGCAGGGCAGGCCCCCACCGTGTGCTCCACCGTGTCCTCGGGGCGATCAACGCAGTGATGACACCCGGGTGTTTCCTCCCGCCCGATGATGTGCAGGTACCTCCCGAAACTTCCGTGTCCGGTGAGGACCTGCGTCAGGCGGTAGGTGAGGACGCCGTGACGTCTCCCTAGCCACTCCTCAAAGAGGGGTCTTACCGCCGCTATTGCGGCGTGCCCTAAGTTAGACCCTAAGTTACCAAACTGTGGAAACCACATCAATATTCGTTTAGTACCTTTTGCCTGTTGCGCGCAAAAACACAAATAAGTACATTTTTTTAGGCAAGGCAAACAGTCGGAATATCTTCAATGGGCAAAGATATAGATATCGTCCTACATAGCGCCAATGAATCACACGCAAACGAAAGCTTGTCAAATAATACGCAAGTAATAAGAGGTACTTACATTTCCCCATCAGGTCTGTAAACGTTGAGTCGGAGGCAGTCCTCATGCACCGGATAGTCCTCAAAGACAGGTTGAGGACAAGCGGGTCCTTCTTGCGTGGCGTCCACCTCCTCCGTGTAGTTCACGATCAACTGCGGCGGCTGGAGGGTTGTTAGTAATTTAGTTATTTATTTATTTACTAGCTTTATCCGCCACGGCTTCGCACGGAAAAATCCCATAGAAAAATAACTTTTATATTTTACCGTGTTTTCCAATTTTCCTGACAAATTTTCCATTTTTTTTTCATGCTTACCTTGTCCTAATAATTACGAACACAACAAAAAAACCGGTCAAGTGCGAGTCGTACTCGTGCACCGAGGATTCATTCTTGAACGTACTTAAAGAATTTAAAAAACGAAATCCCGCCCGCGTCAGTTGTTTTTGAAATCTCTTAAATTTTTAATATTAATTTTCGATAATTTCCTTCCCATTCTAGTTATTATTTCCCAGTGCTATTTACCTGGAACCGCAGCTCTCCCACGGGCGGCTGCGCGTACCGGATGCCCCTGAATGCCTGGAAGCGCCTCTCCCGGCGCGTCAGCATCCAGGAGCCACGGAACTGCCCCGACACGCTGCGCACCACCGGCTCCGGTGGAGAGCTGGTCACATCTAAACAGAAACAATTTGTTTTTATGGTGGAGATAAAATAATCTCTCGATGTTCTCTGATAATAACTTAAACTATGATGTGATATATTTTTGGCAGTGCGTAAAAATCCAAAATTGTCAAAAATTAACGAAGATTAAATTTTAATCATATACATACTTTAATGTTAAGAAAATGCCTCTCAATAAAAATAAATTGTTATGCAGGCCTACTTTAGAGGTCTGTAGCTATTAAACGTAAATATTTTTAGAATTTTAAATACCTACTCAGTAAGTAGGTACCTATTCAAAATTGTAAAAATATTTATTTAGGGACCAATTTTAAAATTTTTGTAAGTACATAGTAGGTAATTACGAAAATTTCAAAATTGGTCCCAAAATAAATATTTATATATACCAGGGGTGGACAACTTGATTCGACCCAAGATCTGTTGACTAGCTTCGATCTACCAATTACGATTATAATAATCAATACCAAAAAAAAGTTTATAAAAAACTTTTTTTTGCCTTGCCACGAACGACTGTATTAACAGCTGTGATCGACCGGTCAATAGTGAATAATCGCGATCGTTCGGTAACGACAATCGACGAAACACTGAAGCATAATACCTTTTCCATGTTCATGATCGTCGGCGCCTGCGCACGCGAGCACAGCACATAATAACACCGCACATAACATCATCCTAGCTTAGAAAACGCGGCACTGAGCCGCCAAGGACTAAACACTGCTTATATAGAAGCTGTGGTAATTACTTTTTTAATGATTTTTTCCAGAGAGGTAGGTATAGGTCAACCCTCAGATCATATAAACAAGGAGATATGCCATCATAGCAAATTAGTACGGGAACAACTGATGCCACTTTTAGTACATTTTTCGACACAATTACGCGCATAATTAAGCGCTCCTTGTGAATAAAAAGATCTCCCGCGCACCCTCAATCTAACACTGTTAATCGTCACTCAACACTAGTACTAAACTAAAACACTGTATTTATACCATCGATCGTGTCCGGTTCGTCGCCAGCGCGTACGTTTATAATATGAGCAATTTGCTCAAAATCAGTCATCAAGCTCGATAGCGCCTTGGCACATCTCCCTTGTTTCTATGATCTGAGGGTCAACCAGAATCTGATGACAAAAGTAGAGATTAAAATTTGTTGCTACCAGCACTGGGGTGAATGGATGAAAGAGTTTTAGCTTGCACTAGCAATTTTCAGAATTTTACACAACTCGTACTTCGTTTGAAAAGTGCCTAGTATGCATCGCCGCATATGTCGCGCTAAAATCATTATTTATTTTATTTTTTTATGAAATGAGATTCTGGTTTACCTATCTGCTTAGTACCGTCATGCCTATTTGTATCTAACATCGCTGTGTTTTGATTTGTAGGAGAATGTAATACAAAATTCGTACGTTATAAATAACTAGCTTCCGCCCGCGGCTTCGCCCGCGTTTTTGGGATAAAAAGTATGAACTATATTACTGTAAAGTTTCATCAAAATCCGTTCATTAGTTTTTGCGTGAAAGAGTAACAAACATCCATACATCCATCCATACATCTATCCATCTATCCATACATCTTTACATCCTCACAAACTTTCAAGTTTATAATATTAGTAGGATTTTTATAATAAACAAAGTGAAAATTAAGAACACAAAAATACCCTATTATGCTGTCCCACTAATAATATAAATGCAAAAATTTGTGCGTGTGTTTATGCTTGTTACTTCTTCACGCTGAAACGGCTGAACGGATCTGGATGAAAGGCACTGAGATAGGCAATAGTCTGGAATAGAACACAGGCTACTTTTTATCCCGAAAAACGCGGGCGAAGCGGCGAGCGGAAGCTAGTTCTTTATATGACAAAAAAAAGATCGTAACTTACGTTGAACGACCAACTTGAACAGATAATTATTTTATCATTGCTGTTTGCCCTTCATTTTCCTCGTTATATTATTGTGATAAACAAAGTTTTTTAATAATGACTACTAACACGTATTCACGGTACGAAAAATTCAAAAATTGAATGTTATTAAATAATAATAATATGAGAGATTTCAAAAATCGAATGACGCGGGCGGTACTTGAACCCGCGACCTCTACCATGCCGTGGCATCACTCTTCCAACTGAGTTACCGCGTCTTACCCACGCCGCCCGGAGGCCGCACTCTACGGTGGCTGGAGAACTTTGCCGCCATACGCCGGTGCGTCTGCTGCGGGTGGGAAGAGAAGATAACGCCGCGTCTTATACCTACGACACCAAAACATTTAGGCTGCGCGTTCAAAAATGTGACTTATTTGAACGGAATTAAGTTTAATTTATATTGCATTGTAAAGATGTGTTCTGCAAACCGGCAACAAGGTAGTAAAATGTATATATATATATATAGTAAAATGTATATATATATATATATATATAGCTATAACATTTCTATTGACCTACGGCCGCGACGAGGTCACAGCGTCCCTCGTTTAACCTTTCACCGGTACAAGTACCTACCTACTAACAGGTTTACAAAAAGACAGGCCAAGTGCGAGTCGTACTCGCGCATCGAGGGTTCCGTATCATTTTTGGACGTATAAAGTGAAAAAATCCGGACCGCATAACTAAGTTTGTTTGTGAAGGAATTTTGATGATTTTGAAAAAACTGTACTAGTTAGGAACATCGTTTTATTTTTGGTGCCATATTTGGGTCAATTTCCATCAACTCTAATTATTTCAGATTTTTCGCCCCGCAAACTTCGGAGATAAGGAGGGGGGAATGGTATTTTTTTGGATATTTTTCATCATATGTCGAAAACTGTGAGATATAAAATAAAATAAAAATATATTTTGAAATGTGCAGATCAAGCCCTTTCATATGATATGTCACTTGACCTAGTAACCCCACTTTGAAATTTCGGGCCCCCCCTTCGGCCCCTTTTGCAAAAAAAATAAAAATATTTTTGGATGTTTTTCATTGGCAATAAAGTTGAACAATTATTTTTTATAACTGTTCCAAATTTCAAGTCAATAGCATAAGTAGTTGCTGAAATAAGCAGGTGTGACAGACAGACAGACTAAGTCGCACCATAAGGGTGCCTTTTTTACCATTTTGGTACGGAACCCTAAAAACGATGAGAAAAACTACTGTCGGAGTATTCTCGGGCACGTACAATTTAGATATAATTAGCCTTCACACATGTATGGGCATTGTAGTTTTTAAACTTTCGCGAATTGTACACATGTTTCCCATAAAGTCCCGATATAATTGAAAACATATGTATGGGCATTGTTACGGTCAGCATCAGCAGTGGGATCAATCCTAATACAACAAAGCTGAAGAGTTCCTTTGTTTGTTTAAAGCTGATATATATATGATAGCCAAATGTATGTGGAACAGTATAGGCTATTTAACATCATGGTGTGACCCTAAGGGGCCGAGCAAAATTAAAAAAATATTCTGAAAGAACGCAAAGCGAAAACGAAGCAGCCCGGGCGGGTAATAATCCGATTTATTTTAATTTAAACGGCAGATGAAACCGCGTGACACAGCTAATTTAATGATAAAATAATAAATAATGACCCGCAATTATTATTATACGTCAAGCTTGAAGGTTGAAGTGTTAAAGGGCAATGCGCGGGTTTGTCTAAAAAAAATCCGCAACAATAATAATTTAAACATGTCAAAATCATTACAGTAGGTTAGGTTATTAAATATTAAGACATTCTCTAAAATCGAATGTCGCGAACGGAATTTGTACCCGCGACCTGTGGCGAACACAGAGCATTGGCGCGGTTCGCCACAGGTCGCGGGTTCAAATCCCGTTCGCGACATTTTATTTTTGAGAATGTCTTAATATTTAATAACTTAAGAGAAGCATATCGCGAACACAAATCAGCTGTTCCATAATTTTGTGTTCACATAAATCGACAAAATGTTTGGAACAGCTGTTTTTTTTTTGAGATTTCAGGGTTGGTCCCATAGTAAAAGTTGTTCAGAACGATGAGTTCAATGACCCCTTTTCAGCTTTCGTTGTATTGAACAACTTTGTCATTTTAGTGTGGGTCATGCGCGTATCTTAAATAATATCTGATTCTTTCTAATATCTAATTCTTTCTGTCTCTTTAGATACAGGTTACCTTAGTTTACGAGACAGGGTTTATTATTTACTGTATTCAGATTTTTACACTTTATCTCTGACGCTTTCACCATTGTGCTGTAATAGATATAAACCTAATACTAAAGTAAGCTGAACTAACCAAATCCATTGTATCTAAGGCCATGTTGTTTCAACTACGTATCTGTAACCGTCAAATATGGCGGCTTGTACGACAATTTCATACTGACTTAACGATTACGTACTGACTTACGAAAACAGATGGTTTGAAGCAACCCGCCCTAAGTCTGTAAGTCTGTAACTTTCTGGTTTATCTAATAGGATACTCCGATACTGTAATTGTACCGGTAGATATTTCGTAAGGAGGAACTATTTATAAAATCTTGGTCCTTTTAATCGCATCACGGAAGTAAACACACTAGACCGATCTTACATTTAATCAAGCAATTAAATGCGATAGTTTTATCACAATCAATAACTTTGTTTTTTTTTTGTCACGACATCCATTGTTTACGTTTTTATGATTCAATCCTCAAAATTAGTCGCTAATTAGTGACGGATTAACTCGTTGAGGGCATACTATCCGGATATCCGGATATCCGAATTATCCGGATATCCGCCAAATAAAATATCCGGATATCAATTGCATTACTATTCGGATAATACGAATAAAATGGATAATTTTTGGTTTATTATTTTTACGTATTTGAACGTATAATAATATATTTTGCACTATTATTGGAGTATTTTTGGTAATTGGCAACATTGAACTGAATACCACCGCCATGTTGTAGACGCTTTGTCCGCCATTTAGTGGCGCGCGGCTCTTCTAAGTGAAACTTGTACTGACGTGTTCGTTTATGTTGTGTCGTTGCTCGTTGTGTGTGGACTTGTGGTCTTAAAGCCGCGTTGACACGATCCGAGTATGCTCGGACCGAGTGGACTCGGATCCCTACTCGGACGTAACTCGTATTGTGGCAACCCGTAATCTGCGCTCGGATGATAGGTTGCCACAATACGAGTTACGTCCGAGTAGGGATCCGAGTCCACTCGGTCCGAGCATAGGTACTCGGACCGAGTGGACTCGGATGGCAACCCATAATCCGAGCGCACTTGGACGACGGCGTCCGATCTAAGTAGACTCGGATCGCGCTCTTCTTCTCCGAGCTAACTCGGAACGAGTAGGGAAACAAAATGGCGTATAATAACAAGAAACAAGCGTCTCGTGCGAAAAAAAAGTGGTCAGAGCGTTACACAACTAGATTTGTAGAACTCTACGAAGCAGAACAGGTTCTCTGGAACGTTGGGTTATAGAAATACAAAATTAAAGCCAGATGCCTTATCCTATTGCCATCTTAGCTCTTCGATTAACAAGTCTGCAAAAATTCCGATACTATTTCGCACAAAATCCGTCATTTTTCGATGTTAACTGTGAAAAATAACTGTAATAATGAAGAAAATGATCCGAGTCAACTATGATAATGTCAACAGCTATCCTAGTACACTCGGATGAAGCTTACTCCTACGAGTCCACTCGGTCCGAGCATACTCGGACCGTGTCAACGCGGCTTTACAGTTTGCTGATGTAAGTATATGGGCAAAATTAGCATTTAGGCAAAAATTTTAAGTAGATACGTACCACGTCTCTTTCAAAATCCAGCACATATCTCTTTCAAATTCCTGACTATTGTGTTAATGTGTAATGTTCAGAAGTTATTACTATAAAATGAATCCTTAGTTATTTGCTAATAATACCTACTGAAGATTGAAACCATAATTATGGTTCAAATAAATATTATAAATAACATGCGCTGTGACTGTGTGTGAATGTGTGATGTTTCTGACTGTTCATTTTTGAACTGACGAAAAAATCATAAAACAGAAAAAAGCAACTGTTGATCAAATTTTATTTTTTTCATTCCTATCCAGATTATCCGTATTATCCGGATTTATCCGGATAACGTTATTCAAGTATCCAAATTATCCGAATACTAAAATGAGCGGATAATTGCATGCCCTATGTGTGTCAGTCTGTATCACTAGTTTGTTGTTATTCTACTCGTCTCCTCAGTAATTTGTGTCATGAATGGCTTTTGTTTATATCCTATAATACTTATCACAAAAAAGTAAAAGATAAAGTTAATTGGACTAGGTAAATGTAGGTACTTTCTTATACAGGGTGGCGATTAGGTTTCACATTATATGAAACCATGTATCCTAAATGGCGTTCTTAGTACATACACAATAAAAAAAATTGCCGGTTGCCGCTTTTACAATTCAGTAAATGTACCAACTTGTATTAACAGTTGTACTATTACTGGTACATTTACTGACTTGTAAAAGCGGCAACCGGCAATTTTTTTTATTGTGTATGTACTACGAACGCCATTTAGGATACATGGTTTCATTTAATGTGATAACCTAATCGGCACCCTGTATAACACGTGCAGCATTAACGGCCGTAGTATTGACTAAAAATTACATAGACAACATCGAAATAAACAAAACATATAGGTATCTTGTCATAATGTCACAGCGATACTCCGGGAGCTCCGGACAGTCTCGTCAGTGCCTAAACTAATTATAATAGCAACCAATCACATTCTCGTCAAATGTTGCTTTAGAAAGCTAAGAGAGAGATTTAGGCAATCAGGCAATGGATGGCAATATTGCACTGTTGAAACTTTGGAGCTGTTTTTCGGACCACAACCACCTCCCATTGAGTGATCTACAACGCAAGTGCTCGCGTCGGCGAGCACACACCCGAACTGTATAGAGCTGTTGTTGAGGAGTTAACGTGAATTCAAGTATGACAAGGAATGTTTGAAATTGTTTAGTTTGTTATTAATTATACCCTCAATTAATAGAAACAAGGGAGATGTGCCAAGGCGCTATTGAGATTGACGCTTTGTCATGATCAATGTGATCATGTTGCTGATGGACCGAACACGATCGATGATTTTAAACAGTGTCTTAGTTGGGTGTGAGTGACGAGGGAAGATTGTGACGAATAAAAGTGTTAGATTGAGGGTATGCGGTATTTTTAATGCGTGGGAGATCTCTACATTTACAAAGGAGCGTTTGTAGTTGTGACGCACACTGCTTTGAGAGTTTCGACAGCGGTTCCCGTACTAGTTTGTTATGACAACATATCTCCTTGTTTCTATGATCTGAAATTACACCCGTGTTGACCATCATCAAGGCTTCTGAGGCTTTCTTTAAGTCTTTAATTCCATCAAAAGTACCAAAACTTTCGTTAACCTAAGGAAGCTGCTACTACTAACTGACCTATATGTAGGTACCGTACCTACCTATTTTCTATATACGTACCTAAGAGAGCTTTTCGATCTCTTTTATTTCTGAACATTTGGTTTTCAAGAATGGAGGTAGGTACCTATTGGTTGTATCAGCTCTATGTGATATCCTCTCTCCAAGCAGTTTCAATGTCCCGTTCTCTGGCATGTCCCGCTAGAAGCAGCAGTCAGCAGCGCCAGTGAACACTTCCGAACGCGCCGGCCGAACGCGACCGCGCCTACCCCACAAAAAAAAACATTTTAAAAAGTTACGCCGACCGCTCACGCAGCGCGCCAATTGGAAAGTTGATAAAAAATATTTTTATTTTAAATTTATTTTCTTTTGTTTTTGGTTTGACTTTACGTAAGTTTTACAAGTTTAGGTGAACTGTGCTACTTTCTTAGAGTGTTGTGATTTATTATTTCTACGGTTTCTGCGTACAGAATGGCGCGACATACGCTTATATTTTTGGTAAGTTAAATCTGTTTTTCATTTTATTTTAATTTGAGCCTAGACCAATCAAAGTGTAAGCTTGAATATTTTAAATATTACACCACTTTAGATATAAAGAAAATATTATAAGTATATATATTGATGTCCAAGCTTGACTCGAATGTTCCAAGTTTAAATTCCCTTTAATAAAAACTCAAAAGAAAGTTATTCAGAACGTATTTCAATAACAAATAAATTCTGCGAAAGAAACTCAATTGAAATGAAAAATAGTCACATAAATAAATGCAGACATAGCTATATGTGTTGCAGACGTAGAAAGCGACCGCTAAACAGATACGATTGGAGAGAAATTGTGCGATTACAAAAGAAGCAACGCAAGTAAAATTGTTCTACATCGAGCGAGTGATTGCTGAAAATTGTCGGCACGCTCCGGCAGTGCCGTAAATAGGGCGGTAACAGCGGTGCCCAGGCACAGGGTGATACCCTGGAGGGACACAGAAATGACCACGGACCAAGAAGGGCTATAGAACATGATATAGAAGGGTTATAGAAGTTCGCAACGGGCGCATAAAAGGCTAGTTACGGGCGATACGGCACTTCGCTCTGCACGCTTAGCATGACCACGACAGAAATGGATTTTGTCTACAGAAGAATAGACAAAGTGATAGTTTGTAGAAAGATCTCCATCGTTTTATGCATACATGAAGAGAAGAAATATTTCTATTCTTCATCAGTAGACAACTCAGATAAGCCAAGCACGGGTCGCCGCGTGTTCGGGCAGAAGAGATAACGAGTTGGATAGAAAGAACTTTGTCTATTCTTTGGTAGAATAGAGATAGAATTGGTCATGCTAAGCGTGCTGGTGATAACATTTCCTTATGCCAGAGACTGTAGTACCAAATTAGAATCTTTCACGGATCTAACATTCAATACCAATATGATAAAGCTGAAGAGTTTGTTTGTTTGTTTGAACGCGCTTATCTCAGTCGAATTCGAAAAAATCGTTTTGTTTATGATAGCCAAATTCATGAGGAATAGTACAGGTTATTTAACATCACGCTACGACCCTTAGGAGCCGAGCAACCGGGGTGAAACCGCGGGGAACAGCGGTTTACATAAATTCTAATTGCTTTCAATGGGCCTTGTCGTAACGGTTAACGTAACTCTCAATAGTACATTACTATCTACGAAACTAATCGATTTATTGAAATTGGAATCAGTTATTGATGCTGTAACTTCGAATACCGAAGATTTTGTAATACTTTCAACAGTATTACATGAAATTAAAGCTGATTCTTTATGTTTTGTTTAACTATTGCCGTATTATGTTACAATAATAGTTGACCTCCTCTAATAATAGTTAAGATGGTGCAGAGAATAGGCGCCCATGCCGAGTATACCAATCTAGTTTCGACCTAAATATCATAATTATTCCAACAGCCTTTGTCTCAACCACTGCGGCCAGACCAACGGTAAATAACATAAACGTATGTAAATCAGCTGACTTGTTTTCGAGGACGTTACCGCCATATAAACAAAAACTTTCTCTCTCCAACTGGTGCAGGTCGCTCGTAAACGCATCTTTGTGTTCACTTCCACTTTTTTTAAATCTGAGACACTCAAAAAGAGGTTAAGGATTTTTTCCGCACCTTATGTGTTGTATCAGATACTTTACGAGAAATATCTAGAACTTATAAAACTAAAGATTTGTTACAACTAGGTACATAAAAATGTATGTTGCTACAAGGAGAGGCAATGGGCTGGCCACATCAGCCGTAGAAATGACCTATGAGGTAGACGTATTCTTGAGTGGAGACTGTGAATCAGCAAACGTAGGGTAGGACGCCCTCAGGCTAGGTGGAGCGACGATCTGCGCAGGGTGGCTGGTGGCAGCTGGATGAGAGTGGCCGAGGATCGAGTTAGGTGGCGTGCGATTGGAGAGGCCTATGTCCAGCAGTGGACTGCTATAGGCTGATAATGATGATGAACAAGAACTGCCTCGATGCCCTAAGTTGGGCAGCGTTATCTGGTTCTTCAATTAGGAAATTCCTATTAGCAGCCCGGAGTCTGGATTTGTGGTTGTGGAATTTAAACCTAACTGGCAAAATGTCGTTGTAATATTAAATTCCACCTAAACCTTCAAGGAATACTGGTAAATAGATGAATTAACTGATCAAACTTCAGATTTTTCTATCATTATGAACGATGAAGACCTCAATCAATTGATAGATTTAGATAATGATGATTCAGCTATTAAAGTAGTGTATTTTATGGATTCCAAGAAAAAATTAAAAAGTCATTATGATTTGACCTCTAAAATAACAGTACCTACTCAAGTTTCTCCATAATGCCAAAACAGCAACTTAAAACTGTGAAGATCACAAGACAATACAGTTTCGGAAAACAATAATAATATGTCCCACTATAAAGAATGATGCGAGCGGACTGGATCGATACCATACCGATACGCATCCGATACGGTACCGTTACTACACTTGAATATTTTACGAGAGCTCTCCGTGGAACTAGAGACAATTGTTATACACCGTGCATTGTCTCTGGACCGCCATTGCTCTAAAAACCTACTGAAATTGATATGATTATTTTTATGAAGTATAATCATTCGTTTCGCTCAGTAACTTTTATTGTCTGCTATGATTTTTTACGCACGCATAATTCAACGATTCTTTTCTTTTGTTTCGATTTTTGAAGAAATCGACCAACGGTCATTTGATATGAATTAAGGAATAACAAATGACGGTCGTAAACTTTGCCAATATTCTTTTGATTATTTTTGGTGAGGGATCTTTGAATAATTGGCATCTGTGTCGTGATACACCTAGCTATCAATATCGTCATCCTACCCACGCGGTCCGAGTTTCAGAGGATATAACATTTCCCGTTAAGCTTTCTCTGTTCACTTAAATGGATGACTCCTAAACCGTCTTCAAAGAATTAAGGTCACACTTAAACTGAGATTAATGAGTCGAAGGTGTGCCTTGAGCGAAGAAAAAAAGACAAAAGAATATTTTTTTGTATAATTAGTAGAACAGCAAATTAAGGGCATGTTCGCAATCAAGAGGTATTATTAATTCACAGAGTGCTCAATCATAGCACTGATGAGGTGAAAACTGTAGACCTAGGAAATAAATAGTTCCTATGCTCAGAATGTTTACTGTGAGAAATGGTATGTCACGACATTGAGAACAGTTATAATTTTACGTAAACTGCGGTCATTGCCCATAACAAATGTGGTAATTGGCTAAAATAATAAAATCTACAAATAACTGTATTAGACCACAGTTAAAATTTGAAACTTTTTAACAAAACTTGCCTAAATCCGGGATACAGTTAAAAAATTACAATTTACATAATAACAATATGATGTCAAGATACAAAGAAATTGTGTTATAGTTAGAAAAGAAGAAAATGAGACGACGTCTGATAGATAATGATGTCTGGAAAAAATGTATAGGAGAAAGAGAGAGACAAAAAGATTGGGGTAAGAGGCATAAGGATGATAAGGCCCCAACCAACTTTAGATTTTTAAATAAGCCCAGTGCTATGAAGAGTTTGAAATCTAGGAGGACATGTTTGTATTCAATTAGCGCAAGATTGGGTCTTGTGAAGCAGAAGAAGTGGCATTAGATGATGATGACAAAAATATTATAACAATAGTTTATTAGCAAAATTTCGCCTGAGAATTTGCCCAATCACAAAATTATATGAAACGAACTAAGTATTTAGGAGATGTTGGCTCTCCTGAATGTCAATATGTTACAACTTTTTTAACGGTGTTGGAAGTTTTCTTTCAGTACCTACTACTTAATTCTCGTTCACCACTTTATAGTGTCCTAGGCATTACTTCCTACTTCCTACTAATATTATAAACGTGAAAGTTTGTGAGGATGTATAGATGTTTGGATGTATGGATGGATGTTTGTTACTCTTTCACTCAAAAACTACTGAACAGATTTCGATTAAACTTTACAGTAGCTTATACATCAGAATAACACATAGGCTACTTTTTGTCCCAAAAACGCAGGCGAAGCCGCGGGCGGAAGCTAGTTAACACATGAATCTACAAAAAACAAAAATGTTAAGACCTAAACAGGAGTGACAGACAGGGGAGCCAACATAGCGTCGAAGGGAATTCTTACGTGAAACGCTCTATAGTCCGGTCTCTTGTGTCATTCCCTCAGATCATAGAAACAAGGGAGATGTGCCAAGGCGCTACTAAAATTGACGCTTTGATACGGTCACATTGACCGTATATAAAATGTACACGCTGGCGACGAACCGAACACGATCGATGATATAAATACAGTGTTTTAGTTTAGTGCCAGTGTTGAGTGACGATTAACAGTGTTAGATTGAGGGTGTGCGGAATGTTTAATGCGTGGGAGATCTTTATATTCACGAGGGGCGCTTGTAATTGTGTTGAAAAATGTACTAAAAGTGGCGACAGTTGTTCCTGTACTAATTTGCTATGATGGCATATCTCCTTGTTTCTATGATTTGAGGTCATTCCCAACTGCCTCCACTTTCTAATACAATGCGTTGTTAATCCGCTGTGACGTCACGAGCACCGTTATTGAGGACCCGTGACCTTCACCCAGTGGCCAGCGCAGGCGGGTCAATGCTCGTCGGCCGGTCAGCGGCGCGTCAGCATTCCTTTAGTTAGCCATCGGTGCCGCATTCCTTTACAGTTGAAAGAGTTTGTTGATGACCCCAAGACTTTAGTTCTTTGTATTGTCAACATAGTGCTGCTAGTTTTCTAGCTGAGATATCTTTTGATCTCTTTGTCGTAAAGGTTCTTGCTGCTTTATTCTTTAATCTTCATTGTTTGTTGCGTACAAGACTTTATAACGCTATCGCTCCTTTTAATAGGTCGGTATTAAGTAGTCGATTGAATGCTGTATTATTTACTGTCCAGTATATTTTTAGCAGATTTCAAGTTTATAGTTTTCACGTCACCATCAACAAATTCAAAGTTGGTTTCGCATTTAATATCTATTGCAATATCTAATTTGCATATTATTATGTCAATAAATCACAATAGGTGAGCTTTGTAACAGGCCTTTAAGTGGCGTTTAAGTATTCGGTAACTACTTCGTAGTAGGTAAGTAGGTTGCGTATGTGTCAATTCTTGTCAGCCCTTCTGCGTGTGGGCATTCCCCGGGTCGTGATGCTTCGAATGATTTAGTTCTAATTCTTGATCTGTGGCCCAAACAACTGTTATAGGCTTACTTTACTTTTACGTTATGGTATTTGTTGAAATGGTTATCATCCAAAGCTATATTATAAATGCGAAAGTGACTAAGGCCGAGATAAATAGACATTACTTAGCACGTGCTTTGGCTAAGCTATGTTCCCGTCTCTGTCTTGCTTGTAAGTTGCGCGACAGTGACAACGATACGGCTTAGCCAAAGTACGTGCTAAGTAACGTCTATTTATCTCGGCCTAAGTCTGTCTGTTACATACATATTTAGGGTTAAACCGTTGAACCGATTTTAATGAGAGGTATCATATGGAAATAGCTTGAACTCAGGAGAAGAATATTTATGATACTTTTTCAATGGGTACATAAAGTAGTTCTCCTAAGAATTTGGATGCTCGTGAAACGGTAGCGGGCAACCATCTAGCCGTGCTTCTATCATGTATCATAAGTTCATCATGTATCTATCACAAGTTTATCAATATCGACCTCATCACATTTGTGAAGACAATATCACACAGATATTTTTATATACCAATTGTGATACATATAAAGATACGCAACTTGACGCAAGCAAAGATAATATGATATTTTACCACGTTATTTTAAAATTTCGCTTTTTCTTTGCGAGAGAAAGTAGAACTAAAAAAAAATAAAAATAAAATAAAAATAATTTATTTCAGGCATAGTGCCCATAATGATATGCATAAACAATAATGATAAAATAAAATTAAAATCAAAATGAAAATCAAATTACAATTAAAATTAAAATCAAAATCAAAATCAAAAACAAATCGAATTACTAACTAAATGCGACTCTGGCGTCATCTGGTTCAGTATTCAAGTGTTCATAAAGTACATTATTGCAATTGCCAGGGAATAATATTTGTCTGTATTGTGAAAAATCATTGTATCAAAGAGCTTTTTTCGCAGAACTCTTAGGGAAATCTGGCTTGGTCAAATGCATGTCGTCTTATGGGCGTACTAATTCTCGATTAATATTTATTTCGATCTCTTTGTTAAAGAGCTTAAAAGCTGAAGAGTACACTTGAGGCATGTGAGACACTTTAAGCCCGCGGCTTTGCCCACGTTTTATAGATATAAAGTAGCCAGCCTATGAGTTATTCTGATGTATACCTACTCGTAAGTTAGGTACTGTAAAGTTTCATCAAAATCCGTTGCGTAACAAACATCCATACATCCTCACAAACTTTCGCGTTTATATTATTAGTACCTAGGATATTTAATTTAGTATCTATAGTGAACAACTGTGATGCTTCTGGTAGTGCTGCTGCTGTGTCCATTTACTAACAAGTCTTCCTACTAAATAATTTCCGTATTAAATTATTAATCTAGCATCTAGCTTGATGTTTCTTACTTTCTACCTAGGCATATCAAGCATAGTTTAAGTTCTACATCAACCTAAATAGTTGCATGACGTCAGTGCAGGGTAGGGTACCGTTAGCGGAGATGCGTGACCTTCACCCAATTACGGCTCGACCGCGGTCGGTGACTGCATGCTGACCGAGCGCCGCTGACCACAGAAGGGACAGAAGAGACCCTCCTAATAAGGCTTGTAAACGGGCTATAAAAATTGCATCTTGCTGGGAATCTTGCTGAGAACTATAGATGGGCAATATTTACAGCGATACTCTTGCTGCAATTTAGCTATTCAAAATATTGCAGACTCAGAGTATATTCTAGCAAGGTAGCACTGTATTGCTGTAGAATTGAGTTCTTATAAGTGCAGAAATTTGTCTTCACAGTGAATCCTCATTTACCTTGCATTACTCAGAATCAGATACACTCATTTTGCAAATCGTGATGTCCAATCCACCTGTTGATTATAGCACTGTTTCTCACCCACTTACCTATTTAGATTCTAGATAATACTACTAGGCGATGCATGGCATGAAGTGACACTTGTTTAGGAAAACCTCTGGGTTACGAAAACTTATCAGTATTGCTACTGTCATGTTTACTGTTATGATTAGCATATTCTGTCTATAATGTTCCCACTGCTGGGAAATAGGCCTTCTCTCTGTGAGAGGGAGTGGGCCCTAGTCCAACACGCGGACCCATATTTGACACCAGTTTAATTTGGAGAGGTTTCCCGTTGACCTTCTTACGTATTTCTGTGTTGCCTTTTCTGGCCTTTTTATGATGAAGACATCCAAGTCTTTACGGTGGCGTTTCCAATAAGTAGTACCTTAATTTAACAATTATCACACTAATCAATGCGAAAGCTTGTGTGTATGTGTTTGTTACTCCTTCACGCTGAAACGTCTGGATGGATTTGGATGAAATTCGTCAAGGAGATAGCCTGGGAAGTGGGACCTGGAGAAGCATATATGCTACTTTTCATCCATTTTCACGCAGACGAAGTTGTGAGCAACAGTTAATCACACAATCATATCAAAACAGTTGAGCATAGGGTGAATTAGGATGTAAGATAAGATCCGGTTGTCGTTGGTCGCCGAGGCGCGCGCGGTCGCGCTCTGTTTACGGCGCGCACCTCTGAAGTATAGTCTATGGCGCGTACACTAACGGCAATATCGCAGCTCTCGGCGCGTGCGCATCAAAGTTATGCTTAACGTTACAGTACGTAGGTACAGATGTCATGAAACAGTATCTACTAGTACGTCTGTGAGTTGAAATGTCCAGCAGAAGAGTTGAAAACTTGGATTATGCCGGTTCAACAGAATTGGTTCTTGGTCAGATGGATGATGTAGAAGTAGAAACGTTGATTGCTCTCGAACATGTAATTATAATAATTGCGTTTCAAAAATCTTAATTATGTACGCTCGACAACATTGACGGTCGACCACTTTTCACCCTTATGTTCTTAGTAATAAGGGTGAAAAGTAGTCGACCGTCAATGTTGTCGGTTGTACATACGAGTACCTACTACTTAATAAAATCAAAGTCATGCAATAATAAGCCGTTTTGAACATTCACCAAAAGAGTTTTCAAGTGCCAAGTTATATTCAGTAAAATTATCAATTAGTCTTAAATAAGTTCGATTAAATGAGCATTAAGCTACTTAAAAGATCGTTTATAAAAAAATATAAGTAAAAAAAGTAACACAAGAACCTCTCGCGACGCATGAAAGTGTAATTTAGTAGCGGCGAGTAAAAAATGTGTGTCACTCACAATATAATATCGTGTTGTGATAAAATGAAAGGGAACCACTCGCTTGTACTCTCAGCGACATAAGATGATTGTCACTTCCACTTTTATATTGCATCTAAATTGACACAAAATCATTCCATAGTACCTACCTACACTGATTTTCAGCATTTTATTGAACGAACGAGCGAAGGTCTCCGAGTCCACTGGAACAATCCGGCGTTTTTGTGTATGTATAAATGTTTGTTCGACGATAACTCGAGTATCGTTGATCAGAAAGTCTTAAAATTTCGTAGGCAAATTAATGAGATAAAAGTAATTTTTAAGTTTGAACATGAGCCTAATCGGTCTAGGGGTTGTTGAGATATAGAGGGTTGTAAGAGGGGCACATCGCGAGTTCACCGTTTGGGGCGAACCACTTGTGTTCCTCACTGTATGAGAGGCACCAACTGACCTCAATGATGACAGTGACTACAGCAGGGCCAAGCTGCACCTGTCGCACGATAGTAATGATGACAGTGACTACAGCAGGGCCATGCTGCACCTGTCGCACGATAGTAATGATGACAGTGACTACAGCAGGCCCATGCTGCACCTGTCGCACGATAGTAATGATGACAGTGACTACAGCATGGCCATGCTGCACTTGTCGCACGATAGTAAAGATGACAGTGACTACAGCAGGGCTAAGCTGCACCTGTCGCACGATAGTAATGATGACAGTGACTACAGCAGGGCCATGCTGCACCTGTCGCACGATAGTAATGATGACAGTGACTACAGCAGGGCCATGCTGCACCTGTCGCACGATAGTAATGATGACAGTGACTACAGCAGGGCTAAGCTGCACCTGTCGCACGATAGTAATGATGACAGTGACTACAGCAGGGCCATGCTGCACCTGTCGCACGATAGTAATGATGACAGTGACTACAGCAGGGCTAAGCTGCACCTGTCGCACGATAGTAATCATGACAGTGACTACAGCAGGGCTAAGCTGCACCTGTCGCACGATAGTAATGATGACAGTGAATACAGCAGGGCCATGCTGCACCTGTCACACGATAGTAATGATGACAGTGACTACAGCAGGGCTAAGCTGCACCTGTCGCACGATAGTAATGATGACAGTGACTACAGCAGGGCCATGCTGCACCTGTCGCACGATAGTAATGATGACAGTGACTACAGCAGGGCTAAGCTGCACCTGTCGCACGATAGTAATGATGACAGTGACTACAGCAGGGCTAAGCTGCACCTGTCGCACGATAGTAATGATGACAGTGACTACAGCAGGGCTACCGAGCTGCACAGATTTCTTATTTCTTTCGGAGAGGACAATGAGTAACTTCAAGAAGTCGACTTCAATAAGTCAGTTGGCCATAATAAGTCAGTCTATGTAGCCAATGATAGAATCTGGAGTGAGCAATGCTATACTCCTAATGAAAAAGAAAACCATTAATAAAAGTGTTACACTAACGACAGTTTGATCCATTAATCGCACAGTAACGTAACATGAACCACGGTCGGTAGCCCTCGCTAATGACAGCCATCCAAAGATGATATGAATATGACATCTTATTCACACAAACATCACCCTTATACCTTCGAGATAAGAGCCACGGTAGCATAAAGTAAGGCACAATTATATGAAGTCTCGTCACCCAAAGATGACACAAATATCAGATCTTAATCATACAGAAATCAACCTTATTTCGTTGAGATAAGAGATACAGCAGGATGGTAGACCTAATGATGTGGTTTGCGGCAACTGCGGGTAAATGCGTGTGACAGCTATGAGCCAACTGCTGGGCGCCGTCTGTCGCAAGCGCCATCTTTACAGCTACTTGGTCATGTAGGTTTGATGACAGAACCAAGTACGTTAATCAACATATCGACGCTGAAAATTTCAAATGTCGTAAGGGAAATTACGTCAAATGTCCCTTACGACGAAATTTCTTTAGGCCGCAGCTTCGCTCTCGTAACATTATACTAGCTATCCTACAGGAACCGTGCATTTGTTCGCGAAAATAGCCTAATGTTACTCTCCGGCTTATAAACTATCTCTATGCAAAAAACCATGTAGATCCGTTGCTCCGTTGCTGCGTGAAAGAAGGACAAACCGACTAACATACTTTCGCATCAATTTATAATATTACTAGGTAGGTATAGGAATTCTATTAGACCTTCCTATATAAATAGTGCGTGGAGTATTCATTCATGTCTTTCTTATTAAATATGTGAACAAGTTTCTTACTATATGGCCGACTCAGCATTTTGTCCTATTCCATCAAAAATCTTGACTAATTCCACTAGAATGTCTTGTCCTTGGATTTGCTGACCAGCAAATGGTTGTTTCTCACAAATAATCAAGGGTCACAGGGTCTTGAATAATAACAATTCTACAAACGCTTCTTCTACTAATATTTACCATTTCTGAACTTAGATCTATATTGTATCCATCTTATTTAAGTAGTTACTTAAATAAGATGAAATTATTTTGATTTGTCAGTTGTAGTTCATCTTGTATCCAAAACCAAGTTCTCAACATTGTCCTTAGTCTGCCTACTTTCATAGAAATCATTCTAGAACTCTTGTAATAAACATTTAACTTGTTTAGTTATAACTTCAAGACTTTCAAGTTTCATTTAGAAATTATCAAGTTTTACTTCTCGGCTCAAGTTTTATTACTCACTGAATACAGACTTCAGTTAATTAGTAAAAGTGTGATTGTATTTAAATCTCCGTTTATGTAAATGGCTTCTTTAGATAATAATAGTAAGAAACTTTTCATCATATTTTGTTTTTGGGTCTTGATTTTAATTATTCACATTGATATTATAATTTATTAAATAATTCTCAACCGGTCCAAGTCTCGCTCTAAATGTTCCAAAATTTATTTTATTGTTGTGGTTTGTCTAATTACATATAGGTACTTATGTTAACCTTATTCTTGACATCGCTTTTGCATTCTAGTACTTTGCAGCTAGCGTTCTATACATTCATAACTATGTCACTATGTACATTCCAAATAATTTCTCCTCTCCGAACTTAAATCTGACATTTACACCTCGAACAGATTACAGAAAATTATCTTTCCCAGAATTTGCGATAGAAATTATCAAATAGAAAACACGAAATAATAGCAGCTATTATTAAAATTAACTTGACACCTTTGTCGATGAAATTTATGGTAGAACAATAACCATGGGAAGCCCATACGTCGAGTGTGGTCAACGACCATAACCATGTAATCAGTGACAGGGTCAAAGTAATAAGCAGTAATACGAAACAATCAAATTGCTCGATGGACATTAATTGAGCAATATCGGAAGTTTTCGACAAACAAAGAAATATAATGAATGTTTCATTACAGAAATTGAGGTCGCACGACTTTATGACAGTTAAAATTAAAATTTGGAGAAAATTAAACTAGAATGGCCATTTTAGGAGAAGCCGTTTACAAGCGTGCCTTATGTCTTATAGAATGACCAATTCCTAATGTTCAAAATAGAATTAATATCACTGTAACAGAAACATTAGTTTGAATAGTACCTACTTGGTGACAAGAATTCTCAAGAATCAAAGAACCCTATGGTACTCGTAGGTACCTATGACCTCAAAGAGTTGAAAAAGGAATAGTCTGTTGAAGACCGAATCAACCACTGTTCAGAAGATGTCTATCTTGATTAAATATAGTCTATTAATAACATAAGGAAAACGCAGATTCAGAGAATTGAAAAGTCCCACCCTACAAGATAATTTCTTTCATTTCACGTCTATTTTGCGTGATTCATACATAGACATTCCATACTATACATTACATAGAACTAGTTTGTATCTAACGTTGACCCACACGCATACAAACAAACACTCGAATATTTTTAAATTTACTGTGGTACAGGCATGTGCAATGTGCTAATTTAATCTAACTTGCAATAAAGAATACTTCATTATCATTAGGAAGATTATTGAGTGTTGAATTTGGAACTTCTAAGGGTCAAGTTCATCGACAAGATAACAGTCCGATAAATTGAAAACGGGCGTTTAACATGACTTTTTACATAGAAAAAGATATGATAAACAGCCGTTTTCAATTTAACAGACTGTTATCTTATCGATGAACTTGGCCCTAAGACCGCGATTGCTTTAAAAATCAGATAGTCACCAGCAATGCCTTTAACTGAATCCTTCAGAGTAATTAATACAGCACTTTCAAGTTTTCTGGCAAATCTGGTCTGTTCATCACTCATCAGTAAAAAGCACGCAATCCATGCTAATAGGTCTAATAAAGTTGAAGTTTTTTGTGTTTGTTTGTTTAAACGCACTAATCTCTGAAACTACCAGTCGGATTTGAAAAATTCTTTTTGCATTTGATAGCCCAATTCTCGAGGAAGGTTACAGGCTATGTAACATCACGCTACCACCCTTAAGAGCCTAGCAATAGGGATGAAACTGCAGGGCATATCTAGTATCTTTATGTAACAAGCTCACAAAGCCTTCCAAGTCCTTTCTTCAAATACTTCCACATCCTTCGGAAACATGGTAGTAAGTGCAGATCTGTGCACTATGGCCGCTCGCTGTGACGTGCAGTGACGCTCGGCGGCGCGGTGCGCGGGCGCCGGTATGCGGGTCAGCGCGTTAACGGTGCCGCCTGGGACGCCTCCCTGCGGCACGCGACTCACATGCCAGCCAATCGAAAGTGGAGCACAGAATAGCTGCGCGAATCTTTCTGTACCTAGTGTTCTAGTAAACAGTTCCCGACATTAGATGCATAGCATATAACATAGCATAATCAGCCTATAATGTTCCTCAATGGCCTGAACAGGCCTCCTTTCTGTGAGGAGTGGGCCGTAGTCCACCACGCGGGTCCAGTGCGGGTTGGTGGACATCAAATGTCTTCAAGTTTTTGGTTCGACATGTTGGTTTCCTCAAGATGTTTTCTTTCACCGTTTTTAGAGCAGTGGTGATGAAACAAACTGTCATTCTATGTATAATCATCTGCCATTTTTTGCCGTTCTATGTATAATCATCGTAATTTAAATTTTTCTCAAACTGAACAACAATGCCTCAATTTTTTTCCAATTTTCGCAATCGCCGAAAGTAGCCTATCAATAGACCAGATTACTGAAACAAATGTCCAAAAATAGACGTACCTATTTAGCATTTAGCACTTTGTATGACACTGTTTACCTAAGTTAGCATTTTTATTGCGATATTTACATACATAATGATGATACATAACAAGGTTTATGCGTTAACGGTGGTTCTGGTCGCGCTGCCCGCTGGCGGGACATTCACCCCGCACGCTGAAGATGAAAGTGGAACAGAGGCCGAGGATATCTAGATCTTAAAAGCAATAAACAGGTGGTTCTTTTATATTACAAGACGGCATTTAATAGCCTGATGGGCTAGATCAGCAATAGTAGTTTTTAAACTTTCGCGAATTGTACACATGTTTTCAATTATATCGGGACTTTTCGCGCACAAACATAATCAAAATATAAGCATTTTGACTAACCTCGACGTTTCGATCAAGTTGCATTGACCGTGGTCACGAGAAGACTGAAGTCTTCGAAAAGTCCCGATATAATTGAAAACATAGATCAGCAATAAATTAACATAGCTACCTTGGAGGCACTATGCAGTTGTGGCATCAGCATTAGGTGTCCCGAGTCCGACACTCATCATTGTTCGGTTGTGAAACAGGATAATAAAATGGCACTAACATGGCCTAGTAATTATTCTGATACGGATAGGTTATTATTAGGACACCTGAGGTCTGGACGTTTAAACGTAAATTAATTGCCTCATCGAAATACAATTATATCTACCTCTTTGCCATATTTAGTGGTTTAGCCACCAAGTATTATGTAAACAAGAGACATTCTTCACTAAGTACGACTTATGTATGTATGTATAATATCTTTACTGGAACCGTGGCCAGTTCCAAATCGTAACAAAAATACATAAAACCAACCTAATCACACTTAAATAAATGCGAAGTTTGTGTGTGCATTTGTTACTCCTTCACGCTGAAACGGCTGAACGGATTTCGATGGAATTTGACAAAGAGGTAGCCTAGGACCTGAAAAAGCACACACTGCACACAGGTTGCTTTTCAATTTTTCCGCAGACGAAGTCGCGGACAACTGCTATAGTACATATACCTAATCAGAATTCTTCTATGCTTCCATGTTACTGCTATCTCTCTAATCAAACGTTCAACTAAGTAGCCTTGTTACTATCTATGTGTACCGCGACTCTAGCCTAAACGTACTTAGGCATTCGGCGCACTGTCGCGATCCCGCGATAATCTAGAGCTGGCCGGCTGGCCCACATCCGCGGCACACTTAGCTCACACTTGTGCTCTGTTCGAGGACAATGTTGCATTGTGTTGACGCGTGAGCGACACGCAAGTGTGGCGGTTGCCTAATTTGTAATTCTGAGTAGATACTGTTTATTTCATTGTGATTCGTTTTAAAGATGAAGCAGGGTGATATGCTATACAGGGTGGCAGGTTAGACAGTGGAAATATTTTATGACGTCATTGTACTCATCATTATGAACAACTTTTACTATGGGACCAACCCCGAAATCGCGAAAAATAAATCAGCGTTCCATACATTTTGTTGAGTTGTGTGAACATAAATGTATGGAATAGCTGATTTTTTTTCGCGATTTCGGGTTTGGTCCCATAGTAAAAGTTGTTCATAATGATGAGTACAATGGCCCCTTAAAATATTTCCACTGTCTAACCTGCCACCCTGTATATACCGCAGCCAATAATGCTACTCTTTGGTAGTGTTGTTTCCTGTTGACATTTAAAAATACAAAAAACAGCGATCCACCGATATGGCGAGCAGGGTCCTAGCTACCGGTGGTAAGGGCTCCAGAGACAGAAACCTCCTCACAATGCGTGCCGTATCGAGGAGAACTGCCTTCTGTATCAGGCCCTTGACCCAGCCACCTAACGAGAGCCTCATGAGATGTTGGTCGAGGCTCTTGGCCATAAGGCCATTGGCCGTTACGACAATCGGCACAATGATAGCCGAATCAACATTCTATATTATTATTATTATTATAACTACCTTCCTCTTCGTTCCAGATGCTGTGCATCAGCACGCGGCTGGTGCTGCCGGAGCCGACTGAGCCCCCGACGGAGGCGCCGGCGGAGCCCCGGGACGAGGCGCTCGCCGACACCGACGAGCCTCCGGAAGGGTACTACGCGTTCGTAGAGTCGCCTAACGCCACGCCGCCTAGGTGAGATTCGAACTGTGTGTCTATTCAGTACCGATAGCGACACGCCGCGTGATATCACCGCGAGAATTGCCAATTTATTTGCGAACATTCGAAGGAGAATCTCACCGTGACATTCTCCTTCAAACTAACGTTCGGCGCGTCGGTACAGAATAGACAAGCTGGTATTAGATACCTACGTCGTTTTAATTAGGACTCTTACACGCCGAAAAACGAAAGCCCAAATCACTGCATCCCAAATGAACGTTTTCCCGAAAAACGCGAGGGCGAAATAACATTAATAGCCCAAATTACTGTATCCCGAATGAACGCTATCCCGAAAAACGCGTAAGTCGTGGTGGGTGCGAATCTCGGCAGGCGCACACTTTGTTCATCAGCACTGCTCTAAACATGGTGAAAGAAAACATTGTGAGGTAACCGGCATGTCCTAGAACCAAACATTCGAAGTCATGTGACGTCAACCAACCCGCACTGGGCCCGCGTGGTGGACTACGGCCCACTGCCTTACAGAGAGGAAGCCTGTGTCCCAGCAGTGGGAACATTATATGGATTAGATGTTAGTACGGTCTCTTCTATACAGGTCTTATTTTGGATACCCCTTCAGCCCCGATAATATTAGAGGCTTTAATGTGACAAGTTCCAGCCGCTTTAATTACGAAGCTTGTAAGCTTTATTTAGCTTTACCTACAGCTACCTACAGCAGTGTTGTATCTACACACGCTAGCTAGCAGGTATTAGTAACATTTGGTCGAAATGAGCATGCTTTCGTGCAACACATGCTTTAAGATAAATAAGCAAAATTAGTAACGATTCGTAGACTAGTCAGCTCTGACAGTAAGCTACAGAAAACCAACACGGAACATGGAAATATATAACTACAGTAAGTAGTTATATATTTCCAGAAACATATACATTTAAAGCTATATAAGGTATCTGGACTGTTCTGAATGCATATTATACGAATGAATCATAATTTTCTCCTAAGACGTAGGTGTGCGTAGTAGGGCGATGAAAGTCGTAGTTAACAGTTACACTGAATAGTATCACGGCATACAAGGTAATATAGCCTGAATTAAGGATAATAATGTCACATACGCCATTTTAGGAGTTTTAATGGTCGTTTAGGAGGCATTTTTGCCAAGGCGCCGGCGCCGTTGCTAATGGCTTTTATTTTAATTAGTCTAATCTCATTTTAAAATGGTGTGCATGTTCACATTGCTCACCCCTAGGGCTGCCATCCGTCCGGTGTTCCCCGGATTTGTCCTAGTTTAGAGGGCGTCCGGGGAGCGTCCGGTAGGTGTTTCAAAAAATGTCCGGGTAAAACCCGGACACTTTGTGTCAGGGGAATCCTGATTGATGAAATATTTTTTCGGGGGCGTCCGGGAAAAATACTCAATTTCACCCAAATGTCCGGGGTTTTTAAAGTTTTTGTCCGGTGTTGGCAATTTAGGTGATGACAGCCCTACTCACCCCTGTCTTGTAGGTCTGTTAAATCCACGGGTGGGCGTGGACCGTAAAATAAAAATTTGGGAGATTATAGGTAGGTACTTACCTACTTAGTTGACTGTCACAACCTGTCGACTGTCACGGTGTTAAGTGGAATAAATCATTTCATTTCATTTCATTTGTTTCATTCATTCAATTTGCAATTTCATTTCATTTCAGTTGTTGCAAGAGTCGCTATTTATTTAACTGTCTTTGTTGAGTCATTCTTCTGTAGTATTCTGTGACTGTAACTTTCCACGATTATTGTTTAATGCTAAAACATGCGAGACAACACTAACAGCAAATAATAATTATTGCGTTAGAACTTTCAACCGGCATGCGGCACACGGGAGGTACACTTCTCATTAGTTCTCTAGTGTAACTCGATTTTAAAATGTTACTTGTATTAGTGGTAGTGTTCATGTTTCGCTAAGCGAACCTCTTTCGAAAAATTATCAAAATTAGCTTTTATTTTGTCAGGTAATGTAGGTATTCCTTTTATTTTTAATTTGTATGGTAGTTTATAATTTATGTTTTACATAAGACACTATATTATAAGACGGACCTTACGAGGCTGGCATGTGAAAATATGCACAAAAGCCCTCAACAAATAAATGATTAAAAAATATATATATATTAGTTCTCATGCATTAACAGCTTCCGCGGTACCACGCACTTTCTCCAAAAAAATAATTAGCGGTACATTATAAATAGGTACATACTAGGCTTTTGTCCGCAACTCCGTCCGCGTGACTAGGTACCTACCTACAGTAATTTGAGCATTTTTAAAGACCTCCATTTAGTGTAGGCATTTTTAAAGACCTCCATGGTTAGTAATGCGAAGAGGTCTAGCTGTATCTCTAGTTCATCCCACCGGAATTAGATAATTAGATGAAATGGCTTAACTACCATACTGTGAAAAATCCGTTCAATACATTTTGGCGTGATGTGCGCACAAACAGAAAAAAAAAATCGGGCATGGTTACATTGGTTACGTCCCAATACCCTATTGTTTTTTCTGGAATATCTTCAATGTAGACTTACTGACACGGCTTTTTTACAGTTTTGTATTAGTAGATATCTATAGTTTTTAAATATACAAGAGATTTTCAAAAATCGAATGACCCGAGCGGGATTTGAACCCGCGACCTCTGCTGAACCGTGGCTAGTAGCTACTCTGCCAACTGAGCCACCGGATCTCGCTCGTCTCATTCGAAATTTGAAATCCCTTTGTATATGCCGCAGGCAATTTGAATGATTCCGCCGTTTAGGTACATACGGCGTCGTCTGCTTATAAACGCTTGCAGTTATGCAATATGCCGAAGGCAAAATGATTTAAACTATAATTTCGTCGTTGGTTGTAGTTTTAGGGTGACCATGATAAAACACAGTTTGGACAAATCAGGCTTTATTTCAGCAATCAGGTACTATTACGTAATTGTAAACGTGAATAAGTTGTGACAAGTGACAGAACCGAATTGTTGTGACAAGTGACAGAACCGAATTGCTCAACCCCGACTACACGTGGTCGTGTCTGCCCTACACTAGAGTGTTTTTATAAACCCGGAGGCGCGGAGGGAGAGCAGCTGTCGCCCGCCGTAACAAAGTGTAGGCAGGTGCCTGCGATTTGTTACGCAAGGGGCTGCGCTTCCCGCAGCGCCGGAGACGTATAAAAACCAACTGGATACTGAAAAATTCTAAGTGAATATCGAAAATTTTATTTGAGACCCAGATATTATAGTTACCTTAGCATTTTTGAACCTCAAAAACCTAAATACTTCAATTTGCCGCGGCATTATGTAGGCGGCGTTTAAATTGTCTATGAAATGTTGTTGCATACTACAAAGTGACACGGCAATATACATTTTGCCTTCGGCATAATGCGAACGAGCGAGTGTTTTTTAACTGACGACGCCGTATGTAAACGGCGGAATCGAACAAATTGCCTGCGACAAATACGCCATCATAGATTAAACTTAAACGATAGCAGTGATAGCCCAGTGGTTTAACCATGTGCCTCCCACGGCGAATGATTCGAGTTCGATCCCAAGGCACGCAGCGCTGACTTTTCGAAGTCATGTGCGTATTAGAAATTAATTATCACTTGCTTTAACGGTGAAGGAAAACTCCGTGAGGAAACCGGCATGCCCTAGAACCAAAAAATTCGAAGATATGTGACGTCCACCAACCCGCACTGGGCCCGCCCGCGTGGTGGACTACGGCCCACTCCCTCTCACAGAGAGGACGCCTGTGTCCCAGCAGTGGGAACATTATAGGCCGATTATGCTAGATTAAACTGCAGTTCTTTACAACACAATATTTGCACGATATGACGAGTTTCACACTTTCATTGCGAGCTCCGCGAAGCTATCTGTGGATAATCAAGATTGAATGCAACTACACATTATCGTTCGCGCTAAACACCTACTGTACGCTTTAGTTTATCGTGAACAGCTTTCTGACTTACGATGCACAGAGCACAGAGATCCGACAAGAAAATACAACTTAAAACAACTCAGAAACGTAATATAGCGAATCTGCCTATAAAGCCGCTTAAAGTAGAATAGTTATCAAAACAATATTAAACGCTGGCTGATCCTGTCATTTACCTGATAAAATGAAGTACCTAGACCCTTCTTAGGGTCTTAGAGAGGTCCTTAAAAGTGTCCTTGGTCCGGGAGCCATTATTAGCGCGCGTTAGCAACTGCTAACGCGCGCTAAATACACGTTAGTTTTGTAATCTAGCAATAACTACATAGTTACTACGAGTTAAATAGTGTCAAAATAGTGTCTTCACACAACATTATGTTAAATTATAGGTATGTTATCTATTAGAGAATTTCCGAAGTTATATTACTCTTGTCCACAATGAGGCAACTCTCGAAGTCTCGAACAGTCTTCGAATAAAGGCGCGTCTCGCACCAACTTTCACTACCATCTGTCGGAGTATAGATGGACGTGTAACTTGTATTGACATCGCGATTGAAAGAACATGCTTTGTATTGTGCACAATACAAATTATAGGTTGATGCGTTCGGGCGGGCGCCGGCTGTCAAGAAGTGATTGATCGACCGAGAATTTGACCTCGAGAGTAGATCGTCATAAACGCAAAAGCTTTTTTATTGTTAATAAATATGTAAGAGATTTAAAAACAACTGACACGGCCGTGATTTGAACCCACGACCTGTCGTACCGTGGCGTCGCTCTAACCACTGAGCAACCGTGTCCTGCCCGCATCAGTTGTTTGAAATCCCTTTGAATACGCATCTTATGAGCGTTGGTGACACCTATCGGAGACTAAAGGATGAATGACCCGAGCGGGATTGGAACCCGCGACCTCCCCCTATCGTGGCGTTGCTCCACTAACTGAGCTACCGGGTTTCGCTCTCGTCTCACCCGAAATTAAAAATCCCTTTGTATAGGCCTCTTATGAGCGTTTGGCGACATCTATCGGAAACTTATCAAAGAGCTTACCATCTCTCTCTCTCTAGTCATTCCCTCATGACTGAGGATCGTGATCATCAACAAGTGGTCCACACTTGGAGTGAATTATTTGTTTCCATCGGCTTCTGTCCATCGCGGCCTTGACGACGGAGCTAAACCTCGGGGACCTGGAGTCTTTTATTTGGTCGGTCCATCTGGTAGGAGATCAGCCTCGGGCTCGCTTGCCATTTGTGTTCCCAACTACGATCAATTTCCCCAGGCTCTCATTATCCCTTCGCTACCTTTTTTTTTTGAGCTTACCATAACTTACGTAAAACATATTTAACTGTAGTAATATGTTGTTCCAGAGTGCGTCCCCCGCCGTACCGGCAAGTGTCGACCTCGTGTCCCGAGATGGAGTCGAACAAGCCCCACGTGTCCGCCAACAACCTGTGCGGAGACCTCAACAGGGGCGTCATCCCCAGGAACCCTATGGGACAGAACCCCAACGGAGAACCCTATCCCTTGTGAGTATTGTCAGTACCTAGTGGAAGCATCTTGTCCTCACTGTCAACAACCTGTGGGGATCTCAATAGAGGCGTCATACCCAGGAACCCTATGGGACAGAACCCTAACGGAGAACCGTATCCCCTATTTATTTATTTATTTAATTAAATATAAGTTTACAGTAACGACCAAAGCACTTACATTTTAGTGGTCAATTTTACACAATACACACCTTGTGAGTATTGTGTCAGTAGTGGAGGCGTCTTGTCCTCACTGGCAACAATCTGTAGGGATCTCAATAGAGAGGAAACTTATTGGACAGAACCCTAACGGAGAACCCTATCCCTTGTGAGTATTGTCATTAGCAGAGGAGTTTTGTCCTCACTGTCAATAACCTAGCTGTGGAGATCTTAACAGAAGCTATCAGGAACCCTATGGGACAGAACCCCAACGGAAAACCGTATCCCTTGTGAGTATTGTGTCTTGTCCTCACTGTCAATAACCTGTAGGGATCTCAACAGAGGCTTCATACACAGGATGCCTATGGGACAGAACCCTAACGGAGAACCGTATCCCTTGCGAGTATTGTGTCATTAGCGGAGGAGGCTTGTCCTGACTGTTAATAACTTGTGGGGATCTCAACGGAGGTTTCATACTCAGGAACCCTATGAGACAGAACCCCAACGGAGAACCCTATCCCTTGTGATTATTGTCTTGTTCTCACTGTCAACAACCTGTGGGGATATCAACAGAGGCTTCATACCCAAGGAACCCTATGGGACAGAACCCTAACGGAGAACCGTATCCCTTGTGAGTATTGTCATTAGTGGAGGTGTTTTGTCCTCACTGTCAACAACCTGTGAGAATCTCAACAGAGGCGTCATACCCAGGAACCCTATGGGACAGAACCCCAGCGGAGAACCGTATCCCTTGTGTCATTAGCGGAGGAGTCTTGTCCTCACTGTCAGTAACCTGTAGGAATCTCAACAGAGGCGTCATATCCAGGAACCTTATGGGACCGAACCCTAACGGAGAACCGTATCCCTTGTGTTGTACTGTACTGTCATTAGTGGAAGGGTCCCGTCCTTACTGTCAATATCCTGCAGGGATCTCAACACAGGCTTTATACCCAAGAATTCTATTCAACGGCGAACCGTATTTCTTTTGCATGTATTGTGTCAACATGTGGTGTCGATTTTCTGGAATAAAATATCAGCAAATTGTTCCTAGCCAATAAGTACATTTTTCATTAGGGCTTATCCAAACATTTGGTTCAAAATGTATGGCTGTGACATATTATTTAGTAAGATCACTTGAATTTTCCGCAGTTAATGTCACTGCCATACATTTTGTACTTGGCTAGGGTCCTAGGACACTTAGGGCCGTAAGATTAATCGTAGTTTAAACCACATAAGAGAGTTAAATCGCCCGTCTCCGATTTTTTTCTAATACAAAAACCCAAAGATACAATCGAAGACGGGAGATTAAATTCTCTTCTGTGGTTTAAACTACGCTACGATTGATTTTACGGCCCTTACGGTCGGTTGCAGAAAGATAATTAAATTTTAAAGGAGACTTTAACCATACTATTTCTATCGTTAAAGTCTCTTTTAAAACTTAATGACCTTTTCTGCAGCTCTGTGTTAGTCTATCTTCAGGAAATCGTAACCATAGCGCCTAACATGCGCGCCGCGACAAAAATTTGTCGACGCTTTTATCGTGCATTTTTAGGGTTCCGTACCAAAATGGTAAAAAAGGAACCCTTATGGTGCGACTTCGTCTGTCTGTCTGTCTGTCTGTCTGTCTGTCTGTCACACCTGCTTATTTCAGCAACTACTTATGCTATCGACTTGAAATTTGGAACAGTTATAAAGAATGCTTGTTCAACTTTATTGCAAATGAAAAAAGTCCAGAAATATTTTTATTTTCATTGCAAAAGGGGCCGGAGTGGGGGTCCGAAATTTTAAAGTGGGGTTACTAGGTCAAGTGACATATCATATGAAAGGACTTGATTTGCACATTTCAAAATATATTTTTATTTTATTTTATGTCTCACAGTTTTCGACATATGATGAAAAATGTCCAAAAAAATACCATTCCCCCCCCCTTATCTCCGAAGTTTGCGGGGCGAAAAATCTGAAATAATTAGAGTTGATAGGAATTGACCCAAATATGGCACCAAAAATAAAACAATGTTCCTAACTAGTACAGTTTTTTCAAAATCATCAAAATTCCTTCACAAACAAACTTAGTTATGCGGTCCGGATTTTTTCACTTTATACGTCCAAAAATGATACGGAACCCTCGGTGCGCGAGTACGACTCGCACTTGGCCGGTTTTTTTTTTCTCTTATTCGCACGAGTAAGAGCGAGACAAAACAGTCGACAAAATTAGTCGCGGCGCGCATGTTAGCCCTACAGCCGGTCTAGCATGACCACGATAGAAACGGGTTTTGTCTACATAGAAATAGACAAAGTGACAGATTGTACAAACATTTCTACCGTTTCATTCATAAAACGTAGAAATGTTTGTACAATCTGTCACTTTGTCTATTTCTATGTAGACAAAACCCGTTTCTATCGTGGTCATGCTAGGCCGGCGGGTGTAGTTTATCGTCAACCGCTTCCCCCAGCGAGCTGCTGCGCAACCAGACGCTGCGCTTCCTGTCGCGCACGCTGCCCGTGCTGCGCGCCGACGACACGCTGCCGCGCGTGGCGCACCTGCGCGCGCATGCGCAGGGCGCGCACACCGCGCCCGAACACCACAACCGGTATGCTTCAAGTTTTTCAGGACCATTCGTGCGGTTCGTGCCATGGTCTAATTTATTTTTCTATATAAAAAGTCATGTTTAACGGCCGTTTTCAATTTATCGGACTAATAACTTGGCCCTTACTGATAGGGGAGCCGGGGGGAATGAGAGTCAGTGGGCAATGAGGGTCAATTCAAAAAGAAATGAACCTAAAGCATTACAGAATACGGCTATGTCGCACGGGGTTTAGCTCGGCATCCCTCCCGCACTCCCCAATACGCCGACCCGCTAGTCAAGCTCGCGTCACCGATACTGTATAATCTATGACCGGGAGCGACACACGTGTCACAGGGGAGGGGCCGTTGTAAAATTTCCGAAATTTCGATTGAAAACGTGAGTATCTATATTTGTTAATTTTACGAATAGAATAATCTTAAAATGTAGTACTAGAACTAAACTTATGTTTATTAATGCAAGATATTATTCTTATTCCCCCATGAGCTGACTTTCATTTCCCTTACATGTGGGTAATTGGAGTCAAAACTACTTTTTTGTTTCTTAATTATAATTATGTTTATGTTAATGATAGTCAAAAAAGACTTATATATCTTGATACCTGATTAGTTTTTAAAGATTAGTAAATATGAAAAAAATATAAGACTGATCATTTGCGATTACAATAATGACTTTTCCTTAAGTGACTCCCAATTCCCCCATCTCCCCTAATACTACGAACTAAATCAATCGATTAGCGCTTATGTTATTGTTAGCCACAAGCTCCTTTATACTATGACTGCGAATTGCGTAATTTTAAAGGTTTTTCGATTTCCACGCAGGTACCTACTCTAAATATTTCCGGAATAACTCAAAATATTTTATGCAATGCACGGCAAGATAGCTCTCAGATCAGATGGCAGAATTTTTTCTGACTTAGATACTTGACACTTATCCTTATATTTTGGCCAATTAATATTCTGATGTAAGTAATATAAGCACATACCTACCTACTATTATTTCTCCAAAATCCGTTCAGTAGTTTTTGCGTGAAAGAGCAGCAAACATCCATCTATTCATCTACACATCTTCACATTTCGCATTTATACTACTAGTAGGATAGTAAGATTCTAGCAGTTGGATTGTTAGGGCCGTTACACATTACGCCGCAGCGACAGTGGCGCCGCCGTATTTTCATACATTTTCATTCGCGCAGAACCATAACTCACCGATGCCATGCGTAATCGCCCTTAGGGCGGGTTGCTTCAAACCATCTGTATCCGTAAGTCAGTACGTAATCGATAAATGAAATTGTCGTACAAGCCGCCATATTTGACGGTTACAGATACGTAACTGTAAGTTGAAACAACATGGCCTTACGCTCAGTAAACTACAGTGTAGCTTTATGTATGTAATTGCAGTCTAGAAGAGCGCAGCAAGCGGTCGGTACAAGAAGCGGAGAGTCCCGCGTGGGACAGCTCTGCGGTCCCGTCGCACGCGCTGCGGCCGGAACACCGCGCGAGCGACGCGCCGCGAGACTCCCGCAAGTTCTGCGACAACGGCGGCGTGTGAGTACTACCCCTTATATTGGACATTTTGGGAATTGGACATTATGGGAATTGGACGTTTAGAAACCGTTGGACATTTTTAACCGACTTCCAAAAAGGAGGAGGTTCTGCATTCGGTTGGTTTTTTTTTTTTTTTTAATGTATGTACACCGATTACTCCGTGGCTTATGAGCCGATTTACGTGATTCTTTTTTCATATGGTAGAAGAAGCTCGCGAGGTGGTCCCATATAAATTTTATTAACTTTGGTTGAGTACATTTTTAACCAGGTGTAATAAACGGTATTTTTGGTGTATCTCGATGACATCATGACAATGATGAAAAAGTGATATTGTGTAAGTACACAACACAGGAATTCCTGAATGCAATCGATCTCGATATTATACATACATAACATCACGCCGGTATTTCCCGCAAGGTTAGACAGAGGTGTATAGTACACACAATTTTTTTATGCTTAAGTCGCATTTGATAGAAGGCTAGGGAGCGAGCCTATTGCTATTATAAACTGAAACAAACACTGTTTTTAGGGTTCTGTACCAAAATGGTAAAAAAGGAACCCTTATGGTGCGACTGCCTGTCTGTCTGTCTGTCTGTCTGTCTGTCTGTCTGTCACACCTGCTTATATCAGCAACTACTAATGCTATCGACTTGAAATTTGGAACAGTTATAAAAAATGCTTGTCCAACTATATTGCAAATGAAAAAAATCAAAAAATATTTTTATTTTCATTGCAAAAGGGGCCGGAGTGGGGGTTCAAAATTTTAAAGTGGGGTTACTAGGTCAAATGACATATCATATGAAAGGGCTTGATCTGCACATTTCAAAATATATTTTCATTTTATTTTATGTCTCACTGTTTTCGACATATGATGAAACATTTCTGAAAAAATACCATTCCCCCCCCCCTTTTCTCCGAAGTTTGCAGAGCGAATCTGAAATAATTAGAGTTGATAGGAATTGCCGAATTGACCCAAATATTGCACCAAAAATAAAACGATGTTCCTAACTAGTGCAGTTTTTTTTAAATCATCATAATTCCTTCACAAACAAACTTAGTTATACGGTCCGGTTTTTTTCACTTTATACGTCCAAAACCGATACGGAACCCTCGGTGCGCGAGTACGACTCACACTTGGCCGGTTTTTTTGTTTACTGAAACGCTCTTATCCACCAACATCTATGAATATAAGTACCTATTTAAATTCGTGGAAGTAATCGATCTCGGTAAAAGTAGGTACATACAAAATGTGTAGCAAATACATAAATGATTTTATGATACTTTATTGTAATTATTAACAACAATAAAATGGTTACACAGGTTACACTACACTAAAAAGATAAAAATAAAAACAGGTTTAAAAAAAACCGACTTCCAAAAACTACACTAAAAACTATGAAATAAAAATGTTAAACTTCCATAAATAAAAATCTAAATGTATATTGAAGTCGGCGGGGCCTAGCATGAAAATAAGCACCATTGTAGATTAAGGAGGATTGAAAGGAAATGTTAATTTGTCGAGGCGCAAAGCAAGCTGCACGTGCACACACTGCGCACGTTCTTCCTGTTCAAAGGCTGAGAGGTAAAAACCTGAAGAAGAGGCCCCGCCGACTTCAATATACATTTAGATTTTTATTTATGGAAGTTTAACATTTTTATTTCATAGTTTTTAGTGTAGTTTTTGGAAGTCGGTTTTTTTTATAAATCAAAATGTTACAATTCCACGATTACATTGTTTTCAAGGCGTAGTTATCACAAAAATATGTGAGAACAATGTAAAAGATGTGCATAAAAATAAAATAGATATAAATTTAGAAGGAATGAATAAAAGATACAACCCCAGATATTTGTCTTGGCAGTCTAGAGTATACTACTACTATACTATTTGAATGCATCTTTGCTATGAGTTAAACACTAGGCGAATTTGAAAAATCTTAAAATATCACGGTGTTCCTTTAATTTAGGATACCATGTTACTTAGAAGGAATTAATGCTTATAATAATTATAAGCATTAATTCCTTCTAAGTAACATGGTATGATGATACCGATTGAAAAGGTTAATTATTAACCTTTTCAATCGGTATCATAAAAATACAGGATGTTCATTTTTTCACATTTGGTCAGTTCAATTCCCAGATGAAGCAAGCAACTTTTTAAAAATCTTTGAATGCAGTATTACTTAATTTTAAAAATAAAGTGAATTTTCCTTGAAGCACAACTTTCTATCTCAAATATATAAAGTACTTTCCCTCCATGTGGCATAGCCGTAGGACAACCTGTATACCAAAAAAAAATAACCGACTTCAAAAATCCACTACAAAGAAAATAATAATTTTGGTTTCGGAAGTCGGTGGCTTTGGTTTTTGTTTGCTTTTTTTTGCCACCGACTTCCGAAACCAAAATTATTATTTTCTTTGTAGTGGATTTTTGAAGTCGGTTATTTTTTGTTAAAAAAGGTTTTGAGAATTAGACGTTCTGAACCTGAACGCATGATAGTTCAGTGGCAGTCCTCCAGGGGGAGGACCCCCCCCCCAATAATACGGTAGTGAACTACTATTAAAAACCGGCCAAGTGCGAGTCGTACTCGCGCACCGAGGGTTCCGTATCAGTTTTGGACGTATAAAGTGAAAAAAAACCAGACCGCATAACTAAGTTTGTTTGTGAAGGAATTTTGATGATTTTGAAAAAACTGTACTAGTTAGGAACATCGTTTTACTTTTGGTGCCATATTTGGGTCAATTCCTATCAACCCTAATTATTTCAGATTTTTCGCTCCGCAAACTTCGGAGATAAGGGGGGGGGGAATGGTATTTTTTCAGACATTTTTCATCATATGTCGAAAACTGTGAGACATAAAATAAAATGAAAATATATTTTGAAATGTGCAGATCAAGCCCTTTCATATGATATGTCACTTGACCTAGTAACCCCACTTTGAAATTTTGGACCCCCACTCCGGCCCCTTTTGCAATGAAAATAAAAATATTTTTTGACTTTTTTCATTTGCAATATAGTTGGACAAGCATTCTTTATAACTGTTCCAAATTTCAGGTCGATAGCATTAGTAGTTGCTGAAATAAACAGGTGTGACAGACAGACAGACAGACAGACAGACAGACGAAGTCGCACCATAAGGGTTCCTTTTTTACCATTTTGGTACGGAACCCTAAAAAGTACAAATAAATTATTTTATTCCAAAGAAGGAATAGGAATAACAAAAAAGTTAAAAAAAAAAAATATTTATCACAAAATGGAACGTTTGTTTTTAAAGTTTTTGGAGGGAGTATCGCTCCGTCTTTGTCGCGCGAAGCGGACATAGGTGGTGTTACGTCACTTATCATGCATGCCGTCCGTGTCTAGCAAATCATTTTAAAACGCTTATAACTTTGCCAATTTCTTAGAAGTTTCATCGGTTTTTTTGGTGTTAATTATCTTTTTTCAAATAGTTTACAGATTCACAATAAAAAAATATATATTCAACATCCTATTTTGAGCGCGAAACTCGGTATTTTCATAGTAGGTATAGCACGTCCGCGTCGGCACTAATCGGTATGACCCCCAGAAGTGTAACTGGACCGCGCCTGCCTTATTATTGCCTGCATCTGCGATCTATTGTGCATACTTTGTGTGAATACTTATTAGGGTCCATTTCAATTAAACTTGTTAACTTTGTAAACAATGTCAGTATGGCCAACTGTCAAAATTGTATGAATTTGTATAGAAAGTTTGTTTACATAGTTTACAAGTTCTATTGAAATGGACCATAGTTACTAGCACTCCCGCCAAGCCGACATTGATCAACGGACACAGGACTACACAACAATAGATCAATCACAGACAGGTAGAATTACATTCACATTTTTTGGATTTGACGGGTTTTACAAATAAATAACGCGCTACATGATCAAAGTTTATTGAAAATGAATAATTTAACAATACTTATAGCTACAGTCGTGCAATTGACATCGCTCCAACACTCCCCGCCACTGGGGAAAACTCCCCACTATTATTAGAGCCAGTTCACACAAGCAGGAGCGGTAACGCCAACAGACCGGCTAGCCAAGTTGCTTTTCTGTAGCGTTTACGCTAACCGCTGTGGTGGTTTCGTAAATCAAAAAGTGCGGTTACTTTGCCAACTGCAGCGGCTAATGTCACTGCCATACATTTTGTCTGTAGCGTTTGGCCACAGTAAAAATATGTACACCAGTACGGAAACTACGTACTAACGTTCGAAACGGCACACTCACACAAACACGCGAATCGACGAGACCTCTAAGCGGACATCGCGGTGCTGTCAGTCGTGAGTGCCGCGTCAAGACGAGTGGTTGCCGCGTGTTTGTGTGAGTGTGCCGTTTCGAACGTTAGTACGTAGTTTCCGTACTGTACATATTTTACTGTGGTTTGGCGTAAACGCTAACAGAAAAGTAACTTGGCTATGGGGGCAGGGCCATCTTAGCTCATTTCAGGGCCTTAGGGCACACCAGAATATGGGGCCCTGTTGGAAATTAAAAAACTGACCAATTACAAGTCGAAATCACACACTGAGGGTTCCGTACCTGTGACTGTGTGTGAATGAGGGCTAATTGTGATCGTGTGAAAGACTACACTTTTCACTTGGTCGAAAGCACTGCGCTATTATAGTCCATCATGTAAATAGCATTTTATGCAAAATCTGACATCATTGTTGGCGTTAACGCTACCGTTCGTGGGAACGGGCTTTTATTCTGACATTTCATAAATAACTCTATCAAATATACATCAGTACATGTGTAACATGCGGCCGTCTCGCTCTGACGTACAGCATCATATAGCGCTGTCTCACTCTGTCAGCGTCTTCGGTAAACAATCGACCTATTATAAAGACTATGGTTCGTAAAACATAGCTTGATCTCTATGACAGATGTCAAATCCGTACATTTTTAATGCATTCTGACATTATTAGTTGGTATTTGACATCTGTCGCAGAAATCAAGCTATGTTTTACGAATTATAAAGGACTTCGCGAATTGTGCATAAAGCAAGTTGCAGTACAAAGTAGATACTGTAGCGGGCTTGAATACAGGGTGGCAGGTTAAACAGTGGAAATATTTTAAGGGGTCATTTTACTCATCATTATGAACAACTTTTAATATGGGACCAACCCTGAAATCGCGAAAAAAAAACAGCTGTTCCATACATTTTGTTGACGAATGTGAACAGAAATGTATTGGTCCCATAGTAAAAGTTGTTCATAATGACGAGTACAATGACCTCTTAAAATATTTCCACTGTCTAACCTGCCGCCCTGTATAGTGTATCCAAAAATACATAGACATCTATTTACATTATATAATTGCTATAACTATTGCTTTTGTTGTTTAATTATAAATACATAGTCGGTCGGTCGTCACCGCGAGCGTTCTCTCAGTGCTCGCATGCGAACGTTCTCGAGCAACGAATGCTAGCGAACATTCGCATGCTAGCATTCGTTGGCACCCAAGATACAGGCTTGCCTAGTTTGGGGCTAATGTTAAATTAATTTTGTATGGATCCTCTTTTTGGAAAAACTAATCTTTATCTTTTAATACTCAAAATACGTGTTTGATTCACTATAACCCCCAAATAATTGAAATGTGACCCTTATCTCAATGCAATAAGATTCACGCGCTGTTATTGTGATATAAAACACCTACGGCCTTACCACAAAAAAGATAGACACGCGTTAAACGCGAATGCTACCAAAAGTAATACACACTTGTCTTAGACAAGTTAGTGCTAAAACAAGTGCGTATTATTTTGTGAATGTCAAAATGGCGGGATCACTGCTTATTTTTTGAAAATATTACCTTCAGCATTTACTACCTAATTGCTAAAAGTGATGATTTTTGGAGGTACTAATTCAGGTAGTAAACGTTTGTGGAGTCAGTATATTAATATATCATGTAATTTATGAGATACAGCCTAGTGATCCCGCTACTTTGACGTCAAGATAGCGGGATCACTATTTTTGTTAAATATCTTCAAATACCTGGAGGTAGCAATTATTTAAACATAGGTACCAAATAGTAGCAATTAGGTAGTAAATGCTGAAGGTAATATTTTTAAAAAATAAGCTGTGATCCCGCCATTTTGACATTCACAGCATTCGCGTTTAACGCGCTATCTTTTTTGTGATACGGCCCCTATAGTTTGTATTTCTCTAAAATTGCTTATATAAAATTGGCTAATTGGCTAACATTTGCTACTGCATCATCAAACTAAGCGGTATTCGTGTATTGGATCGCTTTACTATGTCCCAATGAACATAAACCACCAATTAAAACTAGCGCAGATTTAGCAATTTGTGGCTTCACGTATTATTATAGACAGACGTAAATAATAAGTCAATATAAGTCGCAGAGGCGCGTGACCTTGTCGCCGCTTTCGAACAAATTATGTAAGGCACGTGTGTTACACTAACGATAGCGCGCGTTTAATAATGTAACGTATGTGAACGGAATAAAGTTTAATTTATACTGCATTGCTTTGACATTGACTGCGAACCGGCGACACGGCAGGAAAATGTAGTAGATAACATTTCTATTGACTTATTATTTCGATTTTGTGTTATAGACAATACATATTCACCGCGGGTCGCGAAACATACTCGCATTCGCCACCACACTTCTCTTGGCACAAACTGCGGTGCCATGTACCCGCCAGTAAATATTACACGTCGAGTTTAAGAAAGATAATACGACAGAAATGATAAAGCCGAAGCTGGCCAAATATTTTCTTTCTAAAACTCGACGTGTGTAATATTTACTGCCATGTGTAATATTTACTGTACATGTCAGTTTGAGTATGTTAGACAGTGACAGCGTTATAAGTGGAATTAAATAAGAAATAGTTATATCCCCTCCCTCGTCCCTCTAGTTAGTTAATCTGAATTTCATACATTTTCTAATCGTCGTATGTCCCGTGGCTAATATGACTATGACTTTACATAACATGGGCAGACCTAGCTGTACAAAACCGAAGCTAGCCGAAGCGACCCGATGTTTGCCGAGCGTCCGAGTGCCTGTCACGTGCGGACCGCTCGCAGGTCCGCCATGACAGTCTCGTACGCATTCCCTTGTGTTCCATCGATGAGATGCATACGCTTGTCTTTCTCGATCTGTACGACATAGTATTAAGATAAATAATAAATTAATGTTGTTAAGTATTTTAATTCAGAGATTTAAAAACAACTGACACAGGCAGGATTTAAACCCGCGACCTGTGCCGTACCGTGACGTCATCTCTTTAACCACTAAGGGGACGTCCATTAATCACGTGATTTTTTAGCAACTTTTTGACGCTGCCCCCCCACCCCCTTGTGATATTTCGTGATTTTTCCGAACCCGCTCCCCCTCCCCCTTTCGAGCCTCACGTGATTAATGGACGGCCCCTAAGATACCTGCTCGCATCTCTCAAAATATTTAATAACAATAAGATAAGCATAACATGGCTTTGGCGTGTTTAAAATTCACAATAAATTGATTAACTTTAGATTCAAAGTGAAACATCTTCAAAAGGACCTTTTAAAGGACAAATACGTTAAATAAAAGTGTTAAGGACGCGTTTGTAAATCTGACAAAAATAGGCTATATTACAATTGCGACCAAATGAAATTAAATCGAACGAACTAACAAGCCAAATAGGCCGAATGCCGTATAGTAGCCGAATATTGGCGGCATCTCTATTCCGTACCAACAAGTAGAGGCGCTACATACCTCGGCCCTGTACTTGGTGTGTTCGGGCCACACGCACTGCTCGAAGTAGCCGGCCACGTCCGGCGGCTCGTACAGCCGGTGTGTCCGCCGCCGCACACACTCGTCGAATTCTAGCACCAAGTAGTACCTGTGCAATACAATGTTTAAATTATAATCTCTATTAATATTAATAATCTGTACGCTAAAGCCGGTTTGAAACCTGACTCATGTCAGCGAGAATGATACGCGCCACAGGTGTGAGCGTAGTAGTACGGTGTTATAGGTAAAATTGCTAGCAAGCTAAAACTCCTTCACCCATTCACTCCAGTGCTAGTAGTAGAAAATTTTAACCTCTACTCTTGTCATCAGATTCTGGTCGACCTATACATATAAGGTCCTACCCTTCATACTAGAAATATTTTAAGAGGTACATCTGTAGGTGGTAAAGATGCCATACAAACGAAAAAAATAATTATCTGAGTATTTTTTTTTTAATTATTATTTAAAAAAAAATTGACACAAAAAATAATTATTTCCAACATCTATTACGCTAGTTTTTACGTACCTTACTATTAATATTAGAAACAAGCGTAATGGATGTCGAAAGTAGTATTTTTATGTGTCAAATATTTTTTTTTAATCATTTTACTTATTTATTAAAAAAAAAAATACTTAGATCAAATTTTTTTTCGTTTCTATGGCATCATTACCACATAGAGATGTGCCTCTTAAAATATTTCGAGTATGAAGGGTAGGACCCTATATACAGGGTGGCAGGTTAGACAGTGGAAATATTTAAAGTTGTTCATAATGATGGGTACAATGACCCCTTAAAATATTTCCACTGTCTAACCTGCCACCCTGTATATGTATAACAGCTCTACCGCTTTAGGCTGTGTCCCCAATACGCAAACTGTAAGCCGCCGACTGAGTTTGCAAACTAGCAAACTGTGGACACTGAAGATGCGTACTAAACCGATACGCCGCAAACTCAGTCGACCGCCAAGTTTGCCTATTGGGGATACAGCCTTATTAGTAGGTAGTACTGTCACCCCCTCCCCCCCCCCCTCCGCCCGCGCACCTACCTCAGACCTCGGGAACCGACTCAGTGGATATAATGAGACTTTAAAGAATTCGTGAAACAAGCAAACATTAGTACAACTTTTACGTGTAAAACTCACCTAAAATCACACATCTCATTGATAGGCTCATAGTTGAGCACGGTGAACCCCTCCGCTATCAGGAACTTCTTGCCCGGGATGCTAAATTTGTGCGGGTCATGCGGGTGTTGCGGGTCGTGCGGGTCACGCGGGTCACGCGGGTCACGTTCGGAAGAGTAATGTGCCCTGTCTTGTCCCTGCAGCGTAAGGCGTATATCTTGCAACATAGCGTCCATGTCAAGTGCGGATAAAATGTCGTAGTTGTTGTGCGACAGTCCGTCGCACGGTACGTGGTGCGGGCTATCGTCCGGGTAGAAGTACTTGTCTTGATGGAACACGTGAACTGGAGTCAGCGTGTCTTTGAGCCGGTTGGCGAGTGAAGTTTTACCTCCACAGGTTACTCCCGAAATACCTGGAAAAGATTTTTTTTTTGTTGAATAAAACTTACATATGGAACGAATTTTTGAACAAGGATCACCACATAAATCTGAATACTAGTAATAAGTCAACAGAAGTCGTCAAAGCGAGTGAACTTGTCGATTTCGACACTCGCCTTTAATTATGAATTATTTGTATGCCGTTTACTACTGATAGTTTCTGGGAGCCCTGCCGGCCGGCAGGGCTCCCAGAAACTATACAACACCTGTTTCTATCGTGGTCATGCTAGGCCTAGCATGACCACGATAGAAACAGGTTTTGTCTACATAGAAATAGACACAGTGACAGATTGTAGAAACATTTCTACGTTTTATGAATGAAATCTGTCACTTTGTCTATTTCTATGTAGACAAAACCTGTTTCTATCGTGGTCATGCTAGGCCGGCAGGATCAAGTCTATGATAAGAAAACTGCTGTTAAGATTGGTTGAATGAAATAATGACAACCAATTATATTAGTTGTCATAAGAACTAACAACAGTTGCCATAAGAACTGACAACAGTTGCCATAAGAACTGGAACTGAAAACAGTCGTCATAAAAACTGACAACAGATAGTAGAAAACGTTTTATGAGGCGCACATACCTATAATGATCCAGTCGCTTCGCTTAAAGACCATGATTGTAGTGATAAGCGTCCGCCGGAGCGAAGCGCGGAGTAGCGAGCGAAGCGAACAGGGGAGCGAGCCGAGCGCGCTCACAGGTGCGGGAACAAGTGGTACAGCGTGAAGGACATCAGTCCGCCAACGAAGAATAGGCCCCACGCGCCGCAACCAAGCAGCAACCACTGCGGGTCCGGTACCACGTCCCACAACCACGAGTCTGAAACACAACATAGATTCAGACGATTACTAATAAAGTAGAATACCTAACAGTATTCTTTCTCCATCTTTGAGTGTAAACGAAAGTTCGTTTTCAGCGTTTACACCAAAACTTCAACAAGCAAATGAGAATTAAGAACTAGAATAACATTCTTGCACAATAGAACGAAAGAATGATCTACGTCTGTTTACACTAAAAGGAATTTGATAGAGTGGGGATTGAATGAGCATTCGCTCGTCTGATGTAAATTGGCCTTTAGTGAAAGAATTTTCAGAATCGGATCAGTAGTTCCGGAGATTACCTTCCACATACACAGGGTGGCAGGTTAGACAGTGGAAATATTTTAAGGGGTCATTGTACTCATCATTATCGAAAAAAAAATCAGCTGTTCCATACATTTATGTTCACTTAACTCAACAAAATGTATGGAACAGCTGAATTTTTTTTCGCGATTTCAGGGTTGGTCCCATAGTAAAAGTTGTTCATAATTAGGAGTACAATGACCCCTTAAAATATTTCCACTGTCTAACCTGCCTCCCTGTATATTATGCACAAACTCACAATATTTGCACTCCCTTTAAAATATTTGTATAAATAATTTCGTAAGCAATTTTGTAAGCTAAAATCCTCACCTTCGTCTATAAAAGGGTAAGTGTTGACCCACAAGGACAGCACCACAAACACTGAGCTGGTTGTAACCAGGAGCAGCTTGCCGATCAGCGCATCAGGTATGTCCATATACGCACCACTTTCACATACCAATTTCAACCTTATACTACAGCAAATTAAGCATAGATTTGTGTGCACAATTTCTTGATTTCCTCTTCTATACAATTTTTGACCTTATCGTCTGAGTAGTACAGTATATATTTAACTGCAGAAGAGTTCCTTCTCGAAGTCTTCGAATGTTTCGTCTTCGGGGAATAGTATGGACTTGTGGTCGTCGTGTTTGACTTCAATTTGGTCGGCCAGCGGCTTGCGCTTGACGGCGCGCTCAACGATCTGACGACAAAGACGTTTATTGTTCATAATTTGACTCGATCTTCAAGGTATAATTTGATAAGATTTTGTGTCACATAAACAACACGAATAGTCGTTAAATATAATTAATGTCATAAAAAATACCGGACAAGTGCGAGTGCGACTCGCGCGCTAAGGGTTCCAAAATATGCAATCATAGTAGATATATCATAGATGGCGCTACTACATATTGCTAGTGGCGCCATCTATGAGCAGATGGGTCCACTTATGGTCCGGTGACAGACGGACAACAAAGTGATCCTATAAGGGTTCCGTTTTTCCTTTTGAGGTACGGAACCCTAAAAATAGCTGCATTATTACTAGCTGTAGTCTGCGTGAAATGTAAACATCTTTACAATGTTTAATGCATTTCTCAACTTTAAAATAAATAGAACTCTGAAGCACATACCTATAATTCACAGTTATCATGAAAACGTAATTAAAAAATTATCTCCACAAAATGTCAATAAAACACTTATCTAAAACAGACTCAACACTAATTATAATGACATTGAGTTGAGTTATATGTAACATGGATAGCTCATAAAACCATACTCATATCTAGTAAACAAAATGGTTACAGCTGATTTGAGACCATAGCTTCAATTTGGCAACGTTTTGCTATGGACCCTTGCAAGTACAATTTATTAAAACTTTATAAATGTACTTATATTTATTATTATTATTATTAAATATTTGATTTTGAGAGGCAGCTCAGTGGCTAGAGCGACGCCACGGTACGGCAGAGGTCGCGGGTTCAAATCCCGTCCGTGTCAATCGTAAATCTCTTAAATATTTATTAACAATTATTAAAACTGTTTTAATGTAATCAAAACACACCAGTCTTATTTATAGCACTTATGACTTATTTTTAGAATAACTTGACACTTAGTAGCCTCACAGTAATGTATCACATACACAAATAAACTTCTCATTAAATTAGCTCAAGTCAACACACACACACACACAAACTGTGACTGACACACACATGTTTGTTGTTACACAGCTGTTGAGTCTGTTCTACTATCTAATCAGTTGTGATTGTGATGCATCACTTGATGCAACAATGCTGAACTGTTAGGAAAGTATAATAGCTAGCTATGTGTGACACTTGAATGATTTTGAACATATTTAGGTAGAATATATCTGATTAAATACTTTTACAATGCAGTTTTTACAGGAAAATAATTTTTATATTATGTTTATTTATTTGATGTACACATTAATTACATTTTTAAATATTTCATAAAAAAAACAAAACATTTAAATATAAAATATAATTTTTATATTATTATTAGCACTTTCCCCCCACTTTGTCTGTGTCTAAGGTCAAAGCGTGATGTTAAGTAGCCTATACTTATCCTTGAATTTGGCTTGGAAAAAGAATTTATGGAATTCGACGGGTAGTTCCAGAGATTAACATGTTCAAACAACAAATTCTTCAGCTTTATTATATTATTATAAGTAGATATGGTCTTTGTAATCGACTTTACTTATTAAAACATAGCTACACATGACAGTTAGTATAATTTGCAAGTATAATTAGATAGTGATTGTTCTTACGGAATGTCACTTTTGTTTCAGGGCTATAGTACAATAAGGTCATACCTTTCCAGCCACGCTGATATGTGCTGTGGGAGTGGTCAGTTTCAGCAGCTTGCTGATGTTCTCCTCAGTCAATTGTTCCTTGGTCTTCACCGGTTCCTTGGGTTTCTTGTTCTTACTCTTGTATAAATGCCTGTGATCTACACACAATCATTATTAGAACTAAGGCGACTCTCTGACCGAAAATAACAATAAAATGACCAAATATGTGATGTGTCGCTACTTATTATGTAAGAAAGGAACGTTAGTAATAAACTAGACAATAAAACCGGCGAGTCTAATGGTTGTAATAGTCTTGTAATAGGCGCAATAAACTCGCGTCGCCGACGTAACGTGACGTAATACAGTGCATGTATCAATAGTAAGGCGGTGTAGTTTGGACGAACCTTGACCCGAGTGTCGCGGCCGCGGTCTGCGGGGCCCGCGCTTCGCCTCGCCACAATCTACAATCAAAATCACAACATTAACAAATACTCCGATATTTTTTTAACTTGTAGCGTAATGTAATAAAGTTTTTGCTTGCTACCTTCTTGGTCGACGAGCTCCAGAGCTTGCCGCACTAATGCCGAAGACATTTTAATAAAAGAATACGTAAAGAAAACATTTATGTGCAATTCACACGGAAATAGAAATACAATTCTAACCTAAAAATAAAATGTGTGTGAGCTGTCACTGTCAGTCAGGTGGCTAATGTGTCAATGTCAAATACGTTTCGTTTCACATTGTTTTTGAGGCTGCTGCGCATATAGTTTTTTTCTATTAAGATTTTTTTTTATTTCCTTTTTAAATAATTATGTTACCGTTTACCGGTGTAGCTATAAAATAGAAGTACCGTAATTGAAATGTTACTTTTTGTCGTACAGATTCTGCATGCTATACCGTGCGATCAACGGCGATAGCGATTCGAGTGCGGGCGTGGAGCGGCGCGAGGACCCCGGCGCCGCCCCGCAGCACGCCGCCGCCGCGCCGCACGCGCCGCACAGATATGAGGTGAGCTTCCATGGTTTCTACACACTATAATACATACTACATTTCATAACGAATTATAGAACCGGAGCTATTTTACTTTCACAGTGAAACAAACCGTTGAAAATAACCGCTGTAACTAGGTACAATAAAATTGCTCATAATAGGTATCAGCTTGTTCGCTTAGAATTAGGGCCATCTGCTGCGCTGATCTCGAATACGGCTTGTCGCTCGACATAGGCCTGTAGCCAGTTCCAACACTCAGTAGGTACCTACTTAGGCAATTGTACACCAATTTTAAATAAAAGGTACCTACTTAGGTAGGTATGTACTTACTAATCTCATTAATCTCAAAAAAACTTATAAATGTATAACTATGTAAATTTTAAATTAATAATTAAATACCTACTTAAGAGATTTAAAAACAACTGACACGGGCGAGATTTAACTCTCGACCTCTGTCGCACCGTGGCGTCGCTCTAACCACTGAGCTACCGTGTCTTGCCCGCATCAGTTGAATTTTAAATCTCTAAATACACTTCTAATTTTAGATAATAACTAGTATCTAATCAGACTTGTTTTAATTTTTTTTAAATTCCCTACTGACAGGATTTCTAAATGATTAAATTGTAACGTTAAGAATTATTTTTGTCAGTTTGAAATAATGGCTACATTAAAAAAAAAAATCGTCTCACACTAGGATTTCTCCTGAGTCGTGGCCTCGTGGGTGCGTTTACAAACACAACTTTAACATACATATAAACACTCCAGACCCGGAACAAATACTTGCTCTGTGCGGGAATCGAACCCGCCAAATCGCCAATGTTCGCCTATTGTATGTGTTGCCGCAGGGCCCGCCCACGCCGTGCCCGGCGCGCGTGGAGTACGCCACGCCGGTGTTCGCGCGCAACTACCAGGGCGTGTGGCGCTACGTCGTGCAGATACCCTACGAGGGCTACTTCACGCAGACCGTCGAGGTCACCAGGTGAGGCCCACGGGCTATATACCTACCTACTGCAATTCCACAGAATACTACAGAAGCAGTGACTCTTGCGACCACGGAATAAAGTGTATTTCAGCTTGCACAGCACTGCGGCCTATCTATACTTCTATACTAATATTATAAAGAGGAAAGATTTTTTTGTTTGTTTGTTTGTACCGAATAGGCACCGATTTTAAAAAATCTTTCACTTATAGAAAGCTACATTATCACTGAGTAACATAGACTACTTTTTATCCCGAAAAAATGCACAGTTCCTGTGGGACACGTGGACGAAGTCGCGGGCAAAGTGCTAGTAATTTATAATAAGTATAACCTACAGAGGTACAGAGGTAGTCTCCTTTTATCGCGTAATTCAATCTATCTTCTGACACGGCGTAAACCCATTGAATTAGCTTCCCCGTAAAGGCCGGAATACTCTTGCAGCTTCTTAACTACCTTGTCGAGAACTGCCAACATTTGTTTGTGAACGTTCGCAAACAATTGTGCGCTTCTATAATGTACTCGACTGCAGACTCTCAACGAAGCTGCTGAATGCTGAATTAGTCTAAGATTGTGTACAAGGAAGCTGCAAAATTGACTATTTAAAGTTGCAGTTCCAATTCACACACAGAACATTGTAGTATTTCGAGCTGCTGGAAGCCGGCTCTCCATCTCTCCTGTCCGATATATTATTATAACTAATTGGTCGTGTTGCTGTTAGATGCATGCAGTCGCGCTGCCACTACCTGGACGGCGGCTGCCTCAGCTCGCCGCGCTGGGTGTCGCTGCTGGTGGCCGAGCTGCACTACCCGCCCGGACAGAACAAACTGCAGGTACGTACTGTGCTGCACTACCCGCCCGGACAGAACAAACTGCAGGTACGTACTGTGCTGCACTACCCGCCCGGACAGAACAAACTGCAGGTACGTACTGTGCTGCACTACCCGCCCGGACAGAACAAACTGCAGGTACGTACTGTGCTGCACTACCCGCCCGGACAGAACAAACTGCAGGTACGTACTGTGCTGCACTACCCGCCCGGACAGAACAAACTGCAGGTACGTACTGTGCTGCACTACCCGCCCGGACAGAACAAACTGCAGGTACGTACTGTGCTGCACTACCCGCCCGGACAGAACAAACTGCAGGTACGTACTGTGCTGCACTACCCGCCCGGACAGAACAAACTGCAGGTACGTACTGTGCTGCACTACCCGCCCGGACAGAACAAACTGCAGGTACGTACTGTGCTGCACTACCCGCCCGGACAGAACAAACTGCAGGTACGTACTGTGCTGCACTACCCGCCCGGACAGAACAAACTGCAGGTACGTACTGTGCTGCACTACCCGCCCGGCAGTGGCGTGCAGTGCATATAGGCAAGTAGGCAGTGCCTACCTCATATAATTCAATAAGACTATTTTAACTGTTACTACATAAATAAAATATATCAATCATGACTAATTATTGATATATAATAATGTATATTGATGTAGTAATAGTTAAAATGGTTTTATTGAACCTTAAGAGGTAGTCACTGCCTACTTGCCTATATGCAATGCACGCGCCTGCCGCCCGGACAGAACAAACACGCACAGGTACATCATCGCCTCTATAGTTATACGACTCTATATGTAGGTATAGGTAGTGGCGTAAATTATGAGCATAGATAGCGCATGTACATTTTCGGCCCAATAGACAAAAGAGAATGGTCCAATTAGACGACAAGCATCGACTGACGAATCAATCGCATGCAGCCTCGGCGCCCCCCGTCGTCTTCGTTCCGCCAAAGAGACCGAAAAATCAGCTAATGCGCAGGTGACGTTCGTCCTCATTTGAAGAATGTCGCATAATAGGAGACACCCTATATTTTCCGAAGCGTCACCCAAATAAAGCTGTATTGTTTGACAAACACACGTAAACCAATGTGCTTGTACTGCTGCAGGACTACGAGCAGTTCTCGCAGGCTCACGGGCAGCCGGCCGAGGCCGCCGACAAGCCGCCGCACTGCGACGGACACGACGAGATGGGCTGCTACCAGGTAACACCACTACATCGTTATATCTCTGATCTTCAGATCATTGAAAAAAGAAGATATCCGCCGATATATAAGCCACCATAGCAAATTAGTACGGGAACCACTGTCGCCACTTTTAGAACAGTTTGCGGCACAATTACAAGCGCTCCGTGTGAATATAAAGATCTCACACACATTTAAAATTCCGTACACCCTCAATCTAACACTGTTATTTGTCACTCATCAATAGCGCTAAACTAAAACACTGGGGGGTGATTCTCGCGGGTGATATATTGATATCGAATTCGATATATATTGCAACAATGTCAAAATGGGAGGGATTTTGGCAGTTGTTGCAATATATATTGAATTCGATATCAATATCGAACCCGCGAGAATCACCCCCCTGCACTGTATTTATATTATTATCATCGATCGCGTTCGGTCCGTTCCCAACGTGTTCATTTTAATTACGGTCAATGTGACCAGATCAAAGCGTCAAGCTCAAAAACGCCTTGGCACAACTCCCTTGTTTCTACGATCTGAGGGAACAACCAATCACCAATCACGTGCGTTAGCGTCTTCACTTCCGAGCGCGAACCGGCGTTTGATTGGTCGTTGACTATGATCTTCATTAACGTTGTCACGATCGAGTGTGTTAGAAAAACTCATACTAGGGTTTGGTTTGTCCACGCCGCGCCACTACTCGATTTGATCCATACTTCCAGGGACACCCTGTATATGCTATAGTGTTTTCATTTCCAACTCTTAGCCCCCGTCCCAAAATTGTATCTGCATAAACCCTCAGTCCCTCCCAAAAATAAATTCTTGATCCGTCACTGGTCACTAATTTCCCGTACGTTATTTTGTATACCTACCTAAAAGGATGATGCTGCCCTTTTATCAAACTTTCTTAGTCACGTTTTACCATAATTATTTATGAGTGACGTGGAGGTGGCTTCTATCCCGGGAACTTACAACATATTAATTCGTAGGTTCGTCTCTACTACGACTGGTTCCTGGTCCCCGGCTCGTGCAAGTGCTGGCGACCGGACTACTTCGCGAGATACGTGCGTCGTCGCCAGAACAACGAACTGTAAGCGAACGGAAAAACACACCGCAAATATTATCATGTCATTTAGATAAACTCATTGCCAACATTATAAAATCATCTATATAACATTCGGCACCTTGAAAAAATCATATCATCTAGATAAACTACCATTATTTAATTAAAATTCAATCTATCACTGAATTCACAAACATCATAATAATATTAAGTATTTATGTCCAAATTGAAATTATACTTTTATAAGTCCACAGGAATCTAGCTATTATATTATTCATCGAAAATAAAATGTATTGGAAGCTGTTGATAAGCCTTATACAAATCTAATCTAAAGTCTCGCTTTTAAAATATTAACCCACACGTTAAAACAATAAAGTTAATTATATATAATACAAAATGTATGTATTCCTAAAACGTTATGTAATAAGTATGTTATGTTAATTTTGGTGCTACTGCTACTTAACGTTGTGACATTAAGACTGTATCTAAATAATTATATTGCGTAAGTAGGTATGATCGTACCAAAATAAATAGAAATTGGAGGTGAGATCTCTTATTGAGTTAGACAGTAAGTTAGTATTCCACAACATTCTCTAATTTATTAAAATTCAAATAGTTTTGATAAGCTTTTCGTATCGGACAGAATTTATTGTAAAAATAATATTTGTTAAACACACACTTTTTCACATATTATCATTGAAAGTTAAATAAAGAAGAAAGATTAATCTTAATAAGTTCTCCCTGTAGAAATACTCGTTATAATATAGCCACTTGCTAGATAATAAAGGAATTGTATTGAAGCTCAATTTGCATTTATAATTTGTAACTATGTAAAGATTTAACACAACCATGCTTTCTTTAACTTATTTATTCAGATTACTGAAGAAATGGTAACTGTCAGCTTAACTTAGCAATTTGCCGCTTTCAAGCTGTTATTGTCAAATAAAGACGAGTTTGAGAGAGCATGGTTCTCGAAATATTATATTATCATAAGAGTTTAAAACTACCTTAGTTTAGTAATTATTTATTTAAACTTTTGATAAGTAGTTTAAGTTATATTAATAAAGCACTTCGACTATTATCCGTGTTTTAATAAATCTAGTTTTATGCTATACTCTCTAAAAATAAAACTGATTTGGATATAACATTATTAATCCATACAAGTAATAAATATAATGAGTAAGATGGAAGTTTCCCAACCCTTAAAATAGTCCTAAGAACACATTATGAAATCTATAACCAGAAAGAAGCCAACCTGTGCGAATACTAACAATAAAACGAAATATAATTTCAACAAAGTTTATTAAAAATTGTAATTTCTTTGAAGACAATGTACTTGGAATAGTAGGAGTATTGTACAACGGCGGTGTGATGTCTCCTAGTCACTACACTAAGCGTGACTCGCTGGAAACTACAAAATTACAAAATATCTTACAACTAGCCTACAGTTCAGGTATCTTTGGTAAGCGATCACCTACGTAAGTACATAATATTATGTACGAGTATATCGTGCAAGAAAAATATATGATTGATATAATTTGTAATCAGAATGGGCTCGGTGCCAATATTACAAGGCACATAAATAATATATAGGATCCTAAAGAAAGTGGATTTAATAAAGAAACTACATATAAGCAAGGCAAATATGGTAATAGATGTGCAAGCCAACATCAGGCAATTAATTCTTGTTTTGTCACGCACGCAACTGCAGGTACTGATGTTGTGCAGTAAAAGCTTCATACAGGACTGTTTCACTTTATTTCCTTCATACAAAAATACTAACGTTATAAAAAGTAGGTAACCTTGCCAAGTTCATTCCAAGTCACTTATTTAGCTATTTTAACAAATATTTTGTGAATACAATCGGTCGTGAAGAAGGGGCAAATAGTAGTCCAATAGAATTCTACCGTCAGATCGAAGGCTACAGCTACAGATCTTGTAATAAGTTGTAATACACATTATAATTAAATTGTAAAGACACAGACGTATATATGTTCAAACACATTTGAGATCTTCATAGAATTTTACAATCTATTCTAATGATCAAAAATTATACCCACTATCACTCCTTTGAGCGTTTCTAAATTCACATCATACTGAAACGTAGTTTCATTCGTCGTTGATTCTATCTCACAAATCTAGGTACGTATTGAGTAGGTATTGCATTTTACATTACTTCTACAAAAATAATTACAGTCTATGATACAACTGAATCGAATCACATACCTACAGCATTATCGACACTCGTAATACAAGACTACACAAGTAACGCTCTACCTGGCGTCGTACTATCTGATACAGTTTCATCGATATACACTACTCTGTCTTTAACGTCAGCGTGCCTTGGCTCTGCTACATTCTCAGTACTGGTAACTGTTTCATTATTACTATTCAGATCTAAGCTCAACCTCTCAACTATTCTACCGTTGTCAAATACTAGTTCCGTTTGTACCACCGGATTGACTTCAGAATCAGCAGAATTAGTAGTCACGGCTACAGAGTCAGTTCTGAGTCCGTTTTCAATAAGATCGTTCTGAACGTTATCAATTTCAGTACTGGAATGTGCGCGTTCATCTAGAATGTTTTGTCGTCGTTGAAATACTATGTGTACTTGTGGTTCGACGTCTTTGGGGTCTGAAGTGTATGCTGAGTAGCAGGCGGAGTAGGGGGGCGGTGGTTCCTCGCCCATGTACTTATAGAGGCTGGCGGCCCTGACTTGTGCGCACTCCGCGTACGGCGGCGGCAAGTCGTTGAACTGACTCGGTTCTGAGAGGCTGTCGATGTCGTCTAGACGAGGCTGGGAGTCATCGAAGTTGTGATGCTGCACTGAAATGTTGAAATACATAAAACATTAAGGCCTAAAACTTTGAATAATAATATAGATAGAGGTAAACGTATCGTTACTGGAGATATGGACATGGATAGGACATTACTCGCACAATAATTGTGATCGTAGTATCGTAGATCGCAATACATATTTATGAAAATGTATGTCTAACCACCTTACTTATAGACGATGATTAAATTAAACAGCTCTGAGGTCAATTGTCATATCTAGTAACATACAAATGACAAGGATAGTTACAGTATATTTAATCAGTGGTTAAAGTTAAAAGGCGTCTACAAGTAAGTGGGAGGATGTTTATTTAAAACACTTACAACTTGTGGCCGTCACATTTGGCGTGGACCATTCGTCCGACTCTTGTCTTCTTACTGAAATAAAAATAACAATTGAATTGAAAAACAAAATTACGCCACCATACTATATTGTGAGCAAATAAAGCCACAGTAGGGAGCAGCGGTATCCCAGTGGTAACAACCCCGACGTACTAGTCGTAGGTCGCGGGTTGGAACCTGGGCAGGTAAGCATGCGCAATTTGTTTCATCACCACTGCTCTAAAAACGAAGAATGAAAACATCGTGAGGAAACCGACATGTCTTAGAACCAAAAATTTGAAGACATGTGACGTCCACCAACCCACACTGGGCCCAAATGGCAGATTATATCCCACTCCCCTTCATATAGAGGAGGTCTGTGTCCCAGTAGTGGGGGGACAATATAGACTGATTATGTTATCTTATATTAAAGCCACAGTTTGTAGTTATCAAATACTAATTATAACTTTGGATCTGTAAGATAAAAATCTAACTCAACGCCTGGTGTCTGCATCTTCGGCCAAAATGACGACTAATTCGTCAGTTTTCATCGATGAGCACCCTATATGCCTACTTCTTGACCATGTCTAACCCGCACAATATGTCTTAGGAACATATTCACGCTTTTATACGACTAGATAAATAAAGATGTTTAATTTGTGGACTCGTAAATGAACGGGTAGCAAAAGGGTGACAAACCTCCTTGCAGACGGTAATGTCCCCGCAGGATGTCCTGCTGAAGTTCTCCCGCGCCAACATCTGAGCACAGGAAGCGCTCTCATTAGGCCAATGCGAATACTCTATCTATACACCCCTATCCTGTTGAATCTAATCAAGAAAGCCAGGGTCCGCGGGACCGGTTATCTCGCTCAAATTTGGAACAGCCCGACTGGGGAAGTACCTCCACCTTACAGAATACCACAGACAAGAGCTCCTGAGGGGCGGTATGCTTGTCCTTTCGGCACAGCGAATCCTCATTTTAAAGAGTCGGCATCCTGTATGTGCTTCTCGGTGTTACAAGCGTGTCATAGGTTAACGGTAAACGCTTACCATCAGGCGGGCCATACGCCGGTTTGCCACCATTGTCGTAAAAAAACTTATCTACTCTCAATTTACATAAATTACACAAAGAACAAGAGCCTCGCAAAGATCTGCCGCCCTAGGGCCTCGCAATGCCTGCAGGTATACTCACTGGTATGCATGTAGATGGCCTTGAACAGCTTCTTGTGCAGGCAGTTCTCGGCGGCGCGCACGATGAGCAGCAGCAGCGCCAGCAGCACCGCGCCGGCGGCCCAGCCGCGCGCCGCGTGCGCCCAGCCGGCCGCGGCGGGCGCGGGACTGGGCCGGGCGGGGCCCGCGCCGCCTGGCAGCACGATCGAGACAGGCTCGTATGGCCGGTAGCTTTCGATGCTCTGATGATATACCTGTATTCAGTTTGCGCGAGCTTATTTTCTCTTCAACGTTTCCACTTTATTCAATCCGATTTTGGTATGGCTTGCCGATACGATATCCGATATCGGAGCAGACAATGTGAAGGGCAGGTAGGTACATCTTTCATACATTTTACTTGCCCCGATATCGTATTGGCATCCGATAGCGATATCGAATCGGATAATATAGAAACACTCAATCTAGTTAATTCTAATGTTTCTATGATTGGCTTAAAAATATGTAACCAATGTAAAGCAGGAACACAACATGTCACGTCATCAGGTTGCCACCAGCGGCAGACTCAGAAATAATTTAGAGGAGCTGAGGGCTCATCTAGATATGAGTTTTAGGGAAGCTAAGAGATCAAAACACAATTACAAGCGCTCCTTGTAAATATAAAGATCTCCCACACATTGAAAATTCCACACACGTGTCGCATCTATTCTATTGTTTTTTGTCACGTGTCACACGATGTTTGGAACATGATAGTTGTTCAAAGTGTCTGCTCTAGTGTTATATCTCAATGCATCTCCCTTGTTTCTACAGGGTGGCAGGTTAGACAGTGGAAATATTTAAAGGGGTCATTGTACTCATCATTACGAACAACTTTTACTATGGAACCCTTTAAATATTTCCACTATCTAACCTGCCACCCTGTATGTTCTGAGGAGTCAATGGTTCATTCCGTTAGATGTGTTGGATGTCCGTGCATACCTTGATTTTGTCGGGCACGGCCCAGTGGTCGGGGTCGTGGCGGCGGTCCACGCGCCACGTGACGGGCGCGCTGGTGGGCGGCCACTGGCGGCTCAGCAGCAGCCCCTTGGCGAGCGGGTCCAGCCTGGAACATCACGACACTGCCGTTACGTCGTACTCCTTACAGCATAATCTGTGGTACAGCAGCGTACGTCGTAACTCCACGTGCGAACGAGCACGCGCATCGAACATTTGGTTCGTACGTGTGGACGTAAATTAGCTCAAACACGAACACATTTTGACTTTATGTTCGTTGGGTCACCAACTCACCACGAACATTTTCGACGAACCCATGTGTTCGTTGCTTGTTAGTGATACGCAGATGCGAACAAAGTGTTCGATGTTCGTGGATCGTACTTACATGGCTAAACAGAGCCACATTAAGATGTTTCTTATTGGTGCATAATAATAATAAAGCTGAAAAGTTTGTTTGTTTGTTTGAACGCACTCTTTGGAACTACCAGTCGGATTCCAACAAATATTTTTAATATGATAGCCAGATTCATGAGAAATAGTATACGCTATTTAACATCACGCTACAACCCTTAGGAGCCGAGCAACAGGGGTGAAACCGCGGGGAATAGCTAGTCTATACAGAGTGCAAGGAGAACGCTTCCGAAGCCAGAACGTAGATTATATACAACCTAAATGCAAACGGATACCAATAACCTTTCGCTTTAAATTGATTATTTTCAAGACTTCATATTTCGTAAACACGCAATGGAAACCGTACAAAGCGCGAGGTCACTGACACGCTAGCCACAAAGCGCGCGCGGAGCTGGGGTCGTCGGCCGCGCGGCTGTCGGCGAGCGCGTGTACTTTGAACTCGAGGTTATGCGCGAGCGTCAGCTGATATTATTTACGAGTACATGGCGTGTTAATATTGCAAAGAAAAAAAATTTATTTAATCGCAATTATTGGTTTTAGTTACCTGTTCTCACAGCATAGTGTACGAAAAATGTAAAAAAAAATTGGTAAAATTGTATTTTTTTTTCCCGATTTTTTGATGGTATTGTATCGAGAATCACTAGCTCTATCACCTGTCTTCGTTTTCGGAAGCGTTTGCCTTACACCCTGTATACAAGGTGGCAGGTTAAACAGTGGAAATATTTTAAGGGGTCATTGTACTCATCATTATGAACAACTTTCACTATGGGACCAACGCTGAAATCGCCAAAAAAATTCAGCTGTTCCATACATTTATGTTCACATAACTCAACAAAATGTATGGAACAGCTGATTTTTTTTTCGCTATTTCTGGGTTAGTCCCATAGTAAAAGTTGTTCATAATGATGAGTACAATGACCCCTTAAAATATTTCCACTGTTTAACCTGCCACCCTGTATATTAATTATAAAGAGGAAATATTTTTTTGTTTGTACCGAATAGACTCTAAAACTATTGGACCGATTTTAAAAAATTCTTTCACCAAAAGAAAGCTGAATTATCACTGAGTAACATAAACTACTTGTTATCCCGAATAAATGCACAGTTCCTGTGGGACACGCGGACGAAATCGCGGGCAAAGTGCTAGTACCTGATAAAGTGTCTGCTGTCCTTCCTTAGGCCGTAGAAGGCGTACTTGTCGCGTTCGCGCGAGCGCGGCACCGCGCGGTCGTGCGAGCGCGCGTACTCGCCGGCCGCGCGGGTGCGCGCGCGCCGGTCCCACGACGACACCCACGCCCAGGGGGATACGGTCGGCTGCATGCTGCGGCTAATAACAACACATTTGTTGTTACCTCAGATCATAGAAACAAGGGAGATGTGCCAAGTGCCAAGGCGCTATCGAGCTTGATGCCTGATCTTGAGCAAATTGCTCAAATTAAAAACGTACGCGCTGGCGACGAACCGAACACGATCGATGGTATAAATACAGTGTTTTCGTTTAGTGATAGTGTTGAGTGACGATTAACAGTGTTAGATTGAGGGTGTACGGAATGTTTAATGCGTGGGAGATCTTTTTATTCACAAGAAGCTCTTAATTATGCGCGTAATTGTGTCGAAAAATGTACTAAAAGTGGCATCAGTTGTTCCGGTACTAAGTTGCTATGATGGCATATCTCCTTGTTTCTATAATCTGAGGTTGTTACCAATTAGATAGGATTTAATATTCTTAAAACAATTCCGCAAAACACTTACTAATCCTACTAAGTAATTGCGAGAGTTTGTGAGGATGGATGGATCTCTCACACAAAAACTACTGAACGGATTTTGATAAAACTTTAGGTACAGTAATATAGCTTAGACATCTTCTCAGAATAACACATAGGCTACTTTTTATCCCAAAAACGCGGGCGAAGCGGGCGGAAGCTAGTACTTTATATTTTGTTTATCTTTCTTGTGTACGAGCTAAATTACACTTTATTTCGTTGTTGCAAGAGTCGCTATTTTACCGTCTTTGCGGAGCGTCTCTCTGTAGTACATATTTTGTGCCCCAGTGTAAAGTCAGCTGAAAAGGTGTAACGAGCATTTAGCGAACTCGTTCGTTACTCGCCCGTCACTGACTCGTTACTTGTTCGTCACTCGCTCGTTACTCTTTCGTCACTTCGACCGGTGCCACTTGCAGCCAGTAACCGCCCTGTCCACGATGTAGGCCAGATGTAATCTAATTACCTATAACTACCCTTTAGCTTGTGCTGTAACTAAGTTTAACTTAAAACAACTGCCACACGCTAGCATAGCCTAGCACAGTAAGTATGTATTATGCTTACGCTTGGAAACTTGCGTGTCATTGCCAGGTTAACAAAGATGAAATATTATATTAAGGTTAAACAGTTTATTAAATCTAAAAGAGGTATAATAACAATCGAGATAGTCTTACTCTAAGCCAGGGGTTACCAATTAGTTTCGCTCGGGGTCCGTTTTAAGAAATGAAATGACCATCGCGGTTCGCATAACAGTTTATAGAAAAAATATTTATTAAACAAATGTAATTACGGAAATAAGAAACGTATTTTTTACATACCTATTAATAAGAAAAATGCAATTTTTTGTTGCGGGGGATACATTTTTATTAAATTACGTACTCTGTAGTGCAAGTTGCTCTGTTTTCGCGGTCCGCACAACATGGGTCGGGGGTCCGGATGCGCACCGCGGTCCGCCAATTGGCGCCCCCTGCTCTAAGCCAATGGCCAAAGGTTTTTACATAGGTTTTGACAGTTATGAGACCATTCTCACACAATGACAATAGCAGACTTGGGGCCCTGGTCGCCGTCGCCATGCAAGTACAGGAAAAATATAATAGCTAAGTTAATTAAACTAATTGCAAGTGATTAGTTGATTGCCATTATACAATCGACTGTTAATTTGATAACAGTATCACACTTCTGGTACGCCACGTCGGGTATTACCGACATTTGAACTATATATAAGTATAACGTTATATGCAAAATTATTATTATTATGCCTTTGAGCGCTTATCCTTAACTACATTCCTATTAGAGCCATATCTTATTAGGACGAAATGGCAGCGACGCCAGCAGCGCTTCCGCGGCGTCCGTGAGACGCCAAAATTGGCCACCAAAGCGGATGCCAGACGAGATTACTTAGTATGAAAACAAAATGAACATCGAAGAAATGTATGCGTGTCGAGCGAGTCAGCGTGGCGTCTGGGCATACCTCAGTTGGTGTCGGCTTGGCGTCGCTGGCGGCGACGCCAAGCCGACACCAACTGAGGTATGGTTAGGTACATTGTAATTTTGTAATACAATGTGACATGTTTTAATTGGCGGCGCTGCTGGCGTCGCCGCCTTGGCGTTCTAATGAGATATGGCTCTAAACATAAAACTTAAGGGAGAGTCACTCCCTCGGCCAGCAACGTGTCCCGAATTGGCTGGCAGCACCGGTTGCTGAATAGACTGTCGACGCTGACTTTGGAAAAAAAAGCGGAAAATGGGGTTAGGAGATTGGCATATAGGCGGGGTAAGCATAATAAAAAAAACAAATTTCATGTTTCATTTGAGTTACACACTTAACTAGGGTCCAAGAAGCGAGCTCGGGAACTTGGCACCCCGGCCCGGACAGGTTAGGTTCGAAGGAGTTGACGGGGGCTTCAGTGAACGAGCAAAGCGGGCGAACGAAGCCCCCGTCAACCAGTGTTAGGTTACTTTTAACCTTGCAGACAGAAATAGGAGCCCCACGTTCGTTCGGAGCCGCGAACGTTCACGCGATCAAATATGTTAGAAAATTTTCCACTAGGCACTCAGTTGTTTCCAAGACTATAGGGAAATATTTATATTTCCCTATAGTCTTGGAAATTATATATAGGGAAAGCAGCTATTATACGCAGACTTGTAGTCTACGTATAATAGCTGCTTTCCCTATTGCCAGCGCGTTGTACAGGATTGGCGCAGTTACGAGACCTTCGAAGTTGGCAGAGCGCCACAGGAAAACCTGTTCCGACTCATGCGAGGTATTAAAACGTGCTGCCTGCGCAATTTACGTAACAACACGAGAGCCGGGGTTACCCTGGCTCTTGATAGCGGAAGACTTACTCCTAGGTTCTGAAAGACTATTATGGGCTCTTTCAATTTAGACGATTAGTGTCGGACTGCTGCCGTGCAGGGCCCCAATTCTGCTATTGCAGTTGTGTAAGAATGGTGTCATAATGACACTATAACGGTTAAAACCTAAGCGTTCATTGGCTTAGAGTAAGACTATCTCTTTCGTCATTGGTCAAAACGATGTCATTGAGAGACCATTCTGACACGATTATGACAATTGCATTAGCAGACTTGGGGCCCAGTAGTCGTGCGGCAGCCATGCGAGCGTCGCACGACAACCGGCTCTCTCGACGCTGACGTGTCAAATGTACGGAAAAAACGATCGGTGGTGCGCTTGTTCAATTTTGATGTCTCATGTCAGCTAATCACAACAGCTAAGTTAGCTAATTTATAATTTAACTGTCCTTCAACTTTAACTGGCTTTCAAGAATTTCGGCATTAAGTATAAGCATTCATTAGAAATAGCAGTGATAGCCTAGTGGTTTAACCATGTGCCTCCCACGGCGAATGGTTCGAGTTCGATCCCGAGGCACGCACCGCTGACTTTTCGAAATCAGAAATTAATCATCACTTGCTTTAACGGTGAAAGAAAACATCGTCGAAACCGACATGTCCTAGAACCAAAAATTCGAAAAACATATTGTGTCGTCCACCAACCCGCACTGGGCCCGCGTGGTGGACTACGGCCCACTCCCTCTCACAGAGGAGGCCTGTGTCCCAGTAGTCGGATCATCAGTCGGATCAAAAATCTTGTATGTATATAGTTAATGTCATTGGTTAATGTAGCACTCTTTGTTTAATTTAAAATAAGTACCTAATTCCTCTTCAGTAATCCATTGTTCACAGTAATGTATCTTTAATGAAGAACTTCGTTATTTTGTTTTAATGAGAACTAATTAGTTAAATATGTTTCAGTGAAGTCGACAGCCGACCTCTTCGGAATGTGATGTATTCCACAAGTTATTTAACGTTTCTTCCAAACGTCGGCTGAGCAGTCTAGCCAGTTCACGGAATTCGAAATTTTAATGTACCTACTTAATTTATTATTTACCTACTGTAGGTATTTGGATTCCCTTCCTTATAATAAATCTATCTTTATGAGGTTATTTGTCTTCGATATTATATTCTAAAGCGGCGTTATCACGATCGGTCAACTTGAATTTTTTTAGCGAATTGAAAAATTGATTTTGTGCACTTCTTTGCAAACACGCACTTGAAGGGACTCAAAGATTGCATTATGATAAGGGACTTTGCTAGTTGAGTCTGAGCAAAGTTTAAGCCCGAGATAAATAGACGTTACTTAGCACGTACTTAGGCTAAGTACGCTCTATAGATAGTGTCACGGTGTCGGTCGTGGTGGTATTCTAAGTATTTTTAGCGGCCCCGTGGTGTAATTGAGATCAATATAATAATTGGTGGACAGTGGCGGCGGCCAGTGCGGGCACCGGGCTATTGAGTGGCACCAGGGATCCCGTAATTCAAACGTAACCTATCCCGTAATTAAAATTTACATCTCCCGGCTCCCGAAAGGAATGTAAAATAAACAAAATTCTCCCAGAATTTCAAATTCATGCGCGCTGTCGACATGGTTCAATTTCAATCAGAATCACTATCATTCTACAGCAGAACTGCTTAGTACCTACTTCGGCAGCCCTAGGGCAATAATATTACTATTTAAATTGTATTTATGTCATGCAAACTTAACCTAAAGCTGGGGCCTAAGTAACGCCCAATGTATGGAGATGCCTTTGTAACAAGTTCCGTTTCACCATTTAGTTTAGTGCTATGTAGGTACAACAGAACTAGCACCACGCACTGTTTGTTTTACATTTAAAGGTAGGTAGGTAGGTATGTATGTTTACATGCTAGGTGCCATGGAGACCGCATCGGGTACATGTACATACAAGTGGGGGAGACCTGATAGGGAGATAATAATATTAATCACTAGACTTTTGCCCGCGACTCCGTCCGCAAGGACTACAATGAATTGACCAGTTTAAATGACCTCCGTAGTGTAGGTTGGCTAGTACTACCAATAGGTCAAATTGTATCTCTGGTTTTTTTCAGCGGAATCAGATGAAACGTGGCTTAGATTTTAAGTTGGACCCTAAGCTATCGAACTGTGAAAACCACATCAAAATTCGTTCAGTAGTTTTCGCGTCATGCGCGCACAAACAGACAAACAGACAAAAATTAAAAAAAAAATCTTTTCGGGTATAGTTACGTCCCAGTACCCTATCCCGACTGTTTTTTCTGGAATATCTTCAATGTACAGACACGGCTCTTTTACAATTTTATAATAGTATAGATAGAAGATAGATAAGCAGGGGAGGGGGCTACGACGCAGTGTTATCGTAATCTACATTCGGTAGGTAATATTTTGGTGAGTTGGTGAAGTGACCGGGTGTTCATAAAAATGTATGTTGTTAATTGACAGCTAAAGCACGCGAAAGTGGTGAAAGAAGGACTTGTGGGAGCTGTCTGGTGTCACTGTTAAATGTTGAAGTTCAAAGTGTTGATGCTCAGCCGAATTTGAATAAATTATTTTTGATTTAACACGACGGTTTTTGCGTGTGTATGATAAGACGTAGGGCAAACCGCGGTCGGGTTTTTATATTTAAAAAAATTTAAATATCTTTTTTTCAGTTACGCACAACCCACCGGTGTATTGTGGCAAAAACAACACTTTAATCGTACAAAGATTTCAAAAACCCTGAACATTTGGTTAAAATTGGGATGCCGTTGCAAATAGGTCATTCAAAAAATATGATAGAGCAGCTAAGGCGAATCACACACCGCCCCGCGCAACGCTGCGGGGTGCGTGGCGAGTCGCCTAAGCATTGCTAAGGAAGTCATAAACAATAGAAAACGAACGAAACTACCAACGCAGCGGGCATCCGGGATTCACGCGGACACTTTTTGAGAACCCCCCTTCCCCCCCACGCCTCCAGACGCCCTCCCAAAATGGAAAAATCCGGGGAAACCCCGACGAATGATTGCCATATCTCACAGCCAATCATTATGTAGTTTTAGTCAGAAGGAACCAAGGAACCCTGCATCATAACATCAGAACGGGTGCTAATAATGTTTGTTGCAGTGTTGTTCTAAGTCATTCCTGCCTAACTAAGCTATGCAAACTACCTACTTGTATTGTAACACTTTCAATCATGAATAACAACAGTTACGGTAACAATGTGGTTACACCTACTGATAGTTTCAGCAATAACCAGTGTTGCCAGTAACCACTCCGACTGGTTCGTACGGTAATCGGCTGCGACTGTCGTAATCGTAACATTAACTGTTACTTAACCTACTATTGTCTTCATAATTTTAGGTCTTTAGAAGACATCATTTTGGGCCATTACATTGGTGCTAATTTTGTTTACAGTTTTTAATCACAGTACCTACCTATATATTTTTCTTACAAATATCATTGAAAAAGACAGAAAATATTAAAAACCGTTGAATTAGTCGACGCTCTTATCATTTACGGGAACTACTGCGGGTACTAGGTAATTTGACAGGAAAGGACTAAATATCTTGTATCCCTTTGTTAAGTTTTTTTTTCTTAGAACTAAAGAGACTTGAGACTAAATTAGTTTAATCCTGCCTATGTCAGTTGTTTTTGGGAATCCTAATAATATTATAAACGTGAAAGTTTCTGAGGATGTATACATGTATGGATGTATGGGTAGATGGATGTTTGTTACTCTTTCACGCAAAAACTACTGAACGGATTTTGATGAAACTTTACAGTAATAGGTATAGCTTAAACATCAGAATAACACATGGCTACTATTTATCCCAAAAACGCGGGCGAAGCCGCTGGCGGAAGCTAGTCTCTTATAGTATATTTAATAACATTAAATTAGATTAGTTTGTAAGCAATAGAATCGGAATAATGATCTTGTCTTTTTTTTGCCAAATTAAACAAAGTGTAAGACCACCAAAAGTGTTCGTGACTTATAATACTAGACCAAAGGGAGGGATTACGGTAAACCTTATTTTAATTATCAACATATGTAATCAAAATATGTTTATTAAGGAACTACTTGAAACCAGCCTCTGATCTTGCATAGGTACCTCAGCCAGCACTTCGAGTAGCTGAGTAGGTAGGTATTGCAATTTTTATTTTAGAATATAATCGACCCGGCAGGTGCAATATCCTACCCTACACAATTAGTAGCCAATGTTTGTTGTGTTACACCAACAGCCGGCCAACATCCCTCACTCCATCACGTCAAGGTCATCCAATCAATGCAACAAGACACTCACCGCAATTATCAGAATAGCTGACACTGAACCAACAATTTACTTCTCCACTCACATTGTAAGAACTTCACTTAAATCACTTATTTTAAATCACTATACTATAATGTAAATTGTGATGTATTTGATCCAATGTTTGCGGTGCGAGCGCGTTAGTCGCGGCGGAATATCGGCGGATAAATAAACAGGGAAGGGTGTGTCGGACGCATGCGCGCGGGGCCGCGCCGCCAGCGCCGCGCCGGCCCGCGGCCCGCCGCCGAACTAACGCACGCGGGAAAGTCGACAAATAGTCCGACACGCCGGAGCTCGGAGTCATGAGGAACTCGCCGGCGCTAAAGGTGCGGTTATACGGACTAGTTTCTTGACAATTTCTTGCTGCAATTGTATAGCCGACAAGTTGCCGATTATATCGCTCAACACAGTGCAACAACTGCTGCAATCTGGTGTAGCCCGTCGATCTTGCCAAGATATTTCATAGTAGTCGCAAGTATTCAATGTCTAGCCGGCTAGATTGCAATTGATTTATCCGCTTTGACTTTATTGCAATATCGCCGTATATCGTCTTTGCTCTTCCCCAGCAAACCAGTTGCAGAATCTTGCTGGACTACACTCGGCAATGTATTGCACTATGGAATTGCAGAAAGGGCAAATATACTGAGCTATATTGTAGCCAGATGCAAGCCAAGATGCAATTTTGTAGCCCGTTTACAGGCCCCTTAATGAATAGCGCGCAGATTGACTGACGTAGAGATAGAATGACCTCGCGATTCAGCTAATTTATTCTATTTAGGGAAGTCGCTCACGGTGACTTTTTGCAGCGCTTCAGTAGCGATACAATTGTAATCATGACCCTTCCTTTTGGCTTTGCTGAAGTCGGGTACAAAGAGCGCGATACAGCCTTCCTTCCCCTACGTAACCAGGATTTTGCATCCCTACTATCGCGATACAGGCTACAGCATAGACCTTTGTCATGTCTATGACAATGAAGACAGATGGCAATTGACTTAGTATAAGCTATTTAAGTATATTTAAAGTTATAATTATATGGTTGTAGTTTATAATGTAAGGAGGATAATGTTTTGCGAGCATGTTATTCTAATTATATTGTGGTAATAAGTAGATCGCCAGTACCAGGAGGTTATAGCAACAAGACGTATATTATTGGAACATTCCATTGTTATCGAGAGCCTCTGACGTCATCGAGTGGCCTCCCTAATACACGAGCCATCAATTTATGGGAACACTTGTGTTGACAGATTTAACGCGTATTTTTATGGAAGCGATGCCAAAATTACTGAGAACCAGCCAAGCTATGACTAACTAGTAAAAATTACATATAATATCATATATATCATATCATTATTACATGTGTAATAATGATTGTCGTCTGCGACTTCGTCTGCGTGAAAAAGGATGAAAAGTAGCCCATGTGGTTTTTCAGGTCCCAGGCTATCTTCTTGTCAAATTTCATCCAAATCCGTCCAGCCGTTTCAGCGTGAAAGAGTAACAAACGCACACACAATCTTTCGCATTTATAATATTAGTGTGATTAGCTCAGTCTAAATACGAAGCAAAATTATAACAATAGTAAATAGGTAATTATTCTACCTAAATGGCGTCCTTGAATTTGTTTTTAATTAAAGTTTTCATTCATTGACCGTTTCGTTACATATCAAGACCAAGATCCCTGCTTGCCTCGGAGAGCACGTTCAACATATGTACTCCTGGTTGTCACAGAACAGCTGTTACGGGCAGAAGTCGGCAAACCTGGTCTAACTTTAGAATACCGGTGGGGCTGCGCAGAGATCAGATGGCAGAACTCCATGTAACATAGTGATATTCAGTCGTTTGCTAGACTGCATGGGAGCCGACTTCGATCCCGTCACACTACACCGTGACATTTTCATCGCTTTCATCCGGCGATGTAGCCACTATACTCATCATTATGAATAACTTTTACTATGGGAAAAACCCGGAAATCGCGAAAAAAAAATCAGCTGTTCCATACATTTTGTTAAGTTATGTGAACATAAATGTATGGAACAGCTGATTTTTTTTCGCGATTTCCGGGTTTTTCCCATAGTAAAAGTTGTTCATAATGATGAGTATAGTGGCTACATTGCCGGATGAAAGCGATGAAAATGTCACGGTGTATAGCGTGAGAGGATTAGTGCGCTAACGATAATACAGATTACAGGGCTTATCTTCTAGTCAGCTGGTTTCATAACGAACGCCCTAATAATAGCATGACGTCACGCGGTGGCGTATTTACGTTGTACACAAGATCGCACCTCCACAGGAAGCTATATTATGGATATATTTTGGAATGCTGTTGTTGAACATCTGTGATTGTATAACATATGCAAATTTTGCGTACGTACTTGGTCGTGTATGTATAGTTTTAAATCGAGTATCAATTGTCGGTAACCTCAGATCATAGAAACAAGGAGGTATGCCATCATAGCAAATTAGTACGGGAACAACTGATGCCACTTTTAGTACATTTTTCGACACAATTACGCGCATAATTAAGCGTTCCTTGTGAATAAAAAGATCTCCCACGCATTGAACATTCCGCACACCCTCAATCTAACACTGTTAATCGTCACTCAACACTAGCACTAAATTAAAACACTGTGTTTATACCATCGATCGTGTTCGGTTCGTCGCCAGCGCGTACGTTTTTAATATGAGCAATTTGCTCAAGATCAGGCATCAAGCTCGATAGCGCCTTGGCACATCTCCTTGTTTCTATGATCTGAGGCGGTAACACACATAAATAATATCCGAGCTGCTACTAATGATTTTCTAACAGAATAATTCAATAACACACGTGACATGAGTCAGGAATCGAACCGGTCGCGTGCGACTACTTCACCAACGATGCCTGCGTTTTGTAACGCAAGGGCGACGAGGCTGGCTGACAAGGCTTCCCGCAGCGCCGGGGAAGTTTCAATTCTAAAGTTAGGGCACCCCGACTCGGTTCGTTTCATTGACTCATTGTCCTGAACCGTTGCTTTGACTTCAAGGTCACTGACGTTGACCCTAAGGTCGTTTTCCATTTCATTTCATTTCTTTGACTGATTGCTCATAATAATTCAAAATCAGTTCGGCCTAGGCCAAACTAATTAAGCTTAAAGTTTGTAGACAAACCAGTTTGTCCCAGGATAAACTAGTTTATACTGAAAAGCGTAGGATAAACTAGTTTGGATAATCGGGTTTGGCCGGTTACACATCCAAATCAAACAGGCAGGATCTCGTAGCAGCTCGTAGCATCCGTAGCTTGAAAAAAAATGTGTCGCACACGCTACGAACAGCTACGAGCGCTACACGTGCTACGAACGTGCTACGAATTCATCCCTTCACGTAGTTGTTGAATAGTCACTGTTTCCCGGTAAAGAAATCACTAACACATGGAGGACATAAGCAAATGACATCTTGTTTTGATATTCTATCACTAATAAAGTAATAACCATAGACTACGATCACGTCGATGACCGATCTGCCTGTCTCTATACGCTGCGTGATATCACCGCGAGAACTGCCAATTTGTTTGCGAACGTTCGAGGGAGAATGTCACGGTGACATGCATTCTCCCTCGAAAGAAATTGGCAGTTCGCGCGGTGATATCACATCAGGCAGTTCCGAGCGCAGTGATTACACTGCCTAGTCCTATTTATTTCAATGATTCAGGCAGACCCATATTTATTTTTAGGCTTTTAAATCATCATGACCTTGACCTCATTCCTGCTTGTACTAGGGTCCATATCAATTGAATTTGTTAACTTTGTAAACAATGTCAATATGGCCAACTGTCAAAATTTCATGAATTTGTATAGAAAGTTTGTTTACAAAGTTTACAAGTTCTATTGAAATGGGCCATACGTAGGAATCGAACCCGGTGGGACCGGCAGCCTGTAGCTGAGCTAAACAGCCTCGTAGCTGTGTGAGTGTGGGTGTGTGTGCTCTCGGGAGGAGGATCGATGCGCGCCGCCACTCCGGCGCCACCGCCGAGCGGCCCGGGGCACACCGGGCAGCGATCACACGCGGACACTCATACCAAAATAGTAAAAATATTAATTATAACACGTCTTCAGTTTTAAAATCATAACATTCTTATCTGTACACAATCGTATTAAAAAACAGGACTAGTGTAAAATTAAAGTTTCTAGGTAATTAAATTAACCTTTGACTATCAAAATGAAAAGCAGTATATCGAATTATTTAGATGTAAAAGTAACGGTGTTACCAATGCATCGTAATGTTTTAGGTGTTCGCGATCACCACACGTTTTAATCAAACAAGTTTTAACAGATTACATTGCGTATAAGTACTATTAGATTTTTGATTTCCTGACGTTTTGAACCTCGCCTATAGGGTATAATCTCAGATCATAGAAACAAGGAGATATGCCATCATAGCAAATTAGTACCGGAACAACTGATGCCACTTTTAGTACATTTTTCGACACAATTACGCGCATAATTAAGCGCTCCTTGTGAATAAAAAGATCTCCCACGCATTGAACATTCCGCACACCCTCAATCTAACACTGTTAATCGCCACTCAACACTAGCACTAAACTAAAACACTGTATTTATACCATCGATCGTGTTCGGTTCGTCGCCAGCGCGTACGTTTTTAATATGTGCAATATGCTCAAAATTAGGCATCAAGCTCGATAGCGCCTTGGCACATCTCCCTTGTTTCTATGATCTGAGGGTATAATATACCTATGTTCTGGGTTTCGAACACTGCAGTGTTCGTAGTCGACTGAACACAATTCACATCGTTGACTAAGTTACACGATAATAGTTAGCAGCATGTTTTTAACACAACATCCAATAGCCCGGTGTGTTTCTACCGCACAGTTTTACTCTCATCGCGGCGAGAGTGTTGGCAGCATCAGTCGGCAGCGCCGCGCTCGGGACCAGCACCCGAGCCGGGCCGTGTGACGCGCAGCGGACCACGTCACACTCTTACTTACCACAACAAGTATTTGGACCACAAGGATAAAAAAAAAGAAATTGTAAATTAGCCCGTGATTCTTCTGAAAATATCGTGTGATCATCGAGATTTGTTAAATCATGAAAAAAGTTTTAATTTGATTGTTATAGTTCTACTTGTGGCGGTTTACCAGGTATGTCCATTTAAATATTATTTCAAGCTCAATAGATCAATATAATCTCTCAGGTACGACGGTACACAGAGACAATAAGTCACAAGTGTAAGTGGGTGACATTGAATTGAAAAAACCACTTTTGTTTCCGATTCAGTGGTTTTGGTTTCAATGTCACTGAAATTGGTCCCGATTGAAAACGAAATCAAATATTGTGTTGACAACTCAAACAGGATTTTCCAAAGACACACTGTGACACAAATGTATGGAACATCAAATTTTTTTTTACGATTTCAGGGTTGGTCAGATAGTAAAAGTTGTTCATAATGATGAGTGATTCCTTTTTGTATTGCCACTGTCTAACCTAACAACCTGTATAGGGTTAGAAGCGTTATGACAACTTCTCGATAAGACTAAATAGCACTGTGATTGTGGTGCAGGCGAGAGGATGGGCGGAGGGGGCGCGGGGGGTGCGGCGGGCGGGCTGCTGGCGGCGGAGCTGTGCGCGCCGCTGCTGTTGCTGTGCTGGCTGTGCTGCTGGCCCGACGACGCCAGCTCCGGTACGTACCCACGAGCGGCTTGCATACGTAGAACAAGTCAACTGGCGCGGAAGACCCTTTTCATACCCAATCTGGGACCATGACGTGGAATTGCCATCATTGTTCCATGCAGCAGCATCTCTTTTTAACAACAGAACAATGCTGTAACACCTTTGAATATCTACCGGCCAGTTGTATGATTATCATCTCACGTCGGTGGACGAAGCTCTCGTCTTATCGTCTATAGTAACTAGTCGTTCGCCGAACGGTGTACTCACGATGAGGCCTTCGTACAACCCCCTACACCTCGGCAATCCCTTGCCCGATTTGGCCTGTGTTCGAGCTTAAAAAATCTTTTTGTCTCATTAAGTAATTCGCCTACCACGTTCTGATAATGTTACTCGAGTTATCAGCGAACACACATTTATACATACAAACGCCAGATTGTTCCATTAGATTCAGAGAATTAAGAGCTGTATTCAGTTAGGAGCTGTAGATCAAAGGCTTCGTGGCCGCATGAGCTATGCGAGAATATCTTTTAAAGCTAGTTAGTGAAAAGGTAGCAGTCTGCAAGTCGCGCCACTAGTGCATCTAATTCTGCTCGACACCTTGTTACATCCTAAAGACGTTCTTACTTTATTATCATGAACGTCGTCAGCAAACTTTCCCACTGGCAAGTGTGTCGAACTTGTTGCATGCAGTGTGGCATCACTCTGGAGGATGCCGCGGTCCTCTTGGTGTTCACTGGACGGATGACATGCTAATGTTGGTAATGTTTGGTTCCAGACAGCACATCCTGCGGACATCCGCAGAGGCCTGTGCTAGCTCATGTTCACGGTAAGTTTGCAACAGTTGTTCAACATTAAAGTTCTTTAGTTTCAGGGGGGTAATTACACCCATTGCCCCCCCCCCACTTGTATCTGCGCCTGAAACACAGTTTCAGATTTATGAGAATTAAATAGGCCTACCTACTAACAATTTAATGACGCCCAACGTGGGACCGAGGACGATGAAGGTTTCATTAGGCTGTGTTTGTTTCAGAGTCGGGCTCCCGGCGGCGCTCCAGCGACTTGTTCGGCAGACGCATCTGCAGCAGCGCCGTCTCGCTGCACCTGCCCAGCACCTCAGGTAACTTGCTCAATACCTTATTACCTACATATTCCTGAACAACGCTCTGATGTAGTTCTCAATTTAAAACCAGATTTAAAATCAATACCTATCAAGCAGTTTTATGACTGAAAATTGTTCAGGAATACATTTTGTAGTCAGGTACTGAGAATCAAGGAACATTGTTGAGGTTATTAACCTTTTAGTATCGAGGACGAAGTAGAAACCGATATCTTGACCCACTTGTGACACCTTGGAGCCGAGCCAAAAGTTCCAAGTAAATGTGGTCCAAAACTATTAGGAGCAATACCGCTTTCTTTTTCTTTCTTAAAAATTAACGGGATCTATAAAAATAAGATCCATTTTGTAAAAAGCATTGGAAGCATTCGGAGCCACCGTTTAACAAAGTTACGACTTTCTTATACTTCACCCGTCTACTGCAATTTCCAGGATACAAGAAGCCTCTGTCGGCACACCGCAGCCACGAAGAGATAGGAGGCCGCCGCAAGCTGTCGCACCACGAGCCGAGCCAACCCGAGACGCGCTACCATTCCGCGCCCAGCGTCATCGACGAGGTACTGCACCGCCGCGACTGGGAGCGCTCCACCAAAGACCTCGGTGATCTGTGGATCCCACTCAAGCCCGAGCAAGAGCCACAGCGCCTCCCCTCCACCTCCAGCGAGAGCCCCGAAGCCCCGCACGCCACCCCCGAGTCCTCCTCCATCGAAGCCAAGAGCGCGGAACAACTCGACCGGCCCTGCAAGAAACACCACTCCAATATCAAGTCTTCTAGACGCAAGAAAGAGAAACAGTCCACCGACATCAAAGATGACGACGCCACCGAAGCTTCTAACTTCTACATCGGAGAAGACAATGAAGAAGGGTCTCCGATTAACAACAATATAGATGACAATGACGTGCACGCCAAGTCTATATACAAAGCTAAGGATGACAAGCAGTCGTTCAACGAGTCCATTAGGAGTAAGGATCGTCCGCGCCACCTGGTGGCGGACGAGCCGCACCCCAGCAGCCTGGGCTTCTGTCTGGATGACGTCATCGAGCAGCTCGACCAGCTGGAGTCGCTCGACCGGTCGGGCGCCATGCACCACACGATGGAGTCCAGGATCAGTCTGAATCGGCACATGTTCCCGCCGCCGTCTGTCGGTAAGTCCACTTCTCATAGAGCCTGTTGTACTTTATCTATTGTGACTATAATGGATGCATGTTTATATGTCATTGTCTACTACCTTTTCAATAATAATGATGCAGCATCAAAGCATGTCATGAAAGAAGGTGAAAATGGCAAAGTTCTGCATTCTTCAGAACGGCGCGTTTTCGACCGAGGCATCTCCAAAATTGCATCGCTTGCTGCAACCTGTCTGTTCTTATATCCCCAAACTAAAACAAAGCTTTCGTATAAAAGCCTGTGAATGCTTCCTGTGTATATATGCGTGCATGTGCGTGCATGTAGAGCCGGTGGGCTACGACGGCGGCGCGTGCTACCTGGCGGAGTCGGGCGAGCTGGCGGAGCTGCGCCCCCGCGCGGGGGCGAGCGAGGGGCGCGGGCGGGGCACGGCGGGGGCCTTGCGCGCACGACACGCCAGCGACGGGGACATTCTGGCCCCACCGCATAGGCCTGAGTCTGGGGCTTTCTCAGGTGAGACGTAACCAGTGCCGGCTCTAGCCCATGTAGCGCCCGGGTGCAATCTGTACCTAGTACCTGTGGTCTTTGAGAGCGCCGGCCGTGCGCCCGTGTGCGCCACACACCCTGCACCATAGATAAAGCCGGCACTGGACGTAACAGTGCACAATCCTACTAATATTATAATTGTGAAAGTTTGTGTGTGTGTGTGTGTGTATGTTTGTTACTTCTTCACGCTGAAACGGCTGGACGAATTTGAATGAAATTTAGCACAGAGGTAACCTGGGACCTGGAGAAACAAACTTTTCATCCATTTTCACGTAGACAAAGTCGCGGGGAACAGCTAGTACTATATATAGAAATCATAGATGACTCTTCGGCTTCTCGTTTTCATTACAACTTCAGTTAAAAATTGTCATACAAGGAACCGTCCTCGAGGCTACAGTTAACCTCAGACCTGCATTTAACTTAACTGCCAGCGGAAACTGATATCGAAACAATCTCTCCATCTAACATATCCGTAAGACCATGCTCTGTGGTATATCAAGTTAATTCCGGACATAATTCTGTGTCCTAGTGTCAAACACTCCACACGTCATTATAGCTCTGAATACTCTGTTACAGAGAGCGACCTGGACCTGGAGCTGGAAGGAGAGGAGGAGCGCCCCCCTCCCTACGAGGAGCTGCAGCACTACGCCGCGCACGACCACAGGGAGACCGCCATATAAGGCTCCACACCGCCGCACCCACGCGCAAGCCGGCTCCCACCGACCTATAGAGCGTTCACGTAAGAAGTCCCTTACATGCTGTGTTGGCTGCCCCGAATGTCACTCTTATTAGATATTAACGTTTTATGTTTTTTGCAGATTTATGTGCTAAAGTAATACCTAGGACACTAAAAAGCGGTGAACGAGAATAAAACTTTCAACACCGTTAAAAAGTTGTTACATAATAATATATGAATTATTGCCCTCCAGGGGAGCCAACATGCGTCGAAGGGACTTCTTATAGAGCGTTTCACATAGAATTTCCTTCGGCGCTATGTTGTAACATGTTTATAACGGTGTTTGAAGCTTTCTTTCAGCACCAATTCACTTTCATCACTTTTTAACGTCTTAAGCATTACTTTAACAGATAAGGGCGGGTTGCTTCAAACCATCTGTATTCGTAAGTCAGTACGTAATCGTTAAGTCAGTATGAAATTGTCATACAAGCCGCCATATTCGACGGTTACAGATACGTAACTGTAAGATGAAACAACATGGCCTAAGTCTACAAAAAACATACTCGTAGAACGTTAACCTACACAGGAGTGACAGACAGGGAAGCCAACATAGCGTCAAAGGGACTACTTACGTGAAACGCTCTATATCATCGTGACAAGTCAGCTGGTGACAGACTTTTAAGAAGAAACAAAAAAACTCTAATAATTTCGTGCGTGCTGTATGTAAGGTGTCATCACCACGAGCGAGTGTATTGTGACGATTCCGCCTCGCTTTAATCGGGTATCTCCATAGAATGACGATTATTCCGTCAACGTATCGTTAAGAAGACTCACAACGGATCTCCGACGACTCGTCGCGTCTCTTGTGGTCGAGAACCTGTCTAGACAGTCCGCGACGTTATGCTCGACGAAAGCCTTTTGTCATATGACCGTGTGGAGTTTTGATTCGTTTAGTCACTTTTGAATTTGATGGCACGCTGAGATTATAGCTGCGATACCCTCGCCTGTGGAGATGGTTTCTAATCTTTAACCCCTGTACTACCAGAACATTCCGAGATACTGCCAACTACTTACGTGCATTATTAGAAACAGATCTATTATGCAGCGCTTCACCACTGCTATAACTGAAGAAGGAAGCTCCTGACTGATTTAGAAGAAGTTTCAGTTCCCCGTATCGTCAATTGTTAATATTTCTTTATCTAAATCAAGTTTATACTGGTTGCAGAATTGATTAACAACTCAAACAAGGTTAAGGACTAAACCTAGTTTGTTATTTATAATATTATGTCTTAATAATTACCTATGACGTAAGTTTTAAAATTTAAAACTTTGCTGTGTTACATCTATGATCCTTTAATACTATTTAGCGTCTTAGGCGTCACACACACTGTCCTGCGCCACGCGACGGGGCGAGGGACCAAGTTTTTAGTAGGTATGTGTGAGCAGGAGCACGCGTGTTTTCTATACAAACTGAGCTACTTACATACAACGCTAAAAACTGCGGCCTCAGTGTGTATGACGCCTTAATGTCAAGCTTTCGATATTAAACATATTACTAAGTAAGTAAATAAAAGTGCCATTTCCTAAACAAGGCGCGCATGTAATACTGATCGGTACTATCCGATATGAACAAGAGAATATTACCTACTCAATAAAATGTTCCTCCTGGGACCGAACCACAAAGTGTTACAACCATCATCGTTGCGTTGTGCAAAATATATGGTGCTTATCGTCCTGTATGGCTTCATCTTTCCCTCGCCAATCACGCGTCACGCCCCTGGGCGCGCTCCTTACGCGCCCAGGGGCGTGACGCGAACTGTTCCAAATTGTATTTTACAAAGATATGTTTTATATGTCGTGTGAATGACATGAAGTGAGAGTAATTTATAAGAATATGTAGCAATAGCAATGGTACCTTCAATACTTTTGTGGGTGCAATATGCAAACAATAATAACATGCATGAAAGAAATAATACTTCATTAAATGGTTTGATAAAATATAAGTGAGTATATAGCATGTTGTACAACGGTGTTTACGAATAATATTTCTCCCTTTTATTTTACCAATGTTGGTCTAAAAATATAAAAAAAGAACTATGAAAAATTTCAGATGAAAATACCTTTTGGGTACCTATATTTTTATCAGGAGATAAATAATCTGGTTTACTATCAATTTATGTGTGAGTGAGTGATTGCAAGTGTGTGTTGTGTACCTATAGGTAATCTTTCTGTGGCCCTTGTGTCAAATATACCTCTGTTAGTTATTGTCAATTAGCTGTATTTTTGGAACATAGTCTATTCTAACAACATAAACTGTTAATTATTGTAAAGGTGCATACACAATGCAGTATTCTAAGGCCTCATTAGTACGACAATCCGTTAAAATCCGTTAAAAAAGCGTTCGAAAAGCAGTGCTTTTTATCGGATATTGGTGCTAATTTTGTGCACATCGCACTATCTCACCTTAATTTGGTAAAACTATCTCTTCTTTCAAATGTCATTAAAGGTGAAGAATGACTGTAAATATTAGGAACTGTCAAATAAGTCCTTAACATTTACGGAAAAATAGTCGCGACCTGGCATGGCGATGGCGTCTACATTCAAGTTGTTATTATGCAAATGGACTAATTCGACAGGACTAAATATCTTCTGGCCTTTTCTTATGTTTTTTGTTAGAGGGAGGACATCGCCAAAATTAGTTTAGTTTGTAAATAACAAAACTAGCACTACTTACTATTGAATTTTAACTGCTCGGCGGTGAGCGTTGAATCAAATGTGCCTTGCAGGATGTGTGCATTTTACTGCAACACTTTATTACCTCCCTTGCGAATGAGGCCTTATGCTTGAAATAAAATTAGTAAACATTTGTTTGTTACAAGTGCTTCACGTGTACATAATGAGCTAGTTACATAATAGAGCTCTAATCAATCGTTTCGTGTTAATAAAGTCTATGTTACGAAGTCTGTGTTTCTTATTAACCGTGATTGCTTCATGCAATGTTTATTAAAAATATGTTTTCCTCTATGATTTTCCCTATTGACTGAAGCCACCAAAATATAGGTAAGTTAAGCTGGACATACACGAGCACTAAACTCCATAACATTCCATAAAACTCCAAAAACTCTATTGCATATCTAACAACTGTAATTCGAGTGGAGTGGTAAAAAACATTGGATTTCCAAACATTCCATAATCCACCGTCTCACACTCCACGATCCAACTGATCGTATGTGCGATGGCAGGACAGAAATTGAGACGCGGAATGGCTGGGAAATGGAGTGCTGTGGTGCAATTGGAGTGAATTGATTGTGTAGTCTACGGTCCGCCGCAATTCACGCCATGAAGAGTGAAGGAAATGTTCATGTATTTAAGAACTTAAAAAGAAAATAATCCAATGCGGCTTCTTGCGACTTGCTTGAGTCACAACAGCAGATAAAACTTACGCAGAAACAACTGTCATGCGCTAGGTAGTCATTTGTGGCTGCGACAGAACCTACAGATGGCAAAACAATTTGTATGAATTAAAACGAGACAGTATTGATGTTTTATTGATTTATTAACAACAGTACAAATTGATACAGACACCAAGCTCGAATCCGAAGCGATATCAAATGTTAATCTAATACAAAGTCAATACGTAGGTACTATATCAGTGACTGGCGAGTGTACACGTACACTACGAACCCGTAGACAACGTTCAAACCTGATTACTTTGATTATTTATATGTCTAGATTGCGCGTCGCCCAGTAATTCCGTTTTTGAAATGGGCCAAAATTTACAGGCTTGTGTGAGTGACAGCATTGTCTTACACTCGTGGCATTTCAAGTCATTTGCGTGTTATTTGTCCATGTGTGCATTTATTTGCAGCTATTAGGGGGAACACGTTTACCTATACTTTTTTCTACGTATTTGGGGCCGCGACAGTCAATCTAGACATATAAATAATCAAAGCCTGATTATATTAAATACTTACTTAGCTAAACCCTTGGCACATTTTGTTTGGCAAAGATAAAAATGTTTGTCAACATCACAAATACATTTCTGTGACAGTACGACTCTTTGCAGATGTGGGAAGTTATTCCGTGTGGTGTCGTGCAGTCAGTCGCGCAGGACTTTATATATACAAATAGGTATAAAAGGTATTAATAATATAATAATATTTGTTAAACCTTATTTAGCTAAGTAATACTACATTCAGAAAGATTTTAAATGTTCAATATAAGCTTAATTATTCTAAGCAGGTACTAAACGTCTCCATAATTAATATATTCACCATAAAAAGGTTATATAATATATATTGTATTTATAAATATTTCTATCTAACAATAAATGTAACAAACAAGGAAACATTTGGTCACAACTAGAGAACATCGAACTCACAGTGGACGGCCGCTATCTGTCGGACGAACAACCTTTGAGCACATCACTACGATACTATAATCGTAAAACAATTTTTTTTTTTTGAAAAACCTAATAACACTGCTTGACCCAGGGATTGAACCCAGGAGTCCGCGCTCAGCTATAGCGCGATGGCTAGCTAGACCAACGAGGCAGTCTCATTATAACTAAGGCATCTTACACAATGCCACGCGACTGGGTGCGGGACACAGGACCGCGCACGTTTTGGCAATCACGCGCCACCACGCGTGACGAGACGTGGCCACGTCCCCGTCTGAGAACGTGGGGTACGACGGGGCCGCGCCGAATAGAGAATTTAAACTTCTATCTACACGCCCGCTACAAAACCCGCACCGGATTGCGTCTTTAGTGTATAGAACCACGCGTGTTTCTTGTCAAACTGAGCTACTTGCATACAACGCTTAAATCCGCAGCCCCACGCCCCGTCGCGTGACGCAGGACAGTGTGTACGATGCCTTATAGGTAAAAACAACTATTTAAGTGCCACTAGTCCGCAACATCTACCTCTAATATTGATTGGTCAATCAGGATAGCATTGGTACACTAAGAATTCATAATCAGAACCTTAATAATTTTATAATAAGTACCTAAAATAATATAGCATACACAAGTTGATGAAACATCCTTATATATAAAGGTTTAGGTATACAAAAAGAAGATACTGATAAAATTGAGAAAAGGGCGTTAGAAAAGTTAGTATATAATAATATGAAAAGGTCTGTTAGAATAATATTAAAAGGTCTGGTCACTGAGGTAGTAGGTGGAACAGAGTCACGGATATTTCAGTGGAGCACGTGGAACTGGGATTGATATTTATAATTAAAGCGAGATATTTTACCACTATTATTATACTGTCCGAGTGCCGCACACGACGTGTGCACTCCCTGACGGTTCCCAGGACAGTCCGGGATATTTTTTACCAAAGTAGTTCTTATTTTATTTTCATTGGGCATTAGTAGACATCATAATATTCAAGCATGTAACCCCTCGCAAGCTTTGCACCTTTCCTTCAAACTTCAGAATGTGTCGTGTGGAGCTGTGAGCACACAATGTCTTAGACGCATGTCAGACGTTGTTGCCTTTCGCCGTCGATGGGTACGTACAGTCAGTGCCCCACATTATGTGACCCCTCTTAAGCCTTATCCTGTATCCTCTTGAGCATGCTCAGGTGAATGAGCGGCTCATTTGGCCGAGCCCTTTCGTGTTGATGGTGACCACCGGGGTTCCCCCCGAAAAACAAAATAAGATACAACATCTATGAACTCAGTATGTAGGTAGACATAATTGATTCTACAAAGTCACAATAAGCATCACTTTACCGCGCGGGCACGTCCAGCGCGACAGTGACAGTCACGGCGGGCACGGGCGGTGGCTTGTCGGGCCTGACCTCAGCGTCGGGCCGGGCCTCAATGTCGGGCCTCTCGGGCTCGGCCCCGGCTGGCTCAGCGGGCCCGTCGGGCCGGTGGGGCTGCGCGGCCTCGCCGGTGCTGGCTCGCAGCGCGGCGGGCGAGGAGGAGGTGGGGAACACGGTGCCTCCCTTGCCCGCCGGCACCTGCTTGCACAGCTTCGCCATCGCACTCGCACTGTCGCGCACCACTGGAATGAGTACAATCGCGTTAAATTGGGCAATTCATTCATCATGCATTGATAAACGGTGAAGGGTTGAAAGATTTGTTATGTATTTTAAATTGTAACCATGGACATGAACACGATGCAGTGATAACCTAGTGGTTTAACCATGTGCCGGGCTAATTGTAAGTAAGTAGTTCATCGTGCACTGACAAACGGTGAAGGGTTGAAAGATTTGTAAGTGTTTTAAATTGTAACCATGACACATGATGCAGTGATAGCGGCTTAACCATGTGCCTCCTATGGCGAATGGTTCGAGTTCGATCCTGAGACACCCACTGCTGACTTTTCGAAGTCATGTGCGTATTAGAAATTATCACTTGCTAAAGCAAGTGATAATTTAACTTACTAAATTTAATTTAACGGTGAACGAAAACATCGTGCGGTAGCCTGCATGCCAGAGAGTTCTCCATAAAATGCTTGAAGGTGTGTGAAGTCTGCCAACCCGCACTTGACCAGCGTGGTAGACTATGGCCTAACCCCCTCATTCTGAGAGGAGGCCCGTGCCCAGCAGTGGGACAGTTTATAAATAGGGCTGATATTATTATTATTATAACCATGACACAGAGCAGCTCTATACTACTGTGACCATATGACCTCCATTTTAACTAATACATTTTTAGTTAAGTTTAAGGAAATACAAGAGAATTCTCATGTTAAACCAATAACCAAGAACACGTACCTGGCTGCACGGGGTAGGCGGTATGCGCGGGCGGCGGGCGGCACGACGCCGTCGGCAGGTACAGCGACTCCGACGAGTTCAGCTCTGCGGACATCACAACATAGTATAGTTTCCAAAGTGAGTGTAGTGTAATATCACGTCGGCGTGTGTCCACCTGTCCACCGCTGGATAGGACTCTCACGAGTTGCTTCACAACGATATTGAATTATAACAAAAGTACTTGTATAAATATCTCTCCCCTTATCATCTTATAGTATTGTTTAAATCCTAGAGTTGCGAAAGTGATTGCCGTGTAACTGTTCAATAAGTAGGTATTATTAGTCAATGATCAATAATTGATTGACGCATCTGTTGTTGTAAACATAGACAAGAAAGTGGCGCAGAATCATGGCGGCGTACCTCGGACCTTGTTGACGAAGTAGTAGAAGAAGTAGAGGCACAGCATGACGAGCAGCGACAGGATGCCCACCAGCGCCACGTAGTACGCCACGTGGCTCGGCCGCCGCGGCCCGCGGGGCACGCCCGCCGGCACGCCCATCGCGCGCTAAGCACCTGTGTGTACACTGCTTATCACAAGTAGGTATTTAATGAAGATGATTTTTGCAGTTTACAGTATCTTATTTTGATGTATAGTTAGACCTTAATAAATGCACCACGTCCTCTCGTCCCGTGTCTACGAAACTGATAATAGAGGGCTACGCAGTATGCTACGAGTGCTACGCAGTGTGTAACGAGTGCTACGACTCGTAGTACGTCGTAGCTACGTGATGCATGCGGCCTGTGTATGGTTTAGTAGCAATTATTAGCAAGAGAGCGCTTATGCCTTGGCCACGAAATGCGACGCTCCAAGCGAATTCGCCTTGTGCTGCAAGCGTCAAAAACAAATGTACCGAACTTGGCTGCTACTTGCAGCGCTACTTCGTGGCCTTGTAGTTATTACATTTGTTTTTGACGTTCGACGCTGACGCTTGCAGCACAAGGCGAATTCGCTTGGAGCGTCCCATTTCGTGGCCCTCGGGCTAGACACTAATTAGTAATTAGAGAACTGAGAAACTATAAATATTTGTAGGTACTAGTGCTTCCTGTCTATGCATGACTGCGGCGACCAATGAGGCACAAGAACCTACATAAAGTTTTTAAAAATAACATTTTAATTTAATGTAAATTAATCGCTGTCGGACTTGCACAGAGGCGCTAGAAGTGCCGCTCAAACACTGAGCCGCTACTAGAACATGGATTAACTACATTAGGCGATTCGCACACTGCGCCGCATCACGCAGCGTAGCGCGGGGGTGCGTGATGTTCCGTTGTTTGCAAGTACCTGTATTTGTATAGAAACCACGCATGGTGCAACACACTGAAAACGCATTCACGCGCGGGTTTTGTTCCGTCGCCACGCACCCCGCAGCGTAGCGCGGCAAGGTGTGTGATTCGCCTTAGTACCAACAGTTGTGCTGTGTGCGCGCTTTTAATGCACACAGTAATCTTATTACCTTATCCGATGTGTCAACAACGTTCAGATTATGACAACCTAAGTAATTATGATCTTTAAACTCTTCTAATTACAACGCGTGGTTTAACGATCTTGTTGGTTTGGATGTCACAAACATGCCATATTTATCGTTATGGTTTTGTAATAAGGAGAATGAGTCAGCTCGATCACCGGCGGGTTCTACTGAACATTTCCATAAGCTGTAGCTGGTAGGGTGGTAAAAATTCTACTTACCCTGGCTGGAGTAGCTTATAAAGAGTAGAGCTAGTCTAGACTATTATGATGCGAAAGATTGATAGCAAAAGAAACGTTAGCGGAAGAAAAATATCTTGGCTCCATCAGGGGACGCATTGCAAGTCTGAAAAGCTGTTCAACTGTTGCTCACTTTTATTTTGCAATAGACGGTGAAAAGCTTAGAAAACTGAGCGCGAACCTTTGGTGCAGGGGAGGAATCATCAGGAAGAGGTTCTAGCAAACACCCTGATTGTGCATCGTAGTCCCCGTAAGGTCAATGACCACAAAGGCCCACGTAGTTTTGTGTGTGACCTTACAAAGACGATCTATAGAAAAGAAAGCATCACTCCTCTTGAATAAGATCAGAGATCACTGACTCACCTCAGATGGAATCCGTCCTCGGAGGTGACACACCCCGCACGCACCTCGATCAACGGTTATCTCCTCTCACGTCTCATGGTCGAGAAGCAGCCGCGCGGACCTGGTCACTCACTGCACTCACCTCCCTCACACCTCCACATATTCACTCACATCACTAAATAAGTGTAAAAGTATAAAGCTGCTCAGTGTTATGTTGAGGTCACATCTGTCGCGCCGATATCATTGTAATGGTGAGTCGTCGACACGCTGCGAACACGGTGCCGGACACACTGTGACACTGTGTTGCTACATTGCAGGGAGGAGAGAAGGATAACGCACCCTGGGGCATTCGGCACATGTGACTGACCAATTGACAGCATAATAAATCACACACAGCCTTAAGAGAGCTGTCGCTTTTGTCACCTGTCTCACTCACACAGAGTTTATCAGCTTGTTAAATGAAAATATTTTTTTTTTTTAAATGAAATCATATAGCGAACTACAAGATAATATTAATTTAAGTATTAAAATAAAAACTCAAATCTAATTATTAAAAACACATGATCCGCAATATAATTTGGGAAAAAGGCTAGGCAGAATATGAATATAATACATGATCCGAGCCCTAATTACTAACCCCCGCCCCCTAGTTAGAAAAAGGCGAAGCAACTTCAACATCTCGTAGCACTCGTAGCGCGAGCGATGCATTGTTGTGCGTAGCAGCTTAGCTACGAAGCCAACAAGCCTTCTACGCCTCTCTGTTTAGTGGTACAGTCAGTATGATCGCTGTTTCTCTTTTGGCTTGTTGTGTTACTCAAAGCACGGTGTCAGCGTGTCCTGCAGCTGGAACACGCGTGAGAGCGGCGCAGATGAGCGGCGCGACACGCAACAAGTGGCCGCGACACTCCGGCGCCGGCGCGCTGGGCCCAGGGGTGGCGCTACAGCGATACTGGAATAAATCCTGAAAGCCTACTGGAAGCTATCAGAGTTGTAGAAAATCGTGCTGCAGGTTTACAGGGAAAGCTGGTAGGAATCGTTTTGTGTAACTTTCACTGCATTATCTAGTTTTTCACCGATTTCAAAAAGAAGGAGGTAAGTGTACGATTCGTCTGTAGGTACATTTATTTTGTATCGTGGTTTTTAACCAGCTTCAATTACTTATACGGTAGGTATTTACTCACAGCAAGAAGTGCTATGTTGGATCAGTTAGTGGTAAATAATTCATGCCATTGATGTTTACAAATTCAATTGAAATGGACCTTAATTGCCTGTATTTATTTTCGCAAAAGGTGCATCAAAAATCAAAGGCATTGACTTCCGAAACTGATGCACACAGCATTATTGTGATAATAATATAATAATTATTTATTTATTTGCTTGAAATATGGTACATACAAGTTGTTACATAATTTGAACGACCTTTTTGAACCTTTTTGAACGATCTTTTTGAAGGCGATTTTTTTTGGTAAATTCTACATCAGCAGTTTGAGTGTCACCCCTGCAGAGCGTGAGTGAAGTCGCGCCAGCGCGGCGCCTGCCCGCGCGTGCGCGCTGTCGTCACACGCACGTGACGTCACGAGCGGCTCACGACGACCACGTCGACTACACAAGACACGCAGCACTATCGGATACGGATACCTCCGAAACAGGCGATTTTTTCCGGATAAAACATGTGACCACAACTAAGCGAGTGATCTAATAATACTATAGGTACATACCTACTGATAGGGTACTTAAACTACCTAAAACCAACATCTGGCCTGTATGACCCAAAGGTGAGGCAGAACGGCAGTAGTAGTAGGTGTGCGGTCACTAACACACATTGTATTTATCATCATCATATTATACTTAGGTACCTTTCTCATATTTTGTAGTCTGTATAGACGTAAAATTAATCTTCTGTTTCTGATTGCCTAGTACCTTTCTCATATTTTGTGACGTAGTTTGTGTAGACGCAAAATTAATATTAGTAAACCGCCTCCTGTTTCTGTTTGCCTAGTACCTTTCTAGTATTATGTGATGGAGTTTGTGTAGTTGCAAAATAAATCTTAGTAAACCGCCGCCTGTTTCTAAAGCGCAGACCACACCGCCAGCCAGCGAGCGAGCTAGCGAGCCGAGTGAGTAGTTCTGAGTGCCTAGTACAATTCTCATATTTTGTAATATAGTTTGTGTAGATGCAAAATTAATCTTAGTAAACCGCCTCCTGTTTCTGTTTGCCTAGTACCTTTCTAGTATTATGTGATGGAGTTTGTGTAGTTGCAAAATAAATCTTAGTAAACCGCCGCCTGTTTCTGATTGCCTAGTACCTTTCTCATATTTTGTAATGTAGTTTGTGTAGATGCAAAATTAATTTTGTAAATCTAGCAAATAAATGATTTGAATTGAATTGAAACCGCCTCCTGTTTCTGATTGCCTATAATAGTAACTTTCTGATGTTTTGTGATGGAGTTTGTGTGGATGCAAAATCAATCTGAATGAACCACCTCGTTTCTGATTGCGTAGTACCTTTCTAGTATTATGTGATGTAGTTTGTGTAGATGCAAAATAAATCATAGTAAACCGCCTCCAGTTTCTGATTGCCTGGTACCTACCATTCTCATACATTGTGATAGTTTGTAGATGCAAAATAAATCACAAACAAAAAAGATAGCTTAGCCTTGGCGGCATCCATAGGGGTGTTAACTGTTGAGTGCTGGAAGTAGGTGTATGTACACTAGGGTGAGTCACTTATGTATGGAGAAAAAAAAAAGTGCAGTTTTTATATGGGCACAGCGACAAAATGGTGCTAAATTATGAGTGTCAAAAGATTATAAAGTTTCATTACAATTGGAATCAATCTTCTGCCTCCGGAGTCATGTGGAAATGTTAAACAAATATGGTTAAAAAAGGCCTAACGGAATGGCATACAAAGTTACACTAATGAACACTATTTATAGATAAAAGTCCTAAATGAATAGTAACTTTAGGTTTATTGAAGAGCAAACAATTTTACAACAAAAATAATAAATAATAATATTATTAAAGTGATGGGTTAAGTATTTGGCGAAATCCTTTTTGCTGTCGAATTTCCGAATTGCTTTTCTCGCGTCAATCGGGGCTTTGATGAAACCTTCTGTCATTGTTTTATTGCATTAAGTGGCTGAAACTTCAGTCACAGCTTTAACTGCTCTTTCTACTGCTTGTGTACGGAAGGCGTACAAAATCCAGTTCTCCTTCTCCTTTTTGTTGAATTAACAATTAGAGATTTTCTTCGGTTACAGATTTTAATAACGGTGGCTTATAGTTATATTTTCTTGCCAATTCAAAAGGTCATTTAGGTATGTTGATCTATGAAAGTTTAGGCTGCGTTTCCACCAGAGATATGCGAGGATATATCGCGAGGAATGGGTTTGTTAGGAACCGCTTCATTTACCTAAGGCTAGATAAATGAAGCGATTCTTTTTGTTCTTAACAAGCACATCCCTCGCTACGCATCCTCGCACATCTCTGGTGGAAACGCAGACTTACCTTTGGTAACTAAAACAGACGCAATTTTTTTGGTGTTTCTGATCTAGCTTTCAATATTCAACGTGCAGCTAATTCACGGACGTGCGGCTGGAGATCTGTCAACATTGCAAGTAATAAGATTTCCAGGTGTGCGAGATAGCTGTTTCTTTGAATTACTGGGTCAATAAGGGCTATTACAGTTGTTGGTAAATATCTGGTTGGCCCTCTTTTCGTTTCCTTCTCAAATTTTAACTTGTATCGGGTCCACTCATAAAACTTAATTACATCTTCGTAAATTGGCAATATGTCGACTTTTAAATCGCATTAAACTACCAATTAAGGGACATTTCAAACAATTTGGAGTGCGTTCCATTTTTTGATGACTTAAAACAAATAACTGCACTTTAACACACATCGCGCGACACTGTTTGTCATTTGGCGCGTCACTTGTCTCAACCTCTCAACTTCCCTGGCACCCCACCCCTCCCTACTCCTTTGACCTTGAACTGAACCAAACAATTTCATATTTAATAATTACTAAAAACTATTCCACATGTAATCTGATACCCATAACTTGAGAAAAGTTTCATTAAAGGGACGTCAAAATTCTACTTTTTTTAAATAGTCTATGACAGTCCGGAGGCAATAAAACTTAAAATAACTTAATGAAACTTTACATATAAATTAACGACACCATTTGGCACCTTTTCAATGCTGAGCATTTTTGAAAAACGAGAAAAACCAAATTCGGCCCACCCTAATGTACACCATACACCTTAGGTTATCCAACAGTTGGATTATGTCATGACAGTCCGATGATAGGAAAAGGCCAAAAATAAAACCCTCATCGTCATGCGTTACGCATTTTATTTAATATATTTTGTATGAAAATTAAATTACACTTGGTGACCACTTACAAAACTAAATTGAAAATATTTATCGTAACAAAATGCACCTTAAACATTAAATACAAATAAAGCTCAAAATTATATTTGGAAAACAATACAGTAGTCTCATCATGTACGCGCTAAACAATAGTGAATCTCGAATTAAGACATTATATAATAATATTATTACATTAGTAGGTATATCTTATGTACTCGTCCCACATATCACAATGTATACTTAATATTAAAACAGTTCCGAGTACGCTCGCGAGCAGAAGTATTCGCTACATATACTTATTTAATTTTACTATAAAAGTGAGCACTCTGCCGAATATTGGAAGGTGTTAAAATGACGTGCATTGAATTTTGATTGATTTTGTTGCCTTCGTAGCGATCGATTTAATAATTAATATTTCGCATGCTCACGCTAAGTTGCAGAAAAGGTCATTAACTTTTAAAGGAGACTTTAACGATAGAAATTGTATGGTTAATGCCTCCTTTAAAATTTAATTATCTTTCTGCAACTGACCGTCAATCAATCACTGACCTAATTCAAACTTTTAGCAATTGACGTTTAAAGTTTTTTGTTGTAGGTGCGCGTGGAACATAAAATATAGACTGATCTAATTTTTCACCTTATTTTGCAAAGAATAGGGTTGTTTTTATTTTGACTAGGTTGTAGAGCATGCTCTTTTAGGTCGGTTTTTCACTGTAACTCATTTTGGCCAAATTTTGAGTTCGGTCAGTGTTTTACTAAGCATGCGATTTGTGTCTGACAGATATAGGGCAGTATGTATTTTCTATGGTATCATTGACAACAATTCTAAGCCACAGAAATCGAAATAATAAGTCAATACAAATGCTATCTACTACATTGTACTAGCGGACGCTTGTCGCCAGTTTGCAGAATAAATGTTTTACATCCAATACAATATGAATGAAACTTAATTCCGTTCATATACGTCACATTATTAAACGTATATTCTGCATGTTTTGGTGTCGTGTAAAGATGCGACAAGTTTACTCGCTTTGACTTCTACTTGATTTCATTGGCTTGAACCAAGACAATACAGCAAAATTATAAAACATGTCGGTGTTCGCTACTGAGGCCCCTGCAGGCGCGCACATCAGTAAAAAGTAGAGAAACATAACTTGTGACGTCACAACAAGTGGAGCACGCACACACGCGCACTATTGTACTAAGTTCACATAATAATATAACACATCATTTAAATTGGCATTAAAGAGTTGAGTACTTGTTGGGTGTTACCGGTGTGTTCGCATCAATGCTCGGTTCAGAACCGCACGATAACTCATTTGCTTAGTCAGACCTTCATTTACAATGTGTTTGAAATGTTGCTTGTGTTGTCTCACCAGTGACGTTGAATGTTACATCAAAGTTGCCACCAAGCCGTAGGAATTACAAGTCACTCGTGGTAAAATGTGAGTATTTTAGTACCTATGGCAATAATTTGTAGTCGATACGGTTTGGTAACGAGCGGTTCTAAGTCGAGATATGCGAGGCTGGTCAGAGTGGAAGTAGACCATGAAACAGCTAGGAGAGGTAAATAGGTACTAGTGACAATATTGATAGCACTTTAGTAGACAACTGTACTATATAACATTTTATAACTACATATTTGATTACAGACATTTAATTAAATATGTTTTAAAAGAGAAAGAAACGAACTAGAGGTGAACAGAATAAAATATAAGAGTCATAAGATCGTACGATTTTTTTAACAAAAACGTTGAAATATTCACATAAGATATAGCTCTAATAGTACAAGCCGTTCTAGTGATAATAATTAAGTACTTGTCACCACTTGCGTACTACAGTAAACGAGTGTACAATTGAGTGGTTCAATATTAGTAGGTATAGGACTACAGCAGTCTACTCAAAACTGAGCACTAACAGAACAACCGAACGTGACGTCACACTGACGTCGTTATTTTATACCGACACCCTGTACAGCACCCGGCAATCAATATTACACTGAGCTTTAGAGATAGGGCGATCGTGCACTACACGTTTCCAGCGCGTTTTGTCACGAACCATTTTTTTTTTCATACATTTTAAAAAGTGGTGGGGATCGTTCTGCTGGCATATTGGCTAAAAATCCGTTTAAAACCGAATATGAATTGAAAACGTCTGTAGTGCACAAACACCCATAATCGGCTAGTTTCGGCTTCGTATAGCATCGTCTCTGTCACTCATACCTATGTGATGTTTTGTCGCTGACTTGTCAGTCACAGATCACATAAGATCTAACTCTAGATCTTACCGTTTGAACGAGAATTGGTGCTGAAAGAAAACTTCCAACACCGTTAAAAACGTTGTAACATATTGACATTCAGGACAGCCAACATAGCATAAAGGCAATTCTTATGTGAAACACACTATAGTAGCTACAAAACGTCGCACAGGTGTGAGTGACAGGGACGATGCTATACGAAGCTGAAGCTAGCCGATTTATCTCTTTCTATAGCTCGACTAGCAAACCCGGCGAACTCTGCTTCGCCACCGTAGTACATGCTATGTATCAGAGATGGCGCTGTATGTGAAAAAAGATTTTCCCGCTTTTCTCTTTAAATTTTCCTGAATTTTCTTTGCTGTAAACCTCACGGAGCCCGAGACCTTTCCAACGAATGCAAAACCGTGGAAATCGGTTCGTGCGTTCTGGAGTTATATCGTCAGGAAGGAAAACCCGAATTATTTTTATATAGTAGATATATAACAATTATTGCCGAGTACTGTACATACTTATACAGGTGTTCCCGTATACGTATACGAACTTTTTGAAGCCGACTGCAATGTATATTTTATTAAAATCTAAAATAATAGAGGCAGATTACGTAGTCTACAAGAATTACTCGATTTCGAGAACACCTGTGTCCCTGGCTGGTTTGCACGAAGTGCGAACTGACCGGGTAATGTACGAAATATTAAATATTGTGTAGTTTTTAAGATTTGAATATTATTACGTTTAAATATTGAAATTCCTGCCATCTCGGTCGCACACAACTGGTTGTTGTGTGTTGTTGTGACCATAACGTGCTACGTCACGATATTTGTATCGCCCCGCGTTCAACAGATCATTATCAACTCCCAACATTTAGGGCCGAGTTCACCGACAAGTCAACAGTCCAGTAAATTGAAAACGGCCGTTTAACATGACTGGTGTTTAGAAAAGTCTTGTTAAACGGCCGTTTAACATGACTGGTGTTTAGAAAAGTCTTGTTAAACGGCCGTTTAACATGACTGGTGTTTAGAAAAGTCTTGTTAAACGGCCGTTTAACATGACTGGTGTTTAGAAAAGTCTTGTTAAACGGCCGTTTAACATGACTGGTGTTTAGAAAAGTCTTGTTAAACGGCCATTTAACATGACTGGTGTTTAGAAAAGTCTTGTTAAACGGCCGTTTTCAATTTAACGGCCTGTTATCTTGTCGGTGAACTTGGCCCTTAGTATCACAAATATGAAAACTACTATTTATTTAAAATACTGCAACAATTGTAGTATATTATACAGAATTATATTATTAACTACTCATAGTCTAGAGGTGCACCGACAACATCACTAGTCGAATAAAATCACGCTTGGAATAGCATCAGTCGAATAAGTCTTACAACTGTGTCGGTGCAATAACGTTTGTAAAATTTGCAATAATTGAAACACTTTCATTACATCATTATGTACTATGTAGGTAGTTGTCTATGAATCCGAACATAAAACAATTTTCTACAATTTGAGATCTATATCACTTCTAATATTCATATTAAAAATAAATCTATCAAAGAAAATATAAATCAGCAGTTTCATTGATGTTTTTGCAAAATAAAATATCCCTGTCGAAAATAATTCGGAAAATATTGAATAATCTCATAAGAAAATAATCATATCTTAGATAAATACAATGGCGAGTGAGTTTGTACACTTACATCATACGGTCACATACCCTGCTTCACTAAACCATCATATATTAACTGAACTAAACAATAAAATCACTTACTTAAAGGGAGCGAAGCTACGGCGCCGGTGGTGGAAAGGGATAGATATATCTCACCTTTGAAAAATAGAGTGAGATAGTTTAAATTCGAATAAATTTCTTTTCGGTGTAATTCCTTTTATTTTAGTCACACCATTAAAAATGTATAAAAATGACAGGCTACTTTCCGATTTTTATATAAAAATCGGTACCACTGGTTCCATAGCTTCGATTCCCGAGCACATGTGCCAGTGTGTCGAGCACATTCGTTATATATCGACTCTTTGACTAGTCGAATATGTTTCGCACTCGATTGTACTTTTAGTCGAGTGTGTACAACACTATACCAAGATATAAAGCTTACCATACACCATGCAATATATTGACAACGTACAAGTTATCGCGTTATTTTATGGATAACACTGAACGTAACTGCTAATAAAATATTAGGGTAATTCCCCTTACATAGGTAGTGGGAATAACCCTAACATTTTATTACCAGTTAATTTCGAAATCCGAGAATATGTCTCGGATTCAGAGATCTGGGAGGGTTTATTGAATTAGTACAATCTCTGGGGTTATCCAAAACATTCTGGTCACAAAATTGACAAGGTGTCAAAATTACATTTTGTCCATTTTGTGACCAGATTTTTTTCAAATTCTACATTTGTTCATATAGCACAGTATTAGGTGCAAGCATTAAACAGCTACAAATAAATCATGGTGTATTGGCAGTACATTGCAGGGCGTATGATTGCTCCAAGTATTTATTTCCATTTTAGTAGAAGGCTCCTTCATGCTAAAGGTGTCGCGATGGTACAGTTCGAAAGGTACATTGACAGCTGAAGTTCAGTATTGTATTTTGTGCCGCAAAGTAGGAGAAAACAACTGCAATCTTTGTGAAGTGGCAGACAAGACATTCTGAGCAGGGGCCCAAATCTGCTATTGCAATTGTCATAATCGTTTCAGAATGGTCTCATAATGACATCGTTATTGTTGGTTTTGACTAATGACCAAAGAGATAGTCTTAGGGCGTTTGGGCACTTATCCGTTTCCAACACGTTTTTCTACGGACCGTTTTTTTTTTCATACATTTCGATACAGTTTTTAAAATGTATGAAAAAAAAAGTATTGTAAAAAAACGTGTTGGAGACGGCTATGTGCACAAACGCCCTTACTTTAAAGCCGGCGCCAGACCTAAGTCAAAGATTTGAACAAACGTGCACTTTGCCATCCATTGTTGGTTTTTAGCGTGCATCAAAGCATTCAAAGTTTTTAAAACCGGTAATGTAAGGCAAAGTGCGGATGTTTGTTCAAATCTTTGATTCTGGGTGGAAGGTCTGGAAGGTCTGGTGCCTGTTTTAGTCAATGACGAAAGGTTTTGACAGTTATCATTACGAGAGCATTTTTACACAATTGCAATAGCAGACTTGTGGTGTAGAGCCGCGCAAGTTATCTCCCCAGCAGCCGCAGCAGTCGGGCGGCGCGCTAGTGCGGCGCGTGCGGGTTGTAGGGCGGCTGCTTGTGAGCGGACTCGCCGCCCATCACCTGCTCGTACGACGGCGGACACGCTGCAACACACACACGATACTCCCTATCACGACACATACACACAAGTTTTCTAATTCGCACAACAAAAAATAAACACACAATTAAAAAGGCGAAGCTAATTTGATCACTAAACTATTCAATAACAAAAAAATGCATTTCACCACCTAACAATAGTGTTAATGACAACATTATTGAAGTAAAAAATAATTTACTAAAAGTCACCTTTAACTTATCTGGTGATTAGTTACGGATTACTTTATTGATAAGTTGGTGAATTAATAGCCCCTGATTGTAATAGTAAGCCACTCTTGTATACAAGGATACATCACTCTAGCTAGAGCGTATTGACAAAACCTAATATATATTTAATAACATTATATAAGCACATGTTTAAAATTCGCAAAAATATAAAGGACTTCAACCAAAATGGGCTAGCCGGTGAACCGGTGTATTGGGAAAAAAGAAATTCATAAATAATTTAGTAATAATATTTAGTAAACATTGGTTTCTTTTGGGAGTGTCAAACTAAATGATATTGAAAACGAATAAAAAAGATTTTTAATTGATTATTGGTTGTGTATGGTGACAGTTGCTTTGCTGTGCAACATGCGGGATGCATTGAGTTAGGGTTGCCAAAATAAAAACTAAAAAAAAATAACATCGATATTCGATGTTTCAATTCGAGAGCTTCAAAACATTAAAATGTTTGATGGAAGACCGAGCTTTATCTAGCCGTTGTGGAATATTCATCATTAGCATCATCATCATCTTAACCTCACACAAATAAAAAAATATAGTTTATAATGTAGAACAACATTTTTTTTTTTGAAGTGTTAAAAATCATCAGCTTGCCTACGCAACTTAGAACAAACGAAGAAAGTTTTTATCGAGAAAAAAAATGTAATAAACGTAACAATTTATTGTAATAACCGTTCGTAATTGGTATTTCGTCTTCGTTCATTTGAGTTTTGTCCGTCATGGTAGCGAGTATTATTAACGCGTGCTTTTCTTGAAGATTCTAATTAGAATGCAACATGGGCCATAACCAAAATAATTACGCAAAGCAAAACAGCTCAGCATAATATACAAAAATAAAACGCAAAGCAAAACAGCTGAGCATAATATAATATACGATTTGAAATCGATTCCATAGGAATCGATTTCAAATCGACTCATTCCTAGTGCAGAGAACTGGCAACCCCGATCCAGAATCGATTGGTGATCGATTGTCAATGTCAATGTCATTCGCTCTGTGTTCGTGCTCTTGTTCGTACTATTGTGAATATTATTTCGACTTTGGATATTTTTGACGACTTACGCTTTTCAAAATGGATTCAGATGATTTTTTACCTAACGACCCCGGCTCACTCTTGGACTCAGAACCCGCTTTAAACGTTTACCCTGGCATTTCTTCGGAAAATGAACACGTTTTACATGACCCGCGCATGAATATGGACTTCCCGATTTTGCCTAGTGAATCTATGCATTGTATAAATTGTGGTCTTGAAATCACTCACAGGAGAAGACACATTATTAATCTTGTGGAAGTGCAGCGAGTTATACTGCAATGGATCGCACCACAAGTGGTAAGTTCCAACTTCTGAGATGATTAAGTACATAATTGCAATTGAATAGTTGGGTTGGCTCGCACTAGTGAAAGGTTTTGGACGATCATTATTTTAAAGTCTTTAATGCACTTAAAAAAAAAATCATTTTTACAAGGATGATTGCTATACGAATAGCCTAAATCATAAGAGATGAGGTATGATGTTTTATTGTCTGTCTGCAACAGCAAGATTTTTTAAGACAGGCCCAGTTTTTAGATCACGTTTTATTAACGTACGAAAATGAATAATTTTACAAATAAATTGATTTATTTCAAAGTTTTGAAGTTTTATTTTTTATTATTATATTAAACAATTTGATACAAAACTTCTTACATATATGTTTTCTATGTACTGTAAGCCACTCAATAAAATCAAAAATAGTGCAATATTTTTATGTTCATGTTCAAGCCCAAACGCCATACAAAGTGGTTGATGTCCTTTGTAAAGTATGTAGTTTAACAAAGCTACCAGCAACACGTGCGTGAACTAACGTACATTTGTATTGCTTGCGAGGGGTAAAGTTGGATCATTCTCAGGTGTCCTATTGTTAGGTTAATTTCGGTGGCACAATTTTCTCTAATTAACTAAGACATTATAAAGGAAATACCTGTACCCTCCGCTGCCAATACTCTAAATATTTCCTGTTAAAATGTCCTAATTAACAGAAAAAAATGTGCCACCGAAATCAACCGGATAATGGGACTCCTGAGAATGACCCGAGTTACTACATTTATTATGTACACAAGTACTTGGACCGAGCATGCCTGGACGCAGTGCCGTGCCTAAGGGGATTTATTACATTCTAGTAGATAGGTCCGTTTTTCATGAATGTAAGTAATGTTTTTAAAACGCATAGCTTATAATGCCACACTGAAATAAATATTTAACCACACTGCTTTTAGAGGAATTAGAGGAATAACCAAAGTTTATTGAGGAATAACCAAAGTTTATGAGGAATAACCCAAGTTTATTGAGGAATAATCAAAATTTATTGAGGAATAATCAAAGTTTATTGAGGAATAACCAAAGTTTACTGAGCAATAACCAAAGTTTACTGGGGAATAACCAAAGTTTACTGAGTAATAACCAAAGTTTACTGAGGAATAACCAAAGTTTACTGAGTAATAACCAAAGTTTATTGAGGAATAACTATAGTTTATTAAGGAATAACCGAAGTTTATTGAGGAATGACCATATTCACGTAAAATGAGCACAGTGGCGTGTGTGTGCCCCTGAGGCGCGGTATGACAGTGACACCCACCTTGCGCGCTCCAGCCGGGCGGCGCGACTCCATAGAAAGCTTCACACAAAGCGACACGTTAGTAACACTTATTAGTTACACTTAGGTCCAAGCTCACCGACATGTTAACACTCCGATAAATTGAAAACGGCCGTTTAACATGACTGGCCTTTAGAATAGTCTTGTTAAACGGCCGTTTTCAATTTAACGGACTGTTATCTTGCTGTCGGTGAACTTGGCCCTTAAACACAGGGCCGATATCACCATCGCCAGATAACATTATCCAAGGAATAAAGTTAAGATTTAATTGACTTTTTATACAAGATCTGTCAAGGATTCCTTGGATAAAGTTATCTGAGCATGGTGAAATCGGGACTAAGAGAAATAATTTCTAGGTACTTGGAATTGTTTCCCCCTGTATCATCCAAACTTACAAACTAATATTGTGAAGGCTCTGTCTGTTTCCACGGCTCAACCGCTGCTGAATTCGATGTAATTTAATATGGAGATATCTTGAACTCTATGAAGGTTATAGGACACTTTCCATCCGGGTACCTACATACAGAAGTGACTGTAGGCGACACCTATTGCAATGCCACTCTGGCATCGCGTATAATCTTCAGCCATCTATACTAATATTATTATAATATATCTATATTAATATAAACCTGAGGAGTTTGTTCATTTGAATGCGCTAATCTCTGGAACTACCAATCAGATTCGAAAACTTCTTGTATATGATAGCCAGATTTATGAGAAATAGTATAGGCTATTTAATATCACGCTACGACCCTTAGGAGCCGAGCAACGGGGGTGAAACCGCTAGGAACAGCTAGTATGACGACCGACAACTATTCAATGCCGCTCAGCCTGTAGGTATCGCATGTAATTCAGCACTTACATTATGACACACAGTGATTCATGTGAATCGATTCCCTGTCGAGTGTTACTGCAATGTTTATTTATCTTATCGAATTGCAATGAATGTGTGTCATTGATGATGTATCTGGAGTAGGTACGTCGGTACTTAGTAGCGGTGCTGCTTGTAAAGTTGGAGCAAATAAATTGACTCTACAGCAGGGAGGAGGCTTCGCTATAAATGTCAATATATAAGATTTCAAAAACCTTGGCCCGCGACCTACACCATGGCATCGCTCTAACCAACTGAGGCACCACGTCTTAAACGCAACGCAAAAAAGGTTGAGAATCGCTGCTCTAGATAAACATTTAGTAGTGCGACAAAAGCGACTCAAGCTATCTTCAATCTCCATAATTATCTTATAACACAGAACAATATCAACTCAGCGGTTAAACGTGAACACGTTACAAACAGACAGAGTTACCTTTACTTTATCTTTATAATATTAGCTTGGATTGGACGAGTCCAGCCATGGACACAGTACATGCACCGCTGAAGGCGACGCGAGACAGATTTTATTGAACTTCAGCCCGTCAAATGTGGGGCTTGGAGCTTGTGTGGAAACATCGACTAGCAAGTTTATATCGTCGGATAACCGACGGATAAAAGCGAGGTGAAAAAGTTAGTTTTACATAAAATATAAATGTCAAATATTATAATCATTTAACTAAGTGGTTTGTTCAACTGATCATGTTTTGATATAACTGCATCGCTTTGCTATAAGCCTGTTCTAACAATTTGTGGGTATTACCTATCTCATCCGTCTAGCCTTTCCCCAAACAAGCCGACCTCCACAACACAATTATTGGGTAACACCGGTATTCGAAAGTTACAAATAAATACTAGGTAGATATTTCAAATCCGAAACCAAATCCAATATTCCAAATCCGAAACTATAGGTTAGGTAGAAACGAAAGACACTCAAAGGGAAATCAAAATAAATACACTGTTAGGTAAATAACTAAATAGGCCTATTACTGCACCATCCGAGTGTCGCTAAAAAGGTTCGAATTCTGGGAAGTAAATGATGACATTGATGACATACGGCAAACTAAAGGAAAGTGTTGATTTTTCGTTTAGTTTAGTTTAGAATTTGGCCATCCACGGTGTGGATTCCACACCCACTTGAAAAATTCACCCTGTTTACCTCCTGCCTATACCTTCGCGGAATACACGCGTGATGTGTCAAAATACGCACTTTTGTGCGTGTGTGTGGGTCACAAGGCTTTATTGGGAACGTCGTCCAATCGCGGGGTTATTTATACGTGTCATCATCCACCGTGAATGCTACCGAGGTGAGGTCGGCGGCTCGCTGACGTCACGCACAGCTAATAATTGCCACGAGGCATCTTATTTTCCTGTATGTCTTGATACTTTTTCCTTAAGCGAGGAACTACTAGATGAGCATTAAAATAATATACAATTAATCGTTCATGTCAATGCGTCAAGCTCAATAGCGTCTTGGCATTATTATCTCCTTTGTTTCTATGATCTGAGAGTTTAATTAGAGTCACGAATCCAGACTCCGGGCTGCTAGTGCTGCTACCGATAATTTCCTAACGGAAAGCCACCGCGTCTGTCAAGTTTCGCCAACTAAGGGCCAAGTTCACCAACAAGTTAACAGTGCAATAAATTGAAAACGGCTGTTTAACATGACTTTTCATGTATAAAATGTCATGTTAAACGGCCGTTTCAATGAATCGGACCGTTATTTTGTCGGTGAACTTGACCCTTAGAAAATTCATGTTAAACGGCCGTTTTACAAGAGTTTTCTAAAGGCCAACGACATATTAAACGGCCGTTTTCAATTTATCGGACCGTTAACTTGTCGGTGAACTTGGCCGTAATTCATAGCGTCGATGTACCTACAAGGTGAATCAGCGGCTATTGGTTCAATACACTTCGTGGCCATAATGGGTATTATTGCAGGTACAAGCGTATGATTATGATATCAATCATCACTGAGCTTTAATCATCGCTAACTATACTTCGAGGCACATTTTTCAAATCGTCAATTTAGTCGTCATCGCAAAAAGTTACGACATTTTCCCGTAAATTCAAGGGCGTAAACTAATTTGACAGTTCTTAATAATATTTTCTGTCCTTTTTCAATGATATTTGTAAGAAAGAGATAAAGTATAATTAAAATTAATTTAGTGAGATGTACAACAGAATCAGCACCGGTCAGTGTCTTTCTGAAACGCACGCCGCTGCTATCGAGAAACACGTTACTATAACGTTACGTCAACCCATCGTGTCGATGTCGGCCGGTGACATGTTGCATAATATTTGCGCTTTACGTCGCGGAGTGACTAACAAATGGAGTGCAACTTGCAAGTACTGCAATTAGCGATGCAAAATCACGTAATTTTACTGAAAAGGCACGTAAAATAGTATAGTCACTCCGGCAAAACGATAAATATTCCTAACGTAGTACATACATACTAAATAAAAGGAGAGTTCAAACAATGTAAGCCTCGGATAAAAATAATTAAAAATATTTTATAATGACTACTTACGAAGAGAAGAAGAAGTTATATACACGACGCAGCGGGAACAAAAGCGAGACAACTCTCGCTGCTTGAAGTAAAGCGGACATATCTGTGCTCCTTAGAATATCCACACTTAGAAAAGAGCTTTAAATACTTATAATAAGTAACAAGCGGCGCAACAACTGCAACAACTCGCCGAATGTGACGCAGATTGCGAGCTGCGACGTAGTTCAGTCCTACGTATACCTCGGTGCTTTGATCGCAAACAATGGCAGCTGCGTGGATGAGGTAAAACGGCGTATAGCAATGGCTAGAGGGGCAATGGACAAGCTAAAGAAAATATGGAGAGATCGCAACATTACTAAAGCCACTAAGATCAAGCTTGTCCGTTCACTAGTATTCCCCATATTTCTGTACGTAGCCGAGATGTGGACGTTACGAGAACTGGACAAGAAAAAAGTAGATGCTCTAGAAATGTGGTGCTGGAGAAGAATGCTTGGGATATCATGGACAGAATTTCGCACAAACGCCTCCATACTCCAGGAACTCAGCATCAAACAGCGTCTATCAGCACTAGTACAGTCTCGTATACTAAAGTTTTTTGGTCACGTCTCGAGGCGGAATAATGACTCCATAGAGCGTCTCGTTGTGCAGGGCAGAGTAGATGGTAATAGGCCACGCGGGAGGTCACCAATGAGGTGGACCGATCAAATTAAATCCGCGGTGGGAGGTCCCGTAAATGAGTGCACCAGACTGTCGTCTAACAAAACTAGATGGAGAGAGATCGTGAGGCGAGCTACAAATACATCAGCGATTGGACCCAATTCATCGTGACCACGACCGCTCTGTCAAGAGCGAAGCGAAGGAGAAGAAGAACAAGCGGCGCTCTGTCACACGACTGCGGGATTACAATTATATCACGACGGCGGACGTCTGGCGCGGGCGTCGCCGCATGCGCATCGCTCTTGTACCTAAACTTAGTTAAAACGAACGTCCACTAGGTATTTTAAGCCGCGTATCCTGTCTGTTATCACCTAACAGCCTACCACGGGTACCACATAGGATTATGATTGTAAAGTTCATTTCAATAGAAATGGTGAAATATATAAACGATGTCAGTATGGCAAACTGTCAAAATTTGATGAATTTGTATAGAAAGTTTGTTTACATAGTTCGCAAGTTCTATTGGCATGGACTTTAGCTTTAACTTTAGATTTAACTTTGCTCCACACTAGAAAATTATTTTTTCCCGCATCGTGTCGTGGTAGCATCTACAAACAAATCCCACATGCGAATATTTGAGATCGAATCAACCACTGCGCCGACCCTGCCGCCAAATTTTTATTTATAAACGTGTCCCTGTCCGGATTCATTACTTTGTTTTAATAACAGATGGATTTTTGAATTTCTGCATAGTCGAATTTTAGTTTTTTTAACATGTATTTTGACGTTACGGTGACACAGAGTAACGCAGTACAGAAGCCACACTCGCCTCATCGCATCACTTAGGGTAAAGGCCTAGTTCACCGACAAGATAACAGTCCGTTAAATTGAAAACGGCTGTTTAGCACATCTTTTTCTATACAAAAAGTCATGTCAAACGGCCGTTTTCAATTTATCGGACTGTTATATTTTATACTGTCGGTGAACTTAGGCCTAAGCGGTAGTTAGTTTGACAGGAACTACGGTACAATAGTTTGTAACCGACACCGTGGTGGTGTGCGAATTGCTGTATTAGGCGTGACATTTATAAAATTACATACAATTAGGTATGTGGTGACACATAACCAAATTATCGACGTTCGACGTTATATTTCAACTTTTCCTCCTAGCCTACGCTAACTGGGACCGAATTATAAAGTGTTATTAGTATTATTACCGAACTCAGATCATAGAAACAAGGGAGACGTGCCAACATGCTATTGAGCATGACGCTTTGACGTGATCAATTTGATCATGTTGCAGAATTAGGTATAGTGGTGGTACCTCATTAGACGAGCTCTTTCACAAACAGTTCCACTACTACTAGAATATACTAGCTGACAGTAATAATAGCTCAATACACAAGAAACACAATATACTCTTCCTTGTGCCATGCATGGTGCGACTACGGCATTGACTCAACTGTCCTGACCTTATGTAGCTGGCCACACACGGGACGATCATCGTTATGTTAGTATTCTGTGGTTACGTTATAGTTAGTTGAAGCTAGTTGTCCGTTCCATAACGTAGATTCCTTGAAGAAGAACGGACAAGAAACTCCATGGTTACTCTTTATCAACTAATTCAATTTAAACTATTTCTTTGTTTTTGCCTATGACACGTTTCGCCAGCTATACAAACTCTATGTAGTAGAGGATGAACCTATTAACCTATTGCTAATGGCTGGGACAATAATAGTAATTCACTGGCCGCGACGATACTGACGAGATAGCTGATAATAGTGACGAATTATACAGCGTGAGTAATTTTTAATCTAATGATGACTCACTTTATTGTTTTAATTTGACGCGCAAATCATCGAACAAGCTCAAATCGTCTAACCAACATTATTATGATACGAATTAATACCTAATCAATTTAGGAGCTGTGTCGGAATGAATAGAGGGACATAACCCTTCTTCTGAGGGAGTCGTTTAAAAAAATGGCATTTATGTCATGGAAACGAAACATGACGAGTTTACTACACGCAGGCGGTGATAGTGTTTACGGCAGGAATACGCGTATACGACGTGATGCCACGTGTACGGAACGCGCTCATTGGCTACATGAGACAAGCCACGTTTTGTCATGTGGCTAATAATCACGCGTGCGGCGTGGGGTGGCGTCGAGTGTTCAAAGTGTGGTGCCGTCTTTATTTTGCGTGGGGCGAGGTAATTGAGTGCGACGAGTTTCCCAAACGCGTCGGATCGTGAACACCAATTAGTTATAATTAAAATCAAATTAAACAAAAAACGTTACGAGCGTCGAATAACAATATTACTGTTGAACAAACCACTTGGATGATACATTGACGTCACTGCCAGCGTTCGTAAAAATTGCTCATTTACAACCGAACTGTAAATAGGTACTACCCGAGGACTAACCCCCTTACTCATAAATGATGATTAAATTAAACAGCTCTTGCGTCAATTGTCATCTCTATTCATTGTCATACAAATGACAAGGATAGTTGTATAATTTTAATCTGTGGATAAATTAAGAGGCGTTTTTAAGTAAGGGGGCAATAGTTCGACCCATAATTGTTTACTTAACAGTTCAGAGCAAAATAATGGTACTCTACTACTACTGACCTCTCGTTGTAATAGTAAGATTCTAAGAGGGGTCAGATATGTGGGGCACTGACTGTACCATATCACACTAATAGTGTTGCGGCACTAAACGAATTTGCAAAAATAATGACTGATAAGAATAGTTGAATATAATAAATCATAACAAATCAATGAAAAGTATGTTACATAAGCATAGTAATTATGAGTCCAATTATAACCCGAATCACTTGACGTAACGGATCGTAAACCTAAGTGAATTGGTAATATTCGTTTACTACATAATATTTAATTGTATACGTTGTAAGCTTTATTCATATTCTGTATGTCGCAAGGTATGCAAGTTGCGTGTTAGGACTGTTGAAATTTACTTTGGCACGTTTACGATACGTTTGCGATACGTTTACGGTACGATACGTCAAATTGTAGGTCCTCTATTCTTGACGGAATAGAGCAAGTTACACAAGGTTTATTAGTAAGCGTTCATACCGTTGGCGTCAGGCGCGGTGGGCGCGGGCGGGTACTGCGCCGGCGCGGGGAAGTGCGCGGCGGCCGGGTAGGGCGCCCCCGTGGGGTAGGGCGCCGCTGTGGGGTAGGGCGCCCCGGTGGGGTAGGCCGCCCCAGTGGGGTAGGGCGCCCCCGTGGGGTACGGCGCCGCCGTGGGGTACGCTGCAGCACCCACCGGGTACACTGTTATTGTTGTTTGCGCTGTTGACGACAAAGTCCTCGGTTAGTGATGCTTATAGTTACACAAAACTAAGAACTACACAGGTACATTTCATGCGACTGAACGCAAGAGACGGTACACTACAGATGAAAAATAATCTCATGCTGCTATCATTAACTCTTGTTCGAACATTCACAAATATAGCAACAAATTCATAACATTCACAAATAAAGTAAGAAAGTCATAACATTCACAAATATTGTAAGAATATTATAACATTCACAAACATTGCAAGACAGTCACAACATTCACAAATACTGCACAAAGTTATAACAATAACATCCAGTCCTTGAAAGCCTTTTCAATGTAACCTGTTTCATTTCCCATGTGATGTGATAAGTATTTTTTCTTGGTATTTAACAAACAAAGATTTCACATGAACAAACCAATATCACATGAAATCAATATCAGATCTTTAGACCATACTAATATGTGTTCCGTGCGAGAATCGAATCGAAAGGACCTATCTAAAATGATCGAAAGATGTGGATTCGATCAACGATACGCAGCCTGTTGGAGGTCTCAGATCATAGAAACAAGGGAGATAGGCCAAGGTGCTATTGAGCTTGAAGCTTTGATATGGTCACATTGACCGTAATTAAAAAGTACACGCTAGCGATGAGCCGAACACGATCGTTGATATAAATAGCGTTTTAGTTTGGTGCTAGTGTTGAGTGACGATTAGGGCTGCCATCCGTCCGGGGTTCCCCGGATTTGTCCTAGTTTAGAGGGCGTCCGGGGAGCGTCCGGTAGGGGTTTCAAAAACCCCTTTCCCCTGACTCAAAGTGTCCGGGGGAAACCCGGACACTTTGAGTCAGGGGAATCCTGATTGATGAATATTTTTTTTCGCGGGCGTCCGCGAAAAATACTCAATTTTACCCAAATGTCCGGGGTTCTTAAAGTTTTTGTCCGGTGTCAGTAATTTAGGTGATGGCAGCCCTAGTGACGATTAACAGTGTTAGATTGAGGGTGTGCGGAATTTTTAATGTGAGATCTTTATATTCACAAGGAGCGCTTGTAGTGTCGCAAGCTGTTCTAAAAGTGGCGACAGTTGTTCCCGTACTAATTTGCTATGACATATCTCCTTGTTTCTATGATCTGAGATGGAGGTAATGTGAGTATAGATGGGCAAAACACCCGAGTGTTTTGGCCTTATAAACACCCAAACTTTGGGAGTTTACAGGTGTTTATCGGGTGTTTATTGTGTGTTTATCGGATGTTTATCAGTGTTTTCTAAAACACCCGGGTGTTTTGCTCATCTATAAATGTAAGCATGATAGTGACCTGATCCCTGGTGAGTCTCACCGGGGTATCTCTGGGCGGCGTACTGTTGCTGCGGGTACGGCGCTGTGCCGGTGTCGTTGGGCGGCGGCGCTGCGAACACATACACACGATTACCAATCTACGGTTTGGAACAGGCAACTAGCTTCAACTAAAAGTGCGGTTAAACGGGTTAGTTTTTTGTCAATTTCTCGCTGCAATTATATAGCCGTGAGTTGAGATCTATGCCGTGCAACTCAGTAAAACAATTGCCGCAATCTTGCAGTAAAGCCAGGCGATATTACAATGAAATTAAATAATGGTACATGTTCTACTCTCATTTCAACCAATCAAATGGTTTGAAACTACACAAGCCGCATGCTATGATGGCCTTTTTGATATCGTACAATAATAGTGATGTGACACATTTCAAATTATTATCGAAAAAAATTGATCAGATGCGAAATATGTAATACAAAATTAATTTTGTGTTCTAAAATGATAGATTCGATAAATAACCTATACATTTGCACTAACTGCACGTCACTATTGACAACAAAGTTCAGCTACTGTCTCTTCAAACGTAAATTCAATTTTTACAAAACTTCAAAACGTCAAAACGCCATCATAGCGTGCGATTGTGTAGTCTCATAACTCTCAAATAATGCTCGAGTCTTGAGACTCTTGAATTAGGTTCTGTAAATCCCTATGTCTGATGGACAGACGCGTGCACTCGTCAGGTACCCACTTACCCAGTACTAGTACGGCATGCGACTGTAGTACATGTCCACATTCGTATAACACAATAGATTGAAGTGGGGTGAACACGTAATGTATGCGATACAACGCCAATCATCGTCATCAGCTTAGGAGTCTACTGCTGGACATAGGCCCATCGGATATAGCCTCTAATCTATCCTCGGAAACTCTTATCCAGCCGCTTTCTTATTCATTAATATCATACAACGCCCAATCACGATAAATACACAAGTCTGGGTTCCGGGTGTTCCGGCTCGAAACACCAAAATTAATCAAGGCCCCTTTATGAGCCTCCATATCAGTCTAGAAATTACAATAATACTTTATATAATATTATCTAGATAAATATGACGACACTAGATTACAAGCAAAAGTATTCACACGGGAGAGGTTATCTTACTGATACGCGGTTGAAGGGAATGTGACCTTCCGTTCATGCTGTTCATGCAAATTATTTATTCCGTTTTAATTACGTGCCAACTGCCAATGTAAGGTGAAACAAGTGACTATCTTTCATTATTTATAGCCCTTTATCAGATTTACAATTCTTAACACATTTAAAACAAACGATATTTCAAGTTTTTAATTTTCTGTGTGCCCTTTGGCAAAGGCCTCCTCAAACCTTTTCCAATTTTCTCTTTCTCGTGCGAGTCTAGTCCAGGTTTTTCCAACCATCTTCACTATTTCGTCTTCCCGTCTTTTAAATGGTTTCCCTTTCTTTCTTTTTCCTATCAAGGGTACCACATTATTCCACTTCTCTTCTCCTCTGATAGTGTGGCCGGTCCATCTCCATTTAAGGCTCAGTTTTAATACCACATCTTCAGCAGCCTAATTGCGTATCTAACTCAGTTGCTATCACCATGGCATTAATGTTTGTTGACATCCATTACGCCGTATGTTTCGTCTGTGCATTTGATAAATAGCTCAAAGCCGCAATAGATGTTGGCCATGGTGATAGGAATTGAATTACGCAATTCGAATGCAGTTTGTGTTACTTTCCAGATTATACTGAGTCTGGTTCTTACTACCTTTCTTTTTCCCAACATGCTCCGTTCCAGGGATGTTGCGGATCCAGAATTTTTCACATCCGCGGATGCGGATGCGGAGGCGGATGTTTGAAGGCTCACATCCGCGGATGCGGATCCCCCCCCCCCACACCAATGGATTTATCAACTGCGCCATCATGGGGGGTACCCTCACTCACTCGGCGAAACATCGTTTCACGCCGGCTTTCTGTGAGGCCATGGTATTACTCCGGTCGAGTCGGCCGTAAGATATTTTATAAAAAACTAGATTTGTGGAGAAATAAAATAAGAAGATTGGAGCATTAATATATTTCATTTCAATTGTTCGCTAAGGAACACTGGCTGATAGTACCAATAAAAATCTGCGTGCTATTGGTGATTACTTCGCTCCTATTGGTCAATGAGCACATGCATGCAAGGCACGCGCCAGTGGCCGGACCCCGCCTATTTCTTTCTTGCCGCGAGCTGTGCTACATCCGCATCCGCATGAAAATCCGCAATGATTATTACGGATGCGGATGCAGATGTCCAAATCGATGCGGAAGCTTCGCAGTTGCGGATGCGGATGCGAATATTCGCAACATCCCTGCTCCGTTCCATGCCACGCTAACATGATTGTAATTTACCTACTATCTTTCATACCTATGTTTATTCTAGGTATGAACCTTACACCCATTAGCTGCTGACAGCGCAACTACACCGCGGGTCCGCAGCATTCATACATTCTATTGTACCGTAAACCAATATTACACACAACTATTGCGTAAAGTTGAGGAAGCGATCGTCACCGCGCTACTTATTGAACCGTCAGCGTCAGCTCGTGCGGAGAAACCCACAAACGCAATCGAATTAATATTAAACTTGTTTCGATAAACCTGACGCGTGAATCACATGCTTCACGTCCGTACGTACACTTGAGATTGGACGACTGGCCACAGAAACAGTTATTATGGTTCCGTACCAAAATGGTAAAAATGGAACCCTTATGGTGCGACTTCGTCTGTCTGTCTGTCTGTCTGTCTGTCACGCCTGCTTATTTCAGCAACTACTTATGCTATCGACTTGAAATTTGGAACAGTTATAAAGAATGCTTGTTCAACTTTATTGCAAATGAAAAAAGTCAAAAAATATTTTTATTTTCATTGCAACAGGAAGGTCGCTCAAATCATCATGATTTTAAAGCCTGGCAAGTCTGAAAATGACGTCAAATCATATCGACCTATCAGCCTCCTACCTATTGCTTCTAAGTTACTGGAGACGCTATTTCTGAAGAGACTCATGCCGCTGCTGGTGGAAAAAAACCTAATTCCAGAACACCAATTTGGATTCAGAAAGGGCCACGGTACTGTGGAACAGGTACACCGACTGGTAGAAAAGATTAACAACTCATTTGAAAAAAAGGAATACTGCTCTGCAGTCTTCCTGGACATTTCGCAGGCGTTTGATCGCGTGTGGCATGAGGGTCTACTGACCAAAATAAAAATGTCTCTCCCAACAAATTTCTACCTGTTCCTGCGCTCCTACCTCAGCGAGAGATCTTTTTTAGTGAAGCAGGGAGAAGAGGTTACTAACATACGTCAGATCCAGGCCGGAGTACCCCAGGGTAGTGTCTTGGGCCCAACCCTGTACCTGCTGTTTACTGCCGACTTGCCGTTAGATAGCAACGTCCTTACAGGCACCTTTGCCGATGATACGGCCATACTGGCCACTGATATATGCCCAAGAGATGCCTCTGCCAAACTGCAAAACAGCCTCAAACTGATATCTGAATGGCTTAAAGACTGGAAAATAAAAGCTAATGAAACAAAGTCAGTCCAAGTGACTTTCACCACACGAAAAGATACATGCCCACCCGTGACCTTAAATGGCATAGAAGTACCCCAAGCAGAAGTTACACGATATCTTGGAATATACCTTGACAGACGCCTTACATGGAGACACCACATATTCACAAAACGAAAAGCCCTAGGACAAAAACTCCGTAGCTTATACTGGATGATCAACAAAAAGTCCCCCATGTCCCTGGAAAGCAAACTACTGCTATACAAATGCATTCTCAAGCCTATTTGGTGCTATGGTATCCAACTTTGGGGAACAGCAGCTACATCCAACATTGAAATTCTCCAAAGATTCCAATCCAAAACACTACGGCAGATAGTGAATGCACCCTGGTACGTCACAAACGATAGAATTCACAAGGATCTGAAGATAAAAACTGTAAACGAGGAAATTAAAGCTAATATTACTACATATTCCTCCAGATTGAAAATCCACCCAAATCAATTAGCAATGGAACTAATGTCTAATCCAGTTACCTTCACAAGACTGAAAAGAAGGGCACCTCAAGACCTATTATAAAACCAGCAAGAACAAGCTTTAGTATTGATCGGATGGTGCAGTGGCCCCATTCCGTGCAAGACATTTAACTATCATCTACCTATTGCTGAATGTCCCAGGACAGATTGCATTAAGAAGAAGGAGATAAAAAAAAAAAAAAAAAATTGCAACAGGGGCCGGAGTGGGGGTCCAAAATTTTAAAGTGGGGTTACTAGGTCAAGTGACATATCATATGAAAGCGCTTGATCTGCGCATTTCAAAATATATTTGGGTCTGAGCCCATTCGTCCCCTAAGATTCGCACCCTGTGCCCACTCGTCCTTTCATTTTATTTTATGTCTCACAGTTTTCGACATTATGATGAAAAATGTCCAAAAAATACCATTCCCCCCCCCCCTTATCTCCGAAGTTTGCGGGGCGAAAAATCTGAAATAATTAGGGTGGATAGGAATTGATCCAAATATGGCACCAAAAATAAAACGATGTTCCTAACTAGTACAGTTTTTTCAAAATCATCAAAATTCCTTCACAAACAAACTTAGTTATGCGGTCCGGATTTTTTCACTTTATACGTCCAAATATGATACGGAACCCTCAGCGCGCGAGTACGACTCGCACTTGGCCGTTTTTTTAACAGGGGTGAACTACACAGTATAAAGGAAGACGCGTATCTCTAAATAGTAGGTACAACACAAAGTCATTTGTATGTGTTGTGTAGGTATTCGTTTCTTCTTCGCAGCAAAAAAAAACCGGCCAAGTGCGAGTCATACTCGCGCACCGAGGGTTCCGTTATTCCGTATCATTTTTGTACGTATAAAGTGAAAAACCGGACCGCATAACTAAGTTTGTTTGTGAAAGAATTTTGATGATTTTGAAAAAACTGTACTAGTTAGGAACATCGTTTTATTTTTGGTGCAATACTTGTGTCAATTCCTATCAGCTCTAATTATTTCAGTTTTTTCGGAGGGGGGGGGGGGGGGGGGAATGGTATTTTATCAGACATTTTTCATCATATGTCGAAAACTGTGAGACAAAAAAAAAATTAAAATATATTTTGAAATATGCAGATTAAGCCCTTTCATATGATATGCAATTTGACCTAGTAACCCCACTTTAAAATTTCTTGGAGAAGGTATATTGTATACCTACGTATAATGATAATAATCCATTCGCTACAATATCAAATTGCCGTTGAAGTCGGCCTATTAGTATAAATGTAAACGCGATCCAATATGTCATGTTTAACGATCAAAATGTCAACTGGCTCAACACTTCTGTATGTTTATCAGTTTATCACTACTTTTAAACGCACTCTTGCCATTTCATCAATATGAATGCTGTCGAATCTCTATTTCTGACCTCTATCACAGTACTCCTACAGGTTCTGCCAGCACGCTACTGTGGTTCCAAGAGAGTCTGCTTATCTAGTGGTCACTAAAGCAAGAATAACGTACTCTTTACAAGTCAAGGTTATCTATAGACTCGCCCACACGACGCGGCCATTCGGATCGGCGATCGACGATGGATTCCCACGGGAATTGCACAACCATTGTTAGCACTTCATTTAATTAATACTGTGTGGTCCAAATCCATTTTACCAGCAGATTAATATTTCAGGTTTTCTAGGACAAATGACCCTAGTGACCGGCGGGCCGCGATTCAAACATGTTACCCAAAAACACCCAACACGCACAACGCGATTATCTGATAGCGTGACACTCGACCGTCACTGGCGGTCAAAAGTTAATACTACATTATCTCCTTTTCTTCGCTATGAGACATACCTACTAACTCCGACAAAAAAGAAATAAGAGCTCTTTCAATTTAGACGCTTGTTGTCGGACTACTGCGGTGCGGCAACGCCACACCGTTGCCGCACCGCAGTAGTCCGACAACAACAAACGTCTAAATTTAAAGTGCCCTATAGGTTGCCAATAAAGAATGATATGCCGTCGTCAGAGGGAGGCTTTCGTGACTACATAACAATCAACGGCGTATTTTAAAATTTGGCGCCCTGGGCCTTTAAGGTTTGCCGCCCCATAAACTAACGAAAATACCGGCTAAGTGCGTGTCGGATTACGCACAGTATAGGGAGCGCAAGGGGCGGAGTCATAGGGTAAATACGCCACTGGTAACAATCGCGCAGCTCGATTGATCTGTGAGGTTAAACTGGATGGGCGACCATTCTTAAATCGAGTGACACTCTCCGCACCACTGGTGGTTGTCAAACGAAGATCTACGATCGTCGTTGTGAGTAGACAGAGGACCGAAATTATGACAACTACCAGTCTAGCTCAAGGGCGTTTTCAATTTAGACGTTGATTGTTGTTGACTCGTCGAGAGCAATTATTGTATGGAGAAAACAACCGTCTGTTCGCAGTACGATACCAACATCAGCGCCGCAGCAATCCGACAACGTCTAAATTGAAAGAAAGGACTCTTTCAATTCAATTTAGACGTTTGTTGTCGGATTGCTTAGAACATCATTATAAGCACAGTTTTTTGAAGGTAAGTTGTCAGTACTCACGTGCGATGATCCTGCCGCGCGTCTTGCTCCGGCAGCAGCAGCGGCAGATGATGCCGAGCAGGATGGCGGCCACCACGGCGCCCGCCAGCCACAGCAGCAGCTCCATGTTGGGCCCTCGCCGCACGCTCACCGGGTGCACGCGGCCCTGCAACACCACTGTCTAACTGACACTCGTTGTGACCCCGACAACTACCTACACTACTTCAACTACACTGCAGCGCCGCACACGTCACAGATTGGCCACATTTATCTATAGAGCGTTTCACGTGGGAAGTCCGTTCGATGCTATGTTGGCTGTCCTCTGAATGTCAATACGTTGCAACGATTTTAACGGTGTTAGAAGTTTTCTTTAAACGCCAATTCTCGTTCACCACTTTCTAGTATCACAGGTATCGTATTACTTTAACACATAAATCTACAAATACCATAAAATATTTAGGACCTGTACAGGAGTGACAGACAGGGGAGCCAACATAGCGTCGAAGGGAATTCTTACGTGAAGCGCCCAATACTCTAACTATACTGCTGCTTGAACACGTCAGAGATTATCCATATTTATCTACGCAGGTCATTTCAAATACCTATTACCTACAGAACACATTTTTAAGAACGTGTTGACGTGAATTCGGTTAACGTCTTAGGGAGACCGCACACGTCCGGTAACCCGGTCCGGTTCCCTGATCAGGTTTACCCGGTTTGAATCCCACCCACATGGCTAGATTGCATTCGGTTTCTACGGTCGACCCGGCGCACTGACCGTGCACTCTGACAGGACGTCAGGTTTTATACCTTGATCGCAACCGGGCCCGGTTAACCGTACCGGTTTACCTGACGTGTGCGGCCTCCCTTACGTTTGGGTCGGCGGTCATTCCGGAATAAGGAATGCCGATCGAGTAAGCCAGGTAGCAAGCTCGGAAGAGCAGACACGAGTGAAGTTATTGAAATAATCAAATATAAATAATTATTAGTATAAGCGGGTTTTATTTTTCTACCTAACTGTACTTTTTCAGAATTTTCACAGAAAATACTGCACGGGGCGAATCACCCCGTCGCGTTGTGGGGTACGATTGGCACCTTCAAAACGGGGCGAGTGGCGTATTTTACTAAAAGGGGCAAATTCTAAGGGGAAAGTGGTGCTTACACCCTTAGCAGCTTGTAAGGACATTTAAAGTTTACATGCTGATATATGTTCTCGCTAGCAATAACTATAGTTCACATTCATAACTGACATGCTACTAGTCAGAAGGCCTGTCTCTACCGCAGTCTGAACAATCTGAACTGAAGCCACAACTTCCCCCAGCACCGGAATGAGTGGGTGCAACCAGCAGATAGCACACACCAGCCAATACCGGGCCACCGGGAGCACTGGGTATACCTATGTACATTATTGTACAGTACAGGGTGTCTGATAATTAATGGATAACCTTGAAATAGCTAATAGCAGAATCAATGGCAGAAAATTGTCAAGGTATCCAACACTTAGTAGAACCAATGTGTGGATCAAATTGAACTAAAACAATAAGTATCAAGCTGGTGCTACTCAGAAAAACTTGTTATCTTGTACATACCACACTTGCCTACTCAGCTTACTGATTGTAGCTGTGTGTGTTGTGAGGGTGTTTCATGTAATCAATGTTATACAGTTAACCTTTGTTCTCTCATATCCAGTATGAAATTAAAATTCTTGTTTCTCATAGTAGCATTAATACAACTTTTTGTTGGACTAAAAAATTTTTTTTTATGTACTTAGGTAGTTAATAATATAAAAAAATGCTTGAAAACTAAATACTTACATAGATTTATAATCATGCCAAAGTAACTTCTGTTCAAAAATTTAAATTAGGTATACCTATCTACAAAGAGATTTATGTACTTTCAGAATTTCTTTAAAGATATTTATAGGTAAGTACTTAAATTAATGAATATTAATTATAATATTATGAATATGAAAAACGTATGTACATACATATATGTATAACATAATGATTAACAGTGAAATACACAAATAATCCTAACAATCTCTCTCACTTCTCAGTCAAAACATTATTCCCGCAGTGTTCAAAGTTCTCACGGACAGATTGTTCAGAGTGGTACTGAGGTAACTTTTAATATCAGCTACAAACACGTGGTACTTGTAATATACCCTTGGTAACCACACAACAAAGGATTGTTTGATATCTGCAGTAAGTTATCTAATAAAACTCAGGTGTGTGTACCACAGCTCACAGCAAGCCTCCAACGTGAAGGTTGTTATCTGTTGAGCCTTATTTGTATTGCTAAGACCCTGCCCGCTGCATAACATTAAAGTTTAATAAGCAGTTATCTATGAGCACAATACCTGTGTACACTAACAGCAGCAATCTGATGCACAGTGCGTGAGCACGACGCACATTCACATTAACACACCCTCAATCAACTACCAAACAGCACTTTTCACGTAAAACACTACAATGATCCCAAGTTCCAGCACTGTGGAGCACTGTGGGAGCAACTCCGCCGCTAGTCGCACCTGTGGCTGAGATCGCTACTGACTAATCAAAATGTAATTAAACTTGACAAAGTTATGCCTGTGATAACAGTATCAGTTGGTCGGCAGTGGCGCGGCCGCCAGTGACGACCGCCGAACCATAGCTGCCGCTCGTGACCGTCCCACCTACCTTGAAAAAGTCGTCGTCATCAAACTCACTGGAGTCGAACATCACTATAAATTATAAAACAATAACAATGACGCTGCTCCACTTCACTGCGCCGCCACCACGCTACTGACCCAGCACATTATTTAAAAACATATCACATCGCCGCATGAGTCACCTCGCCGAACAGACACTCTCACACTTTATGCACGGGATTTTCCTGATTTTACAAGGAAAACAAGATAATAGCAAAACCTCTTAAAAAATTATAATCTCATAATTAATTACACTTAGGACTAAAGGAAGGTTCTTCGTATCTAACGAACGAAAATTACATTCTGTAATGCACTATTGTTTAAAAAACAAACACAGCTAAGAAAAGATTTACAAGAAAAATCTTAAAAAACAAAAATGACGTACCTATGTAAGTACTTCGGGCAGCGTATCGCGATTTGCAGCTAGTGAGGCGCACAGAGAGAGAACTCACAAACACTAAACCATTGGTATAGTTACTATACTCTTTGCACTAAACTGACAGTGACTGTTGATTTGCTGTTGCTGAACACTGAACAGTGAAGCGTGAAACTCAAACAAAATCGATACACATGCACTTCAACTAATTAATTATATCTAATCAGGTGATTTGTATTTATTATATAAGATTTTAATTTAATATTTTTAACGCTTTGTTTTGGTATTGGTACAATTCTGTTGATAATAAAAAAAGTAATGTTACAACAGGAGTTACTGACGGACGGTCCAGAACTAACTTTGGGTAAATATGGCAATTGATCCATACTGAGGATTATTTTCCTGTTTCGATTATGGAAAATCCCACAACAACTGATAACAATTGTTACGCGGTTAAGATAATAATATAAGAAATTGCACGGAAGTCAACGTCACGATTAAAGAGTTCCGTAACAAAAAATCATCATAGATGAGGAGGCATTTATCAGCATTTATTGCCTAGTGACTAGTGTAATTAGTCAAACACGAGACACAGAATGCACGCATTGGTAGCAAAATAATTTAGACCCACTTGTCCTATTTGATGTATACAGGCAGGAAGATGGAAAGTAAAAAAATATTGGGTACATTTATGCAATCGAATAAAAACACTTGTTTGAAACTGATTTTAATAACGAGACAACACTATCATCACTAGGTTTGACAAACGGTACCTATTTGACGTAAGCTTACGTTTTGTTAGTGCAAAGTTGGCGCAGAGATGATGAGTCACAAGCATGAGACAATGGTAAAAAGCATTGAGATAGGAAATGTGGTGATAAACCACTGTACTTACTGGTGGGTAGCCTCTTTTAGATGGCCAATCATTCTTTCAGGATGGACTCGTTTGTGAGTCGCTGAGTGCACGATATTCGCATAGATCTACGCCAGCACGGCAGTAAGAATATAACACGGTTTCAAAACGTAAATGTCACTTATTTAGTGTCAAAACTGTCATAGTTAGGGATGTGACATTGTACATAATATAGTGATCTTTTTTGGCATGATTAATCGATTCATAAAATAATTGATTCTTCTTAAAAAAATAATCGATTTTTAACAAAATCGATTAGTAATCGTTTTTTTCCTAATTTATCAATTAATTTCAAAATAAACGCCATTAATATTATATCAATCAATTTATTAATCAAAAATAAAGTTGTCGTTTAAAAAATGAAGTTTCATGAATTATCACGAACATATTATCATTATCACGAATAATGAATGACATTTCAACCAAATGTCGGTAAAATAGTACAGTTCGTTGACTCCATCTAGTGAATATTTTTTTGATTAAATGAATAAACTAAACTATTTCAAAAGCACAGAAGGAATCCCATGATAGATGCACAGATGGCGTTATTGTAATATTATGGAGATAGTATTCTTTGGCAGTTCGCGTTACGGGCTCCGGGCCAGATGACCAAACTTAATGTCCCCTGACATTAAGTTTGGTCTTCTGGCCCGGAGCCCGGTTGCAGATGAAAAATCGGTCGTAATTGATTGAATGATTATAATAAAAATCCATTATTAATCGTTTTTTTATAAAAATAAAATCATGTATTAAAATCGATTTTTACTTTTAAAAATCAATTTTTAATCGATTATTTCCATAATCAATTATTTTTTCACATCCCTAGTTATAGTATGTGATGGTCATGTCAATTGTCATTGTCACTGTCAAACAGCCAGCTTTCCATAATAATATAACCTCAATATTTGCAACCCTCGTACCGTATTTAAAATATTATTATTCATAGGTTAATCACAATGTACTCTGGATTCTTAAGTCGGACACTGCTACCATTGCGCCAGGTGTTCGTCGTGCAGCCACCACACCTGCACACTACCGCCGCTAGTTATGCTGCCGTCAAGAAGACCACATCCGCCGCGGGAGGTATTGCACTTATTCGTTAACTTGTCTATTTGTCTTAGTGACTTTGTTAATTTGTAACTATTAGCAGTAGTAAGTGTTATCGGATTGATAAGGGTCGTACTTATAAAATATCCCGTGTCTGCTGTTTGTCCACCTTGTAGGAAATGTTGCAAATAAAGTAATATTTTAGTTCTCCAGTGGTGTACTCGTACGCAAGCCACAATTGACTATTAACTAAGTGTACCCCGCGGTTTCACCCCGTTGCTCGGCCCCCAAGGGTCATAGCGTGATTATAAATAGCCTATACTAATCCTCATGAATCTGGCTATCATATACAAAAAGATTTTTTCTAATGTAGAAACCAAATGCAATTTAGCCGTGGAGGCGGGGCTCAAGCTGGGTCCGGTAAACCTGATCAGGGAACCGGACCGGGTTACCTGACATGTGCGGAACTTAATCCTCTCTCAAAGGACCTTATAGCCAACAGTGGACATGTTTTAAGTAGAATGAGTCTGATTCCAGGTGTGATGGGGCTGGGCAAGGGCAAGAAGAAAGCAGGCAAGCTGGGCAGCATGGAGAAGAAGGAGATGCCGGTGGAGAGCGACCCGCAGCGGCTCGTCAGCCACGTGTGCGGCTCCAACATATACACCACTGGCGAGGATGTCAAGGTGAGGTGATGCGGTGTGATCACTACTTCTTAGATCTTAACCACAGAAATGAACCCCCTTATAAATTATGATTAAATTAAAAAGCTCATAAGTCAATTGCCATCTCTTCATTGGTATAAAAAATGACAGGGATAGTTGTATAATTATTTAATCAGTGGTTAAATTAAGAGGCGTTTTTATGTAAGGTCGTAAGATAGTGTTTTTAGGGTTCCATAGTAAAGCTAGGAACCCTTATAGTTTCGTCATGTCTGTCTGTCCATCTGTCACACACTCTCGACAAAGGAGATCAACAATATTTGGCTAAATGAAGTACCGAGGTACACTCAGTTGAATAAAATACCCTAAATTATATACTGAATAATGCTGTGTTTTTATTTCTGTTTTATCATCACCTGGAGACGAGAAAAAATACTTTTATAATTCAATAAAAAGCACTCCAATATGGCGCTCAGGCGCTCTATTTGTCAACTACCTAATGCCACACTTAGGTAAAACCTTGACAAAACTACAGACATCTAATATTACTAAACATGGATTTGCCGTTTACGGTTTTGTGCACAAATCAAAAGAAGTTTGCAGAAAACGCTTGCAATGAATCCACACGTTCAGTACATTTGTCGAGATTTGTAGTTTACGGCAAATGCCAAGTGTGTGAAACCGGCATTACACAATTTGAAAACATTCGCCACGAGTTCTATGATTGTGCTTTCGTTATTGAGATTGCAAAAGATACTTACCAGTGGCTTTTATAAAAGCTGTTTATACTACGACACTATACACATAATGATACACACATACATACACCGAGTTGGAAACAAAAGTCCAGAGAGAATACCCAAGTTTTTGGGATCACCCGTCAAAAACAAAATCGTGAGAATGCAAACGTAATAGGGTAAGGCCGTAGATTTTGCCACTTTTTTAAGTGAAAAAAAATCTTAAAGTTTGATTGCTTATAATAAACAATATAGTAGGTGAATTGTACTGAAGGTATTTTTATCAGGTTATATATCTCGTACACTCTTACACCATATTTTTAGAATGAATGTAAGTTGTACAATAAAAAAAATACAACGAGTTAAATGCGTCCAGACACCTAAATTTGACGAAAAACATGCTGTCTTTTTGGCACTTAGCACTATAAAAACTTATATTTTTTCTAATGTACATTTAATTAATTATGATATTTGAAATGTGTCAAAGTTAAGCTACTACATCGTGCTTTTCATGTCTTAAAAAACGCGTCCTTTATAGTTTTATTACTATTCAAACTTATGCTCCATGTTTTTGCTTTTATGTTACTATTTTCTATGTTACCAAAAATTTCCCCTAAAAAGTATTGAAAACAGTTTGGGAGTATGTTGTGACTGCAATGGCAACACTAAATATTCAGGCAGCGCAACAAAAAAAAGAAAAGACACCATCTTTTCGTCTCTGGAGTCTGTCAAAGGTGCACGCGTGTGTTTCGTCAGTGAATTTTTTTTGTGAATTTTGACGATTTCTAAGGGAAATAACAGTTTTTATTGTATAATTCTTATATAGTATTATGCGTTATGTATCTATAAGAGCGTGATGATGTGTTTTTGTTTAAAATTTACCTCGATGTCGAGTTATGGCTACTTATAACCTTAAAATATCGTGCTTTTACGTTACTTCTATGTAGCTTCGATGTCACTGGTAACGTTAGTTGTATGTTTCGTAACGTGATACTGTTGTAAAGGTTTGTGCATATTGTAGTTGATTAAATATAGTTTTTTTTTGCATAGAGGAGGAACCTTGTTACAAAATATCAACTTTTTTTTTCAAAGTTTTGACTGTGTAGCTGTAGACTGTGGAGTAATGAATAATCTGCCGTGCTATTCTGTACATATCACGCCGTGAAAATCTAGGTGATGTGAGCACGATCACCCAAGTTTTCACGGCGTGATATGGACAGAATAGCACTGCTGCTCAGTATTTTTTATTTGAAATGCAGAGGACATTTCTTTTTAATTTTCAGTTTCCAAGCAGGTACAAATTCTAAACTGTTCATATTTTTAAAAATTTTTAGTCTCATCTTCTTGCAATGAACAATTTTTTTTCTGTCTCTGAACTTCTCACTTAGCTTAGCTTAGCGTTGAAACTTCTTCCTTTTTGAAGTCGGCTAAAAATAGCGCATTATGTAATCGGCCTTAGAAACATTATGCGTTACTTTCGCGTTACTTCTACGTTACCGTAACATAGAAGTGTCTTGTTACTCTATGTTACTAAGTGGCAAAATCTACGGCCTTACCCAATACCAGAAAGAATAGCCAAGTTATCAAACAATATAGGTACACAACAATAAACGAACAGCAGAAACACCCCGGAACGCAGAAAGGAACATTATCAACATAATGGTCTACAGGTAGCATTATCATTACTTTGTCATTTATCAGTGATGTGCAAAGATAACACTAAGTGGAAATGACTTTTTAGTAAATTAATCGATTAGGTAACATTTGTTACTAATGTCAACATTTTCAACTGCACATTAACAGAAAAATAGTTGTGTTTGTAGTTATTTTAATCATTACTTTAAAAAATGAGATTTTTAGTAATAAATAGTATACACAATTGCGATCAGTAAACATTGAATTAAATAATTACTAAAAATAGTAACACATTGAATAATCGAGAACTAAATCGAGATTCATTTCACCATGCTTGCACGTGCTTATGCAATGTTGCCATATGATTTAATTGCATGTTGTTACAAGTTTTTTAAACTTTAAATTACTTATTAAATGGTCTATAGTGAATTATTGAATAAAATACAGTGATATTCTAATTCCTCTATTTTTAGGGTTCCGTACCAAAATGGTAAAAAAGGAACCCTTATGGTGCGACTTCGTCTGTCTGTCTGTCTGTCTGTCTTGTCTGTCTGTCTGTCTGTCTATCTGTCACACCTGCTTATTTCAGCAACTACTTATGCTATCGACTTGAAATTTGGAACAGTTATAAAGAATGCTTGTTCAACTTTATTGCAAATGACAAAATTTAAAAAATATTTTTATTTTCACTGCAAAAGGGGCCGGAGTGGGTGTCCAAAATTTTAAAGTGGGGTTACTAGGTCAAGTGACATATCATATGAAAGGGCTTGATCTGCACATTTCAAAATATATTTTCGTTTTATTTTATGTCTCACAGTTTTCGACATATGATGAAAAATGTTCAAAAAAATACCATTCCCCCCCCTTATCTCCGAAGTTTGCGGGGCGAAAAACTGAAATAATTAGGGTTGATATGAATTGACCCAAATATGGCACTAAAAATAAAACGATGTTCCTAACTAGTACAGCTTTTTCAAAATCATCAAAATTCCTTCACAAACAAACTTAGTTATGCGGTCCGGATTTTTTCACTTTATATGTCCAAATATGATACGGAACCCTCGTTGCGCGAGTACGACTCGCACTTGGCCGGTTTTTTCTCTACGATTTGATGCACGTGTACCTTGCGGTACAAGTTTAGACAAAATTGTTTGGAAGATTGGTGACCTCCTTTACAGTTCATAACCAATTTATAAAGGGCGGGCTAAATTATAAGTTTTTTGACACTAAGGCTGTGTCCACAATAGGCAAACTGTGAGCGGCCGACTGAGTTTGCGGCGTATCGGTTTAGTACGCCCTTCCATATATTTGAAATGGAGTGTCCACAGTTTGCGCTAACAGTTTGCTACTGCAATTTGTTAGTGCAAACTCAGTCAGCCGCTCACAGCATGCCTATTGTGGACACAGCCTAACAACTATTTCCTGCTCGAAATATTGTCAAAAGTTAGTAATGCAGGTGACGTTTGTGCTCATGATTCCTGCCAATACCTATACAGTACGTGGCAGTAAATAAGAGATATTTGCTAGCTTCGACTTTATAGAGCGTCATCTCTGTCGCACGAAGCACTAACAGTCTGGTATCTAAAGCTTGCAATACATGTTGGCCGAGCTTAGACCAACGCGAGCCTAGACAAATTGACATAAGTGCAAGGCAAGGCAAGCGCTACTGTCTAGACGTTCGGCAAGTTTGACGTCAACCACATAATAGCGCGCGGACAAACATGTGAACACTATTATCCGAGCGCGCGCCAACGCCTTTGATTTGTGCAGAAAAACCGACACCGCTCCGAAGTGAGGCAAGTGATCGCGAGCGACGGCAAGTTGTGGCAAGCTACGTCAAATGAGGTCTATACACGTTGGCGCTTGTCTATACTCAACCAACTAGGCAAGTGACACCGAGCGATAGCAAGACAAGGCAAATATACCGTCTACATGTTGGTATTGGCCTTCACTCGACAACGCTCGGCCAACATGTATTGCAGGCTTAATAAACAAGTCTGCGACAAAACGTCACATAGGTATGAGTGACGGATACGACGCTCTACAAAGCCGAAGCTAGCCGATTATCTCTTTCTCAAACTCGATGTGCAATATTTATTGCCGGGTACTGTACCTCTCTAGATGTTCAGTATGTTGTATGTGCATAGCTCAAAGACGACAACGAGTATCCATCATGGCTGTGGTCTCTGACCGTGGGCGCGGCGCCGGCGCTGGAAGGCCTCGACCCCGGCAGCAAGCGCTACTGGCTGCGCGCGCGCGCCGCCGGCATGCGCCGCAACAACAAACTGCGCTCCATGAGGAAGTTCTAGCCCAGTGCAGTGTGCAGTGTGGCTACCCCTGGCGCGAATCATCTATTTATTGGCATAGAAATGATAAGGATAGTTGTATTATATTCAATCAGTGGTTATATTAAGAGGCATTTATAAGTAAAACTGTAAGATAGTGTTTTAGTTTCGTCATGTCCATCTGTCTGTCCGCCTGTCACACCCTCGTCAAATCTGCAGTTCATAACCAATTTATAAAGGGTGGGCTAGTGGTGTTTTTTTTAAACATGTTTTTTAAGGTTCCGTACCTCAAAAGGAAAAACGGAACCCTTATAGGATCACTATTTTGTCCGCCAGTTTACTATTGCGCCATCTATGAGAATATAGTTGTACCATTGTTCTCTCAAGAGCAGGTGGAGGTAGAATATGAAAGACTAAGGTCTATACACTTCTACAGTTCCTTGGAGGTTTAACAATTTCAAACTTCGTCCACGCAAACAAACCAGTCACGGGTCCATGGATGTAATGTAGCGTCCAATGACGTTACTGTAACGTTGTATATAGAAACAAGATGACATGGTTTCCAAAAGAGCGGTGTTTGATACCTCAAGAAGGAACCACGCGGTTGGCAAGCTGCGGCGGCGGGCCGCGGGTTGCCGACCGCTGCTCTAAGCGATCCACGACCATGGTTATATGGCCTAAGCGATTCACTGCTAGATGCGGGTCGACGTACTCAAGCAGGAGCGGGCGTGTGTGTAACTGCTTCTCACTTTTCTGGGCGCCACAATGTCTCTAGTGACGGCACATAGCATAGTACATACCTACATCGGTGGTCAGCACTCAATTTAAGTTATGGCAATAGGTAGTAGGTAATAAATAAAATAACCATGCAGAATTTATTTATTTGATCGTTGAACTTTAAAACGCGCGTCTTCTATGTAGAATTGTAGACCATAGTAGTAAAATAAGTAGGTAGGGTAAATACGCTAAATGTCGGCCCCCTATCGGATTTTCTAACTTTGGATGGCTCTGGCTCCATTAGTTGCAACGTAAGGATAGTTTGTGATGCGGTTTAAGACAGGTTGATTAATCTATTTTACGTTTATAGGCTTAAGATTGACTTATCTGCTAAGAGAAAAAAGTATTGAAAGGTTTAAATACGTCGAGAGCGGAAAACCCTAAAGTCGGCCATTCACGGCCCATGGTCGGTCGCGTTTTCCCCACTTGTCGGCCGGGTATAGGGTGTTTTAAATGAACACAATTAAAAATATTATAAATGTATATTTTTGCGAATTGTAAACATGTTAAAGCCATGTTATGCTTATTAAATATATAGGGTGACTGGTAATTAGTGATCGATAGTCAAAAACATGGTTGTACTCATGATAACAAACAACTTTCCCAAAGAATTTTTTTTTACTAAGTGCATGACCTCTATCACCCGAATAGAATATAATAATTATTATTATTATAATTCAGATATGGAATATCTGAATTATACACTTTGCCGGTAACTGGTATTTATTATTTATAAATAATATTTTTAATATTGTCAACTTCTATATGGGTGCTAATTAAACAGGCTTCTTTTTAATATCATTATTCGCCCCTAAAAATGTATGTTGCCTTCTAAATTACTAAGTCAGCCACAATTAACGAGCATCTGTAAAACGTAAAATGGTGACGAGGTGTAAAATCCGTGGCCGAGTTAGTAAATTAGGTGGCAATGCATAAATAAGAAGGACAAGTCACAATAATTGATGATCTTTACTTGACGCTTTCTATAGAATAATTAGTGGGCGTTGTAAAAAATACGAATTAGTTTATTAGAGGCTATGTCATTTTTCCGTTGCTTAGTTATAAAATTAGAAGTTTAATCACGTGTCCAATAAATAATTTTGTGGCTAACCTTATAATTTCCCATTTAAAAATGACTACCCACACAATCAATGAAAAAATACAAAAGTAATCACCCTGTATAATTGCGCTCGAATTCGAGGTTGGCTGACATTACGATCTTTAATATTCCTAAAGTCGGCCCCTGTTTTGTATACCTTATTTCTCGACATTCAACTAATATACCCCCGGCCGGTGTTTGGCGATTAAACGTAAAATTGCTTTATTTACATATAAGTTTTGCAAGTTCTCCTATTATGCCAATGAAATCGGTACAATTGGAATTTATAAAACAGACTGCATTTACTTTAAGTCGGCCCCGGCCGAGAATCCGGTTTTAAGTCGAAATTGGTATTCTAATGGCGGTCCCCTATTTTTCTCTTAAACCAATACGCAAAACGTTTAAAAAACTATCTAAAAATATAGTAAAAATAACTTTCTAGTGATAACAAATGATAATACAAAAAAAAGATACGTCTTACCGTAGTAAAATCAATTCCCGAAGGGTGGATATTCACAGCAAGTAAGCTACTTTAAGCACAAACTTGACGCTTCAACGGCGCGATCGCTGCTGATGCTCAATGTGCGAAGAGCGAATGACGTAATCGGATAGTAACGGTTTGTACGTATAGAGTATGAAATAAGGATGCAATTCAAGTAGCAAAATTGCCACTTAATTACGTTTTGAATAAACGCAAGCTAAAAATGTGCAGATGGCCGACGATTGGGGGGTGGCCGACGTTTGGCGTATTTACCCTACCTAGATAGGTACATTTGATTTATGGAACTAATTACCCGACTGCGGCGAAGCCCAAAAGGAGGTTATAGTATTTCACCTGTATGTTAGTATGTGGGTATGTATGTATGTATGTCTGTATTTCCGTTTCTGTGTTCCCTCCTAGAGACTAAACGAGCAAACGGATTTTAACATATGACATATCATTAGGTTCGTATTGACGTCGCGAGTAACATAGGCTATGGCAATGTCTTGTTTTCCTTTTCTTTTTGGTGGTTCCATAACACCAGATAAGACGTAGAGCAAACCGCGGTCGGGTATTTATAAAATTTTTAATTTTTTATGTTTTAGAGTTGGCAACATTGCACTGAACGCCATGTCATAGGGCGTTTGTGCACTACAGACGTTTTCAATTCGTATTCGGTTTTTTATGACGTCATAAAAACGGATCAATAATTTCCGAATGACGTCTTGTGCACTACATTGGGTTTTTACTGTTTATAGGCCAGGAATGGCGAACCTTTTTTTACAATTGCGTGCTGCAATCCTAATCCTACTATCCTACTAATATTAAAAATGTGAAAGTTTGTGAGGATGTATGGATGTTTGTTACTCTTTCACGCAAAAACCACTGAACGGAATTTGATGAAACTTTACAATAATATAGCTTATTCATCAGAATAACACATAGGCTACCTTTTATCCTGAAAAACGTGGGCGAAGCCGCGGGCGGAAGCTAGTAGTCGCGACGGGCCTCGTCGGAGAGGTCGGAATGACATACATCCTCACAAACTTTCGCATTTATTATATAATACGATAGTACAACTTTTCTTCGGAATTCTATCACTTTCACACATGTAGGTACGTACCTACCTAGTGTGTGAAGAAGATAGAATTCTAAAAATACCTAAGTACCTACTAGGTATTGTTCACATAGTACCTACCTATCTACTTGCCTACTTTTACAATTCTATAATAGTTTTTGAATAACAACCACAGAATTCGATCTCTGCCTTCCTTCCCCACTCCTCCCCGCACGTATTAAACGTGTGACGTCACACGATTCTTAAAAAACTGTTCGAAAAAACACGAAAACGTGTGTAGTGCACAAGGCAGCATACATTTACTATGGAGGCCGAAACCGGTCGTATTTTCACGGTTCACGAAAACGTGCTGTAAACGTGTAGTGCACAAACAGCCATAGCTTTGTTATGTTTTTGGTTCAAGAAAATAAACTGTTTTTCATCAAATTAGGTAGGTACCTATTTTGAGTGTATTAATTAATTAGGTAACTACTTACATCTCAGGATTGAAACATAACAGATAGTTGGTAGTATGAGGATATCTAAGGTCGCTATAAGCGTAGGTATCTATAAAGAATGACGTCATCAAAACGTCATCAGTGGCGACGCGGCGTGATTGATAGGTGAAGCCGCGTGGTGAGGCCGCGTGGTGAGGCCGCGTGCGTGCGGCGTGCTAGTGCAGCGGCGTGAGCGGCGTGTCCTCCGCGTCGCACTCGTCGCTCTCGTCGTCCGGCGAGCTGGCGCCCCACTGCACACACACACTCATGTCAACCAACCTTATGCCCCGGCTCCACACGATCGTCCAACACTCCAACACTCCAACATGACTCCAATCTGTCCCAACCTCACAACTCACTATCGATACAATAAGACTTTCCAACACCGTCAAACATGCACGAACTATATCTCTCCACACGTGAAAGGCATCCCCGGATATTGAATTATTTCGAGGCGGGACAAAAACTGAAAACTTGAGAGGTGTCAAGGGACACCCGGATGGAACGAAGTTCCTTTCTATTAGGTAATTAGTGAATAATTATTTTTATACCATTCCCCCTCTAAAAAGCTTATTTTTTTCACTGAAAACAGTGAATAAAAAGCACTTTTACTCACTGTTTTGATGTTTGAAAATGGAACACATCAATGTATTCGACCACAGATTTAAAGAACCTATGCTAGATGCGGCACGTTATTAGATTGTATGAAAACCGAACGTGTCATCTTTTTTATACCTACGATAACTTCACCCCAGCCATTTAGTGATGTGCTCAGAGTAAACAGAATTGTTTCAATCACTAAGCGTCACTGAGCTAACAGACTTTTTTTAGTACGAACAGTCGAACATGCAGGGCACGCTTGGTCGTGGCTTGCCGTATCTAGTGTAAGTGTAATCTGTGTATTCGACCTATATTGATGTGTTCTAAATTCAATTTGATTGGTCGACATTTTCGACAAGGAGTTTAGCATTAGAATAAAAACTGTTTTGTGTTCTTTGCTGTCCTTAGTAAATTGGCGCTATTTTGAATACTGTAAGTTGTACGAACACAAAGTTTAGTGTTACTTTAATCTTTTATTTTGTGTTCGTTTAGTGTTGTTCTAATCGATTAAAAATGCATTCTAGTGATGAAGATGTGTTAACACCTGAGTTTGTGAAAGAGAGGGCGGCCGATATAGTGGAAAGGTGGAAAGCTTGCTACCTACCCAAAAAATCACGGCTGGTTTACATCAAAGCCAATTTAACTTTACTTTTTCTTCATTATAATTGTATATTTTCACTTAAATCTTTCTTTTTCTCGTAGTCATGGTATAAAGTATAGTATGCAACTCTTGAATAAAACGGATTTATATCGAGGGCCATGAATCGCTCGCGTCGCTCAGGATTCTAACACTTGAATCACTCGCTACGCTCGTGATTCAATCATCATGAATCACTCCCTACGGTCGTGATTCAATCGTTAGTATCCTTCACTAGCTCGTGATTCATCTATGGCCCTCGCTTTAAATCCGTCCTTTATTCACTAATTGCATAATATACTATTTATTATTTATTATGTAGGTACCTACAAAAAAAAATATGTACAAAAAAACACACACACACAAGACACACGCACGCCGCATAGCTTACTATAGCAAAAAGTGTCGTTACAACTTTTCGTCTTAATTTTTAGGGTTCCGTACCAAAATGGTAAAAAAGGAACCCTTATGGTTCGACTTCGTCTGTCTGTCACACCTGGGGGGTGATTCTCGCGGGTTCGATATTGATATCGAATTCGATATATATTGCAACAACTGTCAAAATCCCTACCATTTTGACATTTGTTGCAATATATATCGAATTCGATATCAATATATCACCCGCGAGAATCACCCCCCTGCTTATTTCAGCAACTACTAATGCTATCGACTTGAAATTTGGAGCAGTTATAAAAAATGCTTGTCCAACTTTATTGCAAATGACAAAATTTTAAAAATATTTTTATTTTCATTGCAAAAGGGGTCGGAGTCGAGGTCCAAAATTTCAAAGTGGGGTTTCTAGGTCAAGTGACATATCATATGAAAGGGCTTGATCTGCACATTTCAAAATATATTTTTATTTAATTTTATGTCTCACAGTTTTCGACATATGATGAAAAATGTCTGAAAAAATACCATTCCCCCCCCCCTTATCTCCGAAGTTTACGGAGTGAAAAATCTGAAATAATTAGAGTTGATACGAATTGACCCAAATATGGCACCAAAAATAAAAAGAGGTTCCTAACTAGTACAGTTTTTTCAAAATCATCAAAATTCCTTCACAAACAAACTTAGTTTTGCCGTCCGGTTTTTTTCTATACGTCCAAAACTGATACGGAACCCTCGCCTCGGTGCGCGAGTACGACTCGCACTTGGCCGGTTTTTTTTCCGTCTGGCACCCTTTCGTAACGCGCGATAAGGAACTTCGTTCCAAAAATACCTCACCCAACAATATTTTTACTATCATAATTTCAGCTATAACACTTCCACTGATGCTGATGGACATAGGTCTTCCCCCAAATAACGCCACAACGACCGGTCTAGCGCTCGATTACTAAGCTTGGTAGACGGATACAGTGTTCTGTATCCGTTTCTGTAGCTTGAATTCGCCGCCGCGGGGCATGGGCCCCGGCTCGCCCCCCCCTAGATTCGGGGCTGGTGGAAGGTTGTTGACCAGTTGGACTGTTGGACGATCATGTGGAGCCGGTATTGCATCTTGGAACGTTCCCACACCACGTCGTAGTGGCAGCGTGGCTGACCTGTTCGGAGAGCGGGTGCCGCGCGAGCGCACGGTACAGGTGCGCGACGTACAGCAGGTTGAGCACGCCGAGCGCGCGCAGCGCCGTCTCGAAGCTCACGCACCACGACACCGCGCCGCCCACCACCGGCCCTGCACGAGCATGCAAGCAGAGAGAACAGAATAAATAAATGTAATCCTGGTTCGTTCTCAGGGGCGTAGTTGGGGATATTATAGTTCGAAACACGATATATATCAGTAAAAGTATATAATAAACGTAAAACACACACAGAAATCACAATACAGGCGTAAAAACAAGGAAATACAAATTGGTTCGAGCGCGCGTCGCAAATACGTACGACAACCGTCGCGACTCGTCGTCCACTGGCCGTTAGCGGGAGGCGAGGCGGGGAGGTGAGGTCTCGGTCGCCGCGCTCAGGCAGCGCTAGGGTACGTACGCACGCGTAATTTTAGGGCTGCGTTACATCCTCCCCCTCTGACCTAGACAATGCGCCCACGCGTCTGGGTCAGTCAAGATACCTCTTAGGTCTTCCACGCTTACGTTTTTCGTTGACCGGGATCGGCGGTACGTCGCCTACGAATGGGGTCAACTGCGAGACGTGGTACCTACCTAAAGTTTCGTTATTACCTACCCTTCCCAACACATATGTGGTGGGGCTCGCAACTTCCTTTATAAGGTAAGGTCCGTCTCGTCGCGGTATGAATTTAGGCGTTTGTCCGCGGGTCGTATCATTACTCCCTTGGGTTTTCAAGAGGACCATATCACCGATAGAATAGTCGGGTGCAGGGCGACGACCCTCGTCAGCGAAACGCTTTTGATTTGCTTGAACCTTTTCATGCACTTCCCTAGCTTCGAACAGCACGGTTGACATCTTCCGAAGGTAAGGGGTAAGGCTCGTCACGACATTGTCACTCTCTACAATAGTGCGCATGTCGGTGATCACATCGGCGGGTGCACGCATCTCCCGTCCGTATGTGAGGTACGCTGGTGAATATCCGGTGCTACTTGTCACTGCCGAGTTCATCGCGAAACGTATCGCGGGTAAGTGGGCGTCCCAGGTGTTGTGATCTTTCCCTACTAGGATCGCGAGTTGCGGCTTTAGATCTCTGTTTTTCCTTTCCACTGGGTTCGCTTGTGGATAATAAACAGGTGATAGCGACTGAGTAATGCCGAACGAATGGCAAACTTGTTGCATTGTTTCACTAATGAACTGCACACCATTGTCACTCAAGACCCGTCTAGGCACTCCAAATCTCAGGAACACCTCTGAGATCAGAACCCTAGAACAGTCTGAGCTGGTAGCGTTCTGTAGAGCAAATAACTCTACCCATCGGGAGCACGTATCTTCTACGATGAGGATCCACTTATTCTTGTTAACTGTCTCCGGCAGAGGACCAAAGAGGTCCACGGCGATTACTTCAAAGCGGCGGTTAGTCGCGGGTGTCTGCAGTAGTCCGGCTGGTTTTCGGTTATCGGCTTTATACCTCTGACAGTCTACACACTTCTTCAGGTATTTAATGACAAATTGCCGCATACCAGGCCAATAGTACTTCGACTTCAGTCGATCTAACGTGCGTTCTACTCCACAATGTCCGGCCGTAGGTGCGTCGTGATATTCTGCCATGACTTTGTCGCGTTCATGCTCCGGTATAACGAGACATCCTGTCTCTGCTTCACAATCGTCTGGTCCGTATCTGTACAGTATGCCATCTGACATAACAAATCCCCGGTCGGACCAACTCCTCCCCCTAAATGGATCGTCGGGTGATTCAAGGTCTTCGATGATCTTACGCACGTCGGGATCCTTGAGTTGGTTCTCGCGAATATCCTTGGGACTTCTAGATGGAAAGTCAACTTCGGCGTAGCGGAGGTCACAGTCTGCCTCCTCAGCGCAAGGCGGACGCGAAAGAGTGTCAGCGATGACATTAGAACGTCCAGGTGTATACTCTATGCGAAGGTTATACTCCTGGAGAGTAAGGGCCCATCTCGCTAAGCGGCCGCTTGGTGACTTCAAAGTCATGAGCCATCGCAGAGGTTGGTGGTCACTTTTTATCACAACCTCTGATCCTTCGATGTATGCGCGGAACTTGGTAACAGCCCATACAACTGCTAGCGCTTCTCTTTCCGTTGTGTTATAGTTCCTCTCCGCACTATTCAACAAACGGCTAGCGTATTCGACTGGTCTTTCCTCGGGGCCCTCCCCCTGCATCAGCACTGCTCCGAGGCAATAACCGCTGCTGTCGGTTCTCAGCGTAAACGGCATTGATTCGTCGGCTTGACGCAATATCGGAGCGGAGATCAACATTTTCTTGATGCAGTCGAAGGCATCTTGTTGCTTCGAGGTCCACATCCACTTGCTGTCCTTTTTCAGGAGGTCCGTCAAAGGTCTGGCAACGTCGGCGTAGTTAGGAATGAAGCGCCGGAACCAGCTGAACGTTTGCAAAAAGGTCTTCACGTGTTTCGTGTTCTCAGGAGGGGACCTGTCGGCAATGGCTGCAGTTTTATCGGGGTCAGCCTTTACCCCACCTGGTACGATCACGTGGCCTAAAAACTTCACGGATTCGCGAGCGAAACAACTCTTCTTGCGGTTTACTCGTAAGTTGTACATCTCGAGTCTATCAAAAACAGCATTCAGGTCTTCCAGGTGCTTCGGGAACGATTCCGATAGGACGATAACGTCATCTAAGTACGTGAGCATGCAAACATCTGCTAAGTCCTTGCCAGATCTGAATCGATCCATAAGCCTCTGGAAAGTCGCTCCTGAATTTTTTAGACCCATAGGCATCCTTTTAAATCTGAAACAACCGAGTGGGCTCACAAAAGCTGTCTTGTCGCGATCGTCCGGTTCCAAAGAAATCTGAAAATACCCTGACTGAAGGTCACAGGTTGTCATGAAACTGGTGTTCTTAGCTGCGTGAAGAACATCTTCGATTCGAGGAAGTGGGTAGCGGTCAGGCTCAGTTACAGAATTCAACTTTCTGTAATCTATACATAGCCGAACCCCTCCATCCTTCTTCGTCACGAGGACCACGTTAGCGGCCCAAGGAGATTCGCATTCTTCGATCACATCAGCATCCAATAACTTCTGTAACTCCTGTTCCAGCACCGCTCTCTTACTAGGGGACATCCGGTAAGGTGGTGAAGCGATGGGTTCCTGGTGTGGGTCGATCTTCAATCGATGCGTGGCATATTCCGTGGGAGGACCGTCCTTCGCGAAGTGGTTGGACCTCTTCATCAGAAAAGCGTTCAGTTGGACCCTCTGGTCCGCCGTCAGCTTGTTGCCTTCATCATCTCTCAGCGCGAGGTATGATGCTTCTACCTTCATCAGCTCCGTCTGGCCGCCGGTAGGTAAGTCGAAATTGGTGATGAACGGGTACCAACGCCGTGGCTCATCGTTGAAACACCAACTGCTCTGCGGTAAGTCCAGCAGGATACAAGCCTTCACGATGAAGTCTCTACCTAAAAGTGTCCTGGTTTGTGCGTCCGGTAACACTATAAAAGTGGTAGGTATAACGCGTTTCTCTAGGATGACGTCAGTATCGCACTCGAGTGCACTACATACTTGCTGTGATCCGTCGGCAAGCCCTATGGTACGTAAAGTCTGTTTAAAAACTACGCCGGCTTTAACGAGTAAATTGTATAGCATGGGGCCCGCAATAGAATGTGTGGCACCCGTGTCTAAAATGGCCACCCCGTTACGATTAACGCACTGAATTTCTACTAAAGGCCGCGGATCGTCGCTATCAACTACGTGAGCGCTACAAAAATCCGTTTTACTCGTAGTCGGCGCGCTTTTGCAGTTACCACATTTTGACCGTATCACTCCCAGCTGACCACATCCGTAGCAACGTAATTGGGTACTATCGCTCGACTTATTGGAAGAATCATTAACCTTAACGTCTTTCTTTTCCTTATTTCGGCAATCATCTACTGTGTGCCCGAAAAGTTTACAATACGTGCACTTCGGTCTAACGCGCCTTTGCCCGTCCTTATCAATATTACTTTTTGTACTTGACGCGTGCAAACTATTACGCGATTCAGACGACCTAACATTATGTTTTTCTAACTTACACGGTTCACCTACGGCATTCGTAGGGTTAACGCTCGGAATCGTGCCCGAACGTTCCCGCGCGGCAACGAGAGGATTAACAACGGAGTTCACATTGGTTACATTATTATTACAAATAACATGGGATGGATTACTCACCTCCGCCAACGACTCCTCGACCAACCTGGCCTTCGCAATTAGCTGCTCCACGTCGCACACCGCGTCGCGAGACACTCGCTTTCTTATTCTACGATCTAACAAACCGTAAACTATATCTATTAACATTATTTCCGGCACATCATACGGTAGCTTAGCCACTAAAGCCCGCACTTTACTTATGAAAACATCGGCACGTTCACTATTTTGTTCGGTACTAAAAATGTCCCGAAAGATTTTGTAGCCGGGTCGCGGCACTCCGTACATCCCGCGTAGACGTTGTAACGCGTCGGCCCACGACGTTATAGACGACTTGACGCCTTGCCACCAGACGGCGGCCTCGCCGACTAGCAGCATCGGCAGTCCCCGCAGCGCGTGCTCATCGCTGATGTTGGTGCAGTCGCGGTACACTTCGATGGCATCGATAAATGCCTCAAGTACTTCCGCGTTCTTTGATGACCCGTCGAAACGCGCCGTGCACTTTGCGAAGTTGCCCGATCGTCGCGCAGTATCGCGCGTGTCAGGCGCTCGTGGTGACGAAGTACATGATGCGTCTTTGTTCGCCAGTAGGTTTTCAATAAGCAGGCGGTTCGCTTCCACTTGACTCCTGGTGATGTTGGAGACAAGGGCCTGCAGCATGTCTTCAGACATGGTGATGTTCGGTGATGATACTACCGTTCTATTTAGTTCCGTGTCTGTGTCGGATTCCGACCCGTCATCTCGTCCGACGCGTCGTTTCGGCGGCATGGTAACAGGGCACTAGCTCTTCTGTTTCTCACTTTCTCGCACGAACGACAAGGGTGATGATATTATGAGTCGTAATAATCGCAAACACGTAAAAACGTTGCGTTCTGCGTAGGTATGCAATCCGTTGCACAAAGTCCGATGTCACGTAACATCGACTCGCCCGTGCAGAGCGTCGCTTGCTTGCCGCGCCAACACTAGCCGCGCTCGCGCGTCCGGTACAACTTTGGCGCGGAGAATGGACTCGCCCAAACTTTCATCACGTTTTGCGCTGTTTGGAGTAGGTATTTTCCGTGAAATGCACTAATGGAGTCATTCACTGATGTGTTAACACAATAGTACGCAGCACTTATTGTTATTTTGTGTGTTTTCACTGATTATCGTGCCCGCGAGTTGGGCGTCACTGTAATCCTGGTTCGTTCTCAGGGGCGTAGTTGGGGATATTATAGTTTGAAACACGATATATATCAGTAAAAGTATATAATAAACGTAAAACACACACAGAAATCACAATACAGGCGTAAAAACAAGGAAATACAAATTGGTTCGAGCGCGCGTCGCAAATACGTACGACAACCGTCGCGACTCGTCGTCCACTGGCCGTTAGCGGGAGGCGAGGCGGGGAGGTGAGGTCTCGGTCGCCGCGCTCAGGCAGAGGGTACGTACGCACGCGTAATTTTAGGGCTGCGTTACATAAATAAATAAATACCTAAATTGACACACACTCTTTGGTAATCTAAGGTACGAGATTGTTAAAATAGAACCGTTTTGACTTTCGCAACGTAGTTATGAGGCTGACGGTCGGTTGCAGAAAGATAATTAAATTTTAATGGAGGCATTACCCATACAATTTCTATCGTTATAGTCTCCTTTAAAACTTAATGACCTTAGGCCCGAGACAAGTTACTTTTCTGTTAGCGTTAGCGTCAAACGCTACGGATAAAATGTAAGGAAATGACATTTGTGAGTCACGTGACTTTTCCGCAGGTAATGTCATTGCCAATGCCATACATTTTGTGCTTATCGCTTGGCGTGAACGCTAACAGAAAAGCAACTTGTCTATAGCCTCTTTTCTGCAACTCAGCGTGAGAGGAGCGCTCATAGGTAAAAGGCATAATAATTATTATGTCTCCTCCACTAAAGGTGCGTAAACGATCCAACTTGATGCCCTACCTGCATTGCGATTCTGTAACCATCTCACCGTGAAAACTTAGGTGAAGTGAGCGTGGAGTGAGCTATCAATAGTGTCAATTCCTAGCAAAAACAAACTCACTTCACCTAAGTTTTCACGTGGTTTGGGAAGAACAGTACCGAGCGCGTATGCAGCGCTGGAGGCGGCCTGCAGCAGCGCGGCGACGTGCGGCGCCTTGCGCGGGTGGCGCGCCAGCAGCGCCGGCACCAGCGCCGCGTCCGCCGCGCCCAGCCCGCCGCCCAGCGCCGCGTGCGGCAGCGCCAGCGCCGCCACCGAGCGCGCGTGCGGCACGGCCAGCGCCGCCAGCGCCACGGCCAGCTGCCCCGCCAGCGCCACGCGCTCGGCGCCCAGCCGCCGCGCCGCGCCGCCCAGCAGGCTGGCGGCCAGCAGGTAGCCGGCGCTGTCGGGCACGAACACGGCGCCCGCCACCCAGCGCGCCGGGTGGAACTTGTGCGCGAGCCACAGCGGCAGGCACGGCTCCAGCGCCGCCATCACGCACGTGGTGAGCAGCACCGCGCCCGCGCACGCGCCCGCCGCGCCGCGCCGCGCCAGCGCCGCCACGCCCGACCACGACACGCTGCCGCCCGCGCAAGGCTGCGATCAAAACCTTCAGCAAACATCTAGTCTAGGGCAACCTATGTTCTAAAAAGCAAAGGCAAATATTTCGGACGTCTTCTTCTTCCTTCTTTTCCACTGTATAATTTTATTCAAGTCCCGTTGTCCCCTTCAATAGGGTTAGGGACAGCAATGGGGATAATGCTCCTCGGAACAATTTTAAATTATTTTATTAAAGTCCCGTTGTCCCCATCAATAGGACAAAAGAGAGAGCGATGGGGACAACGCGAACAATTTTTTATTACTTTAAACAAGTCCTGCTGTCCCCAATAATGGGGACAACGGGAATATACCAATTATTGGTGAATTTAAAATCCCAATGGTTTACCTAAGTTAAAAAAAAACCGGCCAAGTGCGAGTCGTACTCGCGCACCGAGGGTTCCGTATCATTTTTGGACGTATAAAGTGAAAAAAACCGGACCGCATAACTAAGTTTGTTTGTGAAGGAATTTTGATGATTTTGAAAAAACTGTACTAGTTAGGAACATCGTTTTATTTTTGGTGCCATATTTGGGTCAATTCTTAGCAACCCTAATTATTTCAGATTTTTCGCCCTGCAAACTTCGGAGATAAGGGGGGGGGAATGGTATTTTTTTGGACATTTTTCATCATATGTCGAAAACTGTGAGACATAAAATAAAATGAAAATATATTTTGAAATATGCAGATCAAGCCCTTTCATATGATATGTCGCTTGACCTAGTAACCCCACTTTGAAATTTTAGACCACCACTCCGGCCCCTTTTGCAATGAAAATAAAAATATTTTTGGAATTTTTTCATTTGCAATAAAGTTGAACAAGCATTCTTTATAACTGTTCCAAATTTCAAGTCGATAGCATAAGTAGTTGCTGAAATAAGCAGGTGTGACAGACAGACAGACAGACGAAGTCGCACCATAAGGGTTCCTTTTTTACCATTTTGGTACGGAACCCTAAAAACGGACAAATGCGAGAAGGTCTCGCGCCCTGAGGGTTCCGTAAACGATTCTACTACATTAGCTGTTCTAACTCCAGTTTAGCATATACTTATCTAGTTACTTACATGATTAAACTCCTCTTTATCCAAAAACATGTATTGCATGGCTGAAATCAATGGTTGATTACTTGACTGACGATGTTATTTATAATAATAAAGTAAGTGATGTAAGTACTCGGTTGATTACCGAGGTTGGCGATGAGCGCGGCGGCGATGAACAGAAAGGGAGCGCCGCGGCTCCACATCGCGTACGTGGCGCCGCCGAACGGGTAGCCCACCAGCACGCCTGCCAAACACACGGTTATGTAGGTATCACATTAGCTAGAATGGATAAGTGAGCTATGTAATATGTGTGCATATTCACCGAGCGCAACGGCCCCGAGCAGCGCACCGATAGCACGGTCCCGCTGATGCAGCGGCACGGCGCTGGACGCCAGCGCCAGCCCCGACACGCCCGCCAGCGCCGCGCCCGCCCCGTGCGCCGCGCGGCCCAGCCCCACGCACAGCGCCGCGCGCCACCCGCTGCGCCCGCTCACGCACGCGAACACTGCGCACGTGAGGCGTCATCACTACACACTACTGATACAGCGCCGCGCGGCCCAATACACGCACAGCTGACCATTCTACGGTGATATCAAAAACTTTTATTGATAGTGGTAATAAGACGAGGCTGCGTGCGGTGTGATGGTGTGAATGAGGTGAGTGAGGTACCGATGGCGGCTGAGGCGAGCGTGGCGGTGGCGGCGCGCAGCACGGGCGCGGCGCCGCGCCGGCACACGGCCGCGCCCGCCAGCGGCGCCGCCAGCAACTGCGCCGCCGCCTTCGCGCCCAGCACCGCACCCACCACCGCCTGCGACGCGCCTCCGCCTAGGACAACACACATTACAGTTCGTCATATTATCAGTAGGTACCGTTATATGAAAGGCAGGTAGAAAATGCACCATTCTTTTCTTCTGCAGGCGCTGACAAAAAAAAACTGACCTATTCAATTACACAATAGCACATTTTCAAACGTCCAAATCTCACAACAACCGCCTGTACTTGTACGATGCACGTAACATACCGGTGTCGGTGTCGGTGATGTGGCGCACGGTGTGGTTCAGCAGGCTGGCCAGCGGCGCGTCCTGCTGCGTCCACAGCGCCAGCGACTCGCCGCGCACCCAGTCCGGGATTATGGGAACTGACCAACACAAGAGTTATATTTCTCGGAATCACGGAAAGTGGTTCAGAAATCTCACGAATCAAGGTAGTCCAGGTGGTCCTCATCTTTCAAGTCAATTAAAAATTCGAACTGACCTAAAACAGTGAGAAGCACGTTGTCGAGGAAGAATGTGAAGTAGATGAGAGCGAACGCGATGGCGCCGCCGGACGAGTCGCCCGCCTCCAGCATGCTGACTTGGCGAGACACTACGGCCGAGCGCTGCACCAGGTCGGGCTCCTTTAATTCCAGGAGTCTTTCGAATTTTAAATTTAACCAATCAGGGTTGTGAAGTGCGCGGCCGGCGCGGGTGGTGGTTCGCACGAGAATACCGCCGCGTCGGTTGTCTGAGTGTCGCGGGTGTCGCCTCGCGATAATAAGTAGATCCGATACATTTTCAATCAGCGCGCGGCGGCGCGTGTGCGCTTCCGGATTTAATTTTCTGGTTGGCGCACAGTAATGGCGCCCAGCGTGGGACTAACTGATTGTGTGCCGATAAACAAGTTAACGCAGTGGCGCGACAGCGGCGTCCTCGCACTGTAGGCCACTGTTATCATAAGTCGTTCTTATGGTCTTAGAATGTTTTTCCACCATTTTGTTTAACGCGGTAATGAATTTGTAAAAAAAACAACTGACACCCGTGGCACTCGAACCCCCGGCTACTTTTCGTTGAACGATCAAATGCACGGAGGCCGACTGCTAAGGCCTAAGTTCACCGACAAGATAACAGTCCGATAAATTGTAAACAGCCGTTTAACATGACTTTTTGTATAGAAAAAGATATGATAAACAGCCGTTTTCAATTTAACGGACTGTTATCTTGTCGGTGAACTTGGCCCTAAGCCCGTGAGCTCCTATATGGCTTCAATTTCCAGTTTGCGCGAATTTCCTGTTACCTACTTGCTAGTAAAAGCGATAGCTTGTGGCTTTTTTAGGGTTCCGTACCAAAATGGTAAAAAAGGAACCCTTATGGTGCGACTTCGTCTGTCTGTCTGTCTGTCTGTCACACCTGCTTATTTCAGCAACTACTTATGCTATCGACTTGAAATTTGGAACAGTTATAAAGAATGCTTGTTCAACTTTATTGCAAATGAAAAAAGTCCAAAAATATTTTAATTTTCATTGCAAAAGGAGCCGGAGTGGGGGTCCGAAATTTTTAAGTGGGGTTACTAGGTCAAGTGACATATCATATGAAAGGGCTTGATCTGCACATTTCAAAATATATTTTTATTTTATTTGACGTCTCACAGTTTTCGACATATGATGAAAAATGACCAAAAAAATACCATTCCGCCCCCCTTATCTCCAAAGTTTGCAGGGTGAAAAATCTGAAATAATTAGAGTTGATAGGAATTGACCCAAATATGGCACCAAAAATAAAACGATGTTCCTAACTAGTACAGTTTTTTCAAAATCATCAAAAATTCTTCACAAAAAAACTTAGTTATGCGGTCCGGATTTAGTCACTTTCTACGTCCAAAAATGATACGGAACCCTCGGTGCGCGAGTACGACTCGCACTTGGCCGGTTTTTTTTATTCAAGATCAAGTCTGGTTTCGCACCCGATTTCTGTCATAAAATTATCGGTTGATAGAGTACAACTGTAGGTATCACTACAACACGCGCAATATAACTTGATTGTGTTCAAGTTCGTGTGAGTGCGTCGCAGTAGGTATATCTATTTTCGTGTACCTAGGTACTTTAAACCTTATTTCAACGACTGTGCATGCGAAATTACATATAGTCTAATAACTTGAATCTTTTGTCTTTTGGAATACTTACTAGAAGTACCTACACCTTAAATATACTTACCTAATAAAATAAGTACGTAGAGCGTTTCAATTGAACCTAAATGTGATAAGCATCTCGTTACAGACACGCAGCTGCGCCCCCCCGGCCTCCGCCTTCCCCCTACCGCGCCCGCGCACTCCGCCGACTTCGTCTGCCTGAAAGTTTTAACTGCACATAAGCTAAGCTAGGTAGTTTAGCTTTGGCTTACCCCCTTTATTAATGGGACTTATGACATTGAATGTTTTATACTCCCAAGTTTCGACAAATACATAAACAAATCCGAAACTTTGTTTTTCATTATACTTATCTGTCGTATGGAAATGAGGAAACCATACCACGAAATCACGGTAGATATCGAATAAAATTTATTGTTGTATACAGGGTGGCAGGTTAGACAGTGGAAATATTTCAAAGGGTCATTGTACTCATCATTATGAACAACTTTTATTATAGAACCAACTCTGCAATCGGGAAAATAAAATCAGCTGTTCCATACATTTATGTTCACATAACTCAACAAAATGTATGGAACAGCTGATTTTTTTTTCGCGATTTCAGGGTTGGTCCCATTGTAAGAGTTGTTCATAATGATGAGTACAATGACCCCTTAAAATATTTCCACTGTTTAACCTGCCACCCTGTATAATTACGTTTTCTTACTAAAAATGTTCAGTGATGCGATATGACAAAAAAACCGGCCAAGTGCGAGTCGTACTCGCGCACCGAGGGTTCCGTATAATTTTTAGACGTATAAAGTGAAAAAATCCGGACCGCATAACTAAGTTTGTTTGTGAAGGAATTTTGATGATTTTGAAAAAACTGTACTAGTTAGGAACATCGTTTTATTTTTCGTGCCATATTTGGGTCAATTCCTATCAACTCTAATTATTTCAGATTTTTCGCCCCGCAAACTTCGGAGATAAGGGGGGGGGAATGGTATTTTTTTTGTAATTTTTCATCATATGTCAAAAACTGTGAGACATAAAATAAAATAAAAATATATTTTGAAATGTACAGATCAAGCCCTTTCATATGATATGTCACTTGACCTAGTAACCCCACTTTAAAATTTCGGACCCCCACTCCGGCCCCTTTTGCAATGAAAATAAAAATATTTTCGGACTTTTTTCATTTGCAATAAAGTTGAACAAGCATTCTTTATAACTGTTCCAAATTTCAAGTCGATAGCATAAGTAGTTGCTGAAATAAGCAGGTGTGACAGACAGACAGACAGACAGACAGACAGACAGACAGACGAAGTCGCACCATAAGGGTTCCTTTTTTACCATTTTGGTACGGAACCCTAATTAGCCATCTACTTTCCGTGATTTCGTGGTATCCCTGATATCATCCTCATTTCCCTGCGACATATCTACTTATTGCTATAGGTACATTAGTTGATCGTGCACATTTTCTGGCTGTGCATGGTGGGTGAATGGGAGTCGGGTTTGTGGCTTCAGGCATTACAACACGGGCACTTTATGGGTGTATTCCCGTTGCCCCCACTGGCCGTGTCCCCATTGGTGAGGCCAATTGTTCCCGTTGGCCCCACTGCTCTGTCAACAGTGGGGCCAACGGGAATAGAATAAAAAAAAAGAATTTTCAAAATCGGTTCCCAATTGACGGAGTAGGTATTCGCTGAACATACCTACCTACATAAAAAAAACCGGCCAAGTCGCACCATAAGGGTTCCTTTTTTACCATTTTGGTACGGAACCCTAATTATGTACTACATGACTAAAGTACTCATTATTACCTATAAAAAAGTCCGCGACGGTATATTATGTCTATTATGGTTATGTCACAATGACCACTTTTTAGGGTTCCGTACCAAAATGGTAAAAAAGGAACCCTTATGGTGCGACTTCGTCTGTCTGTCTGTCTGTCTGTCACACCTAGTGATGGGTTTCTGCCCGGGCAAAAACCCCGAAAATATTTTTTGCCTGGGCAGAAACCCAACTATATAGATGGGTTTATGCCCGGGCATAAACTCGAAATGGAGTTTTTGCCCGGGCAGAAACCCATCACTAGTCACACCGCTGTTTATTTCAGTAACTACTAATGCTATCGACTTGAAATTTGGAACAGTTATAAAGAATGCTTGTCCAACTATATTGCAAATGAAAAAAGTCAAAAAATATTTTTATTTTCATTGCAAAAGGGGCCGGAGTGGGGGTCAAAAATTTCAAAGTGGGGTTACTAGGTCAAGTGACATATCATATGAAAGGGCTTGATCTGCACATTTCAAAATATATTTTCATTTTATTTTATGTCTCACAGTTTTCGACATATGATGAAAAATGACCAAAAAAATACCATTCCCCCCCAATCTAAAATAATTGGAGTTGTTAGAAATTGATCCGAATATGTCACCAAAAATTAACGATGTTCCTAACGAGTACAGTTTTTTCAAAATAATCAAAATTCCTTCACAAACAAACTTAGTTATGCGGTCCGGATCTTTTCACTTTATACGTCCAAATATGATACGGAACCCTCGGTGCGCGAGTACGACTCGCACTTGGCCGGTTTTTTTTTTCACCGCACCACTGCGGTATGGTGTGGATGCAAATAACGAAGACAAAACATTGCCCATAAAGTTAGTATCTATCAGCCTGAGGCCTGAGGCTGAGAGTAGAGCCTAAAAATCGGTGGTAATTTGTATGTATGTTATTTATTTTCAAGGTGTATTAATTTAATTTATTGACGTTCTGAGCAATATCAAAACGCAAAGTAACTGTCAATAAACTACGTCACACTGTAAGCAATAGGGATGTGAATCAACTATCATCAATAATTTTATACTTTGATTTATGTAATTGGTGTGTAAATCAATAAAATAAATCACCGAATCAAATATATTTTTTTTATCATTTCGTTGAACAGTTAATTTATTTATTTGGATCTGCGGTAAATCGAAATTCCAGCGTCAAGGACTACCTACGATAGCGCAGTTTTCTCTCGCGCTCGTGTGCAGGTACATTGAGCGCAAAAAGTGCGTTTGCATTTGGATTCAAATAGAGTAGGTACTACCTAAAGATTGCACGTATAAGAATACGTGCAATCTAAACTGACTGGACTAAAGTTCTGGCGGATGCCAATGCAGTAGGTAGGTATCTCATTTTTTTTATTTTATATACCATTATTTAAACGATTGCACATACTCAAAATTCTGGAGAGCCTGGAGTCGGGCTAGTCAACTACGTTTGCCACTCATTTTCATTTGTTATCATTTTCATAATGTAATCTTGATGAAAACATCATAAAATATCTAATACCTATTGAATTTAATTTTATTACTTGATGAAACCGAATTAATTGATTCCAGACGCCATAATCGTTTGTCCTACATAATCTCTTATAATCTCAAATATACATTATACTAAACCATACCTTACCAATTATGTTTATGAGACTAAGAGTATACTTATAATACGAAGAAAAAAAATTGTGACTCATAAAAAACAACAGACTTCAAAAAATCACTACAAAGTAAATCGTGATCATTTTAGTTTCGGAAGTCGGCGGCAAAAAGGCAAACAAGAACCAAAACCATTGTAGTGGTATTTGAAGTCAGTTGCATTTTATACTTACATAAAATAGTTTTTTTTCCTTCACATTCTTATTTTTGAATCCCAGACGTTTATGGTCCTATACCTATACCTACCCAAAAAAGGTAAACTGTACCTAGATACCAACTTATCAACTAAACCTACTTATTTGCTAAGTGGAGCGAACGATTGAACGAATTGCTCTCATGAGCTTATCATCTTGAATGGTTGAAGCAAATGATAATCAAATCCAACCACAATATCAAGTAAAAAAAACTTGAGAGGTGTCAAGGGACACCCGGATGGAACGAAGTTCCTTTCGATTAATTAGTGAATAATTATTTTTTATTATTTATTATGTTCAAATACACACACACACACACACAAACAAACACACACACACAAAGCACACGCACGCCGTATGGCTTACAATAGGTAGCAAAAAGTGTCGTTACAACTTTTCATCTTATTTTTTTCCGTCTAGCCCCCTTTCGTAACGCGCGTTAAGGAACTTCGTTCCAAAAAGCATGGCGATTAAAATCATTTATTTATGACTTGGGTATGTACCTATTGAAATTGCTTGATTTGTTTTGGACCCGCGATGCCACCGACAGACAAGGGCTTCTGTAGGCAATGCTGGTACCTACTCGGTATGTAAACAATACAAATTAATGGTGTATTGTCATTGTGTCTCATTAGTTCGAATGTCGAGATAACACGGATAATAACCCCTACTTTTCGTCGGGGGTTTTAAATGAAATGATCGATAATCGAATTGATTACGCACCATGAAATACGAAACGAATTTCCGAATCTCGATTCACCCGTCCCGCGTCGCGTCACGTCACTATCGTATAAAGGTAAAGTCAGTCATGTCATCGTCGATGGCGTTGTGTAGTCTGCGGTGGGTCGATCGGCTATCGGAGTAGGTAGCTCGCTACGACTGCTACGAGTTACGCGGTCGTGAGTCGTGTGTTGTGCCTTGTGAGCTGCAGCGGAGCCCGAGCGCGCCCATGCGAGCGCCAGCCGCCGCTCGCCCTGCTCCGACGCCCGCCGCCCCTGCCTAGAGCGCCTAGTGCCCGACGCCCCGCACTAGAGCCCCTCCTGCATACTATCATGGTGAGGCCCTCACATCATCGCTTGTTTCATTGTTCTCTGTCGCTCTCCACTGTTTCCACTTTACGCTGGATCAACTTGTAGTGGGTAGTGTTTTCATTCGTATCAAAATATTGACACGGTAGTCGACTAGGAGTGTTACCCAACCTGCGTTAATTACAGCCGACGTTGTCAATTAAAAGCAGTAATGAGGAGCACGTTGATGTAGTATTGTTGAGCGTAAATGTACCGGCGCCGCGCGCCAGGGCCAGCAGTCGCACGCAGCCCCACGCCGGCGACTGCTTGTCTGCAACCAACCAACATTTTAGTATTTCCAATAAAGTGTGTTGTAACAGTGTTGTGACACCAGATGGTGCATGTTTACACAACACCAGTGTTATAAGTACCTAGGTACCTAATCAATAAGTGTTAACTTGCACAGTTGACCCCTTTGTTTGCTTCACTCAGTATATTATGTGTACTGTGTGTTGAAAGTTCTATAAACAGCAATCTGCAAGTGTTTTAATAAGATTTGGCAATGTGGTGTGAGAGAGTGCAGCGTGTGTGTGCCGTTTGGGGTGACACATGCACACAGCACAGTGATAATATATTGTAGCGGAGTGTTCACAGCAGACAGGTGAGCATACTACAATGGCATCTGTTGTCTTTGCTCGTTCACTCAGGCTGCTGTTCACTGCCCACTGGTGGGCTGTCTGCCGGACTATTGTGGCTCTGTGACAACAATGTACCAGTCTAGTGGCTGTCTATACATAATAATGCATGTCCATCACACAATGAGTAGGCATTGTTAGTTAATTAGTGTTGAGACAATAGCACACGTTACAATAACACAAAGTGTGTTGCCTGTACTTGTTGGTCTCAGGAAACCATAACAAAACAAAAGCAGCCACACTAACACTTAGGTATTTATAACTGATCAATATCAATTGTACTTTTTACCTCAATAAGCCACAGATTTTGAAATTTGCTACAGATATTTAGACAATTATTGTATTATTTTTATTTTAGCTTAAAACCAGTTTAATTTTTAATATTTTCCTGGTTTTAGTTTCCTTAAGATTAAATAGGTAGGTACTTAATTAATAGTAGGTAACCATGTTTAGGCCCTGCTATGTCTAAATAACTACCTATATTATTAGGTGTTATTTCACAATGAGTAATATTGTATGATATACCATGGTATCATACAATCATGCGAGTATCCATATCAGATGGAGCTCTCACCGGTGTGTTACAGTGTACACTAACGTGTTATCTGTGCATAGCTATGTCACAAACCTAATTACTACTCTTAAATTGTTGAAAACTTTCAGATAGTGCGTATAAAATATTTGTTTAATTAATTGCAAGCTTGTATATAACAATATTGATAACGTAATGATTATATTTTTTAACATTGACTAAACATTATAACAAACTGAATTCATTCTTTTTGGTTGCAAATGAAATATAATATTGTAAGTAAGTACTCCACTGAGTGTATGACTTAAATAATACTAACATGTTAAAAAATAGTAAATTAAAAATTTAAAAAACCCGACTGCCAAAAAACAACTAAAAAGTTCAAAACAAGTGCACTTTTCAAGCAGTCTGATGCAGTTGGTGGCAATTATTTGTGTTAAATCTTAGATTTTATGCCACCAACTGCATCAGACTGCTTGAAAAGTGCACTTGTTTTGAACTTTTTAGTTGTTTTTTGGCAGTCGGGTTTTTTTAATTTTTAATTTACTATTTTTATTTTTCACTTTTTAGTTTTTAATGTATGTTTTCGTAATCTTCTTTTTTGTTTGTATATCGTTAATACTTGAAATAAAAACTTAAATCAATAAGTAAGAATTAGCGAGAATGATTGCTTTGTTAAACAACTTTAAATCGTTATATATCCTAAACTATTATTTAAAATGAAAAATGATAAAAGGAACCTAAAGATGATTTTAAAATACCTATTCAACGACACCCCACTTGACATAGTTCATCAACTTTTTTTTTTTTCATTTTGACAATATGGCGTCTGGTTGTCGCTGTGGTGAATTTTGATTACTGTTATGTCTTTAGTGACACTCGCAAGGTTAAGACGAATCGATTGACGTAAGAATTATCAAAATCGGCCTACGCATTTGGTCTCTAGAACGCCACATAGAAACAAACATACATACATACATACATACATACATACATACATACATACATACATACATAGACTGATAAACACATTACCCTCCTTTGCGTCTCGCAGTCGGGTAAAAATAGAAGATACAACAACAGATCATGTAATAATTTTTATGAAATAGTTGTATTTCCTGTAATTATTCAGTATACGGGCATAACTGGCACAGGACAGTCACACCACATGACCACAGGGACCGCTGATGTGTGTCATTCATTTATATAATATATTACCAACAGATTTTCCTGTATATTTGTCAACTCAGATATATTGTTTAGTTGTTATCAGAAATGTGTGTGTGAAGACTGAGAAGTGTGGTCTCCCAGACTGAAGTGTGGGCACGTGACCGTGTTGCTAGTGTGACATAATATAATGCATTATGTTAAAATATGCACATCACATGCACAGACATGCATATTTATTGTGATATTTGTGAACTTGTTTGATCACTTTGTGTTTCATCAGACATTTTATTTTATTTGATATAAATTTAAACAAAGTAACACTTGATTTGGACAGGCAATGTGCTGATACTAGTTAATTAGTGTAATTCAAAGATCTAAGAAATATCTTCTTAGGTCTTTGGTGTAATTGTTTTTGTGCACACAACAAAATGAGGCTGAGGACAACTGTTTTCAACTTCATCAGGTACCTATGATCAATAATAAACAAATAGTTTCCAAATCTGAATGTAACAGGTGTAGTGTTAGATCGTTCTGAAGATCGCAGACGCACCTGCAGGCGTGGTCGCAGCCGACGATTTGGGAGGCGGGGTCATACCGCAGTCGAAGACTTTGGGGGGGGGGGGGATGTCACACCGATTAATGCCGACGTGCTATGTAACCGTGAATTACCGTGTTTGGCGCATTTTTGTACGATTTTGAGGGGGGGGTCATGACCCCCCCCTCGGAAAGCGCCTGCGCACCTGTAGGTCGGCGCAGGTACACTGCGCCGGGACGCGGCGCGCGCGCCTAGCGCTCTGTGCTGTGCGTCGGGCACGGCATCAGGCGCGGTCCCAGCTGACGATTTTGGGGGGGGGGTCATACCGCAGCTGAAGACTAGGGGGGGTCATACCGATTATTGCCAACGTGCTATACCGTGCTATAGCCGTGTTTGGCGCATTTTTGTACGATTTTGGGGGGGTCATGACCCCCGTGACCCCCCACTCCCCCTCCTGGGACCGCGCCTGCACGGCATACGGTACCTACGCCTACGTGGCGGTTACAGTGATACCTACCTAGTGGGAAATATTTAATCACTCTGTACGATAAACACAGTCATGACCTCTGGGTCGAGTGGAGTTCACCTGATATGACAACAACTGTCGAATAGATGCTTTCGCAAAAATATAGCAGCTACAGCGATAACGTCGGGCAGATAACCTTTTGAAGCTGTCCAGATAGAAGAGGCGAGGAAAGGACAGAAACCGTACCACTGCACCGGCGCGTCCCGGCCGGTCCCGGCGCTTCGGCCCCGGAAAGGAAAATTATTTTTTCAAAAATCTAATGATGCAGTGTTTTTATCAAAATCGGCCACGAGACTCCTTTGAGTTTTGTTTTTCGCTATTTCTTACAGTTTCGGATTTGGCCATCCGTGCCCACTTGAAAAATTCATCCTGTATAGGGTGTATACACTAGGTGTTAATTAAAACAAAATATTCCACTAGAAATATGTAATAGCGCCATCTATGAGCAAGATGCTGCTATTACATACTTCTAGTGGCGCCATCTATGAGCAGATGCATCCACCCGTTAAGGGTCTTGCCTCTGACAGACGGACGACAAAGTGATCCTATAAGGGTTCCGTTTTTCCTATTGTAGTACGGAACCCTAAAAATAACAAAGATACGGAAGAAAAGCTGTAAGGAAAATATGCGTCACCTCCGCGCAAAACGGTCATCGCTCAAACGGGCAGAGCCACCGCGCTGGTTTCACCGACAGCCGACAGGTATGCAGATATACCGCCTTATAAATAGTAAGAAGTTCTACCAGTTATTCATGATTGACCTAATCGTATAATGTTATACGATTGACTTAATAATAACGAACTGGTTTTACAAGTTTACCAGCTATGCCCGCGACTCCGTCCGCGTGCAAGTCGCACATACCTACTGTCGTTAATCTACACAACAGTTCTTTACACTAAAATGTCTGATTAGTGTATTGATCAGCAAGTTCACGACACCAGCAGAACGAGTGACAGTTTGTCAGCCCGTGTCTGTTCCAGCGCTGGTTGAATTATTTTTTTGAGACGGGGCATAAACTGAAAAATGCCGCCCCCGCCCGACATTATTGTTCATAACATCATCATCATTTCAGCCATAACACATCCACTGATGCTGATGGACATAGGCCTCCCACAAAAAACGCCACAACGACTGGTCTAGCGCGGCTCTTTGCGATTACCTACTACGCTTGGTAGACGAATACACCACTCAGTGTATTCGTCTACCAAGCTTGAATTTGCCGCCCGGGGCACGGGACCCGGCTAGCCCCCCCCTAGATCCGGGGCTCGTCTGCTCTGAACTCTCTTCAACATAATACTTATAATAAGTAATGTGTTGCTCCTTGCAGTGCGCAACTGCGCACCGAGGAGACTGTCGAAGCGTCACGCAGCCGACTGCAGCCTTGTGTCGCCTGCGTTCGGTAGTGCGAGTGCCCGTCACTGCCCGCGTGGTGATCGAGGACCACTCCGACATTATGTCATACAAGACAAGTTTTATGTTGAAAAACATTTTTCAAAACAAGCTTTTATAATGACCACTTCCCAGCTCCATAGTGAAACACTGAACATCATCTAGGTCCATGCGACCATACTCGCCAAGACAAATCCAACGAGCCCAAACACGACAGAGTTATGTTGAGAAGTTCAGGAGTTCCTATGGCCACCCCTCCGCTCCATCATGATACTACCTCCGTAGTACCTACGATTTTATTGCATTGTCATAAAAGTGACATGCGTTCCAAACAGCTCAATCGGTTGAGAGGAATGGTCTAAAATGCAGTTGCAAAATTTCGCCTCATACACACAAAGCAAGTTAAATAAAATCTTGTAAAAAAAGTTTTATGTAAATTATGAACTAGGAAGTCATGCAGAATTTTCGTCTTTTAATAGAACTGTCGTAATAGAAAGGTACTACATCGTTTAATTCGCAGATGCAAGAGCGGCTTCCTGCAGTCGCAAACATTAATAATTTTAATTGCGTCTCATTTAATATTTTACTGCACCGATGGGTTAAACATGTTTCATAAAAACTGCATAACGACGGGCTCCTCTGTAGTAAACACAACATCTGTGCGGCAGTCGGTCACTGGCAGCGCGCAGATAAGCGCACGCGCACGTAACCGGAGAGACCCGCGCAAGGTCCGCGCCGCTGTGACCTCACCGCGCCGCACCGACCGCGGCGGCCAAGGAAAAAATACACTGACTCACTGCTTGTACTAACTAACACAAGCATCGGTCGTGTCGCCTTCACCTGTCGCGGCGCACTGTTCCGCGGAGTGCGCCGGCCGCTCTGTGCTCGTGTTGTGACTGAGGACTGTCCGCGTGTGCCCGCTGACTGTTGACACTGTGTTCCTACTGCACTCTGGATGGAGGTGGAGAAAGATACGTACGTAACACGGTTTTCTTACAAATATTAGCGCGAGCATCCAGTGTTAGAAACCAGTTTATGTGATCATATACAACAAGCAATCGTGTGCGATCGTCAAATGTTTGCCTGCACTTTGCTCCGTGCGCCACTGGCAGGCTGTTGTTCTGTCAAGTGCGAGCGTTATTGTGTTGGCACCACAATGGATGTAATATGAAGCAGCTGATGTTTTGTATGTTTTGGTCGTGAGTACTCGTAAGATCCGGCGGCAATATAACTTCTGTCGTCGTTCGCTGGCTGTTGGTTTTCTTTCATTGATCAAGTAATTGAGGTCTATTGAAATGTGAATTTGAGGGCTGAGATCTATAGAGCGACTCGGAATTTAAATACCCCGTCGTTAACACGATTAACGACTGGGAATGTTTTGTCCCAGTCATTAACAGTGTTGAAGAACGACATTTTTTCCCAATCGTTCACCCCTCCCCTCGTTCCGCGTCTAGTTTAGGAATGAATCAGGATAAAGAAAAGTGAAATAAAACAAGAGATATAACGGTTATTAAAAGTGCTTTAATCACGATTTTTGAGGCACCAAATGAATAACAATTTCGTATAATGTTCAATGTTTACATTTGAAATACCTAAAACTTTAAATGTTCATGTGAACATTAAACAAAATCGTTATTCATTTGGTGCCTCAAAAATTGTGATTAAAAACCAGACGCGGAACGAGGGGTGAACATTGGGAAAAATGTCGCGTTCTTCAACACTGTTAACGAGTGAGACGAAACATTCCCAGTCGTTATTAGTGTTAACGACGGGGTATTATCGAGCGGGAACGATCGTGGAAGTTAGTTTTTAACCGACTTCCAAAAAGGAGGAGGTTCTGCATTCGGTTGGTTTTTTTTTTTTTTTTTTTTTTTAATGTATGTACACCGATTACTCCGTGGTGTATATGCCGATATACGTGATTCTTTTTTCATATGGTAGAAGAAGCTCGCGCGGTGGTCCCATATAAATTTTATTAACTTTGGTTGAGTAGATTTTTAACCATGTGTAATAAACGGTATTTTTGGTGTATCTCGATGACATCATGACGATAATGAAAAAGTGATATTGTGTAGGTACATGAATTCCTGAACGCAATCGATCTCGATATTATGCATACATAACATCACGCCGATATTTCCCGCAAGGTTAGACTGAGGTGTATGGTACACACAATTTTTTCATGCTTAAGTCGCATTTGATAGAAGGCTAGGGAGCGAGCCTATTGCTATTACAAACTGAAAAAACACTGTTTTTAGGGTTCTGTAGTAAAACTAGGAACCCTTATAGTTTCGTCATGTCCGTCTGTCACACCCTCGTCAAATCTACAGTTCATAACCAATTTGTATGAAACTTCGTAGGTAGATGTCTTTTATAAGCAGCCATTAATGCCTATAGTGAAATTACGAAAAATAAAATTATTAGGGGGGGCTCCCATACATGAAACTGAAAGATGAAAAAAAATATTTTCGCGCACCCCACCATGTGGGGTATCGTTGGATAGGTCTTTGAAAATAACATGAAGGTTTCTAAATACCTTTTTTATTTAAGTGCATATTGAGTGAACTAGGAGCTCCCAAAGTCGTTAACAATGTGTGTCCCCCCCCTGTAATTTTCCAACCGCGCTATCGAAAAATCTGAAAAAAATCAAGCTTATAGCACTTACTAAATACTTTCGATTGAAATTAGTTTGAACAAGATACGTCAATAAATTTTTGAAATATTCACTATTTTCCATTTTGAGTTTGACAACCGTAAAAATAATAATATTTCATAATAATATTATGAAATACAAACTTGTATTTGCGGTCGGAACACTGAAATACTTCTTGCTACGGAACCCTACACTGTGCATGGTCCGACACGCTCTTGCCCGGTTTTTGTTTACTGAAATGCTCTCATCCACCAACATCTATGAATATAAGTACCTATTTAAATTCGTGGAAGTAATCGATCTCGGTAAAAGTACATAAATGATCAAAGTCGCTCTGTACATGATTTTATGGTACTTTATTGTTATAAATTAACAACAACAAAAATGGTAACACTACACTAAAAAGATAAAAATAAAAACAGGTTTAAAAAAAACCGACTTCCAAAAACTACACTAAAAACTATGAAATAAAAATGTTAAACTTCCATAAATAAAAATCTAAATGTATATTGAAGTCGGCGGGGCCTAGCATAAATATGAGCAACATTGTAGATTAAGGAGGAATGAAAGGAAATGTTAATTTGTCGAGGCGCAAAGCAAGCTGCACGTGCACACACTGCGCACGTTCTTCCTGTTCAAAGGCTGAGAGGTAAAAACCTGAAGAAGAGGCCCCGCCGACTTCAATATACATTTAGATTTTTATTTATGGAAGTTTAACATTTTTATTTCATAGTTTTTTATTTATATTACATCAAGAATCGCTGTAACATACCTATGAGGCGTACAATATTTTTATTTAAACATTAATTATTCTACATTATTATTACCACTTAGTATTTGATATTAATTTCAACTAGATACCTCTAGTCTCCATCTGCTCCTGACAACAAATTGATCCTATAAGGGTTCAGTTTTTTTCTTATCATGTACAAAACCCATATAACCCGTATTTTGGAGTCGGCGGTCGGCTTCGGTCAGCTAAATATCAGCCTTTTACATAGAGCAACTGTCACCTGACCTCCGCCACCCAACTGCGAAATACCGGTATTCTAAGGTTAGACCACTGGTCAGACTTTCGCGCTTTTGACGACCTGTTACTACTAAATTGTAGCTATACAGGGTGAATTTTCCACGTGCTCCTACAGTGCTCTACTCAGTGCATCTACCACCAATCACCACCACGCAACGCCTATCACCAGTCACCTCTTACCAACCATTTCTCATAAGTACCACACTTTCGATTAAAATGGTTTGAACAAGTTAACTCAATTAGTTTTTGAAATATTCGATATTTTCACTTTTGAGTTTGTCAACCAAAAAAAAAAACCGGCCAAGTACGAGTCGTTCTCGCGCACCGAGGGTTCCGTATCATTTTTGGACGTATAAAGTGAAAAAATACGGACCGCATAACTAAGTTTGTTTGTGAAGGAATTTTGATGATTTTGAAAAATCTGTACTAGTTAGGAACATCGTTTTATTTTTGGTGCCATATTTGGGTCAATTTCTATCAACTCTAATTATTTCAGATTTTTCGCCCCGCAAACTTCGGAGATAAGGGGGGGGGAATGGTATTTTTTCAGAAATTTTTCATCATATGTCGAAAACTGTGAGACATAAAATTAAATAAAAATATATTTTGAAATGTGCAGATCAAGCCCTTTCGTATGATATGTCACTTGACCTAGTAACCCCACTTTGAAATTTTGGACCCCCACTCCGGCCACTTTTGGAATTAAAGTAAAAATATTTTTTGATTTTTTTTATTTGCAATAAAGTTGGACAAGCATTCTTTATAACTATTTTAAATTTCAAGTCGATAGCATTAGTAGTTGCTGAAATAAGCAGCTGTGACAGACAGACAGACAGACAGACAGACAGACAGACGAAGTCGCACCATAAGGGTTCCTTTTTTACCATTTTGGTACGGAACCCTAATAACTTTGTATTTCATAATACATAAAGAATGATTATTTTATGAAATACTTACAATTAGGTCTTTGCTTACAAACGTATATTCGCGGTCGGAAGACTGAAATACTTCATGCTACGGAATCATAAATTGTGCGTGGTCCGACACGCTCTTGCCCGGTTTTTATTGTTGTGCATCAAGTCGATGCAAATAAATACATTTTTCTTCTTACCTACATGGCTACATTACAGTATGAGCAGATATCGCTCGACAGCCGCACTTGATACCTGTTGATCAGTGTGTCGCGCAGTTTAACGAGGTTCTATCTGGCGCCTTCCCACGCCGACGAGTCCGACGACACACTGAGACAGATCGTTCTCGTGTGCTAAGTAGTGTTGGCAGTGGGTGCACAGTGATGAGTCTGATGACACACTGGAAGATACGAGTCGCGACTTAAACGACAAGTCAGCACCCTACTGCGTTACATACTCCCAACGACAATTGCTTTCATTGTGACAATACTACAAAATCCATTGCTTCTTTTGCTTGAAAAGTCTACCTGACAACTAGGTCAACGCAATAGTATTTGTTTAGTCGTCAAAAGGGAAGTGATTGTCATCTGGAGCGCATTACGCAATTAGCGTGGATGTCCGTCTCGATTTGAGGCAGATCTGTGAAGTGGTCATAGGTCGCGTGCGCTCCTGAATGTTCGCCTCTGGTCAGGTGCGGGGCGGAGTGCTTGCGGCGCGCCAGTGTGCGCGTGCGCGGGGTGAACCACCGGCGGCGGCGCATTCCCGCGCGCAGCGACACTGTGCCGCGTCACCGCGTGCGCACAGTGTGCGCGCATTGCGGGAGAAGCTCGTCGCCGCCAACTTTACCCTAAGGTTACACTGACACGTTTGGCTGCCCGCTACCGTGTGAAAACTAATTACAGACAAACAATACTTTTCTATCGTACACTTGTGGTAGGTATCATTATTTTATAGTAATCCAAGTAGTTTAATGCTGGATTTTTACATTGGTTTGTTACTTAACTCCTTTGACCTTTACTAAGATATTATATTGTGTGCGCGGGGGTTGCCCAATTAGCACAGGCATTAAAGTATACTTATTAGGTACATGCTGGAAGCATAGTGTACAGTACCTATGGGTACACAATCAAATGGTTTTGAAGCTGTAAGACACAATATTGTGATAGGTTGCAATATCAGCAATTTTTATTGTCATTATTGTTCATGGAAGAGTTAATTTCTTTAGGCATATACCTACCTACCTACTCAAGTAGGTATATTCAAGAAGTTTTCTTCGCATTATTCACGAAATAATGGCTAATTTGAGTGGCCAATTACTAAACTCACCTACCGGAAGTAGTCGATATCGAGCCAAGTTACAAGTCGTCGACAACGTCGCACGAAACTAGACAAATCAAAGAGAAACTGAGTAAGCGTCGACCGTGAGTCACGCGCACATCACGCGGCTCCACCATCGACACTCGACCAAGTTATAAGTTACCGATATTAGCAGCACATAGTGTAGGTACCATGCAGGCGTGCGAGACTGCCAGTGTCACCTCATCACCTGTCGCCCAGAGCCGACCTGGTGCGCGATGATAACAAACACCAAGCTGACGGCAGAAGTTACATACTCAAAGCAATGAAGTCTTACCAATAACTTGACAAGCTTCAACCTTCATGCTTATGGGATGCAATAAGTGTGCACAGTGTTGTGTGTGTGCGCGTGCGACGCTTGTGGGCGCTCGAGTATGTGTGTGTAATGTGAGCATAGCGCCGCGCGACTGTAGGTTAGGTACGCTTGCGCTAGGTAAGTTCATTACCACGCTTATCATCCGCCCTTGCCGGCAGCCGACAGGATCGCCATCGCTCGCCGACGCCAGCCGAGGGCGACGCCGGCGTGGCGGACTTGTGGGGCTCAATACACAACACCATATGCCATCATTGTGTAACTCCTCACTGATCATAAGTGGTGTGAGTATTTAAGCGAATAGGCTATTTCTGCACTACGAGGACATACACTGGATATGTTAGTACAGTCAGTTTAAACCAACTACTGGCACATTCCTGTGCGCGCAAGTTTTACGTAGTGTCTAGAATAGCAAGTGATGTTGTGCACACATGTGTACGTTACATACAAAAGCTCCGGCCGGCCCGCGCGCCTCAGTTTCGCTAGTTCATAATTGCCGACTGCCTTGTTACACGTTTCTTTGTTTTACGCGTTACAACTATACAACTGGTCGCTGTTATTATGGTTGTCGTATTTGTATCACAAGTCATTGTCTCTGTCGATGTTTTCAACGGTTGCTCTGAAACCAGTCGTATGTAGATACTGATATTCACCGCCAGAGCGCCAATCTATATCTCAGGAACTACTTGACCGGTCATGTTGCCTCAGATTAAGTTAGATAAACATCAATTACGTACCTAGTAAATGCTTCAGTATGTTCGTACATCAAGTCCAGTAAAATAGAGCTAGCTACCAAGCATATCTTCAGAATAGAATTTTATTTGCCCAATACTTCCTTTCCCTAAATATGGGAAAACCAACAGGAGTCAAAGAATGTGTAGCGAAAGCGATACCTAGCGAGAGCGACTACACGAACAACGTCGATGAGCGCCGAGCGGCTCGCCGGCGAGTGCACACATTGCGTTATGATAAATATTGCTCATAAGGTATTAGTGCAACGCGACCTTCATTGCGCTGGGTACACACTACACCGTTCGTCTCTGCGCTCCGCAATCATACATTATCAGTGGATGGCTGCAGGCGGCGCCCGCGACCTCTTGTGTGACATACACCCGGGATACTCTGCGTCTAAACGTTTGTCGCGACTACTCATCGCTCAGCGCTCTTCGTCGTAGTGGCTGCGAACACAGCGCTTAAAGGTAGGTACACGTGCTAGTGCTCAATGGTGCTCCTCCAGCTGTGCGACTGCGCCCTAACTCCATGCTCGAATACCGACTCATTGCTCCTGGATTTGCCAGTTCGTGATGCGCGTAACTGGCAGTCCTTGTGATATGATATGTATGTCACGCCCCTCGTGTCGTCACGGCGTGTTCGGTTGCGGCGACCGCACGACCTCATCGTACCAGAAGTCATTATAAGTATTATGTACATTCGTGATGAGCGCAGGCAGCGCAGGGCCGTGATTAGTTTACGCAACACACGGAACAGCTTTAATAAAGCGCCGTACGTGCGGAGGAGACCTTCACTTGATGTTTATTTAACAAGTTCGTGACGGAGCATTGCATCACAGCCACTGTTAGCGGACCGGCTTCCCATGCATGCGTCCTCCGGGATGCTGGAGCGCCGGACTCATGGTCCGGGTGTAGCGTGACTCATGCGTGGTGTGTCGCTGTTTATTAGTACGGTCATCGATGGCCGCGCTCTCCGCTACGTGATAATTGTGTGGCGCGCGGTTGTGCAAGCTCTCGTACGCGCTGTTCTGTTGCGGAACACAGGCGCGGCCCCAGCCGACGATTTTGGGGGGGGGGGGGGTCATACCGATTAATGCCGACGTGATATACCGTGAATTACCGTGTTTGGCGCATTTTTGTATGATTTTGGGGGGGGGTCATGACCCCCGTGACCCCCCCCCCCTGGGACCGCGCCTGGCGGAACGTCCCGTGCGCCGGCGTCAGGTGTGAGCGCGTTCGATGAAGTGCTGCTTGTAGGACTTAGGACCATGTCTCGGTCAGTCAGACGTCGAGGAAGTTGCACGGCGACTAGTGTTTTATTTTGCTTTATTAAAACACACATTAGGTATTATCATTATGGAAATTGATGATAGCATAAAACGCACGACTTTTTTATGATGTCTTCTCGTGAACACAAACTAAAGGGTCGTTCCCGCTCTTTAATAACTCGTCGTTAATACTATTAACGACTGGGAATGTTTTGTCCCACCCGTTAACAGTGTTGACGACGCGTCATTTTTTTCCCAATCGTTCACCCCAGCGGTTCATTATCATTGATTTCATCAGATATGATATTGTAAGTACAAAAATCTTAATACGTACTTGGCATGGTTCAGCTTACCCCACTTGCCAAAGGAATTAGAATTTTTGGAATTTCTTAAAATTTCGGATTCGGACTTCCACGCCTACTTTAAAAATTCACCTGTATATAGTATGACATGTATCATGACGTATTGATTGCATAGATTTAGGGGAAACCTAAATCCGTGTTATCACTCGAAGGTAAAAATAAACTAATTAGTAATAATTGAGAGTTATCGCAATCAGTGTCGTTCGCATCATCATCTGAGCGAACCCCGAGCGGGGCAAGGTGGAGACCCGCACGACGTTAACGTTCATCATTAGATTTGCATTCCGGCCCTCCCCAAGAGTGTCGGGGACCAGTTTAGTAGGCATTGTGTTGATTGTCCCGTCGTGGAGGATTCAAGTTCAACAGTAACGTGTGTGTGTTGTGTTCCAGGTGTGTGGTGCGGCGCGGCGGTGAGCGAGCCGGCCACATGGGGCACGTGCGGCGCTCGCACTGCGCGGCGCTGGCGGCGCTCGGCGCGCTGCTGCTGCTGCTGCTGGCGCGCCTGCCGCCCGCGCCGCCCGCGCCGCGCCCCGCGCCCGCCGCGCCGCCCGCCGCGCCCCCCGCCAGCGCGCCGCCCGCCAACACCACGGCCGCGGCCGCCGCGCCGTCGGCCGCGCCGGCCGCGCGCGGCCCGCGGCCCGTGCTGACGCGCGACGTGTACGTGGCGGGCCACGAGCGGCCGCACGCGGAGCTGTGCCCGGCGCTGGGCGCGCGGCTGCGGCTGGTGGTGCTGGTGTCGTCGGCGCCGGGCCACGCGGCGGCGCGCGACGCCGTGCGGCTCACGTGGGGGCACTACGCGGCGCGCGCGGACGTGGCGCTGGCCTTCGTGCTGGGCGCGCCGCCCGCCGCGCTGCGCGCCGCCATCGACGCCGAGGACGCGCTGTACGGCGACGTGATCGTGGGCCGCTCCGTGGACTCGTACTCCAACCTGACGCTCAAGACGCTGTCCATGCTGGAGTGGGTGGACACGTACTGCCCGCGCGCGCCGCGCCTGCTCAAGACGGACGACGACATGTTCATCAACGTGCCGCGGCTGCTGCAGTTCGCGGCGGCGCCGGGCCGCGCCAACGCCACGCGCACCATCTGGGGCAAGGTGGTGCGCCGCTCGCTGCCCAAGCGCACCACCAAGTCCAAGTACTACGTGTCGCCGCTGCAGTTCCCGGCGCGCGTGTTCCCCGACTTCGCGACGGGCCCCGCCTACCTGCTGACGGCGGACTGCGTGGGCGCGCTGCTGGCGGCGGCGCCGGCCGAGCGCTACGTGCGCCTGGAGGACGTGTTCGTGACGGGCGTGCTGGCGGCGCGGCTGGGCGTGCGGCGGTCGCACGCGGCCGAGTTCTACAACAAGAAGGTGGCGGCGCACCCGTGCGCCGTGCAGCGCGGGCTGGCCATCCACATGGTGCGCTACCACGAGCAGTTCGACCTGTGGCGCAAGCTGCTGGACGGCCGCACCAAGTGCGCCAGCTAGCTCGACGCACCATTTTTATCGTCTTAAGTTTTTTACGAAACTATATTTTTTATACTCGGTCCCCGGCGGGCCGCGCTATTGCGTGCGAGCCGCATGCCATACGAGGAGATCGCCGGACGACCCGCGGACCGACGGAAGGCCGCCGGAGAATCTCGCTTAGATATAATTATGTACTCCTAGATTTTTTTGTATATAAAGTACAAAGCGTTAGCTTAAGTGACTTATCGCCGCTCGCGCTCGTCTCAGCGCGAGCGGCGCCGCGCCTCGCTCCGCGAGCCCCCCTCCCGGCCCCGGGCCCCGAGCCCCGGGCCCCAAGCCCCGGGCCCCAAGCCCCGGGCCCCAAGCCCCGGGCCCCGAGCCCCGGGCCCCGAGCCCCGGGCCCCGAGCCCCGAGCCCCGGGCCCCGGGCCCCGGCCCGCCGAGCGACGCGCCGGTAGTGACGTTACGTTGTAATCGATACACATTGTAAACGTATTCTATTCGGTTAACTGTGCGTGCAGGTTGTGCCAGATGTAAATATATAGTATGTATGTACGTTGTAACCCGTTATTTTATTGTTCCCCTGAGTCCCGTCCCGACCACCTCGACCGCCCCGCCCGAATAACGATGAACACTCGTAACTTCGTAAGTATAGTAATATAGTCGGACGCAACGATGTCTGCACTTGAATACCGTGGGCATAGGCTGTTTGTGCACTACTCCGTTTCCAGCACGTTTTTTCACGGACCGTTTTTTTTGCATACATTTTAAAATGTGGTGGGGATCATTCTGCAATCCTATTGGCTAAAAAAACGGTCCGTGAAAAAACGTGCTGATGCATCGCTTGGCATTGTACTGAACCGTTTCGTCAAGACTGCAAGGTCTGTGAACATTACTGCTTCACACTGCCGTATAACGTAAGATTTGGAACAGATTGTTGTATATTTAAATTCAGCTCCTTAAAAAGTTATACTTCTCCGAATTTTTCTGTTGTGTTAGATTGACTGACATGGTGAGCTGCTCAAACATCGGCCGGATACACAGTATGCCCGTAGTGCACTCTCGGCGCTGAATAGTGTACCTACACAAAGGGGACTTATCGCATATCGTTCTGACGGTTCAACGCCGCTCAGTTATAACCACATAAAAATGGGTTTTATAAGCTTACTAGCTGTGCTTCTGTTGTGTCGCTCCCGCTCGTTCATACCCTGTCGTTACACACTACTAACGACTGGGAATGTTTAGTTCCACTTGTTAACAGTGTTGAAGAACCCGATTTTTTTTTTTCTATCGTTCACCTTTCGTTCCTCGTCTAGATTAGGAGTCTGTAAAGAAAAGTGAAATGAAACTAAAGAAAGAATTGACGGTTATTGAAAGAGCTAAGTACTTATACCAAATTAATAGCAATATCATGTTCCACTTTCCTACCCTGACTCCTAAACTAGACGCGGAACGAGGGGTGAACAATTGGGAAAAAAATGTCACGTTCTTCAACACTGTTAAAGAGTGGGGCAAAACATTCCCAGTCGTTAATAGTGTCTGTCTAAGCTTATAAAACTTATTTTCATGTGGTTTTAACTGAGCAGTGTTGAACCGTCATTAAAGAACGTTTCACACGTAATAATTCCCTTTGATGCTATGTTGGCCCCCCTGTCTGTCACTCCTATTTATGTTATAACGGTTGTTTTTTTGTAGATTTTGCCTAGGACTGTCGCGAATGCGAACTAATAAAGACAAAGATTGAGTAGAAATAGTTGTGTTAATGCGCGGCGCATGTTGGCAACACTGCGCGCGCGGCTCGATGGTTTGGGCCACAGAGTACATTATAATATATGTTTGGGCGCGAAACGCTTGAGGGCGGCGCCATATTGACTATGTATAGGGACCGGTGTGTGTCGTGTGTGTACGGCGTGGCGGGCACGTGGAACGTGTCGGCACGCTACTAGTGGCATTGATAATAAGATGGACCCGAGGCAGAGGGTCAATGTGGCGGTACCACGGTAGCGTGGCGGTACAGTGGTGGTAATGAAAGAGATTGGACCTGCGGGTCAAGGTGGTGGTGCCGTTACCGCGGCGGCGCGGCGGCACACCAGCGGTGCTGCGTTAAATGACTTGCAAGTCGGTGTTGGCAATACCTACCTCGGCAGAGCGGAGCACACCAGCAGCACCGCAGTAATTTGGTGAGTGAGATGAGTAATTCTCAGTGCATGCATAACAAATAGCTATCTAAAGTAAAAGCCGTTTGGGCGGGCATAATACACGTGGAACGTGTGTGTATGTGGTTTTTAGGGTTCCGTACCAAAATGGTAAAAAAGGAACCCTTATGGTGCGACTTCGTCTGTCTGTCTGTCTGTCTGTCTGTCACACCTGCTTATTTCAGCAACTACTTATGCTATCGACTTGAAATTTGGAACAGCTATAAAAAATGCTTGTTCAACTTTATTGCAAATGAAAAACGTCCAAAAATATTTTTATTTTCATTGCAAAAGGGGCCGGAGTGCGGATCTGAAATTTCAAAGTGGGGTTACTAGGTCAAGTGACATATCATATGAAAGGGCTTGATTTGCACATTTCAAAATATATTTTTATTTTATTTTATGTCTCACAGTTTTCGACATATGATGAAAAATGACCAAAAAAATACCATTCCTCCCCCCTTATCTCCGAAGTTTGCGGGGCGAAAAATCTGAAATAATTAGACTTGATAGGAATTGACCCAAATATGGCACCAAAAATAAAACGATGTTCCTAACTAGTACAGTTTTTTCAAAATCATCAAAATTCCTTCACAAACAAACTTAGTTATGCGGTCCGGATTTTTTCCCTTTATACGTCCAAAAATGACACGGAACCCTCGGTGCGCGAGTACGACTCGCTCTTGGCCGGTTTTTAAAGGTGATCCGATTCAGTGGTGATGACGATCTGGCCGCTATTTAGTTGCGAGGCTCGGGGTGGCTATAAGGGGAGGTTGGAGGCCACTTGGGGGGAAACCCCCCAATACCATGATAACATGGTGAGTGAGCAATGAGCTCAGGTTAAAAGGCTTGCGAGCTACTAGTTGGTTAACAGCTTGAGGGGCTGACCAAATTGGGCCAAAGTCGGTGTACTGCCCAATACAATCTGCGGACTTAATGTATGACAGTTATGCGTAACTGTATACATTAGATCAGTGTTTATTATGTACACGGTCTACCGGTGGTTTATTAATTTGTCCTGTACATGAGTACTTGGCAATGGTTTTAGTAGTTATTCGTCTCGTACAGGAGTACTTGGCGACAAGGACGTTAAAAAGTGGTAAAAGAAAATTTGTGCTGAAAGAAAACTTCCAACACCGTTAAACACGTTGTAACCTTGTAACATATTGACGTTCAGCCGGCCTAGCATGACCACGATAGAAACGGGTTTTGTCTACATAGAAATAGACAAAGTGACAGATTGTAGAAACATTTCTACGTTTTATGAATGAAACGGTAGAAATGATTCTACAATCTGTCACTTTGTCTATTTCTATGTAGACAAAATCCGTTTCTATCGTGGTCATGCTAGGCCGGCAGGGGAGCCAACATAGCGTCAAAGAGAATTCTCATGTGAAAGTGTAAAACGCTCCGTAATCCGTGTTGACGGCTGGCATAGTCGGACATCAGGCGGAGGCATCAGAAATGAGGTCTTACTACGTCGCGAACTTCGTGCGTGTGGTGGTAGGCAGCGGCACTGCCCGACATCTACAGCCTACACACGATTATAATAGACCGGCGCGACGAACTGTCGAACCACAAGTACTTATAAATATAGTTTCTGCCGGCCTAGCATGACCACGATAGAAACGGGTTTTGTCTACATAGAAATAGACAAAGTGACAGATTGTAGAAACATTTCTACGTTTTATGAATGAAACGGTAGAAATGTTTCTACAATCTGTCACTTTGTCTATTTCTATGTAGACAAAACCGGTTTCTATCGTGGTCATGCTAGGCCGGCTGTAATCTATTCAGTAAGTACCTGCTTATTATTTTAAAACCCGTAGTAAGAAAACACACAACCACGAGCCTGACCTAGCTGCACATCACTCTGACGTGAAATTATGTCTTTAAAATCACACCCAAACATACCTACGGGTACCTACCAGGTCAGAAAAGTGGACCGTAACGTCTATTAGATACTTGTCGTCTTAGCGCAATAATTACAAAACTATTAATCTCAGAGTCACACTAAACTTGGAATCAGAGTCACACTCGGAGAAAGAGTCAAGAGTCAAATTCAAAGTCTGAGTCAAACTTAGGAAAATGAGTCACGCTCTTGGTAAAAAACCGGCCAAGTGCGAGTCGTACTCGCGCACTGAGGGTTCCGTATCATTTTTGGACGTATAAAGTGAAAAAAAAACCGACTTCGAAAAACTTCACTAAAAACTATGAAATAAAAAGTTTAAACTTTCTTAATTAAAAATCTAAATGTATATTGAAGCCGGCGGGGCCTCTTCAGGTTTTTGCCTCTCAGCCTTTGAACAGGAAGGATGTGCGCAGTGTGTGCACGTGGAAATAAAGATTTCCTTTTATTCCTTGTTAATCTGCAATTTTGCTTATTTTCATGCTAGGCCCCGCCGACCTCAATATACATTTAGATTTTAATTAAGAAAGTTTAAACTTTTTATTTCATAGTTTTTAGTGTAGTTTTTAGGGTTCCGTACCAAAATGGTAAATAAAAATAGTAAATTAAAAATTAAAAAAACCCGACTGCCAAAAAACAACTAAAAAGTTCAAAACAAGAGCACTTTTCAAGCAGTCTGATGCAGTTGGTGGCAATTATTTGTGTTAAATCTTAGATTTTATGCCACCAACTGCATCAGACTGCTTGAAAAGTGCTCTTGTTTTGAACTTTTTAGTTGTTTTTTGGCAGTCGGGTTTTTTTAATTTTTAATTTACTATTTTTATTTTTCACTTTTTAGTTTTTAATGTATGTTTTCGTAATCTTCTTTTCGAGCCCTTCATTTTGATACCCCACATGATAGGTTTTGAGGATAAGTAAGAATTAGCGAGAATGATTGCTTTGTTGAACAACTTTAAATCGTTATATATCCTAAACTATTATTTAAAATGAAAAATGATAAAAGGAACCTAAAGATGATTTTAAAATACCTATTCAACGACACCCCACTTGACATAGTTCATCAACTTTTTTTTTTTTCATTTTGACAATATGGCGTCTGGTTGTCGCTGTGGTGAATTTTGATTACTGTTATGTCTTTAGTGACACTCGCAAGGTTAAGACGAATCGATTGACGTAAGAATTATCAAAATCGGCCTACGCATTTGGTCTCTAGAACGCCACATAGAAACAAACATACATACATACATACATACATACATACATACATACATAGACTGATAAACACATTACCCTCCTTTGCGTCTCGCAGTCGGGTCAAAAGGAACCCTTATGGTGCGACTTCGTCTGTCTGTCACACCTATAGATGCTGGCGGGAAAGATTCCGAATCATTCCCGTCGAATTTTTCGGAAGTATTCCGAATTATTCCGAAACTTTGGGAATATTTCAACTGTCAAAAAAAAACCAGGAAAATCGACTTTACTACCTATTTCGCGCTTGGAAGTTGTAAATTATATTATCTGCAGTTGTGTTGAGAGCGGTAGGTACCTATATTAAGTTTATGGTTGTGAGTGCACATCGCATCAAGCACACACAACGTCGTCGCGTCATGGGCAGCGCGAGCGCGACTGGGCGCGGGGCGCGGGGGGCCGGGCGCCGTGCCGTTTGCGCATGCGTGTCCTGCCGCCCGCGAGCCTTGTGTTGCGTGCGAGCGAGTGACTTGTGTGCTCCGGCACCTCTTCAATAAAGTCTTCGCTTGGTGGTGGTTTGAGGTGCTCCGGCTTCATTGAAGTCGGTTCTATCTTTTTATTTAAACATTTTTATTTCAACCTTTTTTTTATGTCACGTACGGTATACATATAGTGACTAATAATACTGTTCTGAAAACTGCATCAAAATCGGTTCAGCCAAACGACGAGATTATCGCGGAGAAACATACATACATACGGTTCAAACTCATAACCTCCTTTTTTTTGAAGTTGGTTAATTTACGTTTATTTTACGATTACGATTAATCGCTAATTGCCAATAATCGTCGATTACGATAATTTGTAACCGTTTCATCAATAAATGATTATGTCTTTTCGTCACATGCTTTTCTGAAAGGTTAGGTATGCAGCTTGTATTACCAGTCCTATACGAGGGAGATACGATACGGTGAAAGCCAGAGAGGGCCATAATTTCCAGACACAATTGATTTTCAATTGTTTCAGTAGATTGCCTTTATAATTATGTATAAATAAATATAGGTAATTGTGTAGAAATAAAGAAAGAATATGAATAAAAACAAACTTGTTTTTTAGGGTTCCGTACCAAAATGGTAAAAAAGGAACCCTTATGGTGCGACTTCGTCTGTCTGTCTGTCTGTCACACCTGCTTATTTCAGCAACTACTTATGCTATCGACTTGAAATTTGGAACAGTTATAAATAATGCTTATTCAACTTTATTGCAAATGCAAAAATCTAAAAATATTTTTATTTTCATTGCAAAAGGGGCCAGAGTGGGGGTCCAACATTTTAAATTGGGGTTACTAGGTCAAGTGACATATCGTATGAAAGGGCTTGATCTGCACATTTTAAAATATATTTTTATTTTATTTTATGTCTCACAGTTTTCGACATATGATGAAAAATGTCCAAAAAATACCATCCCCCCCCCCTTATCTCCGAAATTTGCAGGGCGACAAACCTGAAATAATTAGGGTTGATAGGAATTGACCCAAATATGACACCAAAAATAAAACGATGTTCCTAACTAGTACAGTTTTTTCAAAATCATCAAAATTCCTTCACAAACAAACTTAGTTATGCGGTCCGGAATTTTTCACTTTATACGTTCAAAACCGATACGGAACCCTCGGTGCGCGAGTACGACTCGCACTTGGGCGGTTTTTTTTCGTTTAACCCCATTTATCAGTTGGACGAGGACGATGTCACCATATGTAACAAGAAGGCGTAAGTAATAAGCAATGATCGGAGTAGATAGATTGATTTGGGGTCAATGAACTGGCACGTATATATTAATATGGATATGCCTCCGGAATTCCGGGATTTTGTAATAATTAAGATTTTTTTAATAATTTCAAATATTGTTATGTGTAGGATGAAGAATGGACGCATAAAAGTAAGATTCACTTTATTACTTAATAAATAAGAAAAAGTTAGTCTTCTCGTGACCACGGTCAATGCAACTTGATCGAAACGTCGAGGTTAGTCAAAATATAGATATTTTGATGTTTGAGCGTGAAAAGTCCCGATACTAATTTTTAAAAACTACTACTACTAAATTAAACTACTACTAAATTTTAAAAACTACATATAAGAAAAAAATAATTTTATTAACTATCGCATTCTATAAATTTCAAATATTTTCGTTTAAAAATATTTCATCTGCCTAGCCTTTTCCCAAATTATATTGGGGTCGGCATCCAGTCTAACTAGTTTTGGCTGAATATCAATATTTTACGTGGAGCGACTGCCATCTGACTTCCACAACCCAATTAATGGGTAATACCGGTATTCGAATGTTAGAACCAGCTGTCAGACTTTAGGGCTTCTGACTACCCGTAACGATTGTCAAAGATATTCCTATGACAACCGGGACCGACTGCTTAACGTGCTCTCCGAGGCACGGAGGGGTCTCGATGTGTAAAGAGCGGTCACCCATCCAAGGACTGACCGCGGCAAGCGCAGCTTAACCTCGCAGATCGATCGATCAGTGCGGTCATCATTTAGCTACGAGCCCCCCCCCCTTCGTTTAAAAATATTTACATTCACAATATTTGATTCAATCCAGTAAGTACCATCATGTACATACATAGTAGTTCATGATGCAAGTACGTAAAATCAATCGACCTACACCGATCATTGGTAGCATAAAATCCGATTTGAGATTAAACTGGAATTGATAATTTCTTATTTTGAACTTTAAAGTTAGTAGATTTTTTGATTTTACATTACTTAGTAGATTTTTTAATTGCCTTTTTTAAAATAATTAATGATAATAAAATTGATTTTATTATGATGATGATGATGATGATGATGATGATGATGATGATGATGATGATGATGATGATGATGATGATGATGATGATGATGATGATGATGATGATGATGATGATGATGATGATGATGATGATGATGATGATGATGATGATGATGATGATGATGATGATGATGATGATGATGATGATGATGATGATGATGATGAAGCAAGCAAGCAAGCAAGCAAGCAAGCAAGCAAGCAAGCAAGCAAGCAAGCAAGCAAGCAAGCAAGCAAGCAAGCAAGCAAGCAAGCAAGCAAGCAAGCAAGCAAGCAAGCAAGCAAGCAAGCAAGCAAGCAAGCAAGCAAGCAAGCAAGCAAGCAAGCAAGCAAGCAAGCAAGCAAGCAAGCAAGCAAGCAAGCAAGCAAGCAAGCAAGCAAGCAAGCAAGCAAGCAAGCAAGCAAGCAAGCAAGCAAGCAAGCAAGCAAGCAAGCAAGCAAGCAAGCAAGCAAGCAAGCAAGCAAGCAAGCAAGCAAGCAAGCAAGCAAGCAAGCAAGCAAGCAAGCAAGCAAGCAAGCAAGCAAGCAAGCAAGCAAGCAAGCAAGCAAGCAAGCAAGCAAGCAAGCAAGCAAGCAAGCAAGCAAGCAAGCAAGCAAGCAAGCAAGCAAGCAAGCAAGCAAGCAAGCAAGCAAGCAAGCAAGCAAGCAAGCAAGCAAGCAAGCAAGCAAGCAAGCAAGCAAGCAAGCAAGCAAGCAAGCAAGCAAGCAAGCAAGCAAGCAAGCAAGCAAGCAAGCAAGCAAGCAAGCAAGCAAGCAAGCAAGCAAGCAAGCAAGCAAGCAAGCAAGCAAGCAAGCAAGCAAGCAAGCAAGCAAGCAAGCAAGCAAGCAAGCAAGCAAGCAAGCAAGCAAGCAAGCAAGCAAGCAAGCAAGCAAGCAAGCAAGCAAGCAAGCAAGCAAGCAAGCAAGCAAGCAAGCAAGCAAGCAAGCAAGCAAGCAAGCAAGCAAGCAAGCAAGCAAGCAAGCAAGCAAGCAAGCAAGCAAGCAAGCAAGCAAGCAAGCAAGCAAGCAAGCAAGCAAGCAAGCAAGCAAGCAAGCAAGCAAGCAAGCAAGCAAGCAAGCAAGCAAGCAAGCAAGCAAGCAAGCAAGCAAGCAAGCAAGCAAGCAAGCAAGCAAGCAAGCAAGCAAGCAAGCAAGCAAGCAAGCAAGCAAGCAAGCAAGCAGGGTTGGGTTGGGTTGGGTTTTTTTTTTTTTTTTTTTTTTTTTTTTTTTTTTTTTTTTTTTTTTTTTTTTTTTTGCTTTTCCCCGTTCATGAAACGAGGCCTTATCGTTCTATTTTATTCATTCATTCTAGTTCTATCATTTATTCCTCTCGCACTTCCATGCATCATACTTTATCTTTCTTTCATACATCTCTTACATTCTTTGCCGGGTGGGACTCCCGCTATTCTGTCTATCTATTTCTTTTTATTTTATTTACTTTTGTGGGTTATTAACGTAGTCTAGTTGTTTTACTTTATTAACATGCTTGCTTATTTATATAACATTTTTTATGCGTCTAACTTATTTTAGCTTATTACTATTACACATTTACGTATCATACTAAAAAGCTATCCATCCTATATTTCTATATCATATTACATATTTATCTTATATTTATATACTGTATTACCTATTTACTTATTTTAATACATTTTACTATCTTATTTTCTACTGTCTTAATTAATAACTTAAGTCTTTTTACTTAATACATTTTTATTTTCTACTTACTTACTTAGTGTATATTACTATTTCTCTATTTAACAATTTGATGGTTTATTAACTATTTAACAACTGTTTGTTTAGGTTACAGGATATTTTACGATTTCCATTACGGTTTTTGGCATACAGTTTAAAACTTATTTAGCGTTATCTTCTGTTTATTTCCGAGACAAGGGATGGGGGGAATGGGGAAGGAGGGGGGGGGTGAGGGGAGGGAAGTGGATTCGCTGTCTAATGCTATTTTAATTTATACTTCCTAAAAATTTTTTTACGGCAATAATATATTAATATATTCAAATATATATATATTTATTGTCATTTCTTGATCTGAAGTGTTCCTATTATTTCCATACTACCATTTTTTAGCGAGTTTGGGGTGTGTGATCGATACATTTGTAGATTTTTATAATATACTTGTGTATCCAATGGGGTTGGTCTAGGCATAGGCCGTCGTCGTCCGAGCCAGGTAATCCCATTTCTTGCGGACCGGGCACTCCGCACTAAATGCGTTGTGGTCGGTCTTCTGGAACTTTGAGTGCAGGCAGTTGCAGCACTGCGGTTCGTTGCCCGCAACAAACTCCGCGCATTTTTCGCGCAGGTGCGGACCCCCGCAGTGGCTGCACCTGTCTGCACTTTCCGTGCAAAATTTGCGGCCATGCCCAAATGCTAAGCATTTGGTGCATTGGATGAGCGGAGACTGGTCCTCCACCCTGACCCTTTGCAGGTCAAGGTAAAGTGCTCCAGCCTCCGTCATCCTCTGCCATACCGTGGGCCTGACTTGGACGACGACGTGCGCCGTCTTCGGGTTTCTTGTTCTCTTCTTATACTTGATTTCCATTTTTAGCTCCTCCTGGTCCAGTTCCTTAAACATATCCTTATTTTGGGAGTATAACGCCTTCACCAACTCGTCATCCTCACTCTCTATGAAGACGTCTTTTAGGACGACGAGCGGGTTTTTATTCTTCATAGACGCCACTATTAGTCCCTTACCTCGGCTTTCTATTTTTTCTCTGACTCTATTGAGTTCCGCTTCAGAATCGCACCCCAGTATAACTGTTTGATTCTTCGCCTTTCGGACTTTGTTAATCTTTAGGCCAGTTCCCCTGGCATCGACCGCCTCCTTCACCCTGGCGAGCACCTCGTCGGCAGTCTCCTGACCGCCTTCGAGGGTGACCGCCACCGAGTGAAGTGCCGGTCGATGCCCGGGTCTGGCTGCCACGACATTGGCATAAGTCCGTGCGTCCTCTTGTTTCGGCTCCCCAGCCGCTTTAATCAGTGTCTCTTTTATTTGTTCCGTAGCGGCAGCGACCTTACCGACAACGCCATCGACCATTTCCTCGAGGACGGCGGCGGCACGACCGATGGTACTCGCCCCTTCTGCCACGTGGTTCAGGTTTTCGTTTACCACGTCGACCTTGCCGCCGACCTCGTCGACCCTGTCGATGACCTTGTCGATAATGTCGGACCCACTATCGGAACAATGGATCTCCAAGTCACGGAAGCCTGCCGTGATTTTATCTTCAAGGTCGCTGAGCCGCACCTCGATGGTTGCCTCCACCCTTCCCAGCCTCTCCAAGATTTCCTCCGATGACTCGGGTGTAGGCAAGGTGTTTCCTTCTGCGGGTGGGGCTGCTTTCGGTGCTGTTTCCAGGACCCTCATTCGTCTACTCAGCTCGAAGAGGTTCCGCAGACACTTGTCCGACTGGGTCTCCAGGTAGTTTTTAATGTCCTTCCTCATCTGAGGGTAATCCTTAACCCTGTTTGGGATTTCCTCAAAGGTTGACATAACCACCTGGAGAAGCTTGTCGTTAGACAGGGTTGCATAGACGTCCATATGCCTTTCATAGGTCGTCATATTGTCTACGGATCTCCTCTTCCGTTCTGGTCTCCGAATGAAGGTCCTGGCGGCATCCAGCGCCTGTCCAGACTGGCCCGTTGGGCTGGGTGTGGGCGTGGAGATGTCGGCGCTAGCGCTCCCCGCCGATGACGAAGTGGGGGCCCCGACTCCCGCCCCTTTACCTTTTGCTGGGGTGCGAATTCCGAACATTTCTTCGCTTGTGTGTATATGGCACAGCGAAGAGAACGGGGAAAGTTGTCGGTTCAAAGTAAAGTGTAAATTGTAAAAATAAATAAAATTAAAATTTAAAACAAATGAACTATTATAATAGATTTATGACACTGCAGTCGTTTTGACCCTGTATATGGGGGTCAAAACCTACTAAGCAGATCCGCAATCCTGGGTCACTGTCTTATTTGGTTTCCGAGACACTATGTATCTAGGTCAATTTAAGCTGTAGGATTGAGGTAAAGATAGAGGAAATGTGGGTACTAGAGGGGTTGGGAGGGGGTTTGGGGTGGGGGGGGAAGTAGTTATGGGTTTAGGTAGGATGGTTTGGGATGTAGGGGTATATGGGGTGGTTGCGGAAGGGAGCTTGGGTAAAGATGTTTTTTAGGAAAAGGTGGGGGGGTCCAAAAAAGGGGGGGGATGGGTATCTCGTAGGCGACTTTTGCCGTGAGGGCAGAATCTGAAGTCGAAAAAATTCTATCGCCTCTAGTTTTTGAGATATTGAGTTTTGAATATATAAGGGGTGGGGGAAGGTCCAAACGGGGGGGGATGGGTACCTCTTAGGCGATTCTTGCCGTGGTGTCTTCGACACCACAAAGGCAGAATTTGAGGTCAAAATTGGTCTAGGTCACCCCGTTTAGGAGATATGGTAGTTTTAGGTTATGGGAAGGGGATGGGCAGAGGGAGAGGTTTGGGTTAGGAATTTATACACAATATGTATTTGGATCAATTCAACTGTAAAGGTGGGTTTGATATCTGTGATGGCTCGAATAGAAGAAAAGAGGGGGTAGTAGGAGGGGTTGGGAAGGGGTTGTTGGGGGGGGGGGAGGGGATTTCGTGCAAACCTGATTTCCTCAGACGTTCCCGTAATATTGGGTTGTTTGAGCTACGCCCGGCCGATCAGCTGTTTGCAGGGTGGGGGGGGGGGGGTGTCAGGGTTGGATAATTAACAGGTTTTTGGAGGGGAGGTTAATTGTAGGGTTGGGTAGGGTAGTTTGTGGTGTAGGGAAAGGTGGAGTTGTTATAGAAGGAAAGTTTGGGTAGGGGTGTTTTAGGAAAAAGGGGGTGGGGGGAGGTCCAAACGGGGGGGGATGGGTACCTCTTAGGCGGCTTTTGCCGTGGTGTCTTCGACACCACAAAGGCAGAATTTGAGGTCGAATTCGCTCTAAGTCGCCCCGTTTAGGAGATATGGTCCTTTTGGGTTATGGGAAAGGGATAGGCAGAGAGAGAGGTTCGGGTAAGGAATTTTTACGCAATATGTGTTTATATCAAGCTAATTGTAAGGGTGGGTTTTATTAACTGTAGTGGTTAAAATAAAAGAAAATAGGGGGTAGGGGAAGGGGTTGGGAAGGGGTTGTAGGGGGGGGGAGGGGGGAAATTTCGTCCAAAACCTGATAACCCTAGACGTTCCCTTGATGTTGGGGTTGTTACACTACGCCCGGCCGGTCAGCTGTTGCGGGGGGGGGGGGGGGGGGGGTATCAGGGTTGGGTAGTTATCTGGTCTATTGGAGGGAGAGGGTTAGTTGTAGGGTTGGGTAGGATGGTTTGTGACGTGGGAGGGGGGGGTGGTTGTGGGAGGGAAACTTGGATAGGGGTGTTTTTTAGGAAGGGGGGGGTGAGGTTTATACGCAATATATATTTTAAGTCAAATTAAATTAAACTATAAGGTGATTTTAAAATAGAAGAAAGACGGGGGTGGGAAAGGGGATGGGAGAGGGTTATATGGGGGGGGGGGGGGGTTTTCCAAACCCAATACTCCCCGATGTTCCCGAGATATTGGGGTTGTTTACACTACGCCCGGTCGGTCAAATGTTTGCGGGGGGGGGGGGGTATCAGGGTTGGTTAATTTACTAATTTTGGAGGGGGGAGGGTTAGTTGTAGGGTTAGGTTGGGTGGTTTGTGATTAAGGGAGGGTGGGGTGGTTTGGGAGGGAAATTTGGATAGGGAGGTTTTTAGGTGGGGGGGGGGGGTGAGGTTTACCTGATAGGGTGTCCCGGAATTATCGTTCTATGTCAATGCGTGTTATGGCTGAGTGCCACTTGTTCACTATTGTCAGTATGTTTGTTAAAATTTTTCTCAGTCCTAAGTCCTAAGGGTGACTTTGTCCTAGAGGGTTGATATTCCGTCCAGAGGTGCGGATGGTCTAAGGTGGTTGGGTATCCAACCAGGGGGGGGGGTTAGGGGGGGGGCTTCGAAAATTTTGTTATTTTTTGGCTAGGACGCACCGTTTCAGAGTTACAGCACTTTTTCAGTTTTTGTGCGGTTGGTAAACTTTTTCCCGATTCCTGAAATTTATTTTACTCACTTACTATTTATCCTAAAATTATTTTGTTCACAGATTCCTGTAGGGGACGGCAAAATCTACGTTTGGCGATCCTTAAAAATGGTGCGTCTTTGACAATAACTGAAATATTTACTTCTGAAAAAATTTTTGTAATACCAAAAACCGCAAATGCCTATTTTTGACTCGAGCGCTTCAAGTTACTTGAGGCTCTGTATCTCCGCCCCTATTTACTCCCGGAGTCTAATTCTTAATCCTAGTCTTAATCTATGAACTATTCTATGTACTTAACTAAATGTCTTCGTTCCACAGCTGAAGCTCACTGCTCCAGAGGCGTCCAAAGTCTTCCCGGGGGTGCCAGTTCCAGAGGGTGATGTTGACAGGGCGGTGACCTATGTCGGGTTGTAGGGCTGGTGCTTCTCCAACTGCCTGCACCGTTGTGGTTCCTGTACCTGTTCCTGTTAAAAAGATATTCCCCTGGGAAGGTAAAAACTTGACCCTGGCGAGCTGGTGGTAAAATGTCCAGGGTAGTCGCCCTTAAGATCGGTTCTGGTAACAGAACCGATTTGACGTTATTTTCGCGATCCGACGCTCCGTTCCAGGGTTACAGCCCCGACAAACTTAACTGGTAATGGTGTCGTCGGGTACAGGTTCAGAATGACGTCCGCCAAAATTCCAATTTTTGTCCAATCTCAAAATTTTTTCCCGATCCTGGAAGATGGTGAGATGCCGCTTCGGGTCTTTCCCGGTTCCTGTTTTTATTTTTACCTGCTTATTTATGGCAGGGTGTCAAACTTTTGGGGTTGTGACCATTTTCTGCAAATAGGCCCTTTCTTCAGATACAGGTGGTGTAAAATTTATTTTCGAACAGATTTAAGTTACCAGTGGTTAAATACGTATTTTAGAATTTTTCTGGATTTTTTGAACGGTTTGTTTACTACACACATCAAAAGTGTCTAGGGATCAAGCATTTTTATGCGGATTTCTTGAGATTGAGATGTGGCTTTGTAATAAATTTATGATTTTATAAATTTATATGGATCCTTTTTGGTGCATTTCATAATTTGAATCAGGAACTCTCAATCAAATTCGAGTAAAAGATGAAAATAAGCTGTCAATATTTTCCCTATAAAAACATACAACGCATTGAAGACATTATTAGTGCTACTGTTTCCCTACTACTGATTAAAACCAACGTTATTATGGAGCGGCGACGTCATTTAAGCAGGGAAGAAATGCTCAGAGCCGTGGGAATGATAGAAGCTGGTTCCCGGCAACGTACTGTAGCTTTAGCTCTGAATACAAGTCAGAGTGTTATCAGTCGACTTTGGACACGTTACCGAAGCACTGGTACCGTGGCTGAGCGCCATGGAGGACGGTATCGCTGCACCACACGGAGACAAGACCGATACATTCAAATCTTAACTCGAAGAGCTCCAACAATAACCGCCATGATGTTAGCCGTGAGGCTTCATCACTCTTCAGGGAACTTAATTAGCGACCAAACAGTCAGAAACCGCTTGCATGAAGTGAACCTTCATTCCCGAAGACCGCTACGGGTACCACCTATAGCAATGCACAATCGTAGGATTCGATATCAATGGGCTCTTGAACACAGAAATTGGGCAGAAGAACAATGGCGTTTCGTGTGCTTTTCTGATGAGTCTCGTTTTGGTATGAGACCGGATACAAGACGTATACGACACTGGAGAACCCCTGGACGCCAACAGCGATTAAAATCCTGCCAGGAAGTCCATCCTTATAGTGGTGGAACCATCATGGTATGGGCGGGTATTTGGATCGGCGGAAGAACTGAGTTGATTTGGATCAGAGGCAACCTCAACGCTCAAATTTATGCTGAGACGATTGTATCAGACGTCATCGTTCCTCTACAAGTGCAAATCGGTCCCTTATTTCAGTTAATGCATGATAATGCACGACCGCACACCGCAAGAGTTGTAAGACAGACTCTCGCCGCAGCTAACATCAATGTCCTGCCCTGGCCTGCTCAGTCGCCAGACTTGAACCCGATTGAGCATGCATGGGATATGCTACAGAGAAGAGCTCTGCCGAATATGGAGGGTATCCAGTCGCAAGAAGACCTTTTTTTGTTGTTGCAACGAACATGGGCGGCCATTCCACAGCGTGATTTGGATGAACTCATTTTGAGTATGCCAAACCGATGTTCTTGTGTTGTTAGTGTTCGCGGTAGAAACACGGATTATTAATTGTTTAAGTTACCCAATAAAATTTTAAAGAAAACTGTTATTTCAGTCTTTTTTTCGAACTTTAATGTTAGTGGTTCAAATGTCAAAAATCCCTTTATTAGGAAAATGGCAAATTTCTTTATTAATGCAAAGGTGACTTGGTTTATCGTTACTGTGACAAACGAAAACACTTTATTTGATGAATCCTTAAAGAAAATTTTAATTAATATCAATCAGGAGAAAAGTTATTGCAAAAATATATGTTGATCCCTAGATACTTTTGATGTGTGTATTTTACAATTTTAGGGAATTAATTTTGGTTTTAGCAACTTTTAAAATATTTGTCTAAAAAATCTGAAATTTTGCACTTAGGTTCTTTGAATTACGCACTATTTAATAAGGTCCAAAAATTTATATGTTATCGGTTTAGTTTTTTAATTTTAAAGGGTTGAAATTTTACACGTTTTACTTGCCGTTTTAAATTCTTGTCGTTTCGCGGGGGGTGGTCCGATTTCGATGATCGAGGTGTCTGGTGAAAGGGGATGGCTTCCTGCGCCTATTCCCGTTTTCAGTTTTCCTCTATAGCTGCTAGAAAAATTTTCACAGCCACGTGGATTTTCGGAAAATTCCTGTTTTTTGGCGAGTTCCCACGGGAAAAATCCCGGACTCGGCCAAGATGTAGTGCTCGTCCAGCTGCTTCGACGGGCAATCCAAAAACACAAGGTCACCGATCAAAATCACGCGGCGTTTCACTTTTTTTCACTTTTTTATAGCACTTTTTAGGTTAACTTTACAGTTTTTTTTGGCTCTAATTTCGCCAATTTTTCACCAAATTGAAAAGTCTTTTCACACAACGATCTAGCTAATTAGCGCGCAACTTATAGCGAAAACACGGGTTTTTTAAATCACTTTGACTATTTTTCCGGATTTTTCGACCGCGGAGCGACTTAAATTCGTGGCGCTAGGGCTGGCGGCTAGCGTGGAACTGGGTTAGGTTAGGTTAGGTTAGGTTCCCCACCGGGAGGACCCCCCCACAGTGCTTACGTCCTCGTCGTGTCCCCTGGAAACGACCCAGTCTGACCACCGTAACGGAGTGGCAGACTGGGCTCGGCCAAAGTGCACTGTGCATCGTTGCGTTCTTATATTGCGGTCTGTGACGATTCCTGCGGAGGCTCATTATGCCCAAACCCATGCGGGATGCCCTCGGGCAGTTTGTTAAAAAAGGCCCTTCTCAGGGCCAACCAAAAGGCCCTTCTCAGGGCCAACCCAAAGGCCCTTCTCAGGGCCAACCCAAAGGCCCTTCTCAGGGCCAACGTGACGCGTCAGCGTCAGACGCGGAGCCAAACTCCTCCCGGGGTTTGAGGGTGGATGAGTTGTCGGAATGCACTGATTCCGACAACGAGTCCATCACGTTGGAGTCGGACGCAAGTTCGGTGGGCGTTAGCCGGGCAAGGAAGCGGGCCTTCATGAAGGACACTTCTGAAGCCTCCTCAGGCTCTGCAAAGGAGCCTAAGGAGAAGAGGAAGCCGAAGGCCAAGAAGGGGCCTACTGTGGCGGACACCCACGACGTGGGTCTTGGAGACGCCCAGAGGCAGCTGGACCTGGCTCGGCGGGAGCGGATCCGGCAGGACCTAGAGGAGGAGGTCGCTGCCAGGGAGCGGCAGGCGTGCGTCCCCCGAGCCCGGTCCGGGTACGGCGCGTCCCACGTCCTTTACGCGGACCACTCCCTGGCAGAGCTGGAGCGCATGGCGGAGGAGGACGAAGGGGAGATAAAAATGGTCGCCTCCAAGTCCTCCAACCTTAATGGGACTTTTCAAAAGTCCCTTAAGTGCAGGGCCGCCAGCATGCGCGGCATTGTCGGGGAGCTGGTGAAGCGCACAGCCACCGACGAGACGCGGCAGCTGCAGGCGAAGGTGGATCGCCTGCAGTCGGAGGTCAGCCAGCTTCACCAAAAGCTGGCTGATGTCACGGCCCGGCCGACTCAAGCCGAGCCGAGACCCGCGGTAGAGGGCCCCTCCTCCTCGAACCTTGAGGATATAATCCGCAAGGTTGTGATGGAGGAGAGGGCCTTCACAAGGTCCTGCCTGGCGGGAATTGAGGACCGGCTCCTGCCGGAGAAGCGTCTCCGTCCACCGCTTGCAGCGGACAGGAAGCGCAGCGAGCCGGTGCCGTCCGCACCTCCACAGGAGGAGGACCTCCTCCTCCCGTCCACCACCGCGACTAACCATCAGCAGGGGTGGACGAAGGTCGGGAAGGGAAGGGGGAGAAAGGGCAAGAAGGCGGCAGCGGCCGCCTCTGCCGTCCCCGCCACAACCCCTCCCACCCAGTCGCAGGCGACTGGCAAGGGCAAGGGCAAGGGGAAGGGGAAAAGCTCCCCCCCAGCCGGCGGCAAGGGAAGGAACCTAGTTCCTCCCAGAACCGCGGCCGTCGTGGTGACGCTCACCGCGGAGGCTGCGGAGCGGGGAGAGACGTACGCGTCCGTCATGACGCGGGCGCGTACCAATGCCGATCCCACCACACTCGGGATCGGTAGGGTCTCCTGCCGCCGGACTCAAGCCGGGGCTCGAATCTTCGAGTTCCCGGGAGCTCAGGGGGGAGCAAACGCGGACCTCTTTGCAGCAAAGCTGCAAGAGGTCATTGCGGACGCGGCCAAGGTGGCGAGGCCGGTAAAGTCGGTGGCCCTGGAGGTGACCGGTCTGGACGACTCGGTCACCAAAGAGGAGGTGGTGGCGGCGGTCGCAGCGGTAGGGGGCTGCAGCGTCGCAGCGGTGCAGGGCCGGGACATCAGGCCCGGCCGTGGCGGCATGGGCACCATCCGCCTCGAGTGCCCAGTCGCCGCTGCCAAAGCCGTACTCGACGGGGGACGGCTTGCCGTCGGGTTTAGCTCGGGTGCGGTCCGAGCACTTGCGGATCAGCCCCTGCGCTGCTACAGGTGCTTCGGCATCGGGCACACCCGGCCCCTCTGTCCGTCCCCTGTTGACAGGTCGGACTGCTGCTACCGCTGCGGCAAGGAGGGCCACAAGTCCGCCTCCTGCGGGGTCGCCACGCCGCACTGCGCGGTGTGCGCCGCCAGTGGCCGCCCGGCGGACCATTTGATGAAGGGCAGTAACTGCTGTCCTCCCCCTAGGAGGGGCAAAGCGCAGGCACCGGTCCAGCCTGCCGCTGTCACTGCCGTTCCGGAGGCAGCAGTTGCTGGCCTAGCGGAGGAGGGGGGTGCGATGTCCGATTGATGGCCCTATCCGTCGAACATCGCATCCTCCAGGCGAACACCAATCACTGCAGAGCGGCTCAGGACCTGCTCATGCAGTCCATGGCCCAGTGGTTGGTGGACCTGGCGGTGGTCGCCGAGCCGTACTCGGTACCCAGCAGCTGGCTGGGTGATCGGGACGGCTTGGTGGCCTTGGTGTCGCGGCGTGCCACAGACTCCCCTTCCCTCTCGCTCTTAGAGAGGGGATCGGGATACGTGGCCGCCGCGTGGGGGGATATGGCCCTGGTGGGGGTCTACTTCTCCCCAAACCGCCCTTTGAGGGACTTTGAGCACTTCCTCGAAGTCCTAACGGCAGTCGTCGGGAGGGCGGCACCTCGCCAGGTCGCCGTGTTGGGCGACCTGAACGCCAAGTCGGTGGCCTGGGGCAACCCGGCCGCCACGTGCAACGTCCGGGGGCGCGCCGTCGAATTTTGGGCGGCGTCGTGCGGTGTGTCCCTCCTCAACAGGGGGGAAGTTCACACGTGTGTGCGGCAGCGGGGAGGATCGGTGGTTGACGTCTCGTTCGCCACCCCCGCGCTAGCCGCCCGCGTTGTGAACTGGCGGGTGGAGATGGTGGAGACCCTGTCGGATCACCGCTATGTGCGGTTCGACATTTCCACCACCCAGAGTCCGCGGAGGACGGCCCGTTCGGGCCGATCTCCCTTCCCGCGGTGGGCTCTCACCCGCCTGGACCGGGAGGCAGCCCAGGAGGCGGCATTCCTCCAGGACTGGCTCTCGCCCCCTGTGGAGGCAACGGACGTCGACGCCGCAGCGGTCCGGCTTCGGAGTTCCCTGACCGAGGTGTGCAATTCTAGCATGCCTCGGTCTCGCCGGCCGCCTCCCCGTCGCGCCGTTTACTGGTGGACGGAGGAGCTGGCGGGGCTCCGGGCCGCGTGCGTGACGGCCAGACGGGCGTACACGCGGAGCCGGCGGCGCACAAGCCGATCTCAGGCTGGGGAGGACCGTCTTTACGCCTCTTACCGAGAGGCAGTGACGGTCCTCAAGTCGGCAATGTGCGCCGCCAAGGACTCGGCGAGGGCCGAGATGCTGGAGGGTCTCGACAGGGACCCATACGGGAGACCGTACAAGGCAGCGCGGAACCACCTGCGGCCCTACGGTCCCCCGCTGTCGGAGACCCTCGAGCCGGCGTTGCTGGATGGGGTGGTCCGGTCCCTGTTTCCGCGCAGGACCGACTTCGCCCCACCAGCGATGGACCCCCCGCGGGAGGCGGCTTCGCCGGAGGACGAGGGGGTCCCCCCGGTGACGGACGACGAGGTTCTAGGTGGGATCCTTCGCCTCCGCGCGAAGAAGACGGCCCCAGGGCCGGACGGCGTCCCTGCACGGGTGGCGGCAATAGCTGCCTCTCAGATGCAGGACAGATTTCGGGACCTCTTCAGTGCGTGTTTTACGACTGGGAGGTTCCCGAAACTGTGGAAGGAGGGGCAGCTGTGTCTGCTTCGTAAGGAGGGACGCCCGGTGGACTCCCCCTCGGCGTACCGGCCCATCGTTCTTCTCGATGAGGTCGGTAAATTCTTCGAGGGGATAGTCGCCGCCCGGCTCAACAGCCACCTGCGGGGGGTGGGACCAGACCTGTCGGACGCCCAGTTCGGCTTTCGACAGGGGCGTTCGACGGTCGATGCACTGGCCCTGCTCAAGGGCCAGGTGCAATCAGCGGTGAAGTCGGGGGACGGGGTTCTGGCGGTGTCTTTTGACATCGCCAACGCCTTCAACTCCGTCCCCCACTCTACGATATTGGAGGCGCTCCGATACCACGGAGTGCCCCAATATCTGCGTAACCTCCTGACCAGCTACTTGGAGGACCGAGAGGTCCTCCTCGTGGACAAGACTGCGACGGTCAGGAGGTATGCTGCAGAGTCCGGTGTTCCACAGGGGTCGGTCCTCGGCCCCCTCCTTTGGAACATCGGATTCGACTGGCTTTTGAGGGGCACCCTCCTCCCGGGCACGAGCGTCATCTGCTACGCAGATGACACTCTCCTCGTTGCCCGGGGGAGGGACTTTAGGGAGGCGGCCAGTCTGGCCTCGGCGGGCGGATCCTTGGTCGCAGGGAGGATCCGCCGCCTAGGATTGAGGGTGGCGCTGAACAAGACCGAGGCCGTGTTCTTCCACGGGCCTCGGCAGCGCTGCCCTCCCGACGCTCACATTGTCGTGGAGGGCGTCAGGATAGGGGTCGGGGCCCAGATGAAATATCTGGGCCTCGTCCTGGACAGCAGGTGGCGCTTCGGCCCACATTTCAGTGGGCTGTCGACGCGCCTGCTGAGGACCGCCGGCGCCCTGTCGTGGCTCCTCCCGAACTTGGGGGGGCCCAAGACACGATGCCGGCGCCTATATGCCGGCATCTTGCGGAGCATGGCCCTTTACGGGGCCCCAATTTGGGCGGACTCCCTCAATAGGAGAGAGAACGCAACCGCCTTACGCAGGCCCCAAAGGGCCATTGCGCAGCGGGTGGCGAGAGCCTACCGGTCGGTGGGCTTCGCGGCGGCGTGCGCTCTGGCGGCCACCCCGCCTTGGGAGTTAGAGGCGTGGGTGCTCGCCAGAGTGTACGAGTGGTCGGCGCGGCGGAAGGCGCTCGGAGAGCGCCCCACCACGGAAGAGCGTGAGGCAGTGCGGCGGGAGGCGAGGGACGCCATCGTCCTCCATTGGACGGAGGACGACCCTCTCGCTGCGCCGCTCCGCAGGCGGAGGATGGGAAGGAGGAGGCGTCAACACCTCCTCCCCCCACCGGGTGGTGACTAGCGGACGACGGGTGCGGGGGCACCCTCGTCCGCATTGCACAGTCACCACCCTCGTTGGGCGGGAATGGCCGAGCAATCACGGTCGTTCCCGGGCCCCTCCACGTTAGGAGGGGCGTGAAGGCCCCGCCGCAAAGGCGGGCGGTCGTCGGAGGAGGACTGGACGTAAAGGCTGCGCCGATCTCCCAGTTCTCCTTCACTCGGACGAAGCAGGATTGCCGCTGGGTTATTTTAGTGGGTATACCGGGCTGGCCCGGGGAGTCCCACATACCCCCCCCCACCCCCCAGGGGGGGGCATGCGTAACGCATTTTTTCCCAGCGAGAACAAAAAAAAAAAAAAAAAAAAAAAAAAAAGGTTCCCCACCGAGGGTGTCTCCACGTTGTCGTCGTGGTGGGGCTTGCGTGCCTTCAATGATCCTTGGGGCTATGCCGGCTAGAGTTACTCATGCCGGACAGGTCCAAGGGGAGAGGCCAGACTAAGAGAGACACGGGGTGGGCCGCTCCTGTTCGATCGACGCCGGTCGATTGACAAGGATGCGGCTACGCTGCAGCGGTGCGGGCGCACCAATGCGGCGTGTGTTTGTCTCCTCGATCCTCGAGGAGCAAACTTTCGGCGGGTTCGCTGAGCCTGGTTGGCCGGACAGCGAACGGAGGCATGTCTAATGCCGCCGTCGGGGGCTTGGCTTCACCGCCCGGCCCAGAGGAAGGACACCTCTAAGATAAAAAACCATCGGGGACATTCGCTCCTCGAATTCTTCGGGGAGCGAGTCTGGGGGGTTTCCTGTCGCACGTTGTCCGATGGCCCGTCGACGGAGCGGGTCATCGGGCGACCTGTGACAGGTGATTCGCATAGCGAGTCTGGGGGGGGGCGGGGTTTTCCGTCACGCGCTGTCCGGCGACCCGATGACGGAGCGGGTCGCCGGGTGATGCGTGATCGAAGGGGTTCTACCTGTCGTGCGCTGTTCGATGACTCGTAGACGGAGCGGGTCATCGAGCGGCACAGGGCGGGCAACTCGCTCGTCGTATTCTACGAAGAGCGAGTCTAGGGGGGGTTTTAAACCAGTAAGGCGGAGGCTCGCTCCCGGTACGCGTCTGATCATCAGACGTGACTGCGCGAGCGAGCTAACACCACAAAAAAAAAAAAAAAAAAAAAAAAACAAAAAAAAAAAAAAAAAAAAAAAAAGAGGTGATAGGGAGGAGATAGGGACCTCACCCTTCAAAGGACAAAACCAATGGCTAGTGAAACTACACGTAATATTCCCCAGGGCGGTCCCGGTTGCTCAGCAACCGGGGAATCCGCCACGGAGCCCTCGGGTTCCGTCTGCCCCTCGTATGCTGGGGGGGGCAACACTCGCCATCCGTCCGCTCAGACCGACGATGCTCTGAGCGCGAAGAGCCGAGGAGGCTCCAGTCCCTTCGGGGACCTAATTGACCGGTCCGACCAGGAGCTGGGCGGGCGTCCCTCCAAATTTTGGAGGAAGCGTCCGCGCGGCGAAGTCTCGGACCGCGAGGGAGGAGCGCTTGCGCTTGTGTTCTCCTCTTCGGAGGAGAATTTGCCGGCACCTAAAGTGCCGACCAACCGCCGAGGGCGTGGTCGCGCGACCTCGGGCGGGGCATCTGCTCCGCCTCCGTCGCGCGACTCAAAAGGCCGCTTTAAAAAGCGCCACGGCACCCCGGTGCCAAGCAGCGCAAGCGCCTCTAGCGGCGAAGACTCCGGGGCCATGCAGACAGATTCTGCCCTGCCTGCCCTGGTAAACACCAAGGCAGAAATAAACGCCGCGAGGCGAGAGGAGCGCCGAGCGGTTGCGCTCGAGGAGGTGGCCGAAATGGCCAGACTGGCCAAAGAGAGGCGGAACGCTCGCGCAACTGCCTCGGAGGCCCTGACGGCGGCTGCCCTCAGCCGCCAGGTGACGGACGGCGTGGACGTCGTTCTGAAGGTTGCCACCAAGTCCGGCAACCTGAAGAGCACGTTCACGCGTGCCCTTAAGGAGGCGGCTGCGGGCATCAAGGAGGCAGTGGAGGTCCTTCTGAACCGCACTACTTCAGAGGAGACGGCAAAGCTGCAGGAGGAGAACGGCCGTCTCCATGACGAGTTAGAGGATCTCCGGCGGGAGGTCGCCGCTCTAAGGGCTGATTTTAGTCAGCAGCAAGAGCGTGCGGCTCCCGCGGCTGCCGACCCCGCTCCGGTGCCTGGCTCCCTGCCGGGCCTGGATGACATAGCGCGGGCCATCATGCTCCAGGTGGGAGATATGGTAAATGCCCGCCTGGAGGCGATGGAGCCGAGGCTCCTCCCCGCCGAAAACCTTCGGCCGCCGCTCGCGGCGGACAAACGGAGGAGGGAGGAGTCAAGGCTTGAGCAGGGAGCCAAAAAGCCCGCTGAGGGCAAGAAGCCCGCGGAGGGGAGGAAGAAGGCTACGGAGGGGGGCAAGAAGCCCGCGGAGGGAGCCCCCCATCAAAACCAAGCCGCGCAGCCTGCGGCCACGTCCGGTGAGACCTGGGCGACGGTCGTGGGCAGAAAAAAGAAAAAGAAGAAGGCACCGGTACCGCAAGGTCGGGATGCCAGGGACGGACAGGCGCCGAAATCGCAGGGCCGGACCGGCAAGGGCAAGAAGAAGCCGCCCATGGTTCGCGCCCCACGCTCCGCGGCTGTGGTAATTACGCTACAGCCCGGAGCCGTTGAAAGGGGCGTGACCTACAAGTCGGTCCTGGCGGAGGCAAAGGCCAAGATCCGGCTGCCCGATCTTGGCATCCCGAACGTGGTCATTAAGACGGCCGTTACGGGTGCGCGGCTTCTGGAGGTGTCCGGCACTTCCAGCAGCGAGCAGGCGGACGCCCTGGCAGCTAAGCTCCAGGAGGCCCTGGGGTCGGAGGATGTCCGAGTGTCCAGGCCCATCAAAACGGCAGAAATGCGCGTTAATGGGCTGGACGACTCAGTGACCCCAGAGGAGGTAGCGGCTGCCATCGCTCGAGACGGTGGGTGTCCGTCTGCGAGCGTGCAGGCGGGTGACGTCCGCGCCGACGCCTCCGGACTAGGCACAATTTGGGTGCGATGTCCGGTGGCGGCGGCGAAGAAGGTCGCCGACAGTGGGCGTGTGCTGGTGGGATGGGTTGCGGCAAGGGTTAAGCTGCTGCAGCCCCGGGCCATGCAGTGCTTCCGGTGCCTGGACTACGGGCATGTCCGGGCACAGTGCACTGCCGAAGTTGATCGCAGCGACCAATGTTTCCGCTGCGGTCAACCCGGCCACAAGGCGGCCCGTTGCTCCGCGACGCCAAACTGCAGCCTTTGTGCAGCTGCAGGAAAACCCGCGGAGCACAGAGCAGGCGGCAAAGCCTGCGGCGCGCCCCTCTCCAAGCGCAAGCGTAAGCGCAAGGGGAAGGGCAAAAAATCGAAGGGGACCGCGGCTGCGGGGGGATCAGCACCCCCCACGCAGCCTAGCTGTCCTGCGGCCGACTCCCGGCCTGAACAAGAGGTTGCTGAGGAAATGGAGTGCTAATAACGGCGCTCCAACATTTCCTCCAGAGCAACATCAACCACTCTGCCAGAGCTCAGGATCTTTTGCTCCAGAGCATGGCAGAGTGGTCGATCCGTGTGGCTGTGGTCGCTGAGCCGTACTTTGTCCCCCCCAGGGATAACTGGGCGGGAGATCTTGACGGCTCGGTGGCCATCATCGGCGGGACTCTTGTGAACGCGTCCCGAGGTCGCGGCTGGGTGGCTGCCCTCGTGGACGACATAGTCACCATCGGGGCATACTTCTCGCCCAACAAGAGTCTCTCCGACTTTGAGGGTTTCCTTGTCGAGTTGGGGGCCGTCGTGGGCCAGCACCACCCTCGCCCTGTGTTGCTGCTCGGGGATCTCAACGCCAAGTCAGCGGCTTGGGGATCCCCGATCACCGACCCCAGGGGTGAGGCGTTGGAGGAGTGGGCGCTCACGACGGGCCTGGCCGTCCTCAATCGGGGCTCGGCCTACACGTGCGTGCGGCAGCGGGGCGGGTCCATAGTGGACGTGTCGTTCGCTAGCCCCGTTGTCGCGCGACGCGTCCGTGAATGGCGTGTCGCTGTGGAGGTGGAGACGTTGTCGGACCACCGTTACATTCGGTTCGACGTCTCCGCCCAGACCGCAGGTGGCCCATCGGCCCCGCATACGGACGGTCCGCGCTGGGCGTTGAAGCGCATCGACAGGGAGGCCCTCGAGGAGGCCGCCATTGTTCAGGCTTGGAACCGGGAGTCGGCGATAGGCGAACCCGTCGACGTCGAAGAGGAGGCGCAGTGGTTCCGCGGGGCGATGACGCAAATCTGCGACGCGTCCATGCCCCGGGTTCGCACTCAGTCTGCGAGGCGCCGGGTGTACTGGTGGTCCGACGAGATTGCGCAGCTGCGCGTCTCGTGCGTAGCGGCTAGACGCCAGTACACTCGGTACCGGAGGAGACGTCGACGGATTCCCGAGGAGGAAACCGCGCGGTATGAGGTGTACCGCGCGGCGAAAGAGGCTCTGCGGCTGGCCATCGGCGAAGCCAAGACGCGTGCCAGGGAGGAGCTGTTGGCGACCCTAGACGGGGACCCGTGGGGGCGCCCCTACCGGATGGTCAGAGGAAAACTCCGTCCTTGGGCGCCCCCGATCGCGGAGGGTCTCCAGCCCCAGCTGCTGGAACAAGTGGTCGCAACCCTCTTCCCTGCGAGGGATGAGCACGTACCACCGCCGATGGCGCTGCCTGCAGCCGCAGAGTCAGACGAGGAGAGCGCAAGCTCCCCTGAGGTGACACAGCCGGAGATGAGGGCGGCCGTGATGCGGCTCCGGGCCAAGAACGTTGCCCCGGGGCCCGATGGAATACCCGGCCGCGCCCTCGTCCTCGCCCTGAGGGCTCTAGAGCCCCAGCTGAGAGGACTCTTCTCCGCGTGCCTCGAGCGGGGCCAGTTTCCTGCCGTATGGAAGGCGGGTCGACTGGTCCTGCTCAGGAAGGCGGGGCGCCCTGCGGACTCGCCGTCCGCATACCGGCCCATAGTGCTGCTAGACGAGGCGGGCAAGCTCTTCGAGCGGATCATCGCGGACCGCCTCGTCAGCCACTTGTGCAGAGAGGGGCCGGACCTGGACGACAGCCAGTTCGGGTTTCGGCATGGGCGCTCCACTATTGACGCCATCACGCGAGTGAGAGTCCTGGCGGAGGAAGCGGTGTCCCGGGGCGGGGTGGTGCTGGCGGTGTCCTTGGACATCTCCAACGCGTTCAACACCCTGCCCTGGAGTTGCATAAGGGAGGCACTGCGATATCATCGGGTGCCTTCCTACCTCCGCCGCGTGGTTGGGGCCTATCTGGCAGAGAGGTGTGTCACCTACAGGGGACGCGACGGCAGAAGCCGGCGCGATATGTCGTGCGGTGTTCCACAGGGTTCGGTACTGGGGCCGCTCCTGTGGAACATCGGGTACGACTGGGTGCTGAGGGGCGAGCTTCAGCCGGGGGTGGACCTGACGTGTTACGCGGACGACACGCTGGTCACCGCCCGGGGGAGCTCGCACAGGGAGGCAGCGTTGCTGGCTACGGCTGCGGTCTCGCAGGTGGTGAGCCGCATCCGGCGCCTGGGCCTGGAGGTGGCCCTCAACAAGTCGGAGGCCATCGTTTTCCATGGCCCCCGACGGGCGCCGCCGCCGGGATCACACATCGTGGTCGGGGGGGCTCGAATCGCTGTCGAGTCTACCATGAAGTACCTGGGATTGGTGCTCGACAGCCGGTGGGACTTCGGCCCCCACTTCCGGCGGCTGGCGCCGAGGTTGTTGGGCGCGGCGGGCGCGCTGTCAACGCTGCTTCCCAATCTGGGGGGCCCGAGCACCGCCTGTAGGCGGTTGTACGTGGGGATCGTGCGATCCATGGCCCTGTATGGGGCCCCGGTGTGGGCTGCTGACCTGACGGCCCGCAGCATCGCGGTGCTGCGAAAACCGCAGAGGGCGATGGCCGTCAGGGTCATCAGAGGGTATCGCACGATCTCCTACGAGGCGGCTTGCGCACTGGCCGGATCCCCGCCCTGGGACCTGGAGGCGAGAGCCCTCGCGTCGCTGTATCGGTGGCGCGAGGAGGCGCGGACGCGGGGCGAAAGACTGGTGCCGCGGCAGATTGCGCGGCGCCGGTCCGAGCTCCGTAGGGCCCTGGTGGCGGAATGGCGGGACAGGCTTTCGCGCCCTACCGCCGGCCTCGCAACCGTCGAGGCGATCCGGCCGGTGCTCGACGACTGGCTCGGGAGGAGGCACGGCTCCCTGTCGTTTCGGGCGGCGCAGGTGCTCTCGGGGCATGGTTGCTTCGGGAAGTACCTGTGTCGCATAAACAGGGAGCCGGACGCTCGGTGCCATCACTGCGTCCATTGTCGGGAGGACACGGCGCGGCATACGCTGGCAGAGTGTGCCGCATGGGAGGAGCCGCGCCGTGCCCTCGTTGCGGAAGTGGGACCCGACCTGTCGCTGCCGGCCGTCGTTCGCGCGATGGTTGGCGGCGCAGAGTCGTGGGACGCGGTGATCTCCTTCTGCGAAACTGTCATGTCGCAGAAGGAGGCTGCGGAAAGGGAGAGGGAGATGACGAGTGCTCTCCCGGCCCGCAGCAGGCGCACCGGGCGTCGGCGGAGGGCGGATAACGCCCTCTTCCAACCCCCCTAAACGGGTCCAGGGGCGGCGGACTCGGGGACGTCCGCCGCCCCCCATCCAGCAGGACCCGAGGCGGTGGCGCGTAGTGTTCCACGCGCGCCCCTCAGAGACGTGACGTCACGGGGGGAGTCGAACACCTCACTCCCCCCTTTGACCGGGACGGGGCCCGCAGCGGCGGGCTGGCACTAGTCGGAGGCTGCGGAAGAATACTTATGTGTTCCCGTGGCCTCCGGTTCACGTGTGTGACGGAACACCGGGGTGGTTTTAGTCAGTAAGAGTCTGACAGACCCCCCCGCCCTCCCCAGGGCGGGGGACATCCATGAGGATTTCCACCCCGAGAACAAAAAAAAAAAAAAAAAAGGTTAGGTTAGGTTAGGTTAGGTTAGGTTCCCCACGGGGGACCCCCCCACAGTGCTTACGTCCTCGTCGTGTCCCCTGGAAACGACCCAGTCTGACCACCGTAACGGAGTGGCAGACTGGGCTCGGCCAAAGTGCACTGTGCATCGTTGCGTTCTTATATTGCGGTCTGTGACGATTCCTGCGGAGGCTCATTATGCCCAAACCCATGCGGGATGCCCTCGGGCAGTTTGTTAAAAAAGGCCCTTCTCAGGGCCAACCAAAAGGCCCTTCTCAGGGCCAACCCAAAGGCCCTTCTCAGGGCCAACCCAAAGGCCCTTCTCAGGGCCAACGTGACGCGTCAGCGTCAGACGCGGAGCCAAACTCCTCCCGGGGTTTGAGGGTGGATGAGTTGTCGGAATGCACTGATTCCGACAACGAGTCCATCACGTTGGAGTCGGACGCAAGTTCGGTGGGCGTTAGCCGGGCAAGGAAGCGGGCCTTCATGAAGGACACTTCTGAAGCCTCCTCAGGCTCTGCAAAGGAGCCTAAGGAGAAGAGGAAGCCGAAGGCCAAGAAGGGGCCTACTGTGGCGGACACCCACGACGTGGGTCTTGGAGACGCCCAGAGGCAGCTGGACCTGGCTCGGCGGGAGCGGATCCGGCAGGACCTAGAGGAGGAGGTCGCTGCCAGGGAGCGGCAGGCGTGCGTCCCCCGAGCCCGGTCCGGGTACGGCGCGTCCCACGTCCTTTACGCGGACCACTCCCTGGCAGAGCTGGAGCGCATGGCGGAGGAGGACGAAGGGGAGATAAAAATGGTCGCCTCCAAGTCCTCCAACCTTAATGGGACTTTTCAAAAGTCCCTTAAGTGCAGGGCCGCCAGCATGCGCGGCATTGTCGGGGAGCTGGTGAAGCGCACAGCCACCGACGAGACGCGGCAGCTGCAGGCGAAGGTGGATCGCCTGCAGTCGGAGGTCAGCCAGCTTCACCAAAAGCTGGCTGATGTCACGGCCCGGCCGACTCAAGCCGAGCCGAGACCCGCGGTAGAGGGCCCCTCCTCCTCGAACCTTGAGGATATAATCCGCAAGGTTGTGATGGAGGAGAGGGCCTTCACAAGGTCCTGCCTGGCGGGAATTGAGGACCGGCTCCTGCCGGAGAAGCGTCTCCGTCCACCGCTTGCAGCGGACAGGAAGCGCAGCGAGCCGGTGCCGTCCGCACCTCCACAGGAGGAGGACCTCCTCCTCCCGTCCACCACCGCGACTAACCATCAGCAGGGGTGGACGAAGGTCGGGAAGGGAAGGGGGAGAAAGGGCAAGAAGGCGGCAGCGGCCGCCTCTGCCGTCCCCGCCACAACCCCTCCCACCCAGTCGCAGGCGACTGGCAAGGGCAAGGGCAAGGGGAAGGGGAAAAGCTCCCCCCCAGCCGGCGGCAAGGGAAGGAACCTAGTTCCTCCCAGAACCGCGGCCGTCGTGGTGACGCTCACCGCGGAGGCTGCGGAGCGGGGAGAGACGTACGCGTCCGTCATGACGCGGGCGCGTACCAATGCCGATCCCACCACACTCGGGATCGGTAGGGTCTCCTGCCGCCGGACTCAAGCCGGGGCTCGAATCTTCGAGTTCCCGGGAGCTCAGGGGGGAGCAAACGCGGACCTCTTTGCAGCAAAGCTGCAAGAGGTCATTGCGGACGCGGCCAAGGTGGCGAGGCCGGTAAAGTCGGTGGCCCTGGAGGTGACCGGTCTGGACGACTCGGTCACCAAAGAGGAGGTGGTGGCGGCGGTCGCAGCGGTAGGGGGCTGCAGCGTCGCAGCGGTGCAGGGCCGGGACATCAGGCCCGGCCGTGGCGGCATGGGCACCATCCGCCTCGAGTGCCCAGTCGCCGCTGCCAAAGCCGTACTCGACGGGGGACGGCTTGCCGTCGGGTTTAGCTCGGGTGCGGTCCGAGCACTTGCGGATCAGCCCCTGCGCTGCTACAGGTGCTTCGGCATCGGGCACACCCGGCCCCTCTGTCCGTCCCCTGTTGACAGGTCGGACTGCTGCTACCGCTGCGGCAAGGAGGGCCACAAGTCCGCCTCCTGCGGGGTCGCCACGCCGCACTGCGCGGTGTGCGCCGCCAGTGGCCGCCCGGCGGACCATTTGATGAAGGGCAGTAACTGCTGTCCTCCCCCTAGGAGGGGCAAAGCGCAGGCACCGGTCCAGCCTGCCGCTGTCACTGCCGTTCCGGAGGCAGCAGTTGCTGGCCTAGCGGAGGAGGGGGGTGCGATGTCCGATTGATGGCCCTATCCGTCGAACATCGCATCCTCCAGGCGAACACCAATCACTGCAGAGCGGCTCAGGACCTGCTCATGCAGTCCATGGCCCAGTGGTTGGTGGACCTGGCGGTGGTCGCCGAGCCGTACTCGGTACCCAGCAGCTGGCTGGGTGATCGGGACGGCTTGGTGGCCTTGGTGTCGCGGCGTGCCACAGACTCCCCTTCCCTCTCGCTCTTAGAGAGGGGATCGGGATACGTGGCCGCCGCGTGGGGGGATATGGCCCTGGTGGGGGTCTACTTCTCCCCAAACCGCCCTTTGAGGGACTTTGAGCACTTCCTCGAAGTCCTAACGGCAGTCGTCGGGAGGGCGGCACCTCGCCAGGTCGCCGTGTTGGGCGACCTGAACGCCAAGTCGGTGGCCTGGGGCAACCCGGCCGCCACGTGCAACGTCCGGGGGCGCGCCGTCGAATTTTGGGCGGCGTCGTGCGGTGTGTCCCTCCTCAACAGGGGGGAAGTTCACACGTGTGTGCGGCAGCGGGGAGGATCGGTGGTTGACGTCTCGTTCGCCACCCCCGCGCTAGCCGCCCGCGTTGTGAACTGGCGGGTGGAGATGGTGGAGACCCTGTCGGATCACCGCTATGTGCGGTTCGACATTTCCACCACCCAGAGTCCGCGGAGGACGGCCCGTTCGGGCCGATCTCCCTTCCCGCGGTGGGCTCTCACCCGCCTGGACCGGGAGGCAGCCCAGGAGGCGGCATTCCTCCAGGACTGGCTCTCGCCCCCTGTGGAGGCAACGGACGTCGACGCCGCAGCGGTCCGGCTTCGGAGTTCCCTGACCGAGGTGTGCAATTCTAGCATGCCTCGGTCTCGCCGGCCGCCTCCCCGTCGCGCCGTTTACTGGTGGACGGAGGAGCTGGCGGGGCTCCGGGCCGCGTGCGTGACGGCCAGACGGGCGTACACGCGGAGCCGGCGGCGCACAAGCCGATCTCAGGCTGGGGAGGACCGTCTTTACGCCTCTTACCGAGAGGCAGTGACGGTCCTCAAGTCGGCAATGTGCGCCGCCAAGGACTCGGCGAGGGCCGAGATGCTGGAGGGTCTCGACAGGGACCCATACGGGAGACCGTACAAGGCAGCGCGGAACCACCTGCGGCCCTACGGTCCCCCGCTGTCGGAGACCCTCGAGCCGGCGTTGCTGGATGGGGTGGTCCGGTCCCTGTTTCCGCGCAGGACCGACTTCGCCCCACCAGCGATGGACCCCCCGCGGGAGGCGGCTTCGCCGGAGGACGAGGGGGTCCCCCCGGTGACGGACGACGAGGTTCTAGGTGGGATCCTTCGCCTCCGCGCGAAGAAGACGGCCCCAGGGCCGGACGGCGTCCCTGCACGGGTGGCGGCAATAGCTGCCTCTCAGATGCAGGACAGATTTCGGGACCTCTTCAGTGCGTGTTTTACGACTGGGAGGTTCCCGAAACTGTGGAAGGAGGGGCAGCTGTGTCTGCTTCGTAAGGAGGGACGCCCGGTGGACTCCCCCTCGGCGTACCGGCCCATCGTTCTTCTCGATGAGGTCGGTAAATTCTTCGAGGGGATAGTCGCCGCCCGGCTCAACAGCCACCTGCGGGGGGTGGGACCAGACCTGTCGGACGCCCAGTTCGGCTTTCGACAGGGGCGTTCGACGGTCGATGCACTGGCCCTGCTCAAGGGCCAGGTGCAATCAGCGGTGAAGTCGGGGGACGGGGTTCTGGCGGTGTCTTTTGACATCGCCAACGCCTTCAACTCCGTCCCCCACTCTACGATATTGGAGGCGCTCCGATACCACGGAGTGCCCCAATATCTGCGTAACCTCCTGACCAGCTACTTGGAGGACCGAGAGGTCCTCCTCGTGGACAAGACTGCGACGGTCAGGAGGTATGCTGCAGAGTCCGGTGTTCCACAGGGGTCGGTCCTCGGCCCCCTCCTTTGGAACATCGGATTCGACTGGCTTTTGAGGGGCACCCTCCTCCCGGGCACGAGCGTCATCTGCTACGCAGATGACACTCTCCTCGTTGCCCGGGGGAGGGACTTTAGGGAGGCGGCCAGTCTGGCCTCGGTGGGCGGATCCTTGGTCGCAGGGAGGATCCGCCGCCTAGGATTGAGGGTGGCGCTGAACAAGACCGAGGCCGTGTTCTTCCACGGGCCTCGGCAGCGCTGCCCTCCCGACGCTCACATTGTCGTGGAGGGCGTCAGGATAGGGGTCGGGGCCCAGATGAAATATCTGGGCCTCGTCCTGGACAGCAGGTGGCGCTTCGGCCCACATTTCAGTGGGCTGTCGACGCGCCTGCTGAGGACCGCCGGCGCCCTGTCGTGGCTCCTCCCGAACTTGGGGGGGCCCAAGACACGATGCCGGCGCCTATATGCCGGCATCTTGCGGAGCATGGCCCTTTACGGGGCCCCAATTTGGGCGGACTCCCTCAATAGGAGAGAGAACGCAACCGCCTTACGCAGGCCCCAAAGGGCCATTGCGCAGCGGGTGGCGAGAGCCTACCGGTCGGTGGGCTTCGCGGCGGCGTGCGCTCTGGCGGCCACCCCGCCTTGGGAGTTAGAGGCGTGGGTGCTCGCCAGAGTGTACGAGTGGTCGGCGCGGCGGAAGGCGCTCGGAGAGCGCCCCACCACGGAAGAGCGTGAGGCAGTGCGGCGGGAGGCGAGGGACGCCATCGTCCTCCATTGGACGGAGGACCTCGCCACTGCCACCTTTGGCCGCCGGACGTTGGACGCGCTAGGGCCAGTCCTGCGGGGCTGGCTCGAGCGGGCCCACGGTTTCCTCTCGTTCCGTCTGGTGCAGGTGTTGTCCGGGCATGGCTGTTTCGGAAAGCACCTGCACCGGATCCGGAGGGAGGAAACCCCGGCGTGCCACGAATGTGGAGCGGAGGAGGACACGGCGCAGCACACCCTCGAGGTGTGTCCAACCTGGGCTGAGCTGCGCCGTGTACTCATAGATGCGGTCGGACAGGACCTCTCGCTTCCCGGCGTAATCAACTCCATGCTGGGGAGCGAGGAGGCCTGGGCAGCAGTCGCCTCCTTTTGCGAGGACGTCATGTCGCAAAAGGAGGCGGCGGAGCGCGCGCGAGAGGACGACCCTCTCGCTGCGCCGCTCCGCAGGCGGAGGATGGGAAGGAGGAGGCGTCAACACCTCCTCCCCCCACCGGGTGGTGACTAGCGGACGACGGGTGCGGGGGCACCCTCGTCCGCATTGCACAGTCACCACCCTCGTTGGGCGGGAATGGCCGAGCAATCACGGTCGTTCCCGGGCCCCTCCACGTTAGGAGGGGCGTGAAGGCCCCGCCGCAAAGGCGGGCGGTCGTCGGAGGAGGACTGGACGTAAAGGCTGCGCCGATCTCCCAGTTCTCCTTCACTCGGACGAAGCAGGATTGCCGCTGGGTTATTTTAGTGGGTATACCGGGCTGGCCCGGGGAGTCCCACATACCCCCCCCCCCACCCCCCAGGGGGGGGCATGCGTAACGCATTTTTTCCCAGCGAGAACAAAAAAAAAAAAAAAAAAAAAAAAGGTTAGGTTAGGTTAGGTTAGGTTAGGTTAGGTTAGGTTAGGTTAGGTTAGGTTAGGTTAGGTTAGGTTAGGTTAGGTTAGGTTAGGTTAGGTTGGCGGCGCAGGTGCTCTCGGGGCATGGTTGCTTCGGGAAGTACCTGTGTCGCATAAACAGGGAGCCGGACGCTCGGTGCCATCACTGCGTCCATTGTCGGGAGGACACGGCGCGGCATACGCTGGCAGAGTGTGCCGCATGGGAGGAGCCGCGCCGTGCCCTCGTTGCGGAAGTGGGACCCGACCTGTCGCTGCCGGCCGTCGTTCGCGCGATGGTTGGCGGCGCAGAGTCGTGGGACGCGGTGATCTCCTTCTGCGAAACTGTCATGTCGCAGAAGGAGGCTGCGGAAAGGGAGAGGGAGATGACGAGTGCTCTCCCGGCCCGCAGCAGGCGCACCGGGCGTCGGCGGAGGGCGGATAACGCCCTCTTCCAACCCCCCTAAACGGGTCCAGGGGCGGCGGACTCGGGGACGTCCGCCGCCCCCCATCCAGCAGGACCCGAGGCGGTGGCGCGTAGTGTTCCACGCGCGCCCTTCAGAGACGTGACGTCACGGGGGGAGTCGAACACCTCACTCCCCCCTTTGACCGGGACGGGGCCCGCAGCGGCGGGCTGGCACTAGTCGGAGGCTGCGGAAGAATACTTATGTGTTCCCGTGGCCTCCGGTTCACGTGTGTGACGGAACACCGGGGTGGTTTTAGTCAGTAAGAGTCTGACAGACCCCCCCGCCCTCCCCAGGGCGGGGGACATCCATGAGGATTTCCACCCCGAGAACAAAAAAAAAAAAAAAAAAAAGGTTAGGTTAGGTTAGGTTAGGTTAGGTTAGGTTAGGTTAGGTTAGGTTAGGTTAGGTTAGGTTAGGTTAGGTTTTTTTTTTTTTTTTTTTTTTTTTTTTTTTTTTAAATGACTGCTTTTCCCCGTTCGGAAAACGAGACCTTTTTATTCTAAATAGCTCATTCATACTAGTTCTCGCATCTACTCATCTCGCACTTTCAAGCATAAGGCAGTATTCTTCTTTCATCCATCATCTTGCACACTTGGCCAGGTGGGATTCCCGGTTACTGTCTCTTTTTTAGATGTTAACACATAAGCATTATTTTCCAGGTATTAAATATTTATATTAATTTGTTACTTACATTATTTATAAAAAATTTACTATTTACTATTACTAAGGATATTTTATTATTGCTCTACATGTTATGCTATTTACTTTACTTATTTACCTACTTACTTTACTTTACTTTTAAAATTTTAGTGTTACTACTTCTTAATTTAATTTTTCTGTACATTCAATTTCTTGTTTAATTTAACACCAAATTGAACCCTTAACTGCATCTTATATCTCACTTTTGTTGGGGTGCGTGTGTAGTTTTGGCGTTGTTGTGTTTGTATGTTGCTGTGTGTATGCTGTTTTAGATACCGTCGTATATTTATAAAATATATGTTGTGTATCGGTGTGTTTTGTTCCGGTTTCCGTCACTTTGTTTCCGCTTTTGTTTTCCAGTTTTCTGTACTCCCGGTTTGTGTTTGTGTATGTCGTGTTGGTGTTTGTATGTATGCTGCTTGTGATACCATCGTATATTTTCAAAATATATGTTGTGTATCGGTGTGTTTTGTTCCGGTTTCCATCACTTTGTTTCCGCTTTTGTTTTCCTGTTTTCTGTACTCCCGGTTTGTGTTTGTGCATGTCGTGTTGGTGTTTGTGTGTATGTTGCTCTGATATCATCGCATATTTTTTATAATATATTTTGTATATCTGTGTGTTTATGCATGTCGTGTTGGTGTTTGTGTGCGTGTTGTGCTTGGTACAGTAATATATTCTTATAATATATGTGTATCTGAGCACTCCTGTCGTGTCTGTGTCTATATGTGTTGTTGTGTGTATTACGTGTCTCCCAACTCGTGAGTTACGGATAAGCTGTATTCGCGCGGGCCAGGCAGTCCCATTTTTGCCTAACAGGGCACTCTGCGCTGAATGCGTTGTGGTCGGTTTTCTGCTGCCTTGAGTGCGAGCAGTTGCAGCACTGCGGTAGGTTTCCCGCAATGAAGTCTGCGCATTTTTCGCGCAGATGCGGTCCGCCGCAGTGGCTGCACCTGTCCACACCCTCAGTGCAAAATTTCCGACCGTGCCCAAACGCCAGGCATTTTGTGCATTGGATGAGCGGGGACTGATCCTCCACCCTGACCCTTTGTAGGTCAAGGTAGAGGGCACCAGCCTCCGTCATCCTCTGCCATACTACTGGTCCTACCTGGACCACGACATGCGCCGTTTTCGGGTTCTTTGTTCTTTTTTTAAATTTAATTTTGATTTCCTGGTCGCTTTCGTTAAGTCCCATGAATATGTCCCTGTTTTGGGAGTGTAGCGCCTTAACCATACCGTCGTCGTCGCTGTCCAAAAAGACGTCTTTCAGGACGACGAGCGGATTTTTATTGGCCATATGCGCTACCACTAACCCTTCACCCTGGCTCCCTATCCTGTCTTTAATTTTTTGCAGGTCCGCTTCGGTGTCGCACCCCAGGATCACAGTTTGGTTTTTGGCCTTTCTTATTCTACTGATCTTGAGGCCAGTTGTCCTGGCATCGACCGCCGTCTTCACCCTCGCAAGCACCTCGTCGGCTGTCTCGAGACCGCCTTCGAGGGTGACCGCTATTGAGTGAAGCGCCGGTCGACGCCAGGGTTTGGTCGCCGCAACATTGGCGTATGTCCGTTCTTCATTTTTAGGCTCACGGTATTCTCGCGTCAAGGCCTCCTTCACGCCTCCGGCAACGGCCGCGACATCACCGGCAATGCCACCGACTCTGTCCCCGAGGTCAGCCACGGCACGGCCGACGCCGTCAAGACCCCCTGTCATGTTGATATTAACAGCGCCGACCGAGCTGATGGCCTCGTCGACCCTGTCGATGACCTTGTCGATGACGTCACTGCCACTATCGGAGACGTGATCCATCACGTCCTTGAGGCCTTTTGCAATCCTATTTTCAAGGTCGCTGAGCTGCACCTTGATAGTAGCCTCCACCTCTCTTAGCCTCTCCAACGTTTCTTCCGATGATTCGGGTGTAGGCACGGTCTTTCCTGCAGGTGGGGCTACTTTCGGTGCCGTTTCCAGGGCGTTCATTCGCTTGCTCAGTTCGAAGCAGGTCCGCAGACATTTGTCTGACTGGTACTCCAGGTAGGTCTTTATGTCCTTCCTCATCTGAGGGTAACCTTTGACCTTGGCTGGGATGTCTTCGAAGGTCTTCATGACCTCCTGGAGTAGTTCGCTGCTTGTCAGCGTGTCGTATGTCATCGTTTTATATATATCCATATTGTCTACGGACCTCCTCTTTCGTTCCGGCCTGCGAATGAACGTCCTGGCAGCATCTTGCGCCTGGTCCTTCGAGCTCACGGGGCTTGGGGTGTTGGTGGGAGCGGTAGCTCCAGCGGATCCCACCGACGATGACAGCGGTGTTTCCTCTGTCTTCGCAAGGGTCCCCCGGGTGGCGTTACCTTTGCCGAACTTCAGGGATATCCCCTTCGGCTCTTCACGCACACCCGAGGGTCCCCCGTTTCGCGGGTGAACTGGCGACGTCGGTTCCTGAGATCCGCTGGTGCCAGCTCCTGCCCCTTTTCCTTTCACTGGGGTGCGAATCCCGAACATGTTGTATGTCCTTCAGTTGTGTGTACAGGGCACAACGAAGGGAACGGGGAACGTCTAGTTATAATGTATAAAAGTCAGTCTGACCCTGTAAAGGGGGGTCAGCGTGTATATGCAACAATTTATAATTAAAATAATAGATTAAAATAAATAAAATATTTTGGTCAAAAACAGGGTGTATAGTCCCTTTGTCTTGTCTAAATTCCCGTAGAGGGGTTGTCCGAGTGTCACCATAAATTTGGTGACAGATTTCCAAAATAAAAATTTTTTGTCACCTCAATCCAGGTTTACCACCCTAGCCACTACAGGGAGGGTGGGCGGGGTCGTTTAAAACAATATTATTTAATTCCAGGTGTTTCCCGGACGCTATCCCGACGTTCGAGGTGTCAGGGGATGCGGCTCGACGCGGCCTATCCAGGGGTGTGAGAATCAAATGTAGGTTCAATGGAAATTTTGAAAAATTTTCGTGAAAAACTGTTTTTTGTATAAGATTTTAACACTGAAACTACTTTAAATAATTTTTACAACCCTTACAGGTCCCGAAACGTGCACCAGAACGTGGCCCCGCCAGGTACGCAACGTTTCTGCTATAGGGGATCCCGAGGGAAGCGACTACTGTTTAGAAATTAGAGATTTAAGGTGAAAAATTTTGAAAAAATATTTACGCAACGAGTTTGAAAATGGACTTTTTTAATTTTGCACCCTGGATGACGGGGATGCTTCTAGGGGTTAGGTGGAGCCTAGAAACGAACCTGGACGCCGAAAACCGTTTGAAAATGTGACTCCTGGTCGTCGATATATCAACAAATGTGTATTTTACTCGCCCGCTAAGGTAAGTTTTGCTGTTGTATGAAATAACAATATTATTTAATTCCAGGTGTTTCCCGGACGCTATCCCGACGTTCGAGGTGTCAGGGGATGCGGCTCGACGCGGCCTATCCAGGGGTATGAAAATCTAGGTAAGTACTGTGAAAATTTGGAAAATTTTTAAGGAAAAACTGTTTTTTGTAGTAAAAATTCCACCCTGAATCTACGTTAGAAACTTTTTACAGCCCTTACGGGTCCCGAAACGTGCACCCGGACGAAGCCCTGACAGGTACGCAACGTTTGTGCTATAAGGGATCCCGAGGGAAGCGACTATTGTTCTACAATTAAATATATAAGCAAAAAATTTTGAAGAAAATATTTACGTAAAGTGTTTGAAAATCGACTTTTTTATTTTTGCACCCTGGATGACGGGGATGCTTCTAGGGGTTGGTGGGAGCCTAGAAACGATCAAAAACGCCGAAAACCGCGTGTAAAAAGGACTCCTAGTCGTCAAGTTATCTACGGTTAGGTTAGGTTAGGTTAGGTTAGGTTAGGTTAGGTTAGGTTAGGTTAGGTTAGGTTAGGTTAGGTTAGGTTAGGTTAGGTTAGGTTAGGTTAGGTTAGGTTAGGTTAGGTTAGGTTAGGTTAGGTTAGGTTAGGTTAGGTTAGGTTAGGTTAGGTTAGGTTAGGTTAGGTTAGGTTAGGTTAGGTTAGGTTAGGTTAGGTTAGGTTAGGTTAGGTTAGGTTAGGTTAGGTTAGGTTAGGTTAGGTTAGGTTAGGTTTTTTTTTTTTTTTTTTTTTTTTTTTTTTTTTTTTTTTTTTTTTTTTTTTTTTTTAATACTGCTACCCCCAACATAATCGGAGTCTATTCTAAACTTACTCATTCATACTAGTTCTCGCATTAATTCTTCTCGCACTTTCATTCAGCATACTTTATCTTTCTGTCATACTTTCACCTTCCTGTCTATAAGGGTGGGACTCCCTTCTACTTTCCCTATACTTTCGTCTATCCTTTCTTATTTATTTATTTCGGGAATAATACATGAACACAAGGTTTTTTATTTTGTTATACAGTGGTTCTTAGGTATCTAGTTAACAATTCCAGCTTATTCTATTTCTTATTGCTATTTCATGTTTACTTGCTATTTTATATCTGGTTACACCATAATTATTATATCTAGTTACATTTTCCTAGGACTACTTTTATTGTTCTACTTCTTACTTACTATTACATCTTTCTTATGGTTGTTACACTCTACATTTAATATGCTGGTTAGGTTATTTACATAGAATGGGAGCAGTCTTACTTCTACATTTATTCTAATTTTAAGCTTTTTTATATTACACATATTTTTCTTATTTCCTATTTAACTTAATACATTATACATCTTCTTAAAGCTATGCTGGCCAGTAATATAATACACTATATTATGTCAGCATATTTTGGTTAGGTTAGGTTAGGTTAGGTTAGGTTAGGTTAGGTTAGGTTAGGTTAGGTTAGGTTAGGTTAGGTTAGGTTAGGTTAGGTTAGGTTAGGTTAGGTTAGGTTAGGTTAGGTTAGGTTAGGTTAGGTTAGGTTAGGTTAGGTTAGGTTAGGTTAGGTTAGGTTAGGTTAGGTTAGGTTAGGTTAGGTTAGGTTAGGTTAGGTTAGGTTAGGTTAGGTTAGGTTAGGTTAGGTTAGGTTAGGTTAGGTTAGGTTAGGTTAGGTTAGGTTAGGTTAGGTTAGGTTAGGTTAGGTTAGGTTAGGTTAGGTTAGGTTAGGTTAGGTTAGGTTAGGTTAGGTTAGGTTAGGTTAGGTTAGGTTAGGTTAGGTTTTTTTTTTTTTTTTTTTTTTTTTTTTTTTTTTTTTTTTTTTTTTTTTTTTGTACTTCTACCTCCAACATGGTCGGAGTCTATGGCTACTACTTCACTTTCATACCAGTTCTCGCTTTTATGCTTCTCGTACTTTCATTCCTCATACTGTTTCTTTCTTTCATTCATAATCATTCACATCTTTCTGGGTGGGATTCCCAGCTCTATTCTTATTACTGACTACTACTTTTGCTTTATTTATTTAATCTACTTTGGGTTTCTTTGAAAAAGTACACAACACAGTTTTTTATTTTTACAGTATCAGTTTTTGACTAATCTACTTATTCTACCATAATTATACAGCTTTATTATACTGCTTATTTAATCTTACATTCTATTTTTATATTTACTTTCTAACCTTCAATACAGGGGATCTATTTTATTTTAGTCTTACACATTATTCCTTATTTCTAGTTACATATTTTAATAGTATCTAATATTACCTAATTATACATTTTTTATTTATCTTATGATTTTATGCTAGTCTATAATATATACACAATATTATGACAGCATATTTACTTAAACGGTTTCATTTCTATGCATATTTATTTCTACTATTTGCTTGTAACAATTTTTAGATTTTTGAGCATGTTTACCCTTTATTGTGTGTGTTGGGTTGTCTGGTAAAATTTGTATGTCCTGTCTATTTTCAGCATTTAGGCGGTGGTATGCAAGTTGCGGGCAATGGGAAGTTTTACGTAGGGCCTTATATCTGACTTTCCCCTCATCAAGTATCACCATATACATGCTTCTCTTGATGTTTGGAATCAGGTATCGATTGTAACCAGGCTCCTCCTTAGCATCTTCAGCGGCTTTCTCTGTCAAATGGTCGTTTCTCCTCTTTGCTAGCATCCCCTGGTGAGCTTTGACCCATAACAAGTTTTCCCTCTTGTTCAGGCGGGATACGGTTCTTTTATCATCCCTGGCAAAAGTGTACAACGTATCGGGTTTTGCTATGACTTGTGGATCCACCATTATGTCGCTGAAGATTCCAAGGAGAGATACCTTGCACTTCGCTGCTTCCCTAGTTGCCCTCTCGGGTGTTGTGTAGACTAATTTATTTACTGTTTCAGGTAGGGTGCCCTCAGCAATACGCAACCGTCGATCTCGCAATTTCCTCCCATCTTTTGCGGGTGGGGCAGTCGCGGCTGAAGGCATTATGCTGCGTGCCGTTCTCGAGCTTTGCCTTTGTGCAATTCCGGCAAACTGGTGGTGTACCTGATAGCCAATCCGGACACTCTGCTCTCATATGGGGACCACCACAGTGACCACACAAGTCTGCAGGCTCGTTACAGAAGCGCTTCCCGTGTCCGAAGCCCAAACAGCGTGTGCACTGGATCAGCGGAGTCTGGTCTTCGACCCTTACCCTTTGTAGGTCGATGTGAAGGGTCCCGATATCCAGTGCTCGTCGCCAGATGGTAGGCGAGACGCTTATGACGATGTGGCCAGTGTGGGGGTTCCGTGTCCGTCTCCTGTACTTTATCTCGGCTCTGTTTTCCTCACTGTCGAGGCCGCAAAAAACACTCCGGTTCTGATTCCTGAACGCTTTCAGGACGTCTTCGTCGGTATTGACTACCAAGACGTTCTTCAGGATCAGAAGCGGATCCTTGTTTTTTACCTCCTCGACGGTGAGGTTAACTCCCTCCTTTTGCAGCCTTTCTTTGATCTTGCCCCTTTCTTCTAGGGTCTCCAGGCCTATTATAATTTTCCTGTCTTTTGCCTTTCTGACCCTCTCAACTCTTATCCACCCGTCCGTAGCATTTACCGCTTCGCGGACTCTGCTGAGGACTTCCTCTCCAGATTCCGTCTCATCCTTCGATGTGACCACAACCGAGTGCAGGGTACTGCACTTTGGCAGTGACCCTGCACCCTGGGCTGCGGCCACACTCGCGTACGTTTTATTTTTCTCGAGGAATTCTCTCTGGAGATCGATAGTCACTTTTAGCTCCTCTATCTTTTTGTTGTTTTCCTCTAGGAGCTTCGTGTTCTGATCTATTTTAAGCAAAAGCTTACTAGTGTCAGCACTTTCAAGAGAGCTGGGCTTTGTGATGACTGGTTCTGGCTCTGTCTCCATAGGCCCCTCTTTAGTCATTTTTTGTTTTGCCATTTTCAGCTCCGATTCAACTTCCCTGACTAGCTGGTATAGTCGTTCCGTGGCTTCAATGATTGCCGTCTTAATTTCTGTTTTTGTGTTTCTGGAGCTGCTTAAATTGAGTTTTGCCTTGGTAAGGCAGGCTTTGGCCTCTGCAGTTCGGTCTACATATTTGGTTTTAGGCGGTGGGCTTATGTCAATTGATTTCCGCATTGTGGTCACAGCTTTGCTCTCCTGCGTCAAAGCAGGCTTACTTTTTGTTTTTGCAGGGTCGGCCTGCGACGTCTTTACAGCTGTAGAGCGGGAAGGGCTGGTGTTTGATGCTTCCCATTCCCCTATACTGCGCCTAACATTAGAGTGGGCGACTGCCCCGGGTTTAGATGGTGACTTTTCACCGTCGGCCGCCTTTACCGGTGTTCTGAAGCCAAACATGCTGGTAGGTATGCGTCAAAAGTAACGAATAAATTAATGACGTCAATAGGGACGTGGTAAAATAAAATAAATAAAATTTAACTAACGACACACAACAAGAAATAAAACCGTTTAACAAACTTAAATCTAAAAACAGCTACAACAAAAGTTGTAAACCTGTCTATACCAGTACAAAAAAAAAAAAACAAAAAAAAAAAAAAAAAAAAAAAAAAAAAAAAAAAAAAAAAAAAAAAAAAAAAAAAAAAAAAAACAGCGCAAAAAGCTTGAAGTAAGTGCTAGTCACCCAGTTGTGAGAGTCCGCTGTCTAGTTTTCTGGCTCAATAGAGCCTTCGTAATAGCACTCACTATCAATAACAAATAAAACAAAAACAAATATACACAAACTATTTTAGTCAAAGGCTTGATTGTCTTAAAATAACAAAAATATGAAATAAAACTACTAGTGTTGTCCTTTACCTCCTACGCGATTTAAATCGTTTTGTCAGTTTTTTAAATTCGGTAGGGGGGGGGGGGGGTCAAAAACCGGGGGGGGGGTTCGTCTTGTAGCACTTTCACCGTGGTGTCTTCGACACCACAAAGGCCGAAAATGCAGTCCTTTTTTTCCTATCTCCCTTGGTTTCCGAGATAATGGGTTTTCCAGTTACGGGGTGAGGGTTTTGCAGGGAGGGGGTCCAAACCAGGGGGGATGGAAACCTCTAGTACGACTTTTGCCGTGGTGTCTTCGACACCACAAAGGTCGAATTTGAGGTCGAAAATTATCTATCCCTCTTGGTTTCCGAGATACGGCCCAAGCGTCATAAAAAGCATTACCCCACTTTCCGTCGCTGCCCCAGTCGGTTAAAAATTTTTTGATAACAATTTGTGACTAATTTCCAATTTAAGCCCGGGGGGTGCAAAGGTGGTGGTGGAAATAGGATGAGAACAGGGGTGGGGGTGGGGGGATATGGGGTGTGGGGGGGGGGGGTATCAGGGTATACAGGGGTTTTTAGTTATAATATAATAAATTCTATTACTATTATTAAATATATTATTTTATTCAGATCGAGAATGAGAGGGGTTGAAGGGGGTAAAAAGGGGGGGGGGAGGGTTTTATATTAATATAGGTCCTAGCTGGGAGGGAGTTATAGGGGGGGGAAAATTCCGTCAAAATTTTGAAATTCCCAGCCGTTTTCGAGATACAGGTGTGTATTTAGATTTATTGAGATCCCGGGTTCGATTCCCGGTTTCCAAGAATTTTAGAAAAATTTATTACACACTGCTTTTATAATTTTAGTAACTAAGTCAAATAGTAAATTTATATTTTTGCGGGATAGTCTTACAGGGGGAATAGTGGTGTAAGAGGGGGGGGGGTGAAGGTTGGGAGGGGGATAACCAAACAATCTTTCAGCGTCTAGGTTCTCGTAATGATATACGTAAGTACAATGTCCGGCTGGCCGACTGTTGGCGGGTAGGGGGGGGTGCCAGGAAATAATAAATAATTAATAAATTAATTAATAATAGGGGGGGGGGTTGCATATAGGGTAACCTGTAGGGCTTTGCTGTATATCCTTTACGTAGTAAAGGATATGCAGTCCGATGTCAAATTTGAGCTATCTCGCTCCGTTTTCGAGCTACGGGCGTTTTAAGGTTGCTCAAGGGCCCAGGTTCGGTTCCCGGTTCGTAGTGGAATTGAGGTAAAAATTTTGTATAGTTTTTTATACGTGATTCGCTGAGGGCGCTGTTTTTAATCTGTATAGTGACGGGGGGATGTTTGGGTTTTAAAGGGAAATGGGATAATTAGGGATAATAAGGGTTGGGGGGGTACCCAAAACAGGCGTTCTGCGTCTAAATTTGCCGTGACAATAATTACCCTGTAAGTGCCAGGCTGCAGCCGACTGTTTGGGGGGTAATGGGTTTTTAATTTTTAAATAAATAACAATAAATAAGGGGGCTTAGTCGAAAAACAAATTTTTGGTTTAGGCCTAATAGTTTTGGGTTAGAATGAATCTTTTTTGAAATTTTGAAAACGTAGGGGGTGGTTTTTGACCACGCACTATCTGTTCCCGTTTTTAGAATTCCCGAATTTTCGGTACTTTCGAAGCTGGTTTTTCGAATCGCGATCTTTTACAAAGTTAGTTTTGCGGCTACTTTCGCATGTAAACAAAGATGTTAATAGCTATAGCGACTCGAAAAACGCTCCGAAAATTCTAATTTAAACACTATCTTATTGTCTATGGACTAGGCTATCCTGTCTAAAAATAGAGACTGCGCGCCGCGACTCCTTCACCCTCTTCTGGGGAGTTACCCTGGTGTCGGTTTCCGGGCCGACCGCAAATGTCTTATATTGCGGTAGTGCACTTTGTAATTAAAATTTTGAGTAAACTACGGGGCCGAAAAATCTAAAATTTTGGAAATTTACTATCTAGGTAGTCTACTATGCAATAAAAATTTAAAAATGGGGGGTTGTCGATCTACTTTGGCCGGAAACCGGCACCAAAGAATCCGAAGACCTTTTCTGACTTTTGCAGGGTGGTTTCTCAGCCGGGGGTGGTCCGATCTTCCGGATGTTGGTGTCAGTAGGATCGCCTCGTTGAGACGCTTCTAATGGTGTGTCACACACCTGTCCAGCTGTGCTGGAAGTCGAAGACGGTTGCACGTGGCGGCAGGTTTTCCGCGGGTACTTCAGCCGTTTCCCACCGGAAAATTCCTGGAGGTGGCCCAGCAGATGGGCCTCGTCAAGGCACAGATTTTGATCTCAAAAAAGTGGGGGGTCGCCGATCTCGCTACCACAAAAACTCCGAAAAACACCAAAAAATCAGGTTTTTCGTGCACAGCTTTCACTCACTTTCACCGATTTCCGCGCGGTTTTCACTGTTGTGTTCCCCGCGACAAGACGCGTACGGGGATATCAAACACTTGTATATTCGCGCGAAAAAACCCTTTTTCACAATTTAAAGTGACGGAGCGTGGAAAAAGCGTGGCGCTCGCGGTCGTGGCTGCCGGCAGACTCGGTTAGGTTAGGTTAGGTTAGGTTAGGTTAGGTTAGGTTAGGTTAGGTTAGGTTAGGTTAGGTTAGGTTAGGTTAGGTTAGGTTAGGTTAGGTTAGGTTAGGTTAGGTTAGGTTAGGTTAGGTTAGGTTAGGTTAGGTTAGGTTAGGTTAGGTTAGGTTAGGTTAGGTTAGGTTAGGTTAGGTTAGGTTAGGTTAGGTTAGGTTAGGTTAGGTTAGGTTAGGTTAGGTTAGGTTAGGTTAGGTTAGGTTAGGTTAGGTTAGGTTAGGTTAGGTTAGGTTAGGTTAGGTTAGGTTAGGTTAGGTTAGGTTAGGTTAGGTTAGGTTAGGTTAGGTTAGGTTAGGTTAGGTTAGGTTAGGTTAGGTTAGGTTAGGTTAGGTTAGGTTAGGTTAGGTTAGGTTAGGTTAGGTTAGGTTAGGTTAGGTTAGGTTAGGTTAGGTTAGGTTAGGTTAGGTTAGGTTAGGTTAGGTTAGGTTAGGTTAGGTTAGGTTAGGTTAGGTTAGGTTAGGTTAGGTTAGGTTAGGTTAGGTTAGGTTAGGTTAGGTTAGGTTAGGTTAGGTTAGGTTAGGTTAGGTTAGGTTAGGTTAGGTTAGGTTAGGTTAGGTTAGGTTAGGTTAGGTTAGGTTAGGTTAGGTTAGGTTAGGTTAGGTTAGGTTAGGTTAGGTTAGGTTAGGTTAGGTTAGGTTAGGTTAGGTTAGGTTAGGTTAGGTTAGGTTAGGTTAGGTTAGGTTAGGTTAGGTTAGGTTAGGTTAGGTTAGGTTAGGTTAGGTTAGGTTAGGTTAGGTTAGGTTAGGTTAGGTTAGGTTAGGTTAGGTTAGGTTAGGTTAGGTTAGGTTAGGTTAGGTTAGGTTAGGTTAGGTTAGGTTAGGTTAGGTTAGGTTAGGTTAGGTTAGGTTAGGTTAGGTTAGGTTAGGTTAGGTTAGGTTAGGTTAGGTTAGGTTAGGTTAGGTTAGGTTAGGTTAGGTTAGGTTAGGTTAGGTTAGGTTAGGTTAGGTTAGGTTAGGTTAGGTTAGGTTAGGTTAGGTTAGGTTAGGTTAGGTTTTTTTTTTTTTTTTTTTTTTTTTTTTTTTTTTTTTTTTTTTTTTGGGGGCAGGAGGGGGAAATCCTCATGGACACCCAAGCCACCTCACGCATGACGTGGCTTGGGTAGTGCCGGACTCTTACCGGCTAAAACCCTAACTCCTGCCTTCCTACTATCCCCTGACGTGTTCAATCAGAGACTGTTTTATCTATATAATTTTAATCCAATTCTGTTAGTTTCTTCTTAAGTAATTTACGTTTATTTTTATAATCTAGATTTTTTAAAGCAATTTTATCTAATCTAATACAAACAATTTCAGTTACTATTAGTCGATCACTTTTCATTTATACTTATTTTATATATGAAAGTGTATCTTTTATTATCCTTTATTTATTTTTTACCACTTTTGCAGCCACTTCTTTACAATATTCTAAAAATTTATTTCTAACTGTTTTATTCCCTATAATGCAAGGCAAATTGTCTAAACTTATTTTAATGTCGTTTTTCATCTCCACCTCATATCTCTCTTTCCCATATATGGGACACTCTGTCAGCACGTGCAGCACACTCTCATTCTTAGCCGGGTCGCAGGGACATGCCGGGCTCTCCTTGCACTTGAAACGGTTCAAGTACTCGGAGAACCCGCCATGCCCCGTTAACACCTGCACCAGCAACGGATCCAGGGTGAGTTTTCTTACAATTCCGTATGCAGCAATGGCGTCAGGAAGAAAAGCCTTAGTCGTTGAAGCAGTTTCACCCGACTGGTATCTCCGGTTCCATTCGTCAAGCGACTCCATTCGGATCTGTCGCTTGACGAATGAAACCGGGCACAGATCATAATCCGGTCTCGTCTTTTTGCCTACCGCTGCCTCCTTTGCCAATTCGTCGGCCCGTTCATTTCCCTCCAGCCCCGCATGTGCTTTTATCCAGTAAAATTTTATAATTTTACCGCGTTCTACGTTCGTCAGGATATTGGCACGTATTTTAACAGCAAGGGGATGGAGGGAAACTCCATGGGTTACTGTTTCTAGGGCCGACCTAGAGTCGCAGTAGACTTCGAGCATTAGAGCCGGGTGTGTCAGCGCCAAATCGGTCGCCTTCTTTAGTGCCAGCAATTCTGCCTGGTAGACGGTGCAGAAACTCTCCAGCTTAAACTTCTGGGCTTTGATCTCCCTGCCGTTTTCCCACAGGGACAGCGCCGCTCCGACCTTACCCGCTATTTTACTTCCGTCGGTGTAGACCTTCGGATTGGCGAGTCCCTGCTGGTCTAGCTCGGCACCGTCCACCACGCATTCATACTCTATCCCGATTTGGTCTGCAGGGTGCGGTATGTGCGTGATCGGGACTGGTGTCTCGATATCTCGGTCCCCTGTTACTCTCCTGGAATAACCTCTTTTTATCTCATAAAGAGAGGCTGCTTCCCGGACCCTAAGATCCAGTGGAAGCAGTCCGGAGAGCAACAGGGCCGAGTTCAAGGACGTTGTCCTATACGCCTTGATGATTTTCTGCACAAAACCGCGTTGGACTGCTTCAAGCTGCTTCCTAATTCCTGCTTTATTTGTTGCAGATCCCCAGGCACTCGCTGCGTACATGATCACCGGCTCCACCACTGCGATGTATATGGTCCTGACGATCTCGGGCCCCAGGCCCCAGCTGATTTTCGCCGCTCTCGATAGGTGTTTATATAAGTTAAGCGCCTTTCTGCATACGTTTGACGCATGGGCGTTGAACGTCAACTTATCATCCACCGTAAGTCCGAGTATCTTGATGTCCCGAGACAAGGCGATGTCCTCCCCGCCCATGCGCAGAAGTGGTGAGTCGTACTTTAATTTGTTTGTCAAGACCATAGCCTTGGTCTTGTGCGGAGCAAACTTTAGTTTATTTCTGACTCCCCACTTCCGCACATGCGCCAGAGCCTCGTTCGCCCGCCTCTGGACATCAGGCGCTGTATGTCCCGAGAAAATCAGGACCACATCATCCGCGAATGCTTGACAGTGATCGCCTCTTCCCTCGAGTTCCTTAAGCAGGGGATCAAGGAGCAAATTCCAAAAGGTAGGCCCTCCTATTGAGCCCTGTACGCAGCCTTTGGATGTTTCTCGCCGGCATTCGGCACCCGCGTACCTAACCCGCACTCTCCGATCTCTTAGATAGCTGTCCACAAGACGCCTCAGGTTTACCGGGCATGTGGTTTCTGCCAGCCGACACTTCATTGCGGGCCACCATGCGCTATCAAAGGCTCCCTCTATGTCTAATGATATTACGACTACGAGTTTTTTCTCTTTTATTTTATCTCTTATGTGCCTAATCATGACATAGAGGGAGTCTTCGGTACTGCGCTGCGGCGTGAACCCGTACTGGCTTCTACTAGCCTCCGGCAAGATGTGCCACCTGATGCGTCTTGTGATCATCTTTTCGAAGATTTTTCCCATGACCGGCAAAAGCCCAATCGGCCGGTAAGATTTGGGATGGGTATAGTCTTCCTTCCCCTGCTTCCTGAGGACTGCCACCACTGCCTCCTTCCAGATGGTCGGGAAGTGGGACAAGTTGAGGCACCTGTTCATCAGTGCCAGGAACAGCTGTGGGTTATGGGCGATAGCCGCCCTACATATATCTGCTGTGAGTCCGTCGATGCCAGGAGCTTTCTTGGGGTTGAAACTAGATGCGGCCAGCTTCAGTTCTTCTGTTGTAAATAGAGGATCGAATGCCTCACCATCCGACCTCTCGTTAACTCTATTTGCCAACTCCCTTTCTTTCTTATGGTCCGCATCGTCGTCTATTGTTTTATCCTCAGGATAAAATGTCTCCGCCAGCATCCTGGCCGACTCTTCACCAGACCAGTGAGGACTCGGTCTCCTTGGACTAGTGGTATGTCCTCCTGCCTTTTAGTTGTGCGGGCTATCACCCTATAGATACTGTCCCACATTGTTTCTCGTTCCTGCCTTCCGCAAAACTCTTTCCAGCTCGCTGTCTGAGCGGTCCTCACCTTCCGTTTATATTCCTCCTTCGCTGCCAGATACTGCTCGACGACCCACGCCCGGCGCACCGGTGCAGCGCTGGAGACCCTCCTCTTTTTCCTTTTAACCTCCTCTTTCATGCGTGTTAACTCCTCGGTCCACCAGGGCAATCCTGTCTGTTTCCTATTCTTAATTTTTGGTATAGTTACTTCACAAACTTCCTCTATTGCTTCTGTAATTTTTTCCGTTATGTCATCCAAATCTTCTATTGTATTTATTTTGTCTATTTCATTTTTGTTTATGTTTTTATTTTCACAGACTTGGTTAAGTTTTTCATAAAACTTTGTCCAGTTTGCCTTTTTTGTGTTGTATTTCCTTGTTGTTCTTTTGATATTTATTCCTACAGATTTTTCCAAATTTAGCTCAAACAAGATTGCCCTGTGGTCCGATACGGTCACATCTCCTGAGAGTCTCCAGTTCTCCACCCCACCAAGCATGTCCTCGGTGCATGTAGTTATGTCTACGCAGCTACAAAACCTCCTTTCTCCTCTAACTACATCAAAGGTAGGTGTTGTTCCGAGGTTTAGAATGTGAAGTCCCAGCTCATCCAGCGTGCCTGCCAAAGCCTCCCCTCTCTGGTCCACTTCCCGACTTCCCCACCAAGTATTCCATGCATTTACATCCCCCCCCAATATTACGCGTCTGATTCCAATCCCCTCCATTATTACCTTTATATGGTCCAGGTCTGGCTCAATAGGCTGTCCACCATCCAGGTACACTGACACCACTCCTATCTCCCAGGCCCCCGTCCTTAACCTCGCTACTGCGAAGTTTTCGGTCGTCAGGGTTGGGCAGTGTATGAGGTCAATGGTGTCGTCAAACAGTGCAATGGCCGCCTTATTCACCTTCTCGGTTCTCCTAGCACACTGCACTATTCGTGCGCCTGGATAGCTCTTCATCTCCCCGATCGCGCCTATATATGGCTCCTGGACCATTGCGAACATCCATTTCCTTTTCCCGGCTTCAGTAATCAATTCGGCTGTGGCGAGTTCGCATCTTTGGAGATTAGCCTGTACCGCGCAATAGTGGTGGGGGACACTCTCATGTGTACTGCCTCTATTGTTTACGCCTGGGACCACCTTAGCAATACGCCACACAGGATCTAGCTATGGTGTCCCACCTTCTTTTCACCGGGCAGTCATCACTGAAGGCATTATGGTCGATCTTTTCCAACTTGGCATTGCGACAGTTGCAGCATGCCGGCGGTTCTCCAGCCAGCATGTCGGCACACTCCGCCCTGAGGTGCGGCCCTCCGCAGTGACTGCATAGGTCCTGTGCTTCGCTGCAGAACCGTTTGGTATGCCCGAAGCCCAGGCACCGCGTACACTGGATCAGGGGTGACTGGTCCGCGACCTTGATCCTCTGCAGGTCGATGTGTACCGCTCCTGCCTCTGTCAATTGTGCCCAGACCTGCGGCGACGCCTGGGCTACCACGTGAGCTGTATGTGGGTTTCGAGTTTTCCTCCTATATTTAATTTCTATCCGGTACTCCTCTTTGCTCACATTCCCCAGAATATTTTTATTCTGGGCTTTTATGGCCTCCACAATTTCCTTGTCTGTGTTGTACTGCAAGACGTCCCTAAGGATTATATATGGGTCTTTGTTTTTAACGTCCTCTACATTAAGGTCTCTCCCGGCTTTCCTTATTCTGTCCTTTACCTTGCTTATTTCTTCCTGTGTCCTACATCCTACTATGACTTTACTGTCCCTTGCCTTCCTTACTCTATCAATTTGGACTCCTTCTTCCTTGGCGTTCACAGCTTTCCTTAATTTTTCTAACACCTGTTCTCCAGTCTCGTTGTTATCAGTGGAGGTGACCACCACGGAGTGCATGGCCGTAGCCCCCAGGGGACGCCCCCTAGGCGGACCGGCCGCTACACTCGCGTAGGTGGCTTTTACCTCCATTTGCTGCATCAGTACATCTTTCAACTTCTCCATTTCCTGCTTGTTTTGTTCGAGCAGCTTGCTATGTTCGTCCAGTCTTGCTATGAGTTCGCCGGCTTCTTGGTGGCCTCCCTTGCACAACCCTGGCGTGTCCCTTCCCACTTCTTCCACGCCCCCAGGGGCTGGGGTTGGGGGTATAGCGGTGCCAGGCTGTGCCTTGCATCTTTCGGCCTCTTTTACGAGCTCAAAAAGTCGGTTTATAGCCCCAAGCACCTCGTCCTTAATCAGGGTTTTTAAATTACGCGAGTTGCCTAAATGCAGCTTTGCTTTATTCAAGCAAGCTCGCGCTTCCGCCGTTCGACTCGGGTACTTGGGGCCTGGAGCAGTAGAAGCCCCCGCAACCTCCGCCGACGACCTACGAGCCTCCAGCAGGCTCGGTTTTTCCGGACCAGATGTCACATCGGCGGTCTCAGCGGAAGGTAACGCGGTCTTCCTCTTGGTCCCTGGAGACTTGGCTTTAGGCTCCGCTATTCCTATCTCGCAATCTCCGATGCTGCGTCGAACATTTGGTGGGGAGGGTCCTGCCTTCCCCATTTCAGTTGGTGAGTCAAGCGTGTCGGTCGTGCCTTGTGAGGTCATCTTCCCGTCCTTCTTCGCTGGCGTCCGAAAGCCGAACATTTATACAGTCAGGGGATACGCAAGTGGATCCTTGTAAAAAGGGATCACCGTTAATAATATTAAAGCTGCACTTCCCGTAAAAAAGGGGGGATAGTCTAGTGCACCTTCCGCAAGTCAAAGTATAGTCAATAAGTTAAAAGAAAAAGTTTTTAAAAGAGTCAAAAGTGTTAATATTTTCGTCAAAACACGGGATGTATAGTCCCTTCCTATGGTCTAGTCCTCCCGTATAGGGTTGTCAATATGTGACACTCAATTTATTACAATAAATCAAATAAAAATTTTTTCCGTCACCTCAATTCCGGTTTACCACCCTAGCCACTACAGGGAGGGTGGGCGGGGTCGTTAAAAACAATATTATTTAATTCCAGGTGTTTCCCGGACGCTATCCCGACGTTCGAGGTGTCAGGGGATGCGGCTCGACGCGGCCTATCCAGGGGGATGAAAATCTAGGTAAGTACTGTGAGAATTTGGAAAATTTTGAAGGAAAAACTGTTTTTTGTAGTAAAAATCTCACCCTGAATCTACGTTAGAAACTTTTTACAGCCCTTACAGGTCCCGAAACGTGCACCCGGACGAAGCCCTGACAGGTACGCAACGTTTGTGCTATAAGGGATCCCGAGGGAAGCGACTATTGTTTTACAATTAAATATATAAGCAAAAAATTTTGAAGAAAATATTTACGTAAAGTGTTTGAAAATCGACTTTTTTATTTTTGCACCCTGGATGACGGGGATGGTTCTAGGGGTTGGTGGGAGCCTAGAAACGATCAAAAACGCCGAAAACCGCGTGTAAAAAGGACTCCTAGTCGTCAAATTATCTACGAACGTGTGTTTTACTCGTCCACTAAGGTAAGTTTTTGCAATAGCAATAATGTATGGAATATAACAATATTATTTAATTTCAGGTGTTTCCCGGACGCTATCCCGACGTTCGAGGTGTCAGGGGATGCGGCTCGACGCGGCCTATCCAGGGGTGTGTGAATCAAAGGTAGGTTCAATGGAAATTTTGAAAAATTTTCGTGAAAAACTGTTTTTTGTATAAGATTTTAACACTGAAACTACTTTAAATAATTTTTACAACCCTTACAGGTCCCGA